>OY747706.1:31866529-32466529 GCA_963556495.2 Valencia hispanica
TACTTTTGTTTAAACCCATTCTTGAATCCTATTTTCAGCCTGCTTGTGATCAATTTGACCTTTTGTGTGAGATGGCCTACCCGATTTACTGGTACTCCCCATCGAATTGGCTTCACGGATTACACAGCTTTGCCATTAAATTGTAGGCCTGATCCAAATATATGTCTCATATATTTTCTGGCATTTTTATTGGCTTCCTGTTTGTTTTTAAGTAGAGGATACATTTTTGTGCTGGTCTTAGATCCATCAACACTTAAACAAATACCATTTCCCCTTCCTCTCCCTGGATCCTCTGTTTTCTCTGCTGCTGGGGTCTGGTAACTTTAGACCCCAAAAATATTATCGCATTTCTTTTGTTTACACTAAAAAGTTACGTTGAGAACCTTTTGAAGTACACCCAGAAACAAACAAGAAAAGCAACATCCATCCATCCTTATACGTCATGCTCACACTCCGACAGAAAGACTCATACGAACATTTCCAGTGCTATCCGTCATCATCTCTCATCATAGAGTTTGTTGTCATACGAGCAAGACCACAGCAGCAGCAGCAGGTTGGCTGTAGAAAATTAAGTGAGAGATGGGATTCAGACTGGCATGCATGTTTGTGTGTTTACATCTGTTCCGTGTGCTCTGAATTTTCCCCTGTTAGTACTGAGTGGGCTAATTTTTAATGTTCTGCATCCATCTGTGTGTCATTCTGTCGCGGCCGTACTTGTTTGTGTGTTTTGAGTTTCTGTGCTTTCGATTATCTGTGGCTGAGCTTTGTGCGTCGTTATGTGTTATCGTCAGTGTACGTGTTGCTCTGTGTGTGTGTGTGTGTGCGCACCAAGGTAAACGGACATAGGCAGATGATGTAACAGTTTTTGTCCCCTGCGTGTCACCTTACATGAGCCAAAGGCTTTGGAGTTCATTGTGTGGCAGACACACATTTCAGTTGTGTATGCGTGTGTTTGTGGTGGATTATTTCCTAGATGAATCTAGTTAAAAATAGCCATGAAGCCACTCAGCTTATAGCGAAACCATAATCCCTAATTGTTTAAAGTGCAGACTTTCATACTCAGAGTAGAATGGTCAGGATGAGCTGTTTTGGTTAAGCTGAAGACTTCCAACATGCTTTCCATGAAAGTGTTCCCAAAGCCTTTGGGACCTTGCGGATGTGCTCGCGTTTGTGTTAATGCTGCTTTTGGTTCAGCTTCAGCACAGAATTTGACTCAACCCTTTACAGTTTTGGTCTTATGTATGTATGTATGTATATATATATAAATATATATATGTATTTATATATGTATGTGTATGTATGTATGTATATGTATGTATATATGTATATATATATATATATATATATATATATATATGTGTATGTATATATGTTTGTGTATATATATATATATGTGTATGTATATATGTTTGTGTATATATATATATATATATGTATGTATATATGTATGTGTATATATATATATGTATGTATGTATGTATGTGTATATGTATATGTTTATAGAGAGAGAGAGAGAATATAGTGCACTCCTTTGCATGAGGGTGCACATCAGGTACTAAGGGCCTGATTGATCAATATTCCAAATAAAGAGCGCAAAGTTGCATGCTGTGCAAAACATTTGCGCTAAGAGCGGGCTCCTGATTTGCGGGTGATTTACTAAGATTGTCTGCGCAAATGATAACAGGCAGAGCAGAATTCAAATGAGGACTTTGCGTCGGCTGCTGTGTGTGCCAGCCTTTCTGCCCCATGCACTGCACCACACCACAGCCAGAGAGAGAAGGAATAGGCGCAGTGGATTCATGATGCATGTTTGGCAAAACAAAGGGGAAAACGACATACCTGTCAAGTCTATGACTGAGAGAGTTAATTGCTATTAGTCTAGAATGTCTGTGAATGATATTTTTCATTTGTCATTAATTAACTTGTGTGCGTTGTACATGCGCTGCTCTCTGCTGCATGCAGGCACTGTATTTTTTAGTCACACTTATTAAAGCTGCAGCTTTTGCAGAAAAGGGCCGTTTGCTTATCATGGCATCTATTAAATGTCAAGTTGCAGTACAACCTTCAGCTTAATAGGTGGTGACAATGCTCTGGTTTGTCGTTATTATGAAAAAAAAGATTTAGTGATTTCCACAAATCTATTTTACATGTTTTTTTTTTCACTTTTAGAATAGGACTGTGCATTTTCACCAAATGTTTTCATCGACCACAGAAATCAGAAGCTCATACTGGTTTTCTAAATAGGTTGTTCCAGATCTCAACACCAAGAATTGTGTTGGTCTGTTCCTCTACACTCAGCTGCAGGATCTGAACATAAGAGGATGCCTTAAATTTTATTACCGAGTAGAAACGAGTTCAGGGGAGGGATTAGAAAGCAGTATGTAATGGAGAATCTATTAACATCTTTAGCTCCAATTTTCTACACAAAATCTAGTGATATTTCCATAATTAGAAAATAGCTTAAACGCCCAGTGGTCTATTGTAAAGATGAAACCCTTTTAGCAGTGGTTGGTATAGATGAAATTCATAATGTATGAGCCTTACATAGTAGAATAATAATGGAATAATAAAAATGAAATCTGTGATGGAGTCGACCCAGGCCCTAGTTTGTGTCTGCGTGTGTTTGTGCTCTTCAATTTAAGAGTCAAGAAGATGACAGAAATACGAGCTGATCTATACAGAATAATTAATAAAATATTTGGCAGATGCATTACCTTCTTTTTATCTAAAATTGGGAAGTTCTGCAGTAAAGATTATTGGGCATCTAAGTCAGATAGATATGGCATGGATGAATAAAATCAAAATCCCCATAAATATGACATCACGATTTGAAAAAAAAAAAAAAAAAAAACCCAGGCTCAGTAGAAGGGCTATGGCACGAGAAGACCAGGAAGAATCTGAGCCTTCCATTCACGCAGGCTCACCAAAATTGGACAATAATGAAATATACTGACCCAGCTTGCCTTTTTTAATAATGTTCAGACTGGCAGTGGTTTAATGATGTGGTGATATTTTCTTAAAACATTTTGGACCAGCAGAGCATAACTTCAATTCCACAACATCCATCTTCTTACGATACCTACCTCCAGCAGGATAATATCACAAAGCTCAAATGATCCTTTTTTTTGTTTGTTTTTTTACCCTAATTCAATAGATCACCTATGGAATATGGTGGAATGGGAGATGTGCAGCCAATGAATCAGCTGCATAAATAATTTCAATATGCACCATGTCTATTTGAGGAATGTCTCTAACACACTGCTGAATTCATGCTGTAAAGAATTAAAGCATTTCTGAGAAAAGGCGGTCGTATCCAGTACTACCAAAGTGTTACCTAATAAAGATCTGGTACTAAATGTAGATTGTTGGGGTTTGCGGGATCAGTAGATGAGACTGTTAAATCGTCTGTGGATTTGTGAAGTAAATGAGGGAGTATGTAAATAAAGCATAAATTGAAAGCTTTGACACACACAAGGATTAAAATTACCATGCTGTGTCCATTTTCAGTTCACCCCCCCCACCCCCCCCCCCCCCACCCCACCAGTTCTACTCCCGAGAGTTAAGAAAAATTAGTTACAGATGAGTTTTTATCACTATAATATTTGCTCCAAGCTGGACAAATGCCTGCAATAACTGTGGCCTAAACGTGCAGCAGACTTTAGTCAACAGGGACCGTCTATTGTCTGAAATGGTAAAAAGAGCAGCAGCCTCTACTGTCTACAATCTTAAAGTGGGATTTATTTTCAGGCAAATAATTTTCAGTCAATGTGGTGTGTATGAGAAAGCACTGTGCAGTAACTGAGAGCACTTTAATCTGCAGTGGTCTTTAAAAGCTTTGTTTTGCTGCCAACTGATAATTGAATTTTTTTTTACATTAAATTGTTTTTGCTTTTTCATTTTGTATTGAATGATGTTCATATATAATGGACTTTGTAGTCTTTATGTATTTAATTACTGCTTTCTGTTAAATAGAAAATGTAACTTTGGTTTATTTTTAAACCCAAACAATACTTGTGACCTTGAGCAGGGGAGTAACCATCATTTCAAAATTGAAGGTAACAAATTTTTCAGAGGTCTATTGAGTGATTTATATGTATGTATATAAATACTGGTTAAAAGACAGTTATTAATTATCATTATTACTAATAATAAAATGAACAGTTGCAAGGCGCCACCTGCTCAGCAGAAACAAATAACTAAGTTCAAATGTCAGTCTCAATTGACTGTTGGTGTCAATCTGGAAAGATTTAACAACAGGTTAAAGAATGAAGGTTTGAGTTGACGCACTGGCTTCAGCAAATCACAATAAATAACACATAATGATGACCAATCACCTTTTTTACAGTTTACAAAACTCACTGACATCAATCGAATTACCAGAACAAACACTGTAATTTACTTTGTTAGATTTACTATCTACAAAATATTTGGAGTGAATGGAGATGGGTAAAGGTTCTAAAGAACAATAAACAAAAGACGGCTCAGAATTGCTGATCTAGGGGGACTACCTATTAAAATACAGACAAAATGCGAGTGAAATATCTGTGAAAATTCTGTCCTAATATGTGACTGGTTTCTCCAAGCAATGGATCTCTTTTTCTTTGCTAGTTCTAATTTCTCCTCACCTGTGAAGACCCTCCATCCTCTTCCCTTCTGCTTTACCTGGTCTTATGTCTCCTCCCTGACTCTGATATTTACTATTGTGGCATTACAGATAAATAAACATGTAGAAAGATTTTTTTTAAAATAGAATTAGGATGAGCAGTGATGTGTGTATTGTGGCAGTACAGATTTCTTTCAAAAATGTGGAAAGTAGTAAAGTTCTGCACAGAAATGAAAGAGAATTTGGTTTATTCCTAGCAGGAACTAACTAGCAAGGGATGTAACATAGGTAACATTTGTATTGTAAACCAGCTTGACATGATATATTGGCATTTATTACCTAGCCATCATTTAGCTAATATTAACTGCATGCTACAGCATAACTCAATTTACATCTTGTTCGGAATTTTTTTTTTTGTGTGCCTTTTTTGCTGAACATGCTGCTCTGTTCAGCTTAGCAGCACCTGTCCGTGATCCACTGATGCTGGTAGGGTGTACGCATAAGGTGCGTTTAAACACTGTTCAGAAAAATACATTACCACATATTAACGGTCTAAACTGCTGTAACGGCAAAAAAAGTGTGGGGGACAGAGGGCACCGACAGGAATTGCGGGGCGTTTCTCACGTGTACCCCTGCATCTGTTACGTCCATGACCTTGAGCAACCCAGGTTATGCTTTGCAGCTTTCATAGAGTAGTTTTTGTAGATCCATCTCTGTGGGTTAATGGGTCTGTCGAAGTTGAACATTTGTTAGGACTAATTTTCAAAACTAGGATCTGAGCGAGTATGAAGTACTCTGCTTTTATGGAATTTTGCTGAGGAATAGATTAGGAAGGGTGAGAAAAAAAAGAACGACAAGAACAAACTCTTCACTTCGTTTCCTGGTAATAGGTCTTTTTATGGTGGAAAGATAAACGCTGGTCCTTGTCTAGCTTTGTCACTGTTCTACTTGTTTTCCACATTTTAGTTACTGCGTTGATTTCAAATGAGTGAGTTTATGTAAGTAGCTGTATCCTTGTAGCCATTTTGTGTTTCTTAAAGATCAACACATAGCTGCCTTGCTTGAACAAGATGCTCTTGTCTATCCCATTTTGAAGAGTGACCAAAAGATTGAGGAAGTCATTAATAATAAAAGGAAGAATTATTAATAAAACATTTCTGGAACTGATCAATAAAAATGCTTCATTTAAATATTGCTTCAGGTAGATTCCTCACTGAATGAATGAACTAAAATGAATGAACTAAAATTAAGGACTAGATTTTTCTTTTTTTACAACTGCTTACTTCTGTCACTTTGCATCTACAACATGATTCTATTCCATATGAAGATGCACAACCTTGGGTAAATAGTGCCTTAGCACCTGCTTTCTAAGCATCTGATACTGTAGCATATATATATATGTGTGTGTGTGTGTGTGTGTATGTGTTGGTGTGTGTGTGTGTGTGTGTGTGTGTCCGTGTGTGTGTGTGTGTTGGCCAAAACACAGTTCTCAAAACAACAGCAGTATTATCATAATTTCTTTTTACACCCTGTGATACAGACACACTATTCCAATCTTCTGTTCACATTTACAGTTCTCAGGTTTCTGAGACGAGCAGAGAAACATATTAAAACCCCAGGCAGTAGGAGTGAGTAGCAGCCAGGCAGCCTAAATGTTTTAAGACAATGCCAGATGCCTGATGAGAAGCAAAGCAACATGGAGGCAGTCTGCCAGGCAGCCACAACTAACAAATAACAGTAGTTATCCCAGCTGACTGCCCTGAACTACTTCGCTTCCTGTTAGTCACCTGGAATTCTCACACCGCCTACAAGGCAATATTAATATTGCTTTGCTGGCAACTTTCTGACATTTCCTGACTGCTTTGCAATAGTAATCTGCCCTGAACTGTTGTATACCTCTATTTATACTGACATCCAATTAGGTGGCTCAACCTGAAATAAGACGGGATCAAAGGAGATGTTATTTGTATTAGTATAAGCCTTCCTTAAGATATGTATCAGCTTCATTAGTGTGAGGTTTTTCATTTTCCTCTGCTGGCTGCAGCTTTACTATAGCCTATGTTCGTAGACACGCAAATGCCATGAACACTAATTAACACTTGTCTCTTAATTCAGGACATTTGACCCTCAAATATTTTTTTGGGTTGATGGTGACTTTGTGTATTTGATCACCTGTGGTCAATGTACAATCTCAGAGGAATTAACTGTTTCATATGTAAAAAATAGGTAGAACTGCTATGTGGAAAAACATGGTGCCTGGCAATAAACTAGCTATAAATAAAAGGTTTATCACTGAAATAAATTCATCTTTATATTTTAGTAGCATAATCTTGAAAACTTGACCGTGATGTGGAAAATTATCTAATTATTAAGTATGTTAGATTTATTCATCTTGGGCTCATAATGGTTCATAACAATCTGTCCATGTTTGTTTTCCATCCTAATATTGATGACACAACTTTCTGTTGTATTTATTCAGAATTGCAATTGTCTTTCTCACGGTCAATACACTGGAACATGTTTAATGTGTAAACTTGATACGAAAGTTTTTATGCTTTAACACATGCTTTCCCAATACACTTACAAATACTTTCACTAAAGCAGAACAAATGGCTCTTAACCCTATATAATCTGCTTTATTCTAAAGGAGAGGCCTAATTGAGCACTGGGAGTTAACAAGTGTTAATCATTTCAAATACAAAGACGAAAGTTTTTCTTCAAAATAAAATGACTTCCTGTTTGATTTAATCAGAATTTCAACATTAACTCATAACTGCATATTTCTACAATGTTTTCAAGGTATCTTATATTTCCATGGGGCAAATATTATACCTTGTAGTTTAAAAAAACAGTTAATATCAGTTTTTACATGTTGAATATGTGAAAGATAAATATGTGAATAATTAGTGTTAAATAATTTATGTGGCCTAATAATTAATATTTGAATTACTAACATGCAGTAACCCAGTGCTATAGGCAATCTAGACAGCATCTAATGTAAAAATGTTAATTTTAGTCGTTAAAGCATTGTCTTGGACTTGCCCCTTAAGGAGTTGAGACTTGGCTTAGACATGAAACATATTAAACACTGCACTTAGATTGTAAAAAAGATTGTACAGCCAACTGATATTTTAGGTTCACAGTTTATTTGCACCATGAGTCACATGTAAAGAAAAAGGTGCCATAATTGTTCTTTTCTTTATTTCTAATACAACATAAAATTATTTAAAAGTAGATAAATACATTTAAAACAGGAACTAAAAATTTACTGAATTAGAATCTTAGATCGAAAAAGCTTTTGTCAAATATCTCAGCATATTGACTGAGCAGGGAAGTGCAAAAGGCTTTCAAATTTAATTAAACGATCGATGTGCTTATAGTACACACACACAGAGGAAATTGTGCAAGATTTCTGTTACAGGAGGGGGATTATCATCATTCTTGGTCATCATCCCTACTATCTCCGTCAAAAAAACCTGCAGAACGTTTCTTTTTATTTTTTATGAGTTATTGGTGTATCTCTGCAAAAGACTAATGCATAATTAATTTGTGAACATGGGTTTATGTTAGATTTTTTTATGATAGGGTGTAATTAAATGTCAGCAGTAGAAAAATGATGAAACTGTACCACCGTTGCCCTCATTTCATGTAGTATCAGTTCTATTGTGGTTTGATGTATATTGCATGATGAGTTATATATCTGAATGTACCACACCCAGTGGTGGTTGGAGCCTTCTCAGCCCACTGGCATCCATAGCAAACAGAAGGTCCCACTGCTTGAGGTCTAATTGTAATCTACATCTTATTTTATTAGTTTCAGTTTCGGTCAGAGTGTAGTTCTCAGTGACCCATCACTATTAAATGAATGTTAACCGGAAATCAAATAGCCCTGCGATGGACTGGTGAACTGTCCAGGGTGTACCCCACCTCTCGCCACGTGACTGCTGAAGATAGGCACCAGCCCCCCCGCAACCCTGCATAGGATGGACGGGTGCATCAAATAGATGCAGGGACATTCCCTGTCTTTGTTGCCGTTCACAAGGCCGACTAGTCCATGTTATTCCTTTGTGGTTTTATAAGGAAGGATCAATAAACAATTTATGGGTCCATTTATCATTTATCTCAGTAGGGTTGCCAGCACGTGTTGAGCCCTCATTTAAAAATTTATGTCCACTTTTCAGTCCCATCATAAGCAGTTTAAATGGAGACACCAGTGAGCGTGTAGACAGCTTTTAATCAGTGGTGTGTAAAGTGATTGAGGGTGATTGTGATCATGTGGAAGTCAAAGCTTGTCTGCCGCTTGTCAAATAAATAGCAACACAAGACTCTTCATGACGATTTATTTTGTCAGCAGTCCACTAATTCACCGTTGCTGTGATTTTCTCCATGTTTTATTAAATGACACAGATTAATTTCGTGCTCTGCTTGCTTACATAGTCGAAACTTGTCGTTTGAAATTAATATTGTTTGTTTTGATAAGATAATAACTCAGTGTTATTATCAGCTCCCTGCTTCATCTCAAGGTGATACCCGACAGGCAGGGCAGACATGATTTAAGTTCAGAACGCTCTGTTTCTTTCCCTATCTGTGGTAATGGTTACCCTGGTGACAGCATCCCTGCAGTTGCTGTGGAAACCCAGCATTAAAGGCAGCCTTGTTGTCTAGCTGAACAGAGCAGTTGATTTGTGTTGCCTCAAATAGGTCCCATCTTGGTGTTGCTGCCTTTCTCTTAATGATAGACTTTGTATTTTTAAGCAGCTAATCGTTTTGGATGGTTTCTTTAATGCATAGTTATGAAAACATCCATGAGGATTAATCAGAAATATCTCCTCTTTCTCTCATTTTCTTTGGTTTTACTGGATATTATGCTATCAAAGCCATGTCAGTGAACATTTTAAAGAGCTTTTGGGTTGTTGAAGCAGGGAAGTTAAGAAGGGAACAAGTTGTATTTGCATTTGTGTTTCATTCTAGCTTTTGGTGCAAACTGCCTGACAAAAAAAGCAACAGAGTTTGACATTGCTTCACTTTGGGCTGGACTGAGTCTGAATTCAGTTAAACAGCCAAGATGTTGGACTTAAACAGCTGTGAGAGATGACATTTTAGCTTGGCATTTAGTGACTTTTGTGCTAAAATATCACACGCACGCACGCACGCACACACAAAATCCCATAAACATCAATCCAATCAGACACATCAAAACCACTTTTGGGAGTGTCAGCTTTACCATATTTCTATTTTTTGAGTACTTGATTAATCAAAATGGCTAATTTTCTCAAAAGCTGTTGAAGTTTTTTTGTTTATGCTTTTCCAAATTTGCCATTTATTTGCCATTTATTACCATCCATCCATCCATTTTCTTCCGCTTATCCGGGGTCGGGTCGCGGGGGCAGCAGCCTAAGCAAAGAGACCCAGACTTCCCTCTCCCCAGCCACTTGTTCCAGCTCCTCGGGAGGAACCCCAAGGCGCTCCCAGGCCAGCCGAGAAACATAGTCCCTCCAGCGTGTCCTGGGCCTTCCCCTGGGCCTCCTCCCGGTGAGACGTGCCTGAAACACCTCACCAGGGAGGCGTCCAGGATGACCAGATGCCCGAGCCACCTCAACTGATTTATTACATTCTACAAAAAAAACCTGTATACTGGGGCTGCACAGTGGCGCAGTTGGTGGCACTGTTGCCTTGCAGCAACAGTTCAAATCCTAGCCTGGGGTCTTTTACTAATTTGAGCAGCTTTAATCTGCTCTAATTTAAAACTAAAATACTTGAATTCTTCAAACTTGGACTAGGGGCAACTGTGGCTCAGGAGTAAGGAGTTCGTCTTGTAACCGGAGGGTTGCCGGGTTGAGCCCCCACTCCGTCCGTCTCAGTCGTTGTTTCCTTGGGCAAGACACTTCACCCTTCTGCCTACTGGTGGTGGTCAGAGGACACTAAGAGCATGTGTGTACATCCTTTTTTGGTCTGTGTGAGTGAAATTTTAGTAGTATGTGATTTTATTAATTTTGAGTATTTGAGAGAATGCTGCCAGTGGTGTATGCATGCTTTTATTGGTGTGAGTGAGCAGGAAACTTACATTATGTTCTATATGGCACCTCACATCTTACATCGTCTTCTTTGTCCAAATTGTAAAATCTTATCATTTTTTTCACAAGTTTTAAGTCCAGTGGCTACTTGTTCATCTGTTCACTGTAATTGAAGCTGAAAGTGACCAGTTGGTATACAAAAAATAACCAGTCTCATTGTAAAATATTATTTATGTAAATGCAAATGCCAAACTAACACAGTGTAGTGGTAGGTTTTCTGCTTGTGTGAGCTTTTCTTAGCACTCAGTTAACACTTTGGGTAGGTTTTGTTGTTGCCAGGCAGTTTTCTTACACTTTTGTAGCTCTTCTGAGTATTAATTAGCCTGTTACAGTTCCCTAACTTTTCTGGCTGCCTTTTCAGGAAATGATAAAGCTCTTGTGTTTTTTGTAAAACTGCATTGTTTAGCAATACAGCCAATACAATGTACAGATTAATAACACATCTTGCATTATTTTTTAAAGTTCATTTTTAAATGTACATTTTGGGCTTTTTGCAGATTGTGTACCGATTAAATATTTAACCGAGTGCATTTATTTTTTCCAGTCCCTTTTAATATTGTCGACTTATAAAATTCCCTAAATATCTATTCATAAAATAATCTATCCAAATTGTCTCCTGCCTCCACAGACAGATGGATCCCCATGAATAGATCCAGGAAAATGTTATTATTGTCCTTCCTGTTGGACAGCCTCACACTGTTGGAAAACTAATCTACCAATGGACCTTTCCCCTACTGATTCTCATACCATGACATGTTTCAGTGCTTCAATTTACCATCAGTACTGACTGCTACTCTAACAGAAATTGGGTTTGTACCTTAAAACACTGTGGGAATCTAGATGAAAATGAGACTAATTTATTCTCATAAAATCATGAGTATCTTCACAAATCCTTTTTTTATAGGTTGGAAATATGGTCATTAGTTGCATTAATCTTAAAGCCTCTATCACCCTGTTTCCTATCTTATCTTGTTTGTTGTTGTTGTATATAAATAAAGCACATTTTGGTGGAATGCTATGTCATATCGGGCTGCACAGTGGCACAGTTGGTAGCACTGTTGCCTTGCAGCAAGAAGGTCCTGAAGAAGGTCCTGGGTGCATGTTCTCTCTGTGCATACGTGGGTTCTCTCCGGGTACTCCGGCTTCCTCCCGCAGTCCAAAAACCTGACTGTTAGGTCAATTGGTTTCTCTAAATTGCCCTTAGGTGTCTGTGTGGGCATGGTTGTTTGTCCTGTGTGTGTCTCTGTGTTGCCCTGCGATGGACAGGCGACCTGTCCAGGGTGTACCCTGCCTCTCGCCCCATGACTGCTGCATAGGAATGAGGGGTACAGAAAATGGATGGATGGATGGAATTTGTCATATTATGTTTATGAAATGCGTTTCTCATGATGCACCCCCATTTTTGTAGCGGGTGTGTTGACATATGGAATGTGAACTTCACAATGTTTTGCTACCATAGGAGTGGATAAGTCATATAATGAAGGGTAATAAATTTTGTTTTAATTTTTTACCCAATATGTAATGATGTGTATGTAAATTTTTAATACACAACTCTTGTACTTAAATATTCTTCAAATATTATACCTGCAAACAAGCCATTTCATACCCAAGCATAGGCAGTCATTAAAAAAAAAATCCACTAATTATATTGCAAATACATATTATGTAAAACCAGAAGTGGGACCAAGTCATTGTTTTGCAAGTCTCAAGTCTTTGCATCCAAATCTCATGTCAAGTCCCATTTAAAGGCATGAAAGTTCCAAGTTGAGTCCAAAGTCGAGACATGCATGCCTCGAGTCAAGTAAAAGTCCTTTACTTGTAATATTGACTCGCAAACCAGTCTTTTGGATTGTGCCCCTAGCACGGGTTTTTCTTCATAACATACATTATGTGTGGTGTAAGAAATCAAGTCTTTTCAAGTCAAAGGGGTCAAATTGAAGTGAAGTCACGAATCATTGGTGTTAAGGTCATGTTAAAAGTCTTATGATTTCATGAAGGTGAGACTAAAGTCGTTTAATTTGTGAGTGGAGTCCACACCTCAGCTAAAAATCTGATGTTATGCTTTGTTGTCTTTTATTTTAATTTTGCTTCCCATTTGGACCAGTTGTCTCTTACGATATAGAAAATTACTTTGAATAATCTGTTGTCAAAGCAGGTATGAAATGTTTCTTTAGCCTGTGTACCACTTGACACAAGTTGGTATGAAACTCCCTGTTTTAGACTACACTGTCTGTACTTGAATAAGTCTTGTAAAGTGGTAAGGTATGACCCTGACTTTTCAAAAAGCTTGCTTGTTCTATGTTTTAAGAGACTGTAAACTAAAAACATCCACAACTCTGACCTTCAAGAGTTGACCATAAACAGTTGAACTATAAACAGTTTTTAGTGATTTTTCTATTTCAGTTCTTGGTTTAGATCCACCTTGTGTTGTAGAAATGTTTGAAAGCAACTTTTAATCATCCTACTTTTTTCTTCTTACCAAGCTACCATACATGCATTCTTGAAATGAGATGAATATACAGAAATTAAAACAGTCGTCATCTGCACGTGTTGTGCTTTATCTCTCTATTTTTGTTATGACTAAAGTGTTGAACCCGCTGTTCTTTTTTGTTGTTATTTTTGCATGAATAATGTGACACCCTCTGTACTCCAGGTTGTCATAAATCTTACCAGAGAAGCTGGCGCAGTTGTAGATACATCTCAACTGGCACAGCTCTATGATTAAGATATAGATTATTTTTATTCACTGTGTGGAAAACGAATCACTGAAATCAAAACCTGTTCACACCAGATGGCTAGCTGGCAGATTGGGCTAACCACACGCCCCCTCCTCACTTTTTCTCTCAGAGCTTCACAGCCCTGACCGTTTGGCTCAGCTCAGCTCTACCTTCACACTTCCTGTGTGTTTGGCACTTGACCTCTTCTGCTCACTGCTATAGTGGTTTACTCGGATCAGCCTGGTTTGGCTCAAACTGAAGAAGACATAACAAAAATTCACACGTTCATGCACTCAGACATTAAACATTTACATTAATAACCAAGTTTGAATAAGACCAGTATGAATATTCAGAATGCATCTACTAAACTGTGAAGGCTTTACAGGTTTGTGTTGGCAGCTGCAGAGATGCAGCAGGGCATCATCACATCCAGCTGGCCAGACGCCATTGTCAAGGCATAATATGACTCTAGTCTAAAAGCCTTGTAAATGGCCCACAGTGCTTTGTGCAAAATTTCTATGCTATGATTCTCATAATCGGGTTTAAGCTGAATGTTCTCACATGGAAATAGGCAAAATATGTCTTTCATGTTTTGCCCAAAAAGCTAATGCACTTTAGATCTACATTTATCCAACATTTATCCACCCTTTCTCCTCTGCAATCCATCCATCCTGTCCCTATTTGATCTCAGTAGAGCTTCCTCCTTCCTAGTGTTTTCTCCTTGCCTGAAAGAGGAGTCGCATATGCTGCTGTCAGCCAGGGCAGGAGGTGTTGATTGAGCAAACATTCCTAACAGTCTTGGATACAGTAACAGTCCTTCATTAATCGTCACCATCTCTCCATTCATCACTGCTTTACCCTCTCCTGTAATTGACTGTTCCCTATTGGAAACATATTGTTTGAAAGATATGCTGTCATGACCAAGTCATAATGTCACTATTGTCATAAAGACAATAGCAGACATTATTATTACTGATTATCTGTTTGAATTTGAGCAATCAGTCACTTGAGCAGAAACAAAGCAACATTAGCATTTAGCACATGATTGCTCATCCTTTAGCACAAGAAAATAGTCATCTGTTATGGCTAAATATTGCGCTAAATTTAGATATCATACTTTATACTACAGTAGTTCATGTTAATTAAATACATAACCATCATAGATACAGTTACGTAGATTGTTCTCAGATTAAGCTTGTGTACCCCCTTTCATATTAAATTATTAAAGGAAAAGCATTTGATAAATCTAGATTAGCAGAAGGACGACTTTTAGGTTAAATTTAGCTGGCATGTAACTTACCCTGTGTTGCCCTGAGCTTGTTGCCCCTGTCATTTCTAACTTCGTCTGTTCCCACTCCCTAAAAGTGACTAACACACCACTCTGAGCCCAAAGAAGCTTCAACATAAACAGTCAACAGGAAATAATTTCCTCTTCTAATGGCATTTATGATATGACATAGTCTAATGAGGGACAGATTGCTTAGTGATGATAATTAATGACGTGATTTTTAAAATGTTTTTATAGGAAGTTTCCAGAGGATGTGCAGCAGCTAAGCACAAAGCTTGTTCCGCAAAGGCACTCTAGCTCAGAATCACAGCTTCTTAATTAAGCGATCCTCCTTAGAGACTTGGGGAGTGTGGGAAATATGTGACACACTTGCACGCATTAACACATTTACAAAATTAAATTAGGTGTTGAAATCTTAAATACAGATTCTACTGTGCCTTGTATCACATTACAACAAACTTTTTAAAAGATTTTATAGGGATTTTGGCATGAATATGCTTCACCCTATCTGAGTCAGTAGTTTGTAGAGCCACCTTTTGCTCTTCTCGAGGATATCTCTACCATCTTTAGACATCTAAAAGTAGCCCCCCCCCATTTCTTCTTGCAAAATAGCACAAGAGTCAGATTGGATGAAAAGCATCTGTAAGCTTTGGTTTTCCAAATGTTGTCTCAGATTGTCAATTAAACTTTGACTGGCCTATTGCTTAGATCTGAACCATTGCATTATAGCTCTTTTACAGCCTCAAACATATTTCCTTCCAGAATTGCCCTGTATTTAGCTCCAGGTCAGCCCTATCACAGCATCACTGACTCAGATGATTAAAAAGCTTCACCGAAGTCAGATTTTTGAAATGCGAGTATACACTTTAGTCCGGCTAAAGTCAAACTGAGCTGGACTTCTCATAATCGGACTATAACCACCCAGATAATGCAACGAGTAAACCAAATTTCTGTGCATGTAAACTCCAACTCCGGTTTACCAGGGCTTTTCAGACGAAGTGACAACACCATGGAAGTGGGAATAACAACACCGGTTCACAGCAACACAGCAGCAACGACCGCAACACAATCAAACAGTACAGTACTTACGAAATGTACTGTGCTGCAGCGTTGTTGTCGGCCATTTCTTCACTTTTTGTGGATATCCTGCTTTTACGCCATCTGCTTCACTGCTGCCAACATTTGTATGACTAAATGTTTGTACTATCTGTGTAACTTTCTAGTCCACCTGGAAGAATGCCAGCATGAAAAGGCACATGTTGCCACCTAGCGTTGCGGATTTAAACGCACTTCATTCAATAATAATCGATTTTCTGAGTGACATCTAAACCGGGAAAAAGACTCACTTTCTGGTTAAGGTATCAGTATTGCCAAAATTGGATTTTGATGTGCATGTACACATAATGACTGTGGGGATGTGGTGTTCAGGGTGACGTGATTTGGTGTTGATAACGTTTCGCATAAATGCAAAAAAGTTTAAGTTTGCTCTCATCTGGCCAGAGCACATTGTTCCTCAGGTTTGCTGTTCTCCCTACATCACTTGTGGCAAACTGCAAATATGATTTGTTATGGATTTCTTTTCAGCACTCTTCCACAAAGGTCAGATGTGTGAAATGCATAACTAATAGTCATATCGACATATTCTCCCACTAGACTGCTTCTCTGACTAATGTTCTGGCCTGTCTGTTTAGGTGGACAGCCATGTCTCGGTAGGAGTGCAGTTGTCCCATCCTCTTTCAGTTTTTAGTTAAAGGACTGAAAAGTTCTCTGTGAGATGTATAAAGGAATGATTTAAAGTATTTTATACCTAACCCTGCTTTAAACCTCTTAAAGACCCACTCCAATCATTTTTTTGAGCTATTTCAAAGTGTTCTCAGTGGTCTTTAAATTATGATGTCACTTTTAGCCAAAATCACAAAACCTGTGCAGTTTTCTAGGACATAGCTTCAGAAGAGCAGCAGTAGTTCATTAGCAATTTGCCTCCGCGTTGTGGGCAGAACGGTTGGCGCGGAAGACCCCTCCCTCTTCCCCCCTCTCCCCTCCCAGCAAAGGCTTCTGTGTGCGCATCTGACCCGGCTTTTGTATAAAATTAAACAAAAATAAAAATATTAAAAAAAGACCCTGTAAAATGCATTACTTTGTTATAATCTACATCGCTTTAACGCAGCAGCATGCAGCACGAGCTGTTGACCCATAAACAGCTGACATAATACTAGCAAACAAGCGGATGGTTAAATTAGCTCCAGACAGAAAAAAATAAACTTTCCAGTAAAGATACAGACTGTCTTCTTGATGGTTTCTTGATGGAAGGCATTGCACCCAGCTTCAAAAGTAATTTACTAGTGAAGTCCGTTTTTCCCCCTGCCAGTTGTTGAAACAGTCTTTTCTGAAATGTTGACTGCAAACCGATGTGCGGGTTTTTTATCTTGCTGTGACCAAGAAACTTAATCCATTTCTCTCTCACTGCAGATGGTTTTGGTAAAGTATGAAAGCATCATTCTTCTTAGCATTGCAACCCGCTACAGCATACAGGTGTTGATCCGCCATCGCCTTCTCTACTCCTTATAACTTGAGCGGGCGCGTTGGAGCGGAACAGGAGCTTGTAGCCTGCCCTGTGCGGTTGACACGTCACAAACACTGTCTGTTTTAGACGGCCTTTTAGCGTCTGCTACTGATTCACAGCGATTTGAAAGCAGAAATACTCAGAAATGCAATTTTGAGCTTAATTTTCTGAAGATATGTCCTCTGGCAGAAAAATGCCACAAGAACATGTTAACAACATGAAAAACACGATTTTCATTGGAGTGGGTCTTTAAAGCTTTATCTCTTACCTGTGTGCTGTGTTCCTTGGTCGTCATGATTCTGTTAGATCACAAGTGTTTTCAAACAATTTTCTGAGGCCTTCACATAAAGGATGGACACAGAGATTAGCTTGCAATTTTTTTTCTTTTATATTTGTCTTTACATTTTTTGGTTTACCTCTTTCTGGGCTGCAGTGGCGCAGTTGGTAGCACTGTTACCTTGCAGCAAGAGGGTCCCAGGTTCAAATCCCAGCTGGGGGTCTTTCTGCATGGAATTTGCATGCTCTCCCTGTGCATGCGTGGGTTCCTCCTGGGTCAAACCGAACTGGGCTTCCTCCCACATCCACAAACATCACTGTTAGGTTAATTGGCCTTTCCTAAATTCCCCCTAGGTATGAGTGTATGGTTGTTTGGCCTGTGTCTCTGTGTTGATTTTATGTGTTGCCCTGTTTGGCCAAGAATTCATTGGATGCATTATTTATTTGATATGTTCAGGAAAAACTATAACATTTCTTAGATCATCCTTTTATTCCTTTATCTACACGTCTTCTTTATGCCACGTGAGCAACTATTAGTAAGCAGAGGCGGCTATTAACTAATTACACTTGCACAGTTACATTACTTGAGTAACATTTTGGTTAAAATGTACTTTTAAGAGTAGTTTTGCTACATCATAATTTTTACTTTTACTTTTACTTGGGTAATATTATTTTGAAGTATCGCTACACTTACTTAAGTAAAACTTCACTGAAGGAAAAACAAACATGTTTTACCAAAATGTACATCAAACACAGACCTGCAGTTTATTGAAGGAGACCACCTGTTTCTACACAAACTTTGGTTTTCTAATGGAACTATTTTATCTGTTGAGTTTATTGTTGCATTTCAAGGTCAAGTGAATATACAGTAAACACCATAAACTGTACTTTTTACCTTGTTCTAAGATATATATATCTACATTACATACTGTAAGGGTTGATATTAAGTATAAGCTCCAAATTGTTTCTTCTGCATAAAATTGTGTTATTTTGTAATTATTTTATTTATTGATATCCATTTTTTATTTTATTTTAGTCTTTAAAATGCCAGAATTTTCCCATAACTTTGAATTTTTGTCTGTCTGATGACATAATTTAAAAAATATTAGATCAGATGTTACTCAGTACTCAAGTACCCGTAGCCTTGTTACCAAATACCTGCCACTGTCACTTTTGGTGACAGTGGCAGTTTTTGGAACAAGGAAACCATAGACTGGATATATTTGTGAGTGACATGGTTTTTGGATCCAGACTAGATTTTAATAAAATATCAAATAGTTGAACAAGTACAGAATAGTAATGGCAAAAGACTGATCGGATATAAAATTTGGTATGTTGTTTTATGTTAAAAGACATGGACTCACACTTTTAATACGAATAATAGACCTCATTGGATTGGATGGACTTTTTTTGCCCTTGGTGCCCAATTCTTATACAGATATTTTAGTAACAGAGTTGCAAAAGCTGTTGGAAAGAAATGTAGACATCTGGATGATGGTGGACAAAAATAAGGATGAATTGTAAGCAATATTGCAATCATAATACTCAACAATGATATAGCAATAGGGTCTGTGATGGACTGGCGACATGTCCAGGGTTTACCCTGCCTCTCCCCCAATGACTGCTGGAGATAGGCATCTGCCCCCTCGCAAACTAGGATAAATAGTACAGATAATGGATGGATGGACATTTTTCTTTATTCAAATTTTTGATAACCATGTATCACTTTTGTTTCCACAGTTATGTGCTACCTGGTGTTTTTGTGATTAACCAACACAAACAAAACGTGCCAAATTGCATAAATGTTAGAGGTGTATGAATATATCAGCAATATATTTGTAAATAAAAAAAAAATCTAATAATTCACTTCTGTATAAATTTATTATATTTGCTGAGCTAGAGCGATGTTAAGGGGATTTTCAGTCCAAATTAGAGGATTCATTGAGACTTTGCCTCATTCAGCCAAGACTCCAAGCTTTATTGAAAGGATGAGAGCCGTTTAAAAATTCAGCATGAGTATAACATTAAATTCCTTGACAGGATGTTCTCTTTCCTGCTCCATTTTCATCTGTGCTTTGGTATTTACAAAATAAAGAATGACTCATGTGGCCTACAAATAGCCAACACCCATATTGAGAACCAATACTATCTTCATTTGTGTTGATCCGAGCCAAAGGCCGGGGTGTTTGTGTTTGTTCTGGATATAATATTTCCATGAGCCTGTGTGGCTAACCTAAGGGAAACGATTAGTATCTGTGAAATCACAGCTGATTAGGGTGCATTTGTGTCCTAATTTATGGATGCTGGAACATGAAAATTAATTCCCTATGCTTTATCCTCTAAAACATAAATGACCTATTTTTGACAGTATTACTATTTTTCCAGCAGTCACAGTTTTAATTCTCTTGGCTCATTATGTGTGAGGCAGTAGAATTATATGGATATTTTTATGTGTATGTTTTTCCTCAAGAGTCTGGGTGTGTGTGCAAGCAGGGCAAGTTTAAATCCACTAAGAGTTGTTGACCTTATGAGGAATAATTTTTCAAGGTTTCCAGATGTATGTGCAGAAGTGAGTCACTTTGTCTCTCCTTTCAGACAGATGACTCGGACTGCCCCAATTAAACGTGAATTTCCCTCTTTTTCTTTCTCTCTTTATCTCAAGCAGCTGAAGAAGGCCATTATGTGTCATTGAAGCACAGCGACATACATCTGGACACTGCAGTGCCCCCAATCCTAACTCCTGGGATCATGGACAAAGCTGGGGTTAAAAAGGTTGCTCCTGGACCAGGTCCTGATGCTGAACTCAGACGTTGGCCTGAGGCTAAAGTGTTTGCTGAGGCGAAAACTACAGTCTGGACAGAAACACAGGGAGGAGTGGGTGCGAGAGCAAATAGAAAGGTCTTTGCCGAGGCTGGGATTGTGACGGAAACTCGAACGTGGGCTGAAGCGGGATGGAGGTCGGTTGACACAGAGGAAGATGCGCTGCCAAGCGTGCCCGAAGATCCAGCTCCCATGCTTGTGCAGGAGAAGCTGAGAACAAGTGGAGAGGTCCAAAGGGAACAGGCAGCCCTTTCATCAGTTCTCAGCATTCTGACAGAGACGGCAGAGCTGCAGACACCAACAGTCAGAAAACCTTTGGGGCTGCTGTCAAAAGCTGCTTGGTCTAAAAGCTCTTCTTCAGCTAAGGCCTCATCTTCCTCCACAGCAAAAGCCTCCCCTCTGCCCTCCTCTCCAACCAGTGAAAAACTGAGTCCGACTCCAGCATCAACCAATATATCTGTGGTTTTTGGAAACAACAGCTCTTCAACCAACTACAGTTCAGGTGGGTAATATTGCTCAGATTTAGGGTACTAATTTAACTCTTTCACATTCTGGCACAATACAGCCACAAATCTCAATGTCTTTTATTGGGATTTTATGACTGACCAACTGAAAGTGGGATATAATTGTGAAGGGGAAGGAAAATAATAAATAGTTTTACATTTTTTTTAAACAAATAAGTCTAAAAAAATCTGCCGTGTATCTATATTCAGCCTCTTGTAATCTGAAACTCTTAGTTAAAATTCATTATAACCATTCTCTTCAAAATGGCTGTGTTCCCTATGCGTTACCTCACTATGAATTTAGCTCGTCTGTAAAGGACTCAGAGGTTTGGTTAAGCACAAAGAGCATCATGAAGACCAAGGAACACTGATATATCCCAAGCTTATCCCAAGCTTTAGACATTTCACGGAACACTGTTTAATCGATCATTTGAAAGTGGAAAGAGTATCACTGAGCTGTAAACCTACCAGAACATGGTTCTAAAGAAATAGGCTGTACCAGGAAAACAAAACTCAAAGAAGCTGCTAAGAGGCCTCTGGTAGTGTTGAGATCCACTGCTCAGGTTAAAGACAAGTTTTAGTTGTGCACTGTAAAAATGTAATAAAAATTGCAGATGCAAATTTTCATTTGTAAAATGTTGGTGTTGGTCAGTCAAATAAAATCCTAATGAAACACTTCACTTTTAAGGCCAGGCAAACTTTTTTGTATAGCACACTTCCAGCAACAAAGCAATTCAATGTGCTTTGGGTGATCCATGTTTAGTTCTGATTCCAGGGTTGATTAGTAGGCGAGAGTTAGAAGACCTGAGTGGCTTTTAGTGTTTTGTGAAAGAATTGATTATTTTAAAAACATTTCTAAAGTGATTATCAGGATTTAGCAAACTAAAGGAGTGTTTTAGAATAATTGGACACGATTCAGTTTATGCTTTAGTCAACTCAGCCACTTTGCAGGGAAACGCATACTGTATAACCAAATGTTATTTTTAACAGGGGATTTAATACTGATAAATTACTTGTAATCATTTTAACAATTCATTTTAATTGAGCATAATCACTGTGATCATGTTTTTTTCCAGCTTTATTATCACAACCAAACAATCATGTTCATCATCACATCACTGTCACCATCCTTTATATCATTTTGTTATTGCCTTAGAGTTTTCATCATCATCATCATCATCATCATCATCATCATCATCATCATCATCATCATCATCATCATCATCATCATCATCATCATCATCATCATCATCATCATCATCATCATCATCATCATCATCATCATCATCATCATCATCATCATCATCATCATCATCATCATCATCATCATCATCATCATCATCATCATCATCATCATCATCATCATCATCATCATCATGTCCCATTTTACGACCTTCATTTTCCCCTGTCTACTTCCACCTCAATAATAATAAGGTAATTACTACACAAAAATGTTGTCTTCTGTAGAATGTCCAAGAGGAAGTAACTTTTCTTCAAGCATTTAATCTGATTTCATAAATGTCATTGCTTGAGCCCCTCTGGCCAAGGTGGCGGGGGTGGGTGGTGGTGGTGGTGGGGGCATTAGCTATCACAATGTAGACATATAAACAAAACCCTGGTATTAAGGTTCCTTCTTGGTTGACAGGTGAAAATTGAATTTTCTGTACTTTGCTGGCTTCATTTCTTCTATTTGAGAAAAACATTTCTACTTCTTTTTTTCACATTACTCTGAAATGAAATAAAAGTGACAACTGGGGCTTGACAGGTTTGTTGTTGACCTAATACCTGCCCTTCCTATTGCCTCTCTGGTTTGGATGCATCTATATTATTGCATTTAGAGTGTAATAATAGTTCAGCAATCATTAAGTGCACCAGCAAGGTACAGAATTGGAAATTAAAATTGTTTTTTAAGGCAAGTATTTAGACAGTACAGTAGAAGAAGAGGCCGATTAAAGCAAAAGTAACCATGGGAGACTCGATACAAAAAAGTACAACAGTAAGAATCAAGAAGAGGTACATGTTTTATCAAAGTTTTATGTTTTTACCGCCAAAGGTTCAAGTTCTATTAACGGACGTGGTAGGGAAAGACAGAGAAAAAAGGCCTTTTCTAGGTATGTTTCAATTATGATTGTTTGCCCATGATAAAGATCATTGGTGTTTTCTGAGTCCCAATAAAATACTACATTATAGTTTAAAAGAAATAGTGTGATGTATCTACTTGACAACTTAGTATCCTCAGTGTAAGCAATTACCAATATTTCATCAGCATTATATGGTTCACATTAGTGCTAGGATTGTGTCCCACTTTACTCACTCACCAGTGGTGTTAGGCGTACTGCAATTTCTCTTGTTTGTTTAACTTGACAGCAACAGGGGTTTCTGCAGGAATGTCTTTTGATTCTAAATATACATCTGACTACAAATAGAGCTACAGTCTTTAATAAACCCATGTGTTGTTCCTGTTGAAGATATTTAGCAAACCAGGTAAGAGAGACTGCCACAGATTTTTTGGGCATGTTGAAAAGCTCCCTTGCATAAGCAGCACAGCTACAGATTAATTGCAACTGAGCGTCAAATGTTAAAACTATGAATCAATATGAAATTTGCAAAAACTCAAGTTACACTACTGAAGACAGTTCACTCACCTCAGGATCCCAGTCACTTAAAACATACTTGTCTCATTATTTTTGTCTGATGGTTTTCTCACAACTTGGAGGAACTCGGAGCTTGGAAACTTAATTCCCAGATAATCAGATGATCCTTTAATGGATAAATTATCTTTTATCTATTAAAGGACGTGACATCTCATTTATTTAATAGATAAATAAAATAGACACCACAGCTGAATATTATTCTCAGAGTGAGAAATTTAGAAAATAATCTAATCTTTAATCGAACTACATTTGTTTAGTGAAGAAAAAAATCATACAACAAATAATTCCTTTTATTAAACAAAAAGCTCTCCAAGTCTCCCTAACAACACTACAGTATTTATTACAGGTTGCTTAGTTGAAGCTTTTCTGCTGCAAATACTACAGGTAAATCTGGAATGACAAAATGGAAACATTGCTAGAGTTCCTAAAGTATGTGAAACACAGGAACATTTTAAATAAATACACCTTTAGTACTTAACTTTATCTGGGTGCAAATACTTGCAGAGGGTGCTGTACATATTTTCAACATTCATGCTCTTCTTTAACTTCAATTTCTGAACTTTTTAGAAGCAAAATGTATTTAGAAATCCTTTATTATTGTTTTTGATTCACCTATGTTCTTTCTCCTTTCAGATGAGTTAATGAGCGGTCTACCGGCCTGGGATCTTCCCACTGTACCTGAATCACTCCTGTCCACAGTGGGTGACCATGATATCACACTTCCTCCCAACGTCACTAGCCCTTTCTCAACCCACAAGTGGAATACCACCATGCCTGTGCGTCCCAGGATCCCCATACAGAACACAACTACAGCAGCCACAACCATTAAAACATCCCCGTCAACAACCACCACTTCAACTGTGCCGTTTTCTACCATTAAAAAAACAGAAACACTTCCAGATTTCACCACAGCTGCAAACAACACCAGCAAGGACACTGTGACCGATGGGAGCCTTCCACTGACAACAGTAACCACAACAACACCCTCAACAACCTTTCTTACTATTAGTAGCACAGAGATGGCAACACAGGAGGCACCAGCCACTGGGAGCGCTGTAGCTTTGCCATCAAACACCACAGCTGCTGCAACCATAGAGGAAACAACAAAGCTCACAGTCACAACAAATGCAACTCTGCCAACAACAACGTCTATGACCACGCAGCCCCCCACTACAACCACCACAATCACTGTTCCCCCAACTACTACAACCACCACAATCACTGTTCCCCCAACTACTACAACCACCACCACCACAACCACCACCACTCCAGCTCCCACTACTACCACCACTGCATCAACTACCACTGCTCTTCCCACCACCACCACTACAACAACTACCACTACCACCACCACCACAACAAAAGCACCCACCACTACTGCATTCATCCCAGTTCAAACTACACTACTTCTGACAACAACCACACCAAGTCCCTCCACCACCAGGGCAGAGGAAATGCCTCTACCATGCAACGTGACGGAGAAGTTCTGGGTCAAAACAGGTAGGAGATTTTAAGTTTTAAATACCTTTTTTAAATGATCTATAATAAAAAAAAATTCATTTTTTAAATACTTAACATCTTTTCAGATTATACTGCAATGCCAATGTCTTTAATCGGCGGTGATTTTCTTTCTTTTATTAATTACCACCAGCCAACAATTCTTGTTATGTTTAAAAGTGGTCTTGATGAAAAGCTCTCATGCTTTTTGAATGTTTTTCAAAGCTTGTTTTTGAACTTAAGCTGCTTTCCCCCCTTTTTTTCCAGTACTCAACAATTGGTAGAGGAACATATTTGTACATATGTTAAACCATTTAACTGTGACCCATAAATCATTTAGGCACATGAAGGCTCTAAATCTGGAGGTATTAACCAGTGTCGATAAGCAGAACAACTTGACATGGACTCTGTAATCAGCAGCCTGTCACAAAGATACCATTTGTACCCATTTCTTGAAACAACTGTATGGAAAATAATGATAACACAATTTGATAGACGAAGTAATGTTTTAGCATTAACAGGATGATTCCCAGTTGTGGATGATCTGCTATAGGACGATGGATGATAGATCTTTCAGGTCCTTAGGTAGATTTCTTTTCAAAAACAAACATGCCAAGCACTTCTTTTGTTTGTCTTCCAGCTTAATATTTTGTCATGTTTTTCAGAAAATGTGTCTTTATAAAACAATGCCTGAAAAAACAAAGTATGGAAGATCTCCTGAAGTCCAAAGGAAAACTTTGAAAGATTTCCAGAGAGCCTTGAGAACCATTAAAATAACACTAATTAAAAGGGGCTTGATGACAAAAAAAGAAATTTGTATTGATTTAAAGCATTTGAACAGTGCTCTACATTGTCAATCTTATAAACAGACTTGTATTTTTCTAAGTAATCTACATTCATGTAATTTACATTTATTATAATTAAATAATAATTATTATTACAGTTTCACATTCAATTATATCCACTTTAGAAGCTCTGGCATATTGTACGTATGACAGGGGTATCATTATGACGTTAATTTATTGCAGCAATTCAATTAAACTTCTTGGAGCTCCTTAATTAAATTCACTGTGCCATATGACCAGTATTTATTTCTGTTAAGTTTTATATTTATGACTCATGACTAATGATAACACAAAGTTTCAGTTTTTCATGATGTTAGAGGATTGCATAAGATCAATCAAAAAAACTATGAGCACAGAAATGTTATGTTATGGCGTAGACAATCACGTGAAAGACTACTAATATGACAGTTGTACATCAGTTACTGACATGTAAGGCACAAAAGGTAATTGCTAGAAAAGACTGGCTGTTCAAGGTGCTGTATCCAAGCATATTAATGGAAAGTTAGGTGGAAGGAAAAAGTGTTGTGAAAAAGGTGCATCAGCAAAAGGTACAACTGCTGCCTTAAAAGGATATTAAAGGAAAGTGCATTGAATAGTTTGCAGGGTCTAACCCCAACCTAAAACTCTCCACAAATGTATCATACACAACTATAATTTTCCTTCATTAATTCACTCCTGAATGACAGACATCCTCAGAACCTTCTGACCTGGGCTAAGGAGATAAGGAAATAGACTGTTGCTTAGTGGTGCTCAGTAAATTTAGCATTTTATTTTGAAATCAAGGTCCCACAGACCAGAGGAAGAGAAGAATCCAAGCTGCTTGAGTCCATTGTGAAGTATCCATAGGGGATTTGGGGAGCCATGTCATCTGTTGGGGCTTTTCTACGAAAGATGTTCCAGTGCTTCACCTAGGCTAGTTCTAGAGCTATTTCTTAACTGGAGCCAGAGTCAGAGTCATGTCATAACATTATTAGGAAAGCCTCATCGAGTTAATATCTGAGCATCGCGGTGTTTATTCTGTTTTTTTGCGGCTGATCGTAGTTCATAAAGACAATTTAACCTAACAAATCATATTTATCCCTGCAAACAAATGCCCTAATATCACCACCTTACTGTAATAAGGCTGTTTTAAACAAGCGGCTTTTGTGAACTCATCACAATCCGAACCAGCTTTCATCCATGACAAGAACACTGGAAACAACTTTTAGAGCACGGTTTTTGAACTGGTTGTATTAAAAGAGAGACAATGTTAAAGAACCAAGTTGGAAATGGCATTTATAGATTGTGGAAAATAATCACCTGTATGAGCAGTACTATTTGGCACATTTAAACTCTCTGACAGGCAATTTAAAAAGTAACCTACAGGAAGATAAGATATTCAGCTTGTTATTCTGATGCTAATCCAGCTTTTCCTTTTTTCAAAACAGTGTTTTTACAGTTTTTTATTTAAAGTCATGAAAACCAAAACAAAACTCTGGGGTTTTAAACATTGTGCTCAAAATGGTTTGATTGTCTGCTGTTTCCCATAAGTTTGGGTCTAGCTACTAATGAAAGTGCTTTTTTTTCTTCTGGCCAAGCAGTTAACTGGTGCGAGTTATGAACCAGTTTTTCTGGGACAGAGCTAAAGCTTAAATAAATACAAAGACCTGTTGCTAAGTCCATGGAGATGCATCTTAGTGTGATGTAATGGAAAAGCTAAATCTAATTGAAAAACTGTACAGAAGTAAGGCGAAAAATATCTAAAACAAGAGACAAAAAAAAAAGTCAACTGATAGGGTGGCATTTGAGCCTATAATAGTGGTTGGCAGCATGTTTCGCTTCTAAGTGTATAAAAAATAAATTTATTACATCCTAGATTACAGCTGTGGTAATTATAAACCTATTGGTGATTTAATCCTGTTAAAAAAAAGCAAATCCAAAACAGTTTTATATTGTAATGAGCTCCTTTACTTAAACCTTTTTTCTTTAAATCTTCACAGTGCTGTCGATGGAGCTGCGCAGGAACAGCCTGGACCTGATCCTAAAGCAGAACCTTTCAAAAGGCCTGAGCCATGCACTGCAGAGAGCCCTGAATGATTCCAAAGCCTCTGCACAGGTCAGTGTTTCCAGTGGCTTCATCTGCACTAGGCTGCTTTTAACTGATAATTAAGAGGTCATGATCCTGTGACAGGGATTAGTATTTTATGCCCATACAATACCATACTTTCCTTTTCCACTAGGGTCTGCTGGGCCCAGCCCGGGTTGGTTCAGCCCCTATTCAGCACATTTCCACTGGCTTTGTCTGTGCAGAGCCGAAACCTTATTTTGGACTACCTCTGGCTCAGTCCAAAGCGTGCAGACACACCCACCTATGGAGTGATTGGTCCAGTAAAGGGATTTCACTCTCACGCCTACCTATGTAGTGGTAGCTATTGATTGGCCTGGCTGTGAGCGTGTGAAGTGATGTCACAGAATAGCACCTGACCGACCCCAAAATAAACATCTGACAAGAATGGCATGTTATTACTTTTTACTTCGTAGCATTATCTTTCGAGATGTCCGCCCAGAAGAATCAGACATCACAGACTTTTCGTTCCTCTTTGCTATAGTGAGCCCGCCCATGTCGTCGCTCACGTCCGTGTTCCTGAGATGGCAATGGAAACACACGTAGACCATGCTGGGGCAAGCTGAGCTGCACCAGGCCAGGCCGAGCAGACTGTAGTGGAAAAGGGGCTTTAGGAAATACCCTTGACCTGTTCAGTGGGTTTAAAAACAAAGGTACTTAGGTACTTTACAGTATCTATTAAAAGTTAACTGAGTGCTGTTAAGGTGTAAGATCCTCATTGTTTGTAAAATTGTGAACCCTAGGAAGAAGTTACAAATAGAGAAAATTGGACCTGTTCTTTTCTTATGTTTGCTTAAATGACCTTTTGCGGTTCACACAGAGGTACTTTGCAATTCAGCTCATTAACAACCAATAACGTTACCCAACAAAGCAATGGCTTACTAAAGCATGTGAATGGTCTAGAAGTACTCAGCTAGACCAAGTACAACTCTGTGGGGTGACTTTAATCAGAGCAATAAAGACATGTTCACATGTGCAATCAGCCTGTGGCACTGCTGAGGTGTTATGGAGGCCCAGGATGCTTCGATAGCGGCCTTAAGCTCATCCAGAGTGTTGGGTCTTGCGTCTCTCAACTTCCTCTTCACAATATCCCACAGATTCTCTATGGGGTTCAGGTCAGGAGAGTTGGCAGGCCAATTGAGCACAGTAATACCATGGTCAGTAAACCATTTACCAGTGGTTTTGGCACTGTGAGCAGGTGCCAGGTCGTGCTAAAAAATGAAATCTTCATCTCCATAAAGCTTTTCAGCAGATGGAAGCATGAAGTGCTCCAAAATCTCCTGATAGCTAGCTGCATTGACCCTGCCCTTGATAAAACACAGTGGACCAACACCAGCAGCTGACATGGCACCCCAGACCATCACTGACTGTGGGTACTTGACACTGGACTTCAGGCATTTTGGCATTTCCTTCTCCCCAGTCTTCCTCCAGACTCTGGCACCTTGATTTCCGAATGACATGCAAAATTTGCTTTCATCCGAAAAAAGTACTTTGGACCACTGAGCAACAGTCCAGTGCTGCTTCTCTGTAGCCCAGGTCAGGCGCTTCTGCCGCTGTTTCTGGTTCAAAAGTGGCTTGTAGCCCATTTCCTGCACACGCCTGTGCACGGTGGCTCTGGACGTTTCTACTCCAGACTCAGTCCACTGCTTCCGCAGGTCCCCCAAGGTCTGGAATCGGTCCTTCTCCACAATCTTCCTCAGGGTCCGGTCACCTCTTCTCATTGTGCAGCGTTTTCTGCCACACTTTTTCCTTCCCACAGACTTCCCACTGAGGTGCCTTGATACAGCACTCTGGGAACAGCCTATTCATTCAGAAATTTCTTTCTGTGTCTTACCCTCTTGCTTGAGGGTGTCAATGATGGCCTTCTGGGCAGCAGTCAGGTCGGCAGTCTTACCCATGATTGCGGTTTTGAGTAATGAACCAGGCTGGGAGTTTTTAAAAGCCTCGGGAATCTTTTGCAGGTGTTTAGAGTTAATTAGTTGATTCAGATGATTAGGTTAATGGCTCGTTTAGAGAATCTTTTCATGATATGCTAATTTTTTGAGAAGGACCTGTATAATGAGTACTGCAACACTGAACAGTTAGAGTTGTGAAAGTTTAGAGAAGGTCACATTAAGTTCACTAGTGCACTCCTAGTTCATTCCAGGTTCATCCCAAAAGTGTCTGGAAAAGTAAATCACTGACTTGTAAAGGCCAGTAATACCAGAACAGGAGAACAAGGGGACTAGTGAACATCAGTGACTGGTTATTTTACATAACCACTACATGTTAAATGCCACTGGTTGACAGAATTAAGTAGTTAGTAAAATAGTTTTTTTTTTAATTGATTTTCACTGCCACAATTCTTCTCCAGCACCCTCAATGCCTGGAGAATGGACTAGTAATGTCATAAGAGAAATATATTTGATCTTTTGACTTTTTTTAAACTCCACTATCAGGTTTGGATGTACTCCTCTAAAAACTTTTATTCATAAGCGTGCATAATAGCATACATCAAAGTTGCAAAGAGGAGCAGACAGCTGCTAGAATTGTCCAGCATTTGATGATTCAGACAAAGAACCAAGAGATGGTGTGAATTTAGCCTTTTAAGTATAAATTCAAATTTTCAGTATAGACGTTTTTTTCTCCATTGTCTTCTGTAACATCTCTTTGTGCTATGTTTATGTAAAAGTGCTAAAAGAGATATAACAAATGCCATATTGCTGGCCTGTGTGTATTGAGTCCTCATATCTTCTGTCTTTAATATTTTTTTATGTTTATATTTTAATTAATCTCACAAAGACTCATGACTGGTGCTGGAGACAAATACAGAGAGAGATGTGACAAATGCAGACTGGGTATATATGACCTGTTTAAAGATGACATTGAGTTTATTAAGGGAAGTCATTAAAGTCTTCCCACTCCCAAATACTTACTTACATAATGCTTGTTATCATCTTGTTTCAACTACATGGGTAACATCTTCTTTTCCCTCCCTCCCTCTCAAATCATCACTTTCAGCCTTTTCCGTTTGTGTATATCTCAATATTTACATCTCTCATTTTACTCTCATCCTTAATCTTCCTGATAAGATTACACCCTTGGTCCAACTAGATCGATTTTCTGCCAACATGTCTGTCGTGCTTGTCTACTAGTCTGATCGTTGTGACTGTCCGCCTCTCTGTCTGTCCACCTGCCTCTCTTCATTTCACTTTCTGTCTGTCTTCTGTCTTTATCCGCCTGCTTTTTCTATTTTTATCCAGTTGTTTGTGAGCCTTCCCGGGGACCAACTCAGTGTCTCTAAGCTCCACAGCACTTTCATCTACCCCCTGCTACACACAGACACATTTCTCAGCTCTCATCTTCTCCATCTGAAAACCTAGACTGTGGTTTGATAATCAAAATTAATCTGTGAAGGGCGAAAAAACACCGACAAGGAGATAAAAACCAGTTCAGATCTTAAAAAGCCTGAATACTGTTGAAGTGTTGAAGAGCAAAATCTGCTCTCCACGCGATTCAGGTTTCTTAAACAGCATGAAATTAGCATGCAGGAATGGCTAATGTGTTGCATCATTGAACAACGTTGTTAACCATAATTGCTTCCCAAACTGGGCAGTTTTACAGCTGTCAGCTGTTGGCAAAGAGGAGAGGAGGTCAGCTCTGGCTCCCTTGGTTAAAGTCACAGATGCTCTAAAGATATGCAAAACAAAGGTTAAAGAAGCAGCTTTAACATAGAGCTTAGAAATTCAAAATGTATTAGTATTGGTGGTCTATATAATTAGTAAACGGTTTATTACACACCTTAGAGTGGATATGAGGAGTCAGGGGAGCATCATTTGGTCATTTTTAAAGATCTCTTAAATATTTTTCTCTTACTTCATGCTAGAAAAGTAGGCAAAGTTATTAAACAGTGATTCCAATCCCAGTCATTTAAAATATCAGTGACACTATGTGTCTTATATATACACTCTCAATTGCCGAAACTATATATGTCTTGTGGGAATGTCATTTCACAGGTAAAAAAAAATATATGCATAGATTATAGACTGAAAGTATTTGGCTAACAAACAACCAGTAAAAATAGAAATCCATCCATCCATTATCTATACCCATCCATCCTCTCCCGGGTTGTGGAGGGGCTGGTGGTCATCTCCGGCAATCATTGGGTGAGAGGTGGGGTACACCTTGGACGGGTCGCCAGTCCATCACAGGAAAAATAAAAAATAAATAGAAATATGAAAATCAATATATGGTTGATAAAATGTGAAAAAGGTGGGATAATCAAATATATGTAATACTTGCTCAAATTGAAAGATGATACATAGGTTTCTTTTTCAAAAGACTTTAGGGGTCTGTAGGTACTGTAAGAAAAATCCCCCAAATCGGATTAATACTGATGTGGGGCTATAAAAGAGTGTTTCCCCATTTAAAGGTCTCTTCAATTTTTGGTTTTATGTGCAAATCAAAAGGCATTTTTACAAAATTTAATTTATTAAGTGGTAAAGCTATCTAAACCAACCTGTCCTTGTCCTTCCCCTCCATGTAAATTAATTAAATTACAGTGATTAATCTTCTTTGATGCAGTTTCACTTACCACAACTATAATTTATATATTTTTTAACAGTTCCTTTACTTACATATCCAGTGATAGTTCTTACTGCTGGCTGGGAGCTGAAAGATTTGGGAATTGCTGCAACAGAATGTATAAATGTAAATAAACCAACATTTTAGATTAGATCTTTGGAACTCAGCAGCATTAGATACAACAAAAGGTTAAATGAGATCATGCTTCACAGGTTGACTGATTCTGTTCTGGTGAACACAAACACAGCTGTTTGTTCTCTGGTTTCCCTCGGAGCTGTTGGTATTGAAAAACACAAGAACATTAACACTCCCCCACAGACAAAAATAAAACATCTGAACGAAAAGCTAAATTTTTAATTTTATGTTCATTACATTTCAGTTTAGACTTCAAATGTAAGATTCTAGAGCTCCTTGTCTGTGTTTTCTGATAAAATGCAAAATCCAAAGGTAGCTTTATGTATGTAATACTGAGTGAGTGAGTAATTGAATAAATGAATAACTTGCTTGGAAAAAATTAGTCTAAAGCTTTTACTATGACTCTGCAGAAGGAGAGGTGCTGGGATACAGTTTCATTGAGAGAGGATGTTTATTTTAAATAAAAAAAGATAAGCCTAAAGCTCCCAGCTTACACTCAGGGAGAGAAAGAGGAGAGGAATAGATGGTTGTGGAAAGAGACCGAGAGAACGAGAGGAAAAAAATCCATAACAACAACAACCTCAGCTACAGTGTGGTTGAAGGTTGAGGGTACATGAAGGTGGGTGGTGTAATGTTCCAGAAATACAGCCTTTGACTCACCACAGTTGTCTGTATGTGTGTGTATTTTTTCAGGACATACCTAAAAGTTTGACTATTGAAGACTTAAACTGAAATTTGGCCTTTAGGCAGAAATAAACTGAAATGAAATTAGGAACTATAAATATTCATACGATGATGCTTATGCCTTTAAAACTAAATCAAATACAGTGTGTTGTTTTGCAGTATAGCTGTATGAGCCTGTTTCAGATGCTGGGACTAAAACGTTTTTATTTTTCTTTTACTGCTCATATAAAAAAACAAAACAAAAAAAACAACGTAACATAACATTATGTTTTGAAAATTCTTAGATGGAAATAAATTGCAGGATAAAAATATCAATAGAATTACTTAATTACAGAATATAAGAAATAAATAATAAAATCTAGAATTGTCTAAGTTAATTATCACTAAATTTGTTCATACACAGACACCGAAAAACAGCAGACATGAATTTAGGATAAGGTAAAAACAGCATGAAACACATACAAAACATAAGATACACTAAAACATTACTTTAAGGCAGCTCTAAGGAGATGGGTTTATAGCCTTGATTTAAAAGAACTCAATGTTTCAGCAGCATGCATTTGTCTGGAAGTTTATTCCAGATTAGGATCGGTTGTTTTTATAATTACTGGGGACAATAACCAAAAGCTTGAGTGTGGTTTGAAGATTGGTGGAGACAATAATGATCAAATATTCATATATAAGTATTCATTCGTTTAACGTTTTATAACAATATGCACTGCAGTGTATTGACAGGTTTTGAAAATCATATCTCTATTATTGTAGTACGTACAAAGGTCAATGTTGGCTACATTAATGACATACTCGCTCGTAAAGAATAATGCGCAACAAAAACAAACACGTTTCCAACCTGGATCAGAACGACAACCCTTGCCGTTCTGTGCGCAGAAACTTTAACTGTAATACAGTTAACAACATACTTTTACTGCAGTTGTTTTATATTTGAAACATATTTGAGATAGATGAATGAACTTTAAATTATATATGCAAGGAGAAATGCTTGGGGGAAACTGTTTACTTTATGTGTCTTTGAAGACGAGTGAGGTTCAAAAACTCCAATATTCAAATGTCTGTCTTGTTTGCTGACACGTCTACAGTTGTGTTTTAGTTGAGTTCACATGTTGCTGCCAGTGTTTATAGTTTTACTACAGTTGTGGCCAAAGGTTTTGAGAATTACACAAATATTAGTTTTCACAAAGTTTGCTGCAAAACTACTTTTAGATCTTTGTTTCAGTTGTTTCTGTGATGTACTGAAATATAATTACAAGCCCTTTATACGTTTCAAAGGCTTTTATTGACAATCACATGACATTTATGCAAAGAGTCAGTATTTGCAGTGTTGGCCCTTCTTTTTCAGGACCTCTGCAATTCGACTGGGCATGCTCTCAATCAACTTCTGGGCCAAATCCTGACTGATAGCAACCCATTCTTTCATACTCACTTCTTGGAGTTTGTCAGAATTAGTGGGTTTTTGTTTGTCCACCCGCCTCTTGAGGACTGACCACAAGTTCTCAATGGGATTAAGATCTGGGGAGTTTCCAGGCCATGGACCCAAAATTTCAACATTTTGGTCCACGAGCCACTTAGTTATCACTTTTGCCTAATGGCACGGTGCTCCATTGTGCTGGAAAATGCATTGTTCTTCACCAAACTGGTGTTGGATTGTTGGAAGAAGTTGCTGTTGGAGGGTGTTTTGGTACCATTCTTTATTCATGGCTGTGTTTTTGGGCAAAATTGTAAGTGAGCCCACTCCCTTGGATGAGAAGCAACACCTCACATGAATGGTCTCAGGATGCTTTACTGTTGGCATGACACAGGACTGATGGTAGTGCTCACCTTTTCTTCTCCGGACAAGCCTTTTTCCAGATGCCACAAACAATCGGAAAGAGGCTTCATCGGAGAATATGACTTTGCCCCAGTCCTCAGCAGTTCATTCACCAGACTTTCTGCAGAAGATCAATCTGTCCATGATGTTTTTTTTGGAGAGAAGTGGCTTCTTTGCTGCCCTTCTTGACACCAGGCCATCTTCCAAAAGTCTTCGCCTCACTGTGCGTGCAGATGCACTCACACCTGCCTGTTGCCATTCCAGAGCAAGCTCTGCACTGGTGGCACTCCGATCCCGCAGCTGAATCCTCTTTAGGAGACGATCCTGGCGCTTGCTGGACTTTCTTGGACACTCTGAAGCCTTCTTAACAAGAATTGAACCTCTTTCCTTGAAGTTCTTGATACTCCTATAAATTGTTGATTTAGGTGCAATTTTAGCAGCCACAATATCCTTGCCTGTGAAGCCATTTTATGCAACGCAATGATGGCTGCACGCGTTTCTTTGCAGGTCACCATGGTTAACAATAGAAGAACAATGATTTCAAGCTTCATCCTCCTTTTAACATGTCAAGTCTGCCATTCTAACCCAGTCAGCCTGACATAATGATCTCCAGCCTTGTGCTCGTCAACATTCTCACCTGAGTTAACAAGACGATGACTGAAATGATCTCAGCAGGTCCTTTAATGACAGCAAAGAAATGCAGTGGAATTTTCATGGCAAAGAAGGACTATGCAATTCATCTGATCACTGTTCATAACATTCTGGAGTATATGCAAATTGCTATTATAAAAACATAAGCAGCAACTTTTCCAATTTCCAATATTTATGTAATTCTCAAAACTTTTGTCCACGACTGTACATTCAGGATAAATGCTTTCTTGTTGTTGTTAAAGACTCCCAGAGAGGATCTTGTTGATATATAGTATTGGTGGAAAGAGCATGTAAGATTATTTTTCAACCTTGTGCTGATGGTGGAATGTTCTCACCATACCGGGACCCAGTGCTGCCGAGAGACTTTTTTGTGGCTGGATTTACGATTCAGAAACTGAGAACACAGTTGAAACCAGGGAGCGTGGATTATATTTTGTTCTTGCACAGCAATCTTCGCATGAAATAAAGGTCAGCTGTGCAACATTCCAGAGAAATAAAAGGGAAATATTTCCCTGTAATATAGGCTAGTTACATTAAATCTGGGGTTGCGTTATTTTTCATCTTTGACTGTTTTTTAAACTGACAGAAATATCTGAAGGCCCTTATCACTTGGTGCAGATCCACATATATTTTCAACTTTACACACAGAGTTCAGGTAACTGAATCAATCAATAATAATAATAAAAAAATGAGAGCATCTGAGCATCATCTCAGACCTGGATGCCGTACCCAATGCATATACAGGATATACATATTGTCACTGTATTGTGTCCGGGTCCTGGGTCTAGTCGGGGGTTTTAAATCAACAGGCCGGGTTAGGTCCAGATTTGATCGAGGGATAACCACGGGTACCTGGTCGGGTTCAAAAATCTTCTTAACGGCGTGGATTAGTAAAATTGGATCCGTGCAGGAATCTGCTCTTGGGGGATCTGCGCGCAGACCTGTGCATTCACTTTTTACATGCATGGAGCAGCGACGCTGTATTTTTAGAACACCTTGCATTAAAGAGATACAAGTTAATCAGTCACCTGTTGATACTGTACTTTGTATGTATGCACAAGGCTTAAATCATGCCCTGAATGTTTTTGCAGCTAACTGTGAGTCTTTATTAAATATTGTAACATCACACTTTGAGAAGAAAGCTGCAGGATCAGAGCAGGCAAAAAAAGACTGAATATGATAGGGGAATGGAGTGATTAGTCAATTCAGATGTTGATAATATTTAAATTGGGCTGGGAGCACAGGTGGATGTTAGATGTTAGATCTGCGCTGGTCAGAAATTCTGTATCAGGTTTTTAAAAGTGGTGGGGACAAAAATGTCTATCATAAATATTGCCGCTCCCGGCTAAAATAACACCTATGCTTACTATCCTACTCACTGTTTGTGGTGAAAAGACAAACCTGGGTCCTTGTAGGCTTGTATGTGTTTTTCTGGCTGATTTATGGAGAAGACACAGCTTCCTTAATTAAATGGGTTGTTTTTTGTCTTTCCTATTCTGAGGAGTGGCTAAGGTTCTCTGTCACCTTTATACTAGGGCTGCAAATCCTCATTGCAGTATCACCTGGTGCAATATTAATATTGCAAAGGACAGTTTGGGTTGCAAAATTTATTGGATGTTGTATTTCAGGTGTCAGGAGTTTGCACTTTGCAGGCCAATAATATATTAAGTCTGATGAATGGGGTCTTGTTGCAGTAGAAGCACAAACCTGATACACATGACAGAGCCCAATATGCTGCAGGTCACAGTGGCAGATGCATCACGGTGACAGTTCAGATGAAGAGAAGGAAAATGCAGACTTATTGCAACTAATATATTCATTGCAAGATTTATAAATGTCATGCACCCCAAGTTATACCTCAGTGCAACAGTGAGTCATTAAAAGGGCTTCAGCTATATTCATTTTATAGGAATTATAAGGAGAGGCAGCAAATGTGGCACTGATGGTTTTATAAAAACTGTTTGTTAATAAGTTACTTGAATTAAAAATGAGATTTTTCTCAAATTGTCTGTGAGCTCATGATACTGTAAAAAGTATCAAACTGATATACATATAGTTTAACTAGAATGCTTGGATTTTTGTCTGTCACAGGTGGAGCGAGATGACTGCAGCCCCCACAACCTGACTCTGGGTTACTACGTGACCAGTGGGAAAACTGTCTACGTCTCCTCCATGGTTGTCGAAGCTCTGAATGTTTACGGCTTTGACAAACTGCTGTCTGACATCAGGCAGCACACGCCGCTGGTCAAGGCAGTTCTGGTTCCTGTGGCGACATGGATCAGCGCTCCTCACATTCACCTGCAGCTCAAAACCGGTGAGAAAACCTAAGGTGAACATTAAATGTGCAACTCCTAAAATCCAGCAAAAGCAGGTTCGTATTGTGTATGCTTGATTGTAAAAGGAAAAATAGCTGCAGGAGTGGAGGATGAAAATGATGCCTTGAAAAATAGAACAGAGACAAAACTAGAAAGATTCTGATTAGCTTTCCTTTACTCCTCTTTGATACCCTAAATCCCATACAGACCCCCATGATTGCAGAGCAAATTGGTCCAATCACTTAGTCAGCTCTTAAGGCTCAAAACACATTTCAGCACACACAGTTTTGTGTGAGCAAGGGCAGAAAAATCAGTAGCTTTAGGAGATTAGGCAAGGCTATTTTATTTGTGTCGCACACTTTAAACAACAAGGTAATTCAAGGTGCTTTACAAGATTAGGTTATAAAGTAAAAACAGCAATAAAGCATAAAACACACACAGAGCATATGACACGTAAAAACATTACTTAAAAGCAGACATTAATAGAGGATACAGTAAAAACGTCAATAATGCATGAAACACACACAAAACATATGATGCGTTAAAACTCAAAGGCAGCTCTAAACATATGAGTTTTTTGCACTGATTTAAAATAACTGTTTCAGCAGCTTTGCAGCTGTCTGAAAGTGTGTTCCAGATTAGAGCAGCATAGCAACTGAAAGAGAACCTGGGATTAGAGGACTTGATTGGTCTGGAGGGTTGGTGTAGTGACAGTAGATCTGCAGCATACTTTAATAAATTAGTAGGAGTATTTTTACTATTTTGATTATGTATTAGAACATAGATTTTCATACTTATGGTATTCTTCAACATAAATCCTTACTTTAAATCAGTGGTGGTTCAGATTTGATCAAACTAACAAGAAAGAATAATTTGCTAAATCATGTTTTGCCTGAGGACCAAATCTAAAAGAAATGCAAATCAAATTCTAACCTCAATGTAATGTATTTCACAGAATACTTGGTTTATCAACTCAACCAACATTAAAATGAGACAAAATTCAAAGATGTTTTTCTTATTTCTATGGAAGTGATGTAATTTACAAAATCACTGGGAGATTAAATACATATTTCCATCACTTAGGCAAGGCAAGGCAAGTTTATTTGTATAGTACAATTCATGTTACAAGACAATTCAAAGTGCTTTATATAAAACATCAAAAGCATTACAGCAGGGTGCAGAAAAAGCAAAAGTACAGGAATAAAAACCTTGATTTAAAATGAACCAAAAAAATAAAAACTCTATCTTAAAAGAATCTGTGCAAATTTAAAACTTAGAATAAAAACCTAATTAAAAGTAGCTGATAACAGGTGGGTCTTTAACCTGGATTTAAATAAACTGAGTGTTTCAGCTATCTGAGGCTTTCTGGGAGTTTGTTCCAGACATGTGGAGCATAGAAGCTGAACGCAGCTTCTCCATGTCTGGTTCTGACTCTGGGAACTGATAAAGGCCGGATCCAGATGACCTGAGGGGACGAGAAGGTTCATACTGGGTCAGGAGATCACTGATGTATTTTGGTCCTAAACCTTTCTGAGCTTTATAGACCAGCAGCAGAACTTGAAGTCTATCCTCTGACAGACAGGCAGCCAGTGTAAAGACCTCAGAGCTGGACTGATGTGGTCCACTTTTTTGGTTTTAGTGAGAACTCGAGCAGCAGAGTTCTGGATGAGCTCAAGTTTCCTAATTGATTTTTTAGGTAGACCTGTAAAGACGCTTTTACAATAATCAAGCTGACTAGTTTTTCCAGGTCCTGCTGAGACATCAGCTCTTTTATCCTTGAGATATTCTTAAGGTGATAGTAGGCTGATTTTGTGATTGCCTTGATGTGTTTTTCAAATTTTAGGTCGAGTCCATCACTATACCCAGAATTCTGACGTGGTTGGTGGTTTTTAGGTGTATGGACTGAAGCCCTGTGGTGACCTTCAATCTTTTCTCTTTAGGTCCAAAGACGATTACCTCAGTCTTGCTTTTGTTCAACTGCAGAAAATTGTGGCACATCCAGTCATTAATTTCTTCAATGCATTTACCAAGAGCCTGTACAGGCCCTTGGTCTCCTGGTGACATTTTAATATACATCTGTGTGTCATCTGCATGTAATTCCCATCTGCTCAGATGTAAAGTTACCTATTGACACAAAGTACTTCCTGTTCTCTAAGTACGTTTTGAACCAGTTTAGTACAGTGCCAGAGAGACCCACCCAGTTCTCCAGTAAAATAATGTGGTCAACTGTATCAAATGCAGCACTGAGATCCAGTAAAACTAACACTGACATTTGTCCACTGTCAGTATTCAAACAAATGTCATTGATGACTTTGGTCAGAGCAGTCTCAGTGCTGTGGTGCTGTCTAAAACCTGACTGAAAGACGTCGCAGCAGTTGCTTTGTCTTAAGAAGTCATTTAGCTGATGAAAAACAGCCTTTTCAATGATCTTACTTCAAAATGGAAGATTGGAGATGGGCCTGTAGTTGTTCATTTGTGTCTTGTCCAGATTGTCTCTTTTCAGCAGGGGTTTAATTACAGCTGTTTTCAGTGGCTCTGGGAAAACACCCGACATTAAAAATGAGTTCACAATCTGTAACAGATCTGACTCCAAGATCTTTGAGATCTTTTTGAAAAAGCCTGTGGGCAGGATGTCTAAGCAGCAAGAGGAGGAGTTCAGTTGACGTAAGATGTCTGTAAGATGGTTTAGAGCCTTGAGGACCAGGGTTGGAGACCTCTGCTCAACATAACCTTTGGTATACTTTAAACAAGACTTCTTATAGCTTTCATTCAATAATAGCTTTCTTCTGACCAGTCTTTTATAAAACTCTACATTTGTGGACTGCATAACTAATTGTTGTCTTGTTGACAGATTCTCTCTCCTAAGCTGACTATGTAAGCAAATCCCATAGAGTTAGCATATGCCTCTTGGCTGCTTCTCTGATTACAGTTCTCTATCCACAGCCTGTCAGTTTACGTGGACTGCCATTTTTTTGGCAGGTTTGCAGCTGAGTACTCCTCTGAGACGTTCGACTGCATTACCAAGATTAAATTACACAGGGGTGGATTGGTTTCCTTCTGCCTTACAATTGTGTATGACTTTGTGTTTGTCTATCATATATCAAATCAAATCAAACTTTATTTATAAAGCGCTTTTCATACAGGAATTGCAACTCAATGTGTTTTACAGATTAAAATGACCCCACATAAACCATATTACCATTCCTTACCCACAGATCTAAAAGCATGATCACTGTTATACCCCACTCCCCCCAACCCAACTCTCATGCACACAAACACTTAAGAACAACATTAAAAAGGAAATAAAAAGGACATTGAACCAAGTGCAGATGTGTCAGGTAAGGAAACTCCATCAAGGGAACCATCTGCGCCGGTGGCAGCAGATCAACTGCAGCAGCCGAGGCACACAGGGCGCCCAGAGGAGGCAAGGCTGGTGATAAAAGCATGCATCAGTGTTTCCGTGTTGGCCCAAGAGAGAATGGGGCGGACTCTGGCTATGTTTAGATGATAAAAACCTATTTTAGTAATGTTTTTAATGTGAGGGATAAAAGTCAGCTCAGAGTCAAACATCACGCCCAGGTTCTTCACTTGTAAAGAAGGATTAAAAGACAGTGATTGTAGTTTTGGTAAAAATTTCTCTCTCTGAGCCTCATGACCGATGACTAAAACTTCAGTTTTTTCCTGATTGAGCTGGAGAAAGTTTTCTGCCTTCCAGGATTTGATGTCTAAAATGCAGTTAAAAAGTTCATCTACTGACCGTGTGTCATCAGGACCCATTGTCAACATAACTGTGAAAGTTACCTCCATGTCTTCTGATGACACTGCTAAGAGGGAGCATATAAAGGTTAAAAAGAACTGGGCCTAAAATTGAATCCCGGGGCACATATGAATCCCAATAAAATCAGTTGATGTTTATGGTTGTGAAGTGATCAAATGTGCAAAAGTTCAAGATGTAAAAATACTTTTGCAATGCAGTTTAACTTTGAAGTAATAAGCCTTTTAAAAAGTGTTTGGAGTAGAAAGTGTCGCATAGCTGTTCGGGAAAGTTGGTAGTTGGGGACCTAAATGCTGGCAGTGAACTAGAAGCAGTAGGATGACGTAAATAATACATTTAATTTGAAAGAAAACATAAATAAGAAGTTAAAATGGGGAAAGCAAACAGCAGAAGAACAAAGAACATTAGACAGAAAGTAGTGGAAAACTTAGAACTATATGCAGCCGCCCCCCTCATTATTACTGATACCCAGTAGAGACTGACCTAAACCAGTGGCTAATGCATCTTCAACACTACCTGAGGTTAGGCCTAAAAATAAAAGAAATATGGATAAGATACCCAATAAATCATGCTGTATCTGGAATCTGTTTGTTTGGCTCTGTTGTTGGTAATAATGAAAGCAGTACTCTGAAGGGATGTCTGTGTGACCGATAAACCTGAATAGCAAGGGAAACGAAGAGGATTATCACCTCCATCTAAACTGAGAACAGGGAAAACGAGCGGCTCTCCATCTGAAGTGGGGAGGTGCAGCTCAGGGCAAACAATATTGAGTCCATCAGTAGATTATGGATGTTACCAGTTGCCCTCTATTTTCTTGCTCCATTCCAAGCTTATTATCCTTTGTTTTGTGAATTAAATCAAAACAGGGCTGCAATACTGAAGGTGGAGCCATGTTCTGACCTAAATTCAAACAATGTGGTGCTGATGAGTGCAGTCTTCCTTCAAAGTCCCAACATCCTTCATTGGTTTCAGTCTGAATCACTCTGCATGCACAAACACTGCTGACCCAGTTGGTAATCTTATGCAAATTGTACTGCGGTGGGTAAATTGGCAAATGTATCTATGGTTAATGAGCTGAACAACTGAGAGATTGATTTTTGCATGTGCTTCAATGCCCTGCTTCACATGCAACTGCATACTAATAAACTGGGAGGTTTCATTGCAGTATACATCACAATTCCTGCAATAAAATATGCAATTGGTCACCTGGAACAGACGAAAACATCGGGAAGGACAGGACTTTGTTGTCAAGCAGTCTTTGTTACTGCTCTGAATACAACAGGGCAACTCAAGAACTACTTCCTTTGTTAATTCAAAATAGGTCTTCAAAAATATTGGGAAATTAAACAATTGTGATATGTTATTCCCCAACAACACTCTGTGAGCTTAAGCCTTTTGTTGACTTTAATCCATGACTAGTTTTGGGATCAAGTAACTGTCTAATTAGTCCAAAAAATTATTTGCTTGCAAAATTTTTAATGAATATCCCTTGAAATATAAAAAAACCTACTGAGTACTGCATCCAGGCAGTCCTTAGAGATTTAGATTATGCCCACATTGATGTGGTGTTGACAAATGCAATTTGATAGTGTGGCTCTATTTGAAAATCAGAGCCACAAACATATACAAGGTGTGAAGATTAAGGCACGCACCCTCATATATGCATTTTAGAAGAAAAACTGAAAGAGATTCACCCCTAATCTTACTACACAGATGATATAGAAATTATTTCTGCTTTTCTCTTCCTTGCCTGATTTGCAGTGTTGAGATTTGTTGGACCTACAGACAACATCTACTCATGCAGTTTTGTCCAGATGTTGGAGCAGCGACTGGAGAATGCCTTTGAAGAGGCCCAGGATAAAGTGCTGGAGACCTACAACAGACTCACAGTGGAAGTATGGAATGAGTGCTTTGAGACATTTTATAAGGCAGACAGCCAAATGTGTCCCGTCTGCATGCAGCATGCTAATCAGACTAATATTTATAATATGGCTCCAGGTGGATTTCTAGCCTCTCGCACCAGCTCAGACATTTGCATACTTATTCTTGTTTTTGCTTCAGTAGTGCAGTTTCTCTACACAAGCCTTTCACTTTGGCCAGGTGGCTTTTTCAAACAAAAGTTAACAAAAATAAGACTGTTATAGCAACACTGGTTCTGAATCTTGTTTATATATTTGGAAACGGCAAACTGTTATAAATCTAGTTTTTATGCATATATCATACATATTTTTCTGCCAAAGTCTTTTTCTGTTTGCAGAATATATACCGTACATGCAAACACCATCAGGACCATAAAGTAGGTCCCAACAAGCAAACGCAGATATAGGCTCCATTCATAATTTATCTCCTGAAATATTAACGCTTGCAGAGAAATGTGATGGGAATTCTTTGTATCTTGTATCATCATCCACTTCACCATTGTGACTCTGTTACATTACTTTTGGAGAAACCACACAGGCCTTATTATGGAGAGAATAAAACCTTGTTCATTGGAGGTCCAGTGTGCATTCTTAAAGTGTGTCTTCAACATTTGGCATGATAGCTCTAGATATTTTTGTATGAATGTTTAAATTATAAATGTTGTCTTGTATTTTTTGCTACAAATGCTGAAAAAAATCTGAAATCCTTTCTGAATTTTCTTCTGTATGGTAGAGAGCAGCATATTTAATCCATGTTGGTGTGTTTGTCCTCAGATCCAGAGTGTATCCCAGGAATCCGGCTCTCCCTCAGTTACACTTGTGTATGTAGTGAAAAACCAGGATGCAATTCTTAATGGGACAATATCCAGTGGGCTTCTCAACCAGCTGACTGCAGAGCTGGTGGGATACTTTCTGTTCTACCCACCGCTGGTGATTGCTGAGCGTAAGTGCAGCCTCACTTTATCCCAATGTGGTGTTGTTTTCCGCAATTGACTGTGAATAGAAGAGCCTAAAAATAATTTCTAAAAACCAGAGAAGAACCAATTAGGATTTTGTTCATGATTTTTGATTTTCAGTTTGTGCATAGGTTTGACCTGCTGACACGTATTTTGGGCATAATTGTTTTCTGTTAAGCTATATGCTCTAAGAAGATATAAGAACAGTATTTAAATATTTCCTTCTAGCCTCCCTGCAGTGAGCTGTCATTAAATGTTTATAATGCGAGCAGAGGAGACATTATGCTGTGCATGAGAAAGCAGTAGCTTCAAAACAAGGTTTTATTATCTTTAAAACAAAGAGAAATGAAAATGGAGTTTACAGTTCAAAGCGTTTTTCACATTCTAAATCAGCATTAAACAAAGTTAGCGTTTCTAGCTTTACAAATATATCAGTGTCTGTCTGTATTCCCAAGAGAATTTAAATTCTTACCCTAACTGTGAGATTTACCACAGACTGCACACTTTTCTACATGTTCCTATTCCAGAGAGAGATTAAAAACTCAAAATGATAAAAAAAAAATGGAATGACTTTACTGTGCTTTGTTCAGCCTTCCTTTTATGAACTGAAAGTCTTGCTCTCTCTTGCTGTCTTGCAGCAAGTGTTAGCTGAGCTGAAAACCATCCAATTCAGGTTAACAAGTTATTTCTTTTTGCGTCTTGAGTTAATCAAAATTTACTTTGATGAGCTTCTTAAATCTTGAAAAACATTTAGGTAAAAATAAATCTAAAGCTTTTGGACTAAATTGTGAAATTTAAGAATCTTTTAACAAGGGAAGGAATTGCTCCTAAAGTTCTTAGCCATATTTCCATAACTTTTAGATGATAAAGATGTCTTTAGCAACCATGGTAAGTATAGATCAAACTTATTACCACATTTCATTCAGAGATATTAATTTTAATTAAGTGTGTATCTGTTTGGTTCTTTCAACCATTACTTATTACTTAAAATTGCTTATTATTAAAACATAAACAGGTTTGATCCCTGCAGTTTTCAAAATCCTTACAAAATGACCTGAGCAACAAGAATAATTTACTCTCATCAATAGTTTACGAGCAACACAGCTAAAAACATTGTTTCAAAACTTTCTGGTCACCATTTCAATGCACTAGGCGATGGAATTGCCACAGAGTCTCAATCAGATTGAAGTCAAGACTTTACAAAGGCCCTTAAAAAATTCATTACTTTTTTCTTCAGCCATTTAGAAGTAGACTTCCTTTTGTGCTCTGGATCATTGTCCTAACTCAAGTGTGCTGGTGCTTAAAGCCACAAACAAATTGCTGGATATTCTTCTTCAGTATTTTTTGTTGGAAGGCAGTATTCATGGTTCCATCTATCATATCTAGTCATCCATGTCATAAAGCAGCAGAGAAGCTCCAGACAATCACACTAACACCACCATGTTTGATAAAAAGTAGTTTGATTGTCTTTTTCATATATGGTGTTTTAGTTTAACACTCAATGTTACCTAGACAGACACCTTCCAAAGATTTCCACTTTTGTCTCATTAATCCACAGAATATTTTTCCAAAAGTATTCGGGGTCATCAAGATGTTTTTTGGCTAATCTGAGACAGACCTTTATTTTATTTTTTGGTCTTGGAACTCTCCCATGGATGCCAATTTTGCTCTGTCTCTATTAAATCAAGAACTCTTACCTTTACTAAGGCAAGTGAGGCCTGCAGTGCTTTAGATGTTGTCCAGATTTTTTTGTGACCTGGAAGTGTTGTCGACAGTGCTCTTTGTGTAATTTTGATAGTCTGGTCCATCCTGGGAAGGTTCACCACTGTTCCATATTTTCTCCATTTGTGGGTAATGGTACTCACTGTGGTTTGATGGAATCCCAAGCCTTAGCAATACCGTTTTAACCCTTTCCAGACTGACAGAAATCAATGACTTTGTTTTCATCAGTTCTTGAGTTTCTTTAGATCTGGGCATGATGTCACTTTTTCCGCTTTTTGACCATACCATTTTATTTATATTGCACTTTCACCACAGCAGGCAGCTGAACAAAGTGCTGCACAGTAAGAAAAAGTATCAGACAAGATAAAAAGTAATAGGCAAAGTCTGGCTAAAATGAGGCATTAGAATGAAAATAAAGGACAACACAAGAGCAGTAAAAGGAATATTAAAAAAGGAGTATACAGAATAATAGATGCCAATAGATGCTAATCAAATACCTTGCTAAAATAATAAGTCTTTAGACATGATTTGAAAACCTCAACTGAGGTCGCCTGCCTGACTGACAAAGGTAGACCATTCTATAGTTTTGGTGCATAATGAACAAAGGCCCTCTCTCCCTGCGTTTTACACTGCATCTTAGGGATGGCCGGAAGAGAAAGATCAGCTGACCTTAATGCCCGTAATGGGTGATACGGGTTGAGAAATCTAGAAAGGTAAGTCGGGGCAAGTGCATTTTGGCCTTTAAAAACAAATAATAGAATGTTTTAATTTATGCAAAATAAAACAGATAAACCGGTGGAGTGATTTGTGAACAGGAATTATGTGATTCTTTCTGTTTGTGCGTGTCAGAAAACGGGCAGCTGAATGTTGGACCAGGTGCAGGCAGGAAATAGTAGTTTTGTTAAACAACAACAGGGAATTTGCATACTCAAAGAGATATGTTACAAAAGCATGAAGGACTGATTCAAGATGCAGCCTAGTGAGTATGGGTCTGAGGTTGAAGAGGCGTCTGAGCTGGAAGAAACAGGACTGGAAGAATGCTACAACTTTAGCATTCATGTGAGCATCCATTTTAAGGCAGGAGTAAATTTTAACACCCAAGATCTTTTTCCCTACTTCATGTTGACAGATGGGTTCTGTTTAAGTGATTTCTTGATCAACTATATTTTCTTATGACTCAAGCTTGTTTGAATTACTTTTTTCCTTTAAAGCTGCTGTCCAGATTATTATTGGAGCATTACAGCTTTTGCTATACTACGCCGCTTGATATATATGTGTAAGAAATCTTTATTGGAAATTACTGTGGGTTTTTTTTTCCTTCGAAGTGCCAGGGACACGGAGTTGGAAAATAAAAGGGAAGAAAGAAAGTAGATGAAGAGAAAGAAAAAAAAGTTAAGATGGAGAGGGTAAGCTGAAGATACAAGAAAGGAAGGGGAACAAAGAAAAACACAAGAAAACATCACAGTCTCCCTCCACACCTGCAGGATGGCAGGGAGAGGGAAAAAAACAACGACAAAACAAATCAAACAATGCAAAATGAGAACTACACAACCACAACCCACAAATAGATATATGAATACAATAACAGCGTCACTGAAAAACTCAGATTATTTGAGGGAGAGAGAGATTTTTTGAATCCAACATGCCAAGGCCCTCTCAAAACATCGTTCCCCTCCTCCGCTTCCTCTAGACCCAGCTTGGCAATTGTGCACTCGCATCATCTGTGGTGTCAGAGCGGGTCAAAGAGAAAAGCAGCAGCTGGGGAATTGCTAACTTTTTAGCAGAAGTTCGCTCTGACTTTTCCTTGACTGAAGCTCTCTTTCAATATGACTACTTTAAACAGGAAGACACGGAGTGGCCTGTGTGCGCAGCCCCATCTTCTCAAGTTTCCGCTATGTGCATGCACGTTAATTGACAGCCAAAAAGGCGGAAACTTGAATTCTACTGGCTAAAAAATCTGCCGGTCAGTTTGAATTTCATAGATGTCTATGGGAGGAAGGCGAGAGTTAGGAAGAATAACAAATGTTGTGAACCACCAGCCTTATCACATACTATAGAACTGCACAATCATTTTGAAGATTTATAAAACTTTGATGCATAAATATGTTCTCCGGACAGCAGCTTTAATGAATAAAATCATTAATTGAAAACCATTACAATTTATTTGATCTAAAACATTTCAGTGTGACTAAAAAGTAAAAGGTAACACTGTAAATACTGTAAAGGAGGCAAATAATCTTTCTTGTTGCTTGGTATATTAGAAATTACAAAATATTTTAAATGAAATTCACAGCATTTTTTTTCGTGTTTGTCATTACACTAAAGTCTTTGCAGGTAAATATAATTTTTTTTAAATAATTTACAGAAGCCTGTAAGTGGAAGTTAAAATTAGTTGGTCTTCAGTGGAGGATGGTTTAATAAATATCACATAAACAGCAAAAACTTCCACTAACACAGTAACTTAGTAAATAGATGCAAGTGGAAAAACAAATTCCGCCCAACTGCAGAATGACATTGTAAAAAGCTGCAGAACATCACAAAAAACAGATTTAGATTTCATATAATATTGACTCAACATTATTTTTGTTATGTTGGCTCATTCTTGTAAACAGGAAATTTTCATTCAAGACATAACATTCAAGGTTCTTTTATTTTTCTTATATGTTAAGAGAAAATATTCATAAATGTATAGATTTTATTAAACAGTAGACATCTACGAAAATCTACAATGTATTTTCCCCTAAATTGACTCAGTTTTTCCCTCAGGCCGGTAAGGATAAAAAAAAGTATAAACACTGATTCTGCATCCATTCTTCATGGTGTTTTTGTTTTACTTTTTAGCAGCTGTAAGAGTAAGGAGTGTAGTGAGCTTAGCTTAGAATCTATAAAGCAGTTTTAGCCCCTGGAGTTGTATTTCAGTCTTGAAAGGCTCTGGAGGAGGATGACTGCTAGGAGACCAGGGCATCATAATTGAAACAAAAGGAATGTTCAACAGAACGCTGAAGCACTAAATCTGCTTGTTTATGGACTGTTAACATTAATAAAAACATTACTGTTTGCTTTTCTCTCATGGATATTAAACATCAGAAACTATTCCGTCTCTATCCTTATATATTGAATAGATCATGTAACATTTATTTTCTTTTGGTCAGTTTGTGCTGCTGCCTGCTTATGGCTGAGACAGACTTTGAAAGAATATATGTTCGGTCCCCCCAAGACCAATGACTACCTTGCACCAAAGAGTCCACTGCAGGGCAATACTGATTGATGATTTAGCACATGTTTGACCTGCTACCAAGTGAGATAATTACAGGTCCTTCTCAAAAAATTAGCATATTGTGATAAAGTTTATTCTTTTCCATAATGTAATGATAAAAATTTAACTTTCATATATTTTAGATTCATTGCATACCAACTGAAATATTTCAGGTCTTTTATTGTTTTAAAACTGATGATTTTGGCATACAGCTCATGAAAACCCAAAATTCCTATCTAAAAAAATTAGCATATCATGAAAAGGTTCTCTAAACGAGCCATTAACCTAATCATCTGAATCAACTAATTAACTCTAAACACCTGCAAAGATTCCTGAGGCTTTTAAAAACTCCCAGCCTGGTTCATTACTCAAAACCGCAATCATGGGTAAGACTGCCGACCTGACTGCTGCCCAGAAGGCCATCATTGACACCCTCAAGCAAGAGGGTAAGACACAGAAAGAAATTTCCCAGAGTGCTGTATCATGGCACCTCAGTGGGAAGTCTGTGGGAAGGAAAAAGTGTGGCAGAAAACGCTGCACAACGAGAAGTGGTGACCGGACCCTGAGGACGATTCTGGAGAAGGTCCAATTCCAGACCTTGGGGGACCTGCGGAAGCAGTGGACTGAGTCTGGAGTAGAAACGTCCAGAGCCACCGTGCACAAGCGTGTGCAGGAAATGGGCTACAAGCCACTTTTGAACCAGAAACGGCGGCAGAAGCGCCTGACCTGGGCTACAGAGAAGCAGCACTGGACTGTTGCTCAGTGGTCCAAAGTACTTTTTTCGGATGAAAGCAAATTTTGCATGTCATTCGGAAATCAAGGTGCCAGAGTCTGGAGGAAGACTGGGGAGAAGGAAATGCCAAAATGCCTGAAGTCCAGTGTCAAGTACCCACAGTCAGTGATGGTCTGGGGTGCCATGTCAGCTGCTGGTGTTGGTCCACTGTGTTTTATCAAGGGCAGGGGCAATGCAGCTAGCTATCAGGAGATTTTGGAGCACTTCATGCTTCCATCTGCTGAAAAGCTTTATGGAGATGAAGATTTCATTTTTCAGCATGACCTGGCACCTGCTCACAGTGCCAAAACCACTGGTAAATGGTTTACTGACCATGGTATTACTGTGCTCAATTGGCCTGCCAACTCTCCTGACCTGAACCCCATAGAGAATCTGTGGGATATTGTGAAGAGGAAGTTGAGAGACGCAAAACCCAAGACTCTGGATGAGCTTAAGGCCGCTATCAAAGCATCCTGGGCCTCCATAACACCTCAGCAGGGCCACAGGCTGATTGCCTCCATGCCACGCCGCATTGAAGCAGTCATTTCTGCAACAGGATTCCCGACCAAGTATTGAGTGCATAACTGAACATAATTATTTGAAGGTTGACTTTTTTTATATTAAAAACACTTTTCTTTTATTGGTCGGATGAAATATGCTAATTTTTTTAGATTTGAGGTTTTCATGAGCTGTATGCCAAAATCATCAGTTTTAAAACAATAAAAGACCTGAAATATTTCAGTTGGTGTGCAATGAATCTAAAATATATGAAAGTTTAATTTTTATCATTACATTATGGAAAAGAATGAACTTTATCACAATATGCTAATTTTTTGAGAAGGACCTGTACTTGAAAATGTGGAAACATAGAAGGCAGAAGTCTGGCTATACCATTGAACTTCAGTTACTAACTGGTATTCACACAGAATTTGAAGAATATATTTTTGAATAGGTTTTAACCTGTAAAAGTGTTGATTTGCTCAGCTCCTATTAGTTTGCAATAAGAGCTGAGATACAAATGATCCTAAATATACTACAAGCACCTTTTATTTTTCATAGTATATTAAAAAAATGGATTTAAAAATGTATTGGCATCACTGGCTTTAAATACACTGCCCCAAAAAATAGAGGGAACACTATAATAACACATCCTTGATCTGAATTAATGACATATTCTTATTAAATACTTTACATAGTTAAATGTGCTGATAACAAAATCACACAAAAACTCTCAATGGATATCAAATTTATCAACCCATGGAGGTCTGGATTTGGAATCACACTCAAAATTAAAGTGGGAAAACACACTACAGACTGATCCAACTTTGATGTAATGTCCTTAAAACAAGTCAAAAATGAGGCTCAGTAGTGTGTATGGCCTCCATGTGCCTGCATGACCTCCCTACAACGCCTGGGCATGCTCCTGATGAGGTGACAGATGGTCTCCTGAGGGATCTCCTCCCAGACCTGGATTAAAGCATCCGCCAACTTCTGGACAGTCTGTGGTGCAATGTGGCGTTGGTGGATGGAGCGAGACATGATGTCCCAGATGTGCTCAATTGGATTCAAGCCTGGGAACGGGCGGGCCAGTCCATAGCATCAATGCCTTCCTCTTTCAAGAACTTCTGACACACTCCAGCCACATGGGGTATAGCATTGTCTTGCATTAGGAGGAACCCAGGGTCAACCCCACCAGCATATGGTCTCACAAGGGGTCGGAGGATCTCATCTCGGCACCTAATGGCAGTCAGGCTACCTCTGGCGAGCACATGGAGGGCTGTGTGGCCCCCCAGAAAAATGCCACCCCACACCATTACTGACCCACTGCCAAACCGGTCATGCTCGAGGATGTTGCAGGCAGCAGAACGTTCTCCACAGCGTCTCCAGACTCTGTCACGTCTGTCACATGTGCTCAGTGTGAACCTGCTTTCATCTGTGAAGAGCAAAGGCGAATTTGCCAATCTTGGTGTTCTCTGGCAAATGCCAAACGTCATGCATGGTGTTGGGCTGTAAGGACAACCCCTACCTTAAACCACCCTCGTGGAGTCTCTTTCTGACCGTTTGAGCAGACACAAGCACATTTGTGGCCTGCTGAAGGTCATTTTGCAAGGCTCTGAAAGTGCTCCTCCTGTTCCTCCTTGCAAAAAGGCGAAGGTAGCGGTCCTGCTGCTGGGTTGTTGCCCTCCTACGGCCTCCTCCACATCTCCTGATGTACTGACCTGTCTTCTGGTAGCGCCTCCATGCTCTGGACACTATGCTGAAAGACACAGCAAACCTTCTTGCCACAGCTCCCATTGATGTGCCATACTGGATGAGCTGCACTACCTGAGCCAATTGTGTGGGTTGTCGACTCCATCTCATGCTACCACTAGTGTAGTGAAAGCACCGCCAGCATTCAAAAGTGACCAAAACATCAGCCAGAAAGCAGAGGAACTTTGAAGTGGTCTGTGGTCACCACCAGCAGAACCACTCCTTAATTGGGGGCGCACAACAGCATGTGAAATTTATCGTCAATCATTGTTGCTTCCTAATTGGACAGTTTGAGTTCACAGAAGTGAGACTGATTTGGAGTTACATTGTGGTGTTTAAGTTTTCCCCCTTTTTTTGAGCAGTGTACATTTTATGTACTATTTCTTGCTAATCCACTGTTTTCAGCTAATTACAAAAAATTGTGTGACAGCTAATTTTTGCAACAGTGCCTGATCTGTTCACCAGCATTTGGCACCAAAAGCAGCCGGTCACATGGGACCAAGAGAGATTGTAGCATCAAAGTTAAAACACTCTTTGATGTGTCAAATGAGTGTGTGATGTTCAGCTCATTATTGATTTACTCCTCTAAGGGGCAAGAAAAGAAATTATTGGTGCTTCTGTGAGGTTTGGAAAGCACTGAAGGCTATGATAAGCTTATTATCAGGACAGGATCATAATTTTAGTTTGCAAAGAATGAATGGAGGACGAGAGGAATGATGGAAATTTAGTCATTTACTCTTTTATTTTTATTTCTTTTTGCAAAATCAATGGGTGCTTATTTCTTTCTGAATGCATAAATTGAATAAGTTAGTGCTGCCCTTTTCACAAATGTTGTGTGTTTTTTATTTGATTCCAGCTACCCATTAATGACATGACACTCCAAAGTTGGGTCAAATGATTTCTGTTTATATTCAATCCCTCCTTCTGATGCCATCTGTGAGATTTTTTTTAAAAGGGCAAACAGCTGCAGAGCTCCTATCATCCCAACCCTGCTTCAGGCAATCTGTTGTCCGTGTTCCCCAGATGACCTAATTTTAGCAGAGTGAGATTAGATTAGTATCTGTTGGTGTGTGCTCTCAACACCCAAAGGGCTCAAACATCACATTTTACTTAGTCACATCCAAACCCACTTAGCATCACCACAGAAACACTTCCTGTTCTCTTAAAAATCACCAAACCTTTCTAGCTGTCAAAAAAAGACAAGCAATGATTGGTAGTTTATTGAATGATTGGCCAACAAAGGGATATGAGTGATCAGTGATAGCAGCTAATAACTCAGGTTACAAAAACTTACTTTTGGAGTATAAATGGACAATCATTTATATGAAGCATGCGTCTCTGCGTGCTGAGGATGGATTTTTTTTTACACCACAAAGCTGTTTACATCAAACTGTACTCAGTTCATTGTCACATAAATAAACCCTAGAAGTCCTTTTAGTGCAGTTTTTTTCTTTGTCTTCACATTTGAATAAAATGTTAACTTTTGCACTCCATAATGGAGAAGACAAAACACTGAAGTTTGTTTTCCCTGTCCTGTCCTGTCAGGCACGCATCATTGGTTAATTTTCCAAGGGGAGTTGAACTGCATAGTTAATTAGCTTTCAGAGGGACTGGCATGTCCGCTTGTAGCAAGTCTACATCTGTGTTTCTCTCTTTTTCATAAGAATGCTTGCCAAAACAAAATAGGTTGATAGAAAGACAAATTAAATTATAATGTTTTCTTTCTAGTGGTGTTCCTGTTCATTTTACACTTATATAAAGTTGTAATGACCTCAGTGTGTTTATCATTTTGTTGATATTTCTTGTTTTTTGTTTGTTTTGTTTGATTGCTTGCTTGTTTTTTTTATTCAAACAACCTAATAAATTAGAGAAAGTTGTCTCAGTGTCCCTTTGGGCCTCTAGCAGGTTTTCTTCCAGGACTGACCTGTATTTAACTCCATCCATACTCCCAACATTTTACCAGCTTCCGAGTCCCTGCTGAAGACAATCATTCTCACAACACGATGCTGCCGTTACCATATTTCACTGTGTAGTTAGTGTATTCAGGGTGATATGCAGTGTTAGTTTCCTCCAACTGAAGCTTTTTACATTTGGGCCAGAATTTTAATTTGGTCTCAGAGTATCTTTTTTCCTTCTGCTACTTCTGAGCATCCAAAGCGTTTGACGTTGTTTAATGACTTAAAAACGGCATCTTTAAAAATATCTGCAATGTTCTCCCTGATCTGTCTGCTGTGCTCCTTGGTCTTCATGATTCTTTAATGTTATCTAACAAACATCTGAGGCCTTCACAGAACAGCTGTGTTCATACAGAGATTACATTTCAAACAGATGAAAGTTGGTAGATAATTTGCACAATTCTGATTGGTTCTATATTTTATTCAAAAGAATCAGTTTAAATGTGACTAAGTACAAAGGCACACCACACTATTGAGACATTTATTTGTTAAAATTTTAACCCGCCTTTCATTCTGTTCAAAGTTAAGCACTTATTTGTGTTGGTTGCTGTGATGGCCCAGCAAGGCTTGATTATTTAAACATGTTAAAGGTTAAATTTGAAAAAAAAGGTTACATTTGGATAAAACACATTGGCTAACACAGTCAAATTTTACATCTACACATCCAGTGTTTGCAGAGAAGGTTAGGCAATTTTATTTATATAGCACACTTTCAACAACAGGGTAATACAAGGTGCTTTACATGATTTGGTGCTAAACAAAAACATAGAATATAATACTGGAAATTAAAAATATAGCATTAAAAAGACACAATACATGATACACAATAAAGCATGACTCAAATTCAAGGGGCTTTACAGGATTTTGTGATAAAGAGAATGTAACATTGGAACTTGGAACAGCAATTTAGCAGGAATCACACACAACACATGATACATAATTAAACCATGGAAAAGAAAGACAGCAATAAAGCACATATGATACATATGACCGTTATCGTTTACTCAAAGGCAATTTTAAACAGATAAGTTTTTAGTCTTGAGAAGCAACTGGAAGCTGTTTGATTTAATCGTTTTTACCTAAAGCCTCAACTAAAAAGAAACCTGATGCTCTTCATATCTCACCTCTCGTGTGTGTATTTTTTATTAGACCTGAGCAGTATATGTTGTTTTACTCTCCACTTCATTCTCCTTTTCTTTTTGCATTTTGCAATTACATTTCCAACAACCATGCTGATATAATTAATGTGGTAGATTCATTTGTGCATTGCATGAATTCTCTGAAGAACACAGAGAGAGGACCATGAACCTTCACACTCCAGTGCTGTTTGTCTCAAGTGCTTATACAAGCTTGTTTAGGTTAAGAGGAGAGAGCAGTAAATCTATGTGCCCTCATACTGCTTACCTCTTTCTGGACGATGTTTAGAGCATAAACAAATGCTGGTTAAAGATACAGTTTGCCTGCTGTAGCTCTGATTTAGCGTTATGGTAAGCTGGAGACAGATTGTGGGAGCTGGAAATAGGAAAAAAGACGTTGGCAGATAAGGTTAAAGTCGAAAGACAGAGGGTGTTATGATGGTTGTGTGTGTATAGAGACATAAGGAGATAGCTGATTGGGCAGGAAGGAACAGGTATTTCATGAAACAGACAGACTGACAGAATAAAAAGTGGAGAGTGGCAGAGAAGAAAGACTAAGAGCAGTGTTTATTGCTGTGCTTCTTCATGCAAATGTACTGTTGTTGCACTTTCTTTGCTTGACTTCAAAGGCTTTTTCTCTGTATACTAATGATAGTATATTGTAAATAGTATACAGCTTTTAAAGTCTAATTTACATGGCAAATGGTGTGAAATAAAGTATTCTACAGGAATGGATTGCTCTTTTAGTAAAACTCATACTAAACCATAATTAGTATAATTCCTTATATTCAGCTGTAAATGATACTAATAAAGACGGCCATCATCGGAGAAAGAGCAACATGTATAATTTCTTTTGTTTTCAATTGAACATCTCAGACAATATTTTTTTTCCATAACAACAATATATAAATTGTCTTTGCTGAGCTTCACAGAGTTACTAAAGCTTCACTCCCAGCAGGACAGGGGGTGACACAGTGTATATTGTGGATGCTTCACACAATTCATAGACCAAATTCCTTTTTTGTAAATTCTGAGACACTTTTTATTGAAGGTAATGAACACTCTCACAGTCAACCATTCCCCCCTCTATCATTTGAGAAGGAATCTTCCCCAGTGTCTGCATAGTTGTACAATGATTCTTATCTGCAGTGTTATTTGGTGGCAATAAAGTGAAAAGAAATTGCATCAGTTCTTGTCTGAGCCGGCTATTTATTTTAGTGACAACTTTGGGTATAGAAGAACTGCAAGTGTTTAAACATGACAGTTATTTTACTTACTGTTTTGGATGGATGGTTGGTTGGTGGGTGGGTGGCCGGGCGGGTGTCCGTCTTCACACACGTAATAACTTGTGTGATACCCTATTCTTTGTCCAAAGGATTTAATAGGATGTGGTTGGAGTTTTTATTGTGGTCTAATGAAAAAACAGTGACACTGGAGGACAAAAGAGGAAACAAATTTCCTAAAAACTTAACATCATAAATAGGCCAATGCTTTTACCTCTCCATGACAGATTGCTAAGCACAAGTATGAGACAAAAAAGCTCTGTGAGAACCTCTGGTGAGTTTATTGATATTCTTTAAAATAGTAAGTAAGTAAGTAAAATTTATTTGTATAGCGCCTTTCACAACAATGGTTCACAAAGCGCTGCACAACATAAAATACAAGGAAAATATATTCGGTAACAAAGTAATGAACAAAAATCAAGATACAAAAACTTGAATTAAAGGAATGGTTTTAAGATGCTTTTTAAAAACCTCAACAAAGTGTCGGCTTCTTTTTTAATGTGCTCTGGAACTCTTTTTTTTTTTTACTCAGAGAGGTGGGGGCGCCGAACTCCAAAACCCCAGCGGGAACTGTTTCAAAATAAGACCCAGAACTGAGAGACAGAGAGTAAAAACAACACACACAACAACAGATATCTGTTTCAAAAGGACGCACCTGCAGATGGGAGCCAGACAAAATCTGACTCGCTTTTCTACAAGGGTGTACCATTTTTATTTCCAAAAGAACAAAGAACATATCACATGACTCCTCTCTCCTCCTTCTACATCTTGACAGGTCATTTATTTTCTCCAGGTCTCCTGACCGTACCAGGAACTAGAGTTATAGCTGATCCTCCCTGCTTTCAGTTCATATCTTTACTCAAGAGTTTGTTTACTTAAAACCTTAAACCCTATAAAATACTGGTAACAGAGTCATGTTTTACTACCCTGAATAATATAAACAGGCCTATTACTTCTAAAGCTTAAAAAAAGATATAATTAAAACATATGTACTGCATAATAAAAAATAGCCCCAAAAAAGTAGAATACAACAAATGTCAGCAGGTTGAAGCTGCAGAAGAAGACTGTTCCATAGTCTAGTCGCAACAGACTGGAAGGCTCTGTCCCCCTTCGTTTTGAGACGAGTATGGGGGACTGCCAGGAGGTTCTGGGCCAGGGAACAAAGACTATGGGTAGGACAGGGTTCAATTAAGAGCTGACACAGGTATAAGGGGGCTTGACCAAACAGAGCTCTATAGGTTAGGAAAAGGTTTTTGAACCGAATTCTGAATTCCACAGGAAGCCAATAAAGAGAATATAGAACAGGGGTAATATGGGCACGTTTAGGGGACTTGGTTAAGTGTCTTGGTGCTGCGTTTTGAATTGCTTGTAAATGAGAAACTGAAGATTTGTCCAAAGCAGAAGAAAAGGCATTGCAATAGTCCAGACACGACGATACAAATGCGTGAATTATTTTTTTCCTGGTCAGATTTGTATACTAAGTGTCTGGTTTTTGCAATGTTCAGAAGGTGGAAGAAGCAGGAAGAGGAAGTGGATTTGATATGAGAAACTAGGCCTAGAGTTGAGTCAAATGTGACTCCAAGATTATTTATTTTAGAGTTGATAACTGGACATGGCAATTTGGTTCTAGGTGAGGGATCAGACAAAGTGCAGCCCAAAAGACCCCTATGATGAAAACGACAGATGGACTCAGTGTTCCCTCGCCCGAACGCGGGTCACCGGGGCCCCCCTCTGGAGCCAGGCCTGGAGGTGGGGCACGTTGGCGAGCGCCTGGTGGCCGGGCCTTTACCCATGGGGCCCGGTCGGGCTTAGCCCGAAGACGTAACATGGGCCCCCCTTCCCATGAGCTCACCACCTGTGGGAGGGGCCATAGGGGTCGGGTGCTGTGCAGGATGGGCGGTGGCCAAAGGCGGGGACCTTGGCGGTCCGATCCTAGGCTACAGAAGCTGGCTCTCGGGACGTGGAACGTCACCTCTCTGGTGGGGAAGGAGCCGGAGCTGGTGTGCGAGGTTGAGAGGTTCCGACTGGACATCGTCGGACTCACCTCGGCGCATGGCTCTGGCTCTGGAACCCGTCTCCTCGAGAGGGGTTGGACTCTCTTCCACTCTGGAGTTGCCCCTGCTGAGAGGCGCCGAGCTGGGGTGGGCATACTTGTTGCCCCCCATCTCGGTGCCTGTATGTTGGGGTTTGCCCCGGTGAACGAGAGGGTAGCCTCCCTCCGCCTTCGGGTGGGGGGACGGGTCCTGACTGTTGTTTGTGCTTACGCGCCAAACAGCAGATTAGATTACCCACCCTTCTTGGAGTCTTTGGAGGGGGTGCTGGAGAGTGCTCCTCCTGGGGACTCCCTTGTTCTGCTGGGGGACTTCAACGCTCACGTGGGCAATGACAGTGAGACCTGGGGGGGTGTGGTTGGGCGGAATGGCCCCCCCGATCTGAACCCGAGTGGTGTCTTGTTATTGGACTTCTGTGCTCGTCATGGATTGTCCATAACAAACACCATGTTCAAGCATAAAGGTGTCCATATGTGCACTTGCCACCAGGACACCTTAGGCCGCAGCTCAATGATCGACTTGGTTGTCGTCTCATCTGATCTGCGGCTGTGTGTTTTGGACACTCGGGTGAAGAGAGGGGCTGAGCTGTCCACTGACCACTACCTGGTGGTGAGTCGGCTCCGATGGTGGGGGAGGACGCCGGACAGACCTGGACATTGAGTCCGAGCGGACCATGTTCCCCGCCTCCATTGCCGAGGCGGCTGACCGAAGCTGTGGCCGCAAGGTGGTCGGTGCCTGTCGCGGCGGCAACCCCCGAACCGGCTGGTGGACACCGGCGGTAAGGGATGCTGTCAGGCTGAAGAAGGAGTCCTACCGGGTCTTTTTGGCTTGTGGGACCCCTGAAGCAGCTGATAGGTACCGACAGGCCAAGCGGGATGCGGCTCGGATGGTTGCTGAGGCAAAAACTCGAGCGTGGGAGGAGTTTGTAGAGGCCATGGAAAAACGACTTCCGTACGGCTTTGAAGCGATTCCGGCCCCACCATCCGGCGTCTCAGGGGAAAGCGGTCTGCCACCAACACTGTTTACAGTGGGGATGGTGTGCTGCTGACCTCGACGCGGGACGTTTTGGGTTGGTGGATGGAATACTTCAAAGACCTCCTCAATCCCACCAGCACGCCTTCCAATCTGGAAGCAGGGTTTGGGGACTTGGGGTCGGTCTCTCCAATCTCTGGTGCTGAGGTCACCAAGGTCGTTAAAAAGCTCCTTGGTGGCAGGGCTCCGGGGGTGGATGAGATTCGACCGGAGTTCCTCAAGGCTCTGGATGTTGTGGGGCTGTGTTGGTTAACGCGGCTCTGCAATATTGCGTGGACATCGGGGGCAGTTCCCTTGGATTGGCAGACCGGGGTGGTGGTCCCCCTGTTTAAAAAAGGGGACCACAGGGTGTGTTCCAACTACAGGGGGATCACACTTCTGAGCCTCCCTGGTAAGGTCTATTCAGGGGTTCTGGAGCGGAGGGTCCGACGGATAGTCGAACCTCAGATCCAGGAGGAACAATGCGGTTTTCGTCCTGGCCGTGGAACACTGGACCAGCTCTACACCCTCAGCAGGGTCCTGGAGGGTGCGTGGGAGTTTGCCCAACCGGTCTACATGTGTTTTGTGGACTTGGAGAAGGCGTTCGACCGTGTCCCTCGGGGGGCCCTGTGGGGGGTGCTCCGGGAGTATGGGGTACCGGGCCCCTTGATACGGGCTGTTAGGTCCCTGTACGACCGGTGCCAGAGTTTGGTTCGCATTGCCGGCAGTAAGTCGGGCTTGTTTCCAGTGAGAGTTGGACTCCGCCATGGTTGCCCTTTGTCACCGATCCTGTTCCTAACTTTTATGGACAGGATCTCTAGGCGCAGCCAAGGCGTTGAGGGTATCCGTTTTGGTGGCCTCAGGATCGGGTCTCTGCTTTTTGCAGATGACGTGGTCCTGTTGGCTTCATCGGAATGTGATCTACAGCTTTTGCTGGAGCGGTTCGCAGCCGAGTGTGAAGCGGCTTGGATGAGAATCAGCACTTCCAAATCCGAGGCCATGGTCTTGAGCTGGAAAAGGGTGGGGTGCCTTCTCCGAGTCGGGGATGGGGTCCTTCCCCAAGTGGAGGAGTTTAAGTATCTGGGGGTCTTGTTCACGAATGAGGGAAAAATGGAGCGGGAAATCGATAGACGGATTGGTGGGGCATCTGCAGTTATGCGGGCACTTTACCGGTCTGTCGTGGTGAAGAGAGAGCTGAGCCGAAAGGCGAAGCTCTTGATTTACTGGTCGATCTACGTTCCTACCCTCATCTATGGTCACGAACTCTGGGTGGTGACCGAAAGAACGAGATCACGGATACAAGCGGCTTAAATGAGTTTCCTCCGCAGAGTGTCTGGGCTCTCCCGTAGAGATAGGGTGAGTAGCTCAGTCATCCGGAGGGGGCTCAGAGTAGAGCCGCTGCTTCTCCACATCGAGAGGAGTCAGTTGAGGTGGCTCGGGCATCTGGTCAGGATGCCTCCTGGACGCCTCCCTGGTGAGGTGTTTCAGGCACGTCTCACCGGGAGGAGGCCAAGGGGAAGGCCCAGGACACGCTGGAGGGACTATGTTTCTTGGCTGGCTTGGGAGCGCCTTGGGGTTCCTCCCGAGGAGCTGGAACAAGTGGCTGGGGAGAGGGAAGTCTGGGTCTCTTTGCTTAGGCTGCTGCCCCCGTGACCCGACCCCGGATAAGCGGAAGAAAATGGATGGATGGATGGATAACTGGACAGAGTGAGGCAACAGTTTGGTGAATTGTGGATTACTATAAGCTTTATCAAAATGGAAATTTTTAAGCATGGCCTTAAAAGTAAACAGAGTGTCTGTCTCACGGACTAAAGCTGGGAGCTGGTTCCACAGGAGAGGAGCCTGATAACTAAAAGATCTGCCTCCCATTCTACTTTTAGAAATCCTAGGAACTACAAGTAAACCTGGAGTCTGAGAGCGAAGTGCTCTGTTGGGAACATATGAAACAATTAGATCTCTGATGTATGATGGAGCTTGATTATTAAGGGCTTTGTATGTAAGAAGAAGGATCTTAAATTCTATTCTGGATTTAACAGGGAGCCAATGAAGGGAAGCTAAAACAGGAGAAATGTGATCTCTCTTTTTAATATTCATCAGAACTCTTGCTGCCGCATTTTGGATCAACTGAAGGCTTTTAATGGCATTTTGTGGACTACATGATAGTAAAGAATTACAGTAGTCCAGCCTTGAGGTAACAAATGCATGGACTAGTTTCTCAGCATCACTCCTGGACAGGATGTTTCTAATTTTAGCAATATTCCGGAGGTGAAAGAAGGAAATCCTAGAAACCTGTTTAATATGGGATTTAAATGTCAAGTCTTGGTCAAAAATAACGCAGAGGTTCTTTACGTTATTACTGGGGGCCAATTTAATGCCATCCAGATGAAGTTTATTGACTAATCAGTTTCTGTTTAAGAACTTCTGGTCCAAAGACAGCAACTTCTGTCTTGTCAGAATTTAAAAGCAAAAAGTTTAGATTCATCCATGTTTTTATGTCTGCCAGACATGCCTGTAATCTACCTAACTGACTGGGTTCATCAGGATTTATGGATAAATATAGTTGTGTATCATTGGCATAGCTGTGGAAATTTGTCCCATGCTGTCTAATGATTCTACCAATTGGAAGCATATATATGGTGAAAAGAATTGGTCCAAGCACAGAACCCTGTGGAACTCCACAAGTAACCCTTGAGAGTGAAGAAGATTGATCAAACTGGAATCTGTCAGACAAATATGATTTAAACCAGCCTAGTGCTGTTCCTTTGATCCCTGCAACATGTTCAAGCCTTTCTAAGAGAATATTGTGATCGACTGTGTCAAAAGCAGCACTGAGATCTATCAAAACCAGAACAGACACAAGTCCATTATCTGAGGCCATGAGAATATCATTAGTAACCTTCACCAGTGCTGTTTCAGTGCTATGATGAGCTCTAAAACCTGACTGAAACTCTTCAAACAGCTCGTTACTGTTTAGATGCTCACAGACTTGATTAGCAACAATTTTCTCAAGGATTTTGGATAAGAAAGGAAGGTTAGATATAGGTCTGTCATTCACTAAGTCATCTTGATCAAGGGAAGGTTTCTTGAGTAAAGGTTTAATTACAGCTATTTTAAATTCTTGTGGTACGTATCCGTTTACTAAGGATAGATTCATCATATCCAAAATGGGGTTAGGAACCAAATGGAACACTTCTTTAAATAATTTGGTTGGGATTGGGTCCAACATGCAAGTTGAAGCTTTAGGTGATGCTAATATTTTTGATAATTCCGAAAGCTCGACTGAATCAAAACAGCCTAAGCACAAATGAGGTTCTTCAGTTCTTTCCGATGCTGCCTCATTTACTGAGGAAGAAGTAATCATGTTTGGGAGGATGCCAATGATTTTATTTTTAATAGAATTCATTTTATTTATTAAGAATCCCATAAAATCATCACTGCTAAGAGCTGGGGGAATAGTTGGCTCAACAGAGCTATGACTCTGTGTAAGTTTGGCAACTGTACTAAAAAGAAACCTAGGATTGTTTTTATTCACCTCTATTAATGATGAAAAATATGCTGTTCTAGCTTGTCGAAGGGTCTTTTTATACAGCAGTAGACTGTTATTCCAGGTTAAATAGGAATCCTCTGGATGTGTAGAGCGCCATTTTCTCTCCAACTTCCTAGTATTCTGCTTTAAAGTATTCAACTCTGCGTTAAACCAAGGAGTCAGCCTCCTATGGTTAGCCACTTTCTTTTTTAGGGGGGCTACACTATCTAATGCCAAATGCAATGAGGACGTAACGCTGTGAACCAGACCATCAATTTCTGAAGGGTTAGAGATAGAATTGCTGCCATCCACTGTATTACTCTGAGACACTGAGGAAAGTAAGAATGCAACAGATTCTTTAAAAATTGTTACAGCATTGTCTGATAAAGCTCTACTCTAATGAAATTTTCTTTCAGATTTAAGATGGTCAGTTAAAGTAAATTCAAAAGTTATTAAGAAATGGTCAGACAGGACTGGGTTATGTGGGTGGACTGTTATTTCCTCACACTCAATACCGTATGTCAGTACAAGGTCCAAAGTGTGTTTGCCCGAGTGGGTCAATCCCTGTACTTTTTGAGTAAAGCCAATTGAGTCTAAAATAGCACTAAAGGCTGCATTTAGGCTATCACTTTCAGTATCCACATGAATATTGAAGTCCCCCACTATAATGACCCTATCAGTATTTAATATTAAATCAGATAAAAAATGTTAGATCTGATCCAAGAATTGAGAGTAAGGGCCTGGTGGACGATACAAAACCACAAACAAAAATGGTCTTAATGTTTTGCAACTTGGATGAGAAAAATTAAGGGTTAGATGTTCAAAACAACTGTAGCTATCAATTGGTCTGGGACTAATTAGTAAATCAGAACGAAAAATGGTTGCAACTCCTCCTCCTCGCCCAGTATTTCTAGGAATGTGAAAATTTAAATGACTGGAAGAAGTTGACTCATTTATACTGACATAATCCTCCTGCTGCAACCTGGTTTCTGTGAGACGAAGCAAATCAATGTGATTATCACCAATCAAGTCATTTACTAACAAAGTCTTTGAGGAGAGAGATCTTATGTTTAATAAACCACATTTAATAGATTTATTTTCTGTTCAGTCAAAGTCGTACTTATCTTTATGAGATTTCCATAATTTGCTTTTGTTGGCATAACTTTTAATCCATTTAATTTTGGCTGTGGGCAAGACACTGTTTCTATAGGGTAATGGGTGGGTAACAGTACAGAAGCAGCAGAGAGGTGGGTTAAACTACGACTCTGCTTGCTGGTCTGGACCCTGGGTTGTCAGTGTTTTGGAGGACTAATAAATTCGGCCATATTCCTAGAAAGAAGAGCTGCTCCATCCAAAGTGGGATGGATGCCGTCTCTCCGGATCAGACCAGGTTTTCCCCTAAAAGTTCGCCAGTTATCAATGTAGCCCACATCGTTTGCAGGACACCACCTAGACAACCATTGATGGAATGACAGCATGCGGCTAAACATGTCGTCACTGGTCCGATCAGGCAGGGGACCAGAAAAGATTACAGAGTCTGACATTGTTTTAGCAAACTTACACACAGAAGCAACACTAATTTTAGTGACCTCCGATTGGCGTAACCGGGTGTCATTACCGCCAACGTGAATAACAATCTTACTGTATTTACACTTTTCTTTAGCCAGCAGTTTCAGGTAGGATTTGATGTCGCCCGTTCTGGTGCCTTGCAAACATTTGACTATGGTCAATGGTGTCTCTAATGTCACGTTTCTGACTATGGAGCTGCCAATTACCAGGGTCGGCTTCTCAGCGGGTGTGTCGCTGAGCGGGGAAAATCTGTTAGAAACGTGGACCGGTTGGTGGTGGCCCAGGGGCTGGGTCCTAGAACTATGCTTCCTACGTACAGTCACCCAGCCGGCCTGGGGTCCCGGCTGCGCGGGCTCTACCGGAGGACAGCTAGGGGGTTCTATCCTTGTTGGCTCCGCGCTGGCTAATGGGCTTCGGCTATCTGCTGGTTTTTCCAACAGGACTGAGCCGTGCTTCTAATTCTGATACCCTCGCCTCCAAAGCTACAAAAATATTACATTTATTACAGTTACCATTATCACTAAAGGAGGCAGGGAATAACTAAACATCTGACACAGAGAGCAAGAGAGAAGAGAAGAGTTAGAGACAGGAGAAAGAAGAGTAGCCATAGCCGCAATGAAGCTAAGCTAACTGAGCTAGCGAGACCTTACCACCCCAAGAAAAGCTGTGTGAAACACAAGGAGTTCCCAAAACGTAAAGTACACCACCACAAAACGTGTGTTTTAGTGTGCTTGTGTGTTAAAATAACTTAGAGAGGCCTCAGCACAGAGAAAACAAGATCAATTCAAGAGAGTGAACAACAGCTCCACGGAGCACAACAGTGACAACAGGAAATGACGCAATACGGCTTACCCCGTCACAGAGTACCAACCAGTACTGCCACCATCCTTTACACAACATACAGTACTATATGTAAAACAGGTCTTTCAGTAGACACAGGAACCGCAGGTGGGCACACAGCTTGGCTCACACATGTGTGTCAGGCTGATTGTATTATCTGATTCCTCGCTGCAGCTTCCGGCAGCTATTCACCCTTCAGCGTGTTCGTTGTTTTCTGTAATTCCAGAGCAAAAAGAAGGCAACAAAGACAAAGACAACATTCATACATTTGCCAGCAATTTTTCACCTGCAGGTGGGTTTAGAAACCGGGCTTAGCTTCCTTCATCTGAACGCCAAACTCCAGTTTGCAAAAGGCTTTTATTTCTCTCTTGGGTTAGTCGCACAAGCTTTCCCCGTCCCTTTTACACACCACAGCATGAAAACACATCTGTCAGTAGACACAGGAACCACAGGTGGGCACACAGCTTGGCTGACACATGTGTGTCAGCCTTTACACAACATACAGTACTATATGTAAAACAGGTTTTTCAGTAGACAGAGGAACCACAGGTGGGCACACAGCTTGGCTCACACATGTGTGTCAGGCTGATTGTATTGTTTTAATGCAGGAATCGCATCCTCTAACAGTTTGTGACCGAAACTTCTTATTGTCTCTTACACCCATAGTTCCCTTCAGGTCACAGGCCATCCCAACTTAAATTTAATAAGGACAACAAGTTTTGATTTACAACAAGATGTAGGGGAGATGTTAAGTCTCAAGCCACTCACTTTCTTTTTAAAGAAGTTGAGAAACCTGTTACAGTCATTGTTGGAGGATAATAAAGCTTGGCACGGAGGAGAAGATACAATACTGTTTATGGTGTCAAATAGTATTTGTTTTTATTCTGGTTGATGATGTTAGTAAAGTATGCTGACCTAGCGTCATTCACTGCCCTACTAAAGTGGTCAAGACAATTTTTAAGGAGCCACGATGGACAGACAGACCAGACTTCTTCCAGAGACGCTCTGCTTTCCGACAGGAGCTTCTCAGCTCGCAGATGTGGCTGTTTAGCCAAGGCAAAGAGGTATGAGCTGGCCTTTGACAGATTTTATGAGGAGCAAGACGGTCAAGGAGAAAAAGACACTGTTTGTTGAAAGAATCAACCATATGCTTCACATCATCATCCTCAGAGAAATCATTAGGGTTAAAAGGAGATACAAACTTAAGAATAACAGTTGTCTCTAAAGCGCCTCCGCTTAATGACAATATGCAGGGGAGACTCCGTAACATAAGACACATTAAAAGAATTAGCCTTATGGTCACTATACTCAACTCTGATGGCTAAGTTGTTAAGAGAGAGCCCAAGAGTAAATATTAGGTCCAGAGTGTGACCAGCAATATGTGTGGGCACATGGACATGCTGAAGAAAAGTCCATGATGTTAAAATCCATTGCTAGGCGATCAGCTGGATCATAAACGTGAATGTTAAAGTTCCCTGTAATGATAATCCTGCTCTCTGCAAGTGCTGTTTAGCCTTTGGACAACTCTTTTGATTATTTCTATGACTATGCTGTGAGAAATGTTATCAGGAGCATCTGACTGTGGCTGGCCTGGTTTATAGTAAAATGATGGTTTTTCCTCTTCACATTATGAAACACTGAAGATTTCAGAAGATTAAATAAACAGCTGTAACCACTACCATTTGCATGTTTTGTAACAGTAACACCTAATTCACACCAGGTGAGGAATAGATTAGGTGCGGAGTCTGTACGGCTTCTGCAAAGACGAAAAAACCTTGAGTCCAATCATGCAACGCAGTCGGTGTGAATTGCAGTCCTTGCGGCAGCTGTATGGAAACCAGACTGCATCCGTGCCACACTCGGTGTGAATTAGATGTAAGACCTTTTGACAAGGGTTCTTTTACCAATCGTTAACACTTGTGCAATACTTTGATTATGAGAAACCTTTTTGCATAAAACTTTTTTATATATTAAACTACTTGACGGAAAGAATGCTTTCTAGATGCTAACAGATTTTAACTGGTTTCTTGTCTGTCTGCCTGAACATTTATATTTTACATTTTGTTGTGCTAGTAAAATAAGACCCTCCATTGCTTTTATAAATGACGTACCTGCATTAAATCTAGTTTGAATTTGTGAAACCCTCTGTATTTCATTTTCCTTTACTTATTTATTATATAAAATTATATGAAACTTGTAATTTTGTGAGATTAGTCCAGGACCTTAAAAAAACCCAAAAAAAATCTGAGAATTTAAGTATAGGTGGTTGCCTGAAGGTTCAACAGTACATTTCTTTGTCTCTTTGTCTTTCTCCAGCTCTTGAGTACCACAACCTCAACACATCTACAGCAACCAGGAGCTACTGGGTGATCACAGGTAATGTTCTCCTGAACATGGTTTAAAATTCAGCATAAACTGAGTGCCGCACTGAGTGGATGAAAGAGCAGTTACAAATATGTCTTTTGCATGCAGTTGTTTCTATTTCTTTGTGTGTTTAGCATCCTCCTCTATCCATTCATTCTTTTACTGACACTCCTAGCTCACAGTCACTTTAGCTGCTCTGTTCCTGGGAAAACCTATTGATGTATAATTCAGTTTCTCGACTGGGGCAGAGGAGAGATCACATCACATCAGGGATGGCTGTGGATGATGCTAGTGTATGGGTGTGTGTGTGTGTGTGTGTGTGTGTGTGTGTGTGTGTGTGTGTGTGTGTGTGTGTGTGCGTGCTTGTGAGTGCTTGTGAGTGAGTGTCTGTGTGATTTCTGTCCACTGATCCATCTCACTTATGGCCTGTCGTAAGAAAAGATCTCAGGAGTAAGATCATTTGTTATCTCTATTGTCATGCTCATCTCATATCTCTAACATCTCTGACTTTTTGTTTTTCTTCAAACTCTTTTTTTGTGCTCATTTTCTCCTGCTTTGCTGCTCTTCTTTATGTTATTTATATCCACTTTTTTTCCCTTTTTGTCTGCCTGAACACCTCTCCCTCCCCAATAAATCTGTCTGTCATTTCTTGTCTCGGTGCTCAGTGATCCACGATGTGGACAGTTCCTCTCTGGAGGCCAACTACCAAAGCTTCGCCAGTCTCATGGAGCAGCGGCTGGCTGAGCTTTTCCTAGTGGCTGGCAGACAGGGCTCTCGATCCATGAGGTCTCGACGGGCCACCTCTGTGGGCGGCTACACAGTGCAGGTCAGTGGAATTTTATTGTTCCTTTTGTAGAAATATGATGTCAACGGGACGACACCAGGAAATTAAGATTGTACTACAGATTTTGTAAACATGCTAGGTCTTTTTGTTAAGATCTCTATAACATCTTTACCTCTTCAGAGTGTTTTTATATTCATGCAAATTTGGTAGAAATCATATACACAAGGTTAGGTGTAAAATGTGAGGTATTGGATGGTAATCAAATCCAACTTTTGATACGTTTATGGCCTGTACTTGTATAGTGCTTTATATAGTTTGTGAGGACCCCAAAGCACTTCACACTACATTCAGTCATTCACCCATTCACAACCACATTCACACACTGGTGATGGCAAGCTACACTGTAGCCACAGCTGCCCTGTGGGACACTGACAGAAGTGAGGCTGCCGGACACTGGTGCCACCGGACCCTCTGACCACCACCAGTAGGCCGAAGGGTGAAGTGTCTTGCCCAAGGACACAACGACTGAGACGGACAGAGCAGGGGCTCGAACCGGCAACCCTACAGTTACAAGACAAACTCCTCACTCCTGAGCCACAGTTGCCCCTGTTTCTCAAATTATACCCTGCTTTAAGGTTTTACCATCTGCCTTGAGTTTCTTGGCATATGTTATTATTACTGCATGTAATTTCTGGTATTGGAATGTTTCTGACCGATGTTTAACCATTGTTTGGGGGAAGAGTATACATTCAGGCAGACGAAGGGTAAAATAAAAACTGAAATTATTCCCCTCTCCCCCCAAAACTACCACCACCACCACCATGGCAAATTGATATAGTTTTTTTCACCTATATGTTGTGTTTTTTGTTTTTTTTCCCAAGTGTCTCTACTTTGGTCTCATCCTCTTGAAGGGCATTGTTCCAAAGGTCTAAATCTGGTTGAAAGCTATGGTATTTACTAACAATGAGTCTTTTACATGACTTTCAATGCCTATTTGCCCACTTTTACACAACAGATCATTCAGATTTAGGTGCACAGTTTGACTGGGTGAGTCCAAAACATTCAATTTTGTGGACTAGTCTCCTTTGTTCTCCTGCTTAACCCATGTGTGCTTAAGCGTAGGGCCCTGAATTTTTGTGTTTGCAAGCAGATTACAGGGTTCAATCAATTGCAGCAAGTTAATCAGGCCCTGAAGCAGCCAAATAATACCAGACTATTACACTGGCATCACCAAGTTTGACTGTCAGGACGATGTACTGTTTTACTTTCATGCAGGGTGTAATGGGACAACGTCTAAAAGTTTTACTTTTGTCACGTGAGTGGACAGCATATTTTTCCAAAAGCTTTGGGGATCATCAAGAGGTTGTCTGAAAAATGTAAACGGGTTTTATGTTCTTTTGGATCAGTGGCCATTTTGGCCTAGTATCCTCCCATGGATGATACTTTAGCCCAGTCTCTTTCTTATTTTTGAGTCATTAACACTGACCATAATTGAATAAAAAGAGGCAGGAGTGATTTAGATATTCTTTTGGGTTTCTTTGTGACTTCCTAGATGAGTTGTCGATGTGCTCTTGGGATGATTGTGGTAAAGTTCACTATTGTTCCATGTTTTCTCCGTTTGTGGATAATGACATTCACTGTGGTTTATTTGAAGTCCCAGAGCCTTATAAATGTATATATGTAAATCAAACTGATGGATTTCAGTGACCCTTTTTCTCATCTGTTCTTTGATTTCTTTAGATTATTGCATGATGTGTTGCTTTTCAAAAAATATTTTCCCTGACTTCATGCTGTCAGAGAGGTTCTATTTAAGAGATTTCTGGTTTCTACAGGTCTGGCTGTAATCACGCCTTGGGTGTGGCTAGTTAAATTGACTACCCAAAAAATGGGTTTTAGAATGATCCCATATGAATTTGAAATGATGATCACAGAAACTATGCACAATTTTTTTTGCTTGTCACCGCCCTGCTTCGCATTATTCAAATTAAGATGACGTTTTATTCCTAGTGGCCGGCATACATTACAAACCCTCAAGGTTTTATGGTCTTCACAGATGACCAGTTTTATGGCTGCAGAGTGGAGGAGGGAGAGCTCCTCAGAGAACTGCCAGAAAGTATTGGGGGTAGTCAGAGGAGAAAACCTCGAGCCATTTAATAACAAGTATACTTTCTTTTTTTATGTCAGAAGCAAATTACTAGACTTGATTAAAGCTGTGTGATGGTTAAAAATTGTCTGATGTATGATGAAAGGAAATTGAGATTTCATGTGAATCATTTATCATTGAGTGTCTTCTATAAATTCATTCATCTCCCAGCCAATGCTCTACTTGATCAAAGCAAAAGAGATTGGGCCACAGATACAGCAGTCTGTTGGTTTGGGAAGATAAGGGATTTTGTGTGCCTACTGATTATATGTTATATGTTTTCCTGATAGTTAATAAGGCTAAAACCTTTTTATTCAAACTCCTTTACAATTATGATGCAAATGTGTCTCCCCACTCCCAGATGGTGAGCATGCGACGGCTTCCAGGTCCAAAGAACCCGGCAGAGATGACCTACTACGCTCAGCTGAATGGATCACCCATCACAGGAACTGCAGCTGCTAAGACCCTCAGCAGTCTGGACTCCCAAACCATGGCTCTGACGCTGGGATACTTTGTGCAAGTGCAGGCTGAACGTAAGCTTGTAATTGTGCTGTTATTGTTGTATTGCATGACTGTTTTACATGTACATGAGACTCAAATCAAGTTATAAACAGGGAAGATGGTAAGAGAGATGCACAACCTTTTATGGTATATATTTAGATTTTTTTTCTAAAAGACCAATATTTAAAGTCACTACTTTGAGTGTTAATGGACTAGATTTATTCAAACAGGCTAGTTTTCTTCTGTAGACCGGTAGTGTAAAAGTTACAGCATAAATAGCATAAACACAACATATAAATAAACATAGGAAAAAGAATAACACACGTTTGCATTTTCTGATGTTTCAATTTACATTTCTCCTTTACCAAATCTATCTTCATTACACCCCAGGTACACTATTGCAGGAGGATTTTTTTGGGATGTGCCAGGAAAACCAAAGATTTATATGCAAACATGTGATTTTGTTTACTCTGACTTTCTGTAACATTTTTTTTTTTTTTTTAACTAATAATAATTTTCACATTTTCTTATATTATAACTCAGACACCTTAGTACAATTAAATAACTGAAGCAAACATTGGATATGTCAGAGCCCTTCACAGCTCTTCCTAAAAGTGTTAATGATGAGAAGGGAGCTCAGTGTTCTTGGTAAATTTAACTTTGTTTGTCTTTATGGGCTGACAGGAAGCCAATTATGTTCAAGCCTTCAATGAAAACATATGCTATCTGCAAACAGCTCTTACACAGAAGAGATCCAACAGTAAGCTGTTGAAAGGAAATTCAAGTGAGAAATTAGATTAGATTGAAGGAAGTTGCTTCTAGGTTATTGAAACGGTTTAATTTCACACAGTTCAACATATCCTTCACTTAATTTAAGTAAATCTGTATTAAAACATCATATGAAAAGATTTGCAACTCTTCTGAGTCTTTATAGTGAACATAGATCCACTCCAGTTAAAACCGCAAACTTATTAAATAAGAGATTGCCTTGTCTTGTCAGACAAGAAAAAAAAACTGTTTTCTTTAACAGTTTACAGTGTTGTTGTCAGCAAAGCATAGAAACATCAGTCTATCTAATCAGGTTTAGCTTGGATACATTTTAATTTCCTTGTCTATGCTATGGTTAATCAAATGATGACAATCACTAAACAAGATAGATAAATTTAACCCTTGGGGTATACCAAAACAAATGTGTATTTTAATAAATACTTTTCATCATGCAGAGATATGTTTGTTGTGATATTTAATACCAGATTAAAACCAATAGTAGTTTAATGTTATTTTCCCCCTATGTGTGCATGTAGCTGTGGTAAAGACGCCAGCCAGCAACCTGTGGATCATGGCAGTTCTCACGCCTCTCTTCTTATTGATGGTGGTGATTGGAATGGTGGCCTTCATCTTGTGTAAAAGAAACAGGGTCTTTTTTAAATCTGGCGCGTTCAGGACCTTCAAAACCCGCTCCAAGGTAAAATCATGAAACCTATTTTCACTTTTCCTGCTTTTTTATGGACCCATTTATTTTGTACACCTTCTTCTTTTTATACATTCTTCTACTGTATCCCCTCTCTCTGTAAGTGCTGTAAATTAGTTGTTGTTTTCCTGTCATCCTGAGGTGCTCAAAGCTCACAGATTCAACAAATCTCAGTGATTTAATCTTCTGTAAGGCTCCAACAAGATTACATAACTTTATTGCAAGTGACATGTCAGACAGAAAACCGACTGTGTCAAGCTGTTGCTTCAGGACGGAAAAATGAATTTCATTTCTCCCGGCCTCACTCATTTGTTTTCTCACTACCCGGTAGCCCATGGTCATTACTAATCATGCATGATGCAAAGACCAATCGGCTGCAAAGAAATGGGTTGGGCCCACTGTACCGGAAGGGAACCTCAGGGTAATGTTTGCTCTTTCACAAAAACAGTGTTCACTCAACATCAGCTTACTGGAGTTTTAACTGAAAATCAACCCTTTTTAAATGAGCACGTTTGCAATAGATTGTCAACAGATGGTTTGATTTGGTCAGATGGTCGGCCTGGATGTAGTGCATCATGCCAGAACAGCAGCTGCTTGTTCCATTGCATTCAGTGAAGTGGTAAACAAGCAATGAGCTTGCCAGCCTTATTTGTTCAGAAATGCCTCTTGAATTAGCTTAAATGTAATAATCCAAAAGTGGACTTAGCATTTCTTATCACTATTAGAACTCCAGCATAGCTGTTTCAGCAAATAACTTCACATTGTCACACGTTTTGAAGTTTTGGTCACATTAACTAATAAAAACATTTATTTTAATGGAAATAAATGAGCCAATGCATAGAAATATCCCTCGCAAAATGAAAAACAAATCCTCTCTGTTGGAGAAGAGGCCTAATGGCATCCTTACAAATATCTAGTGTGCTTTTCTAGAGCTGGTAAAAACATTTTAATAGTGGGAGAGAGCAAATTTAAATTTTTATCCTCAAGGCTGTTCTTTTCTTTGTCATTAAACCAAAAGTGAAGCAATACGATGTGAACATAGCTGGGTCAGAACCAGCTGAACAAGGTCCATCTATGGTCATGTTCTGTAAAGCAAATAATGATACTCAGCTAACTAGGTCATGTTCAATTCAATTCAATTCAGTTGATTTATATAGCGCCAATTCACAACAGATGTCATCTTAAGGCACTTAACAAGAAGTCATTTCAATACATTTATACAAACATTCCAATCAGTTAAAAAGTTTCCTATTTAAAGAATCCCAGCAGATTGCGTCAGTCATTGGCGTGAGGTTGGGCCCCGTTGATGCAGACTTTCCAACCACAGCAATCCTTCAGCAATCCCTCATACTGAGAAAGCATGTAGCGAGGGTGGAGAGGAAAAACTCCCCTTTAACAGGAAGAAACCTCCAACAGAACCAGGCTCAGTAGGAGCGGCCATCTGCCACGACCGTCTGGGGGTTTGAGAAGACAGAGCAGAAACACAGAAGGAACAGAAGATCTGATATAAGAGAACTTTCTATGTTACAGAAAGTAAAAAGTTGATAACAGGACACAGTGGATGTTCAGTTACTGAGAGCATCATCCCAGTCGATGCCCCCCGTCCAACAGGGCATTGCAGCCAAGCAGGATACCAGACCAGGTATATCTTCCATGGAGAGAAAAACACTGAGAGAAAACAAAGTTAACAGTCGAAATAAGTCCATTTAATTTTGGCCGTGGGCAAGACACTGTTTCTATAGGGTAATGGGGGGGGTAACAGTACAGAAGCAGCAGAGAGGTGGGTTAAACTATGACTCTGCTTCCTGGTCTGGACCCTGGGTTGTCAGTGTTTTGGAGGACTAATAAATTCTGCCATATTCCGAGAAAGAAGAGCTGCTCCATCCAAAGTGGGATGGATGCCGTCTCTCCGGATCAGACCAGGTTTTCCCCAAAAAGTTCGCCAGTTATCAACGTAGCCCACATCATTTGCAGGACATCACCTAGACAACCATTGATGGAATGACAGCATGCGGTTAAACATCTCGTCACTGGTCCGATCAGGCAGGGGACCAGAAAAGATTACAGTCTGACATTGTTTTGGCAAACTTACACACCGAAGCAACACTAATTTTAGTGACCTCCGATTGGCGTAACCGGGTGTCATTACCACCAGCGTGAATAACAATCTTACTGTATTTACGCTTATCTTTAGCCAGCAGTTTCAGGTAGGATTTGATGTTGCCCGTTCTGGTCCGCTAGGGGGTTCTATCCTTGTTGGCTCCGCGCTGGCTAATGGGCTTCGGCTATCTGCTGGTTTTCCAACAGCGGGGAGCCGTGCTTCTAATTCTGATACCGTCGCCTCCAAAGCTACAAAAATATTACATTTATTACAGTTACCATTATCACTAAAGGAGGCAGGGAAGTAACTAAACATCTGACAGAGAGAGCAAGAGAGAAGAGAAGAGTTAGAGACAGGAGAGAGAAGAGTAGCCATAGCCGCAATGAAGCTAAGCTAACTGAGCTAGCGAGACCTTACCACCCCAAGAAAAGCTGTGTGAAACACAAAGAGTTCCCAAAACGTAAAGTACACCACCACAAAACGTGTGTTTTAGTGTGCTTGTGTGTTAAAATAACTTAGAGAGGCCTCAGCACAGAGAAAACAAGATCAATTCAAGAGAGTCTGAACACCAAACAGTTTACAGGGAGCGCAACAGTGACAACAGGAGATGACGCAATACGGCTTACCCCCCTCAAACGATCTCAGTTTTGATACATGTTGAATACACTGGAATTGATTTTAACACATCTTCCTCACAGCAGGAGACAGACAATGCTACCTATTTGTTTAGTTTCACTATTATTTAGTTTAAAATGCTAACATTATAAACTTACGGTAAAAAAGTAAAATGATTTTATTTGAGTGCTGATTGTGTAACCTGGAAGTAAAACCCATTGTGTACATGCATAAAATACAGATAATTATTGTTGAACGATTTTAAAAAAAAATGTTTCCAGGGACTGAAGTTCCATTAGCATAAGCAACAAGCTGACAGTTCAGTTCAAATATAATATTGATAAATGATACTGGTCAGATGTTTATGTACGTTTTTCATCAACATGAGTATCCTTAACTTGTATAATGTATGTATAATTTTGATCATGTGTACATTAGAGAAAATCAACAATAAATGGAAACTTTTGCAGCCATTTATTGTTTTAGAATTAGTTTTAGTCGGGGCTGTATAATCATTCCACCCATGGAAAAAAAACTGTTCATAAGCATAATTAAAAGCTCAAAATTCTTTACATTTATGCCACCGATGTGTGTGTAAACGCCTGACAAAAATGTTAATATTGTTGTTGTTATTATGGGAATAGCCGTACCAAAAGTGAATTTGAGATCTTAATCATTCGAATAAATGAAACCTTTATTGATGTAAACAATAAAAAAAAGAAAATTAGACAGATACATGTTACCCAAATTTTGCTACACTGGCCATCAGATATCTTGCTTTCTCAATAATCTGTGTAAGCAATAAATAAATTTTTTTATCTAATAGTTAAATGTATTTATTTGATGTATTTTTCATGCTATTTTTTCCCCTCATGTTTTTTTTTTCTTACAAGTATTTTGAATGAGCTTGTGTATGAGAGGTGCTGTCCACATAACTTTACCTTATTGTACACGAAGCCCTTTCTGACCTTGTACCTTTGACTCTCTTCTTGTTCAGACTTCATATCGAAGGGAAGGCAGTTACCACCACCAGGTATTCAAGAAAACAACCGCCGGGTGGATTGTATTGACTGATTAAGTGAATGAATGAATCAATGAACAGATGAGTTGGCTGGATTGTCCTCTGTGTGCTGCCAGTTGTTGTTGCTGGGCAAAACCTGCATGTGGCCGCTGTGATGTGACTTATTTCTGCTGTTCTCATCGCTGGGAGATCAATAGGAGGAGAGGGAGGATGTATTAAAAAAATCCCTTTAAGATTTTGCTGTTTTGGAATCAACTGAACTGGACTGAATTAGTAACAAGAGACAGATGAGCTCAGATCAGTTACACAGAGGAATATCATGAATATAAAAAAACATGCTAAAGATACAAAAACAAATAAATATACATATTTTATATTTTCTTTTGTGGAAAGAAACTTCAGTTTGTGTCATCCATCAGTACACCACCTCTGCTTCCCTTTAAAATCAGTCGATTTATCATGTTTAACAAAGCTGCTCCAATACCTCAGCAGCTCACCAGGAACAGCAGACCTCTAACCTTTTGATATGAGCCGTTCTGCTAAATAATCTCAGCATCAATTCAAACAGAATGGCTAAGACCAGCAGATAAGAATAGAAAATGCTTTAAATGGCATCCATACACAAGGCATTAGTGCAGATTTTGTTGCTCCAGTGGAGGATGTCAGCTTCTGTATTTGTGGCCTATTTTGGTCCAGACCTTCTCATCCTCATCCCCCTGAGAGGCAAAGTGAGCGGGGGAAAGGATGGATGTGAGGATGGGTAGGTGGTACATTTTGGTGGGTAATGGGGCTGTTGTAACTCCAGAGCACAGCGGGGTGTAAACATCCCAGAAAATAGATGTACATGTTGTTTTCTGTGTGTTTCTCTGTGTTTTTTTCTCTCCTTTTAAAGTGATATATTAACATGTTCTTGCTCCAAGGTTTATTTGCTCGAGTAACTGATGTTATTGTAAACATTTGATGCTACTTATTTTGGATTTCACAACTGAGTGCATCAAATATTAAAAAGTGGTGCCGGAAGGCTGCAATTGCATTTTTACCCACCCTAGTATTTCTCTTCTCCAGATAGTTGCATCTATAAGCAAACAAGGTAAATATTTACTACAGGAATTTGGTTTGCTTGTGGCAATGTGGCCGAAGTTAAAAGCAGATTAAAATGTAGGTTTATATATAATAACAGTCAGAAGTTACACACTCATCGTGGGCATGAATATATTATACATTTTTAGACTTTTAATAATTCATTAGAATTTTTCAAAGAGGAAAATGGTTGCACAAAATATAACTGCAGTGGTTTTTGAAAAGAATTATTGGCTATATATGTTAACATTTAGTGTTGATTATCTTTAACCACCAATATTTGGCTAATTGTCCATTTAAAAAGTGACCCCTTGACAATGTGCTGCTTATAATCATCCATAAACACCTTGCAAAATTCTAATTGGACACTGGACCAATCTTCTAGGCAGGCTTGATCAAGTTTATTAAATTAGTTGGTTTCCTGAATTGACTCGAAGGCATAGTCAATTAAGTTTCGATTAGACTGTGATTAGGAGTATTTGAGTAACTTTATCTATTCTAATACTAGGGTTCACATGTGGCATCAATGTCTTGTTAGAACACCAAACTGTAAATTTACAATGTATTCATTTACTCATTTTGTGCAGTATCTCTGGCAGTGAAGCAGCCCCATAGTGTTATTCTACCACCACCATGCTTGACAGCCCACATGAATTTACAATCTTGATTGGTCCGGATACAAATTGTGTTCTAATCATTTTTTAATCTGCCCTAGGAGAATATTATCAGGAGTAAAATCAAGGGGTGAAGTGATTTCTCAAAGCTGCCTGAGCACCAACTACATATGAGCACAGTATTAGTTTACCATCAGTTTGATCTACTGTGTGGTTTAGGTGTGCTTGCATGTGTGCAATGTGCTCCCATCCGCCTTAAGATCAGTCACTGCGCATGACAAGCTGAAGCTGTGGTTTATATGTTTGCATGTTTATTTAGGCATTAAAGAGTCTCTCTGCTACGCCTGACTCACTTCATCACTGGGCTGCACAGCTGAACGATTGTTCAAAATGGCTTTTCCTTCTTCTGTGCTGCCTTGTGTAAGTGTGAAAGCCTCAGATAGCCAGCTTGAATTCAGAGTACAATGGTGGTGAAATCAGCAAAAGTACAAGAAATCCATTTTTCGTTTGTAAGGTGTTCAATCCAAGTATAAAGCAGCAGCTGCTGTTTGAAGGACCAAAGGTGTTTTGCATTGTGCTGCATCATTCTTTGGCATGCCCCAGGAGGATTTTTATCTAACCACAGCGGCTTGGTGCAGATGGTACTCTCTTCTCTCTGTTTAAATATACCTGATCTCTTTTTACAGAAATCTCTGGTTCAGTCTTGCTCCTTGCCCTGCAAGACTTGAATTTAAATCAATCTGGTGTTCGGAAGAGGAGAGAACATCTTGTCCATCTGCTTTACATCATCAAGTTGCTGACTGCTGATGCTACAAACTAAAATTAGATGAGCAGAAGCGTCTGTTTGATACTAACAGGACAGATCATTTGCTAGCAGAGTGGGGTTGTGTTCACTGTCATTTCACAGAACATTTTTAAGTAAATAAAAAATAGAGAAGCCCTGTACAGTTTTCTTGGTCTTGCCTTCTGTTGGTATATTCCAGTTCGATAAAAAAAAAAGGATGTTCATATGTTCACAATGCCTGTCTGCAGCCAAAGTCTTTATTAAACAGGCCTGCTGTGATGAGATGAAAGACCGACATTTGCTAAGTCAACATACTTAAAGGGGAAAAGACTGAGATTGGAACAAAGGAAGAGCAGACAATTAAAAAAGAATGATGTGTCTGTTAGCAAAGACCTTCAAGATGAAGACAAATTGTGATCCACAGAGGTAAAAAAACAGCCCTGAAATGTCAGCTGCACCCTTCAAGGTTACATCCTTTGATTCTGTTATTTCTGAGAACCTTTATAGTCTTCATGGATAAGTGTAATTACTCATCAGTGACTGACTGATTCCAAAATCTTTAATCCTTTCTGCAGGCTAAGTCCCCACCCGTTCAAAACTTTCTCAACTGTGACATGCATAAAAAATAAGTACAATTCTCCAAACAACGTTTTATTGTATGACCTATCAGAACTTGTAGGGCTGGACTGTTTCAGGGGCATTGATGCTAAGCCTTCATCCTGAGTCCTGTTGATGTGGCAAACCTCTTCCACTGTTGTTCTTGAGTTGAGTGCCTCTGTTGCTGCAATTAGTACCTTTGTGCTGTCCTTTACCCCAGCGTTCTTTAACCATTGGTAGGACTTATCAATAACAGACAGTTCCTCAACCTTCTAGGGGTCTGCAACTCCAGTCCTTGAATGCCACTGTCCTGCAACTTTTGAATGCCTCTCACTCCAGCATACCTAAATCAAACGGCTGAATTACCTCCTTGGAATGGTAGAAAGTTATGCAAAGTCCTGGTCATTAACTATTCATTCGATTCAACTTGTCCTAAGAGTTACCACCAGGTTTCAGTAGCTCTGGATGACACTAAAAGGGCATACTGTTAATGAGGATCGTCAAAACATCCATTGGAGCAGGGGCTCCTCCCACCATGTTGGTTTGACCATTTCCCAGGCAATCTGTGGGGAGTAGGAATGGCCCTGGTGACGGGTCAGCTACTTCACTGTCTCTGGTCTAAGCTCTATATCTACCAATTGCTCGTCTGGTATTCCTTACCACTGTGCATCAAAGCATGTTATTGAGTTGGCTTTGTATTGGCCCACATTCTCATTAAACTTTGATATTGTAGTTTCAAGGACTGCTGCCCTTTCTTCACTTATCAAAAACAGTGGCAATTTTCTTTTTTAGATACATTTTTTAAAAAGTTGTCCAACATGTAGTACAGTTGGATTGTGAATAGTGTTTTTGAAACCATCCATGGTCTGGCGATTTCTTAAGACATACTTTTTTTCCATAGAAGTTTTTCCACAACAATCACTGCAAAGCTCCAAACACCTCCTTCTTTGAGTTTGATTCAGGGAATGTCTGAGATCATATGGTCAGTAGACCAGAGTGCTCTTGCTGGAGTATATAAATTTAATAATTCAAAGAACTGATTTTAGCCATTTTAAAGTCATGTAAACTAGCAGTAGGAGCGTAAAATGATTCCTTTAACAAACAGGAGCTGAATACTGGCACCTGCCTAACTCCATACATACAGTAAGTTCATCTGCCCTTAAACCAAAGAACATAATGGAGCCATTGGGAAATTAATTTACATTTACATGAGCTAAAATGCATGAGTCCCATCTACAACTGCAACTTTGTATTTTGAAGCAAGCTGAGAGCACACCGGTTTGTGTGACCGATGAATTATTAGCAGCGCCATCATCTGGATGCTCATTCTTCCTAACCTTACATGCACTCAGAATTTACCATGCATCATCACATCCATTAGGCACCCTTTATTTTGAAGGCGTTCAAAATAAAAGAGGGCCAAAAAAAAATTAATGAACAAAAAACAAACCAGTGTTTTATCTTTGTTGTTGTTTAACCCAACACTGGTCTTTTGCTTTTTCCTCTGTTCCTAAAAACAAAAGACATTTAGCCATGCAAAAATGTATTCCGACTATGGATTGTTGTCAAAAACATATTGCCTCTGGATATACGGCAGGCATCGACAGTAGATGTTTTTAAGGCAAAGCTAAAGACGCATTGTTTACACATGCATATACTTCTTGATTGAATTTAAGTAATCTTGCTCATTTTTAAGTAAGCTCATTTAATTGTATTTCGTGTACTGTATTTTTAGGAAATTTGTATCTTTTCAGTGTTTTTATGGTTGATATCTGCAGTTGTACAGCACTTTGATGGAAAACGCTTTATAAATAAAATGTATTATTATTATATTCTACTGCCTTGGTAATGTCCTGTCTCCTCATAGCAAAACCCCTGACTTCAAAGGTGCTGCAATGCCAAATTATTTATTTCGTAACTTTTTGGTATGCAAACTCTGCTGGAAACTGATAAAAATAGCTTAAGGGGGTATGCACATCAAATTACCTTAATTTGAATTGTAAGCAGTTTTTTTTTCCTTTTAGAAGACTGTATCCAGTTATCCTGTAATTTATTTATTTCACTGAACTAAATATTTTAATAGTCTCTGATACTATAGCTAAAATTGTAGACACGTAATTCCTACCCAAGCTGTATGCATCTCCATACAGGAGAAATCTCACAAATGACAGGTTTTACATTTAACCTCCAGCTGCTAAAACACTTTCACGCCAAGTTTAAAGTAATGAGATGTAAACAGAAAAGGTTTTTATGTCATAATATGAAGAACTAGTAAAACATTTGTAATCTAATGCCAAAGTGATGATGTAGATGAATACCTATTATGATTTCACTCAAAATGTTAAAGTCATAATAGAGATATTTTAGATGGTGGAAATTTTGGCTCTGCTCTGGTTATCTATTTGCTTAACTTACTTATAGACTGATTTTCCCACTTTTTGTCAATCCTTATCATTTTGTGACTGCAATTTTTCTTTAGTGCTGTTATTTATCATATGCATTTGACTTAGTAGGTGAGTGAGCACTGCTGACATCCAAATTTAGTTGCGTCCACACTAGAGTTGATTGTTCGATCCCTATCCCTCCCTTTCCATCTGATTTTGTCAGGAGAACCTCAAGAGTTTCTAAAAGCGTTTTCTTGAAAGACACACCTTGGCAGCATATTAGGGTAATATTTCATGCACTGTGTGTCTCTTTAATGCACCGTGGCGGCATGGCGAATCGCAAATATTGAGGCATTTGTGCCGGCATGCTTGATAGAAGTTTTACCACAATATTGCCGCAACTCTTAAATTGAATGAATGAAGATCATGCCTTGTCGCAACAGAGGGTGATGTCATGATGATGTGTGAAATGTGCGCTAAGCCCTGGCCAGCAACAGTACTTAAGATGCAAGTAAACATGGGGAGTTCATTTGAAATCTGTAAACCGTATCAGCTGAAATGGCAAACTGGAGTGATGCAGAGTTCCTGGAGCTTCTGGCCCTTAGAGCTGAAGACCAGATTACCAGACAGTTCATGGGCACTGTGAAGGACAGCCACCTTTTGGAGCGGCTTGCAAAAAGACTTGAGGACCGGTGCTTCAGTTGGGATAAAAAATAAGCTATGTCCAACAATTTTGTCTGTTTACCACGGACTCTTCTGTCTTACGGATTATACGCAACCCTGTACGTCGACAGCCTGGCCACCACACCAGTTTATCCCGCCATTGCACAATCATTTGTGAAAAACACCCGAGCGCTACATTGCCGCCACAGCTGAGCACTTATGAATGACCAAAAGACTCACTGCCGGCACTGATGCCGGGATTGTCTTTTGAAACAGCCTTAAAGGGGCTATATGTAACTTTTACCCCAAAATAAACATAACAATAGCCTTTTTATTTGAACATTTATGACTCAATTATCTCCTGATGAGCATACTGACACCTTGTCAGCTCACAGTGTGTGCACCTATAAGCATTTTTCAAATTTTTTCTATTTTCTGTCGGGTCGGATTTTCCCGCGCTGTCTGCGGATGTGACGTCAAGCGCGTTCATGTTAAATGTTTCAGATCACTCTGCCACCACCGCTAGTCAGCACTCGCAAGCAGTTCAATGGATTGTGCGAATGCATAGAAGAGACCCAGGACAACTTTGACACCAACAGTAACTCCACATAAGACTAAAAAAGTGAAACCCCTGAAAAGTGCCCAAAAAACATCAAAGATTGAGAGAGACCGGCGTACAAGCGCGCTGCGAAAGTGAGCAGAAAGGAAGAGCAGTTCCGTTTTTTGGCCACAGGGGTCAGTCGTGAGTTTAAATTTCAGAAAATTGCATATAGCCCCTTTAAGATGAGTTAACCTCTCTTTGATTATAATTATTAGAAGATGGTTTATTGTTGTTTAAAGCTGAGAAATGATAACATTCTGTTATCATTTGTTGATCCTTTATGTTTAGCATTATAATAAGATTGACTTGTCATCATTTGCTTTGCCATCTGGTAAGTAGGATAAACCTGTGAGCTATCAAGTCTGACTGTTGCACTTCTTTGCATGTACTTTTGTGTTTTGTAGCTGCTGGTTTGAATGTCTACTGTTGCTTTTGATCCAATGAGCTTATGTACTAAATGACCTCAAAGACCTTTGAGAGAGCTTATGTACTAAATGACCTCAAAGACCTTTGAGAGTGGATCAGTAACCCATGCTATGTTGTCCTGTTTTCTGTTAGCCTGTACAGGGCTTTGACTACGCCAAGAAGCACTTAGGTCGAGCTGGTGACGAGGCTGTCTCTGTTACCAAAGAGACGCTGGTGTTGGGCCTGCCTGTTCGAGATGCTCCACTATCAATGTCACTAGATAAGAAGGTTCACCAGGATGGGACTGTAAATAAAAGACCTACATCAGCTGATATACACAAAGGAGGGTAAGAGACCTATGGTCTTATGCTTTTACTCAAAATGTTGCTTTAATTTGTACCTATTTGTTTGTAACAATATGCAGATAAATATAAAATGTATGTCTATATTTGTATTAAATAGCAGCTGCTAAATGGTCATGTGTGACATACAGATTATGCAAAATTGTTTAAATATTAAGAGATCCCATTAAATATTCTGTTTTTTACAAGTAAATGTTCACAATTCGATATCTAATCACATTTTATTTTTTTTACCGCTGATAAAGAGATTTAATTGCACTTGAAAAACAAAAATAAACGTGTTGTTACCAATTAAAAATGTGTTTTCTAGCTGAAGAAATTACTGGGAAAACCTACACCATTTAACATCTCCTCCAAAAAAGTCAGTTCTGAGCATGGGTTGGAAGTAACAGGCTTATAAATGGTAATCAGAACAATCACACTAAATAGGCTGTTTAAGTAACTATGTGCTGCGATGGAATGGCGACCTGTCCAGGGTGCACCCCGCCTCTTGCCCCATGACTGCTAGAGATAGGCACCAGCTTCCAGCCCCCCTTCCCTTGTCCCGCAACCCTGCGCAGGAATGACTGGTACAGAAAATGGATGGATGGATGGTAACTATGTGTTAGTGCATTGGTTTTTTAAAATTCTGGTCACACCCACTGTCCTGCATGTTTTAGGTGTTTCTTTGCGTCGTCACATCTGACTTCAGTAAATGGGTGACCGCCAGGCTTCTGCAGCACTAAACAGCATTCTGTGGAAGTAATCCTGGTATATTTTCAGCTAATGCATTCACTTGATTCAGGTGTGCTGGTGCAGAGAAACATCTAAAATATCAAGGAAAGAGGGTCCTGTGAGCCAGAATTAAAAACCATTGAGTTAGTATCCCCCTCCATTCAGTTCAATGTTTGGGTCGTTGCCGTTGTTGATTCAAACATGCCCTAACTATATCATCATGGCATAGTTATGGGGATTGTCATCTGAATTGTTTGAGTCATATGTCCTAAGAAGTCAGTTGCAGTGCAATAAAATTGTTTTTGTGACTAAAGTCATTGTAAACTGTAAATAGTTTTTTTTCATCTGAGGAATGTGTCCGTCTCTTTAATTATGCAGTCCATAAAAAAAGCTTTCTTTTCTGGTCATGACAAAGTTGTCCATTAAAACGAGAGAGAGAAACCAGGAAGAGATAGTCATGCCTTTTCTGAGTGATTTAAAAAAAGAAATCCAGGAGTTTGTCATATTTACTTTTGATTAAACAAATCAAATCCGACACCTTGACCGTGTCGGTAACAGAGCAAGAGACATATTTTCCACATCACATTTCTGACTTAATTATTCCTCATAACAGATGCTTCTTGTTGATAATCAAATTCACCATTCTCAACTTTACTAAAACCTGTTTGAACTTAGTTACATAGCTGAAATAATGAGGTAATCAGAGAAACTGACTCATGCTAGAAGCTGGGAGAAAAGGGAACCTCTCTATGCTCGAGCAGATGTCTGAGCTTTACATCACTGAAGTCCAGACATCAGGGTTTGTTTGTGTATCACAGTTAAGCTAGAGAAAAGCCAGGAGTAAGCAGTTCAGACTCTGACAGACTGACTGGATGTAAAGATGACTCCAGTGTTAATGAGGAGCTGTTTGTAGATAGAAGGAAAAATACCTCTGTTAACAGACAGAAGCTGGTAATAAAATGTTTGGCTGTCATCCTGGGACTACCATTCGTCCTGGCAGAGTCAGATAAAAATAGACCTCACTAAACAATTCATACCTGGCATTAAATTGTGTCCGCCATCTCATTAACCAGCTTTAAATGCAAATGAACACCTAGCGCTATAACACAGTGGGGCTGTCAGCAGTGACATCTTGTATAGATTGATTCACTTAAACTACAGCATTAATAATACAGACGGATTAATAGTTATTTAATTCCCTTTGATCTTAATCTTTATTTAGTTATTTAGACCACAAGACGTGTGATGGGCTGGAGAGTAAATAATGTGGGACTTCAGAGTTCAGTGTCAGAACACAAATAGAAATAATTTTAGCCCATAAAAGCTCTGATATATTAGAAACAACCTATGGTTCAGCTACACTGCTCACCTTTGCTGTGCATTGAGCGTTGTGTAATTTACAAACTTATAGAGGATCTGTACCCCGCTGTGATAGAAACCAGACACTTTTTGATGTTCTTAAAATGCATCCTGCAACAGAGGGTGTCAAGACTTATGAAAATAAATGTATTCATTAGGATAAAGCTATGTACAAGCATGACGAACTGCAGTTACACAAGAGAGATAAAACTGGAATCCTCACAGGGTAGGCCTTTTATTCAAAAGTGTGGACAATTAAGCCAAATAAGCTCAAACAGCATCACAGGAGAGAGTCTATTCAAAAACAATGAGACACAGTCACACCTGAGCTTTGCAACAAAAACAGGTCTTTGTCTCAAATCAGCTCCTTCAAAATGTAATGATTAACTCAGGGAGATGTCCGTAGGGGGACACATGAATTACGTTTTTAATTCTCTATCATCTGCAGAATTTGTACACAAATTTTCTCAGTCTTCAACTTTGAAAAATGAATTGTCATGATTTGCATTCATCTTATTTTTCTGGCTAAAAATAACATCTGGAACCAATTGTCACCTCTTTAACCGAATGCTCTATTACTAGCATTTTTAATGTAACGGATTTCATATGATGAATTGGATCCAGCATCAAAATTACAATAATTATATAAATTTAATTATTTAAATGTGTCAGTATTTTATTGAGTATACCCATACTTTATTGTGATAGGAAGAAATGGAAATGAAATTCACCCATGATGTTAAAATATTTAATCAAATTATTTATTGATTTAATATTTTCTATGCTCCAGTCTGTCATGAAATCATGAATGTGGCTTGCCAAACATCTCAATTATTAACCTGTGCAGTAACATTCTAGGTTTTTCACTTCTTTGGAAAATAAACCCCCAAAGTAAATAAAGTACACTTGGGTAGTAAAGTATATGTAGAACAGAGTAACTTTTCCTGATTGGGCAAATACAAAATGAATTAGTTATAACATGTTAAATTTAAACCTTGTCCTATATGGTGTGACACTGTTTTAACACTAAGTAGTGCATGGGTGTCCAGCTCCAGTCCTTAAGAGCCGGTGCCCTGCCAGTTTTAAATGTGTCCCTGCTCCTACACGGCTGATTAAGATGGTCTAACTATCTTCTCAGCATGTCAAAGTTCTGCAGAGGTTCTGCTAAGGAACCATCATTAGATTAAGATGTGCTGTACCGGGGAGAGAACTAAAACATGCCAGGATAGCTGAAGTCGAACAGAACTGGACTTCTCTTAATCGGACTAATGTATCCAGATAATGCGGTTAGAAAATCAAATTTCTCTGCTTGTAAACTTCAACCCTGCCTTAGCTGAGCTATTCAAAGGGAAGTGACGAGACTGTGGAAGCGGGAATAACAACACCGGTACACAACAACACGGCAGTAACGAGAGGAACACAATCAAACAGTACAATATTTAAAAAATATACTGTGCTGCAGTGTTGTCGTCCATTTCGTTACTCGTGCATATCCTGCTTTTACTCCGTCTGCTTCACTGCTGCCAGCATTTGGTTACTATCTGTGTGACTCTAGGCCAACTGGAAGAAGGCCAGCGTGAAAGGGCGCATGTCGCCACCAAGCATTGCGGAGTCGAACGCCGTTCATTCAATAACTCGATTTTCTGAGTGACATGTAAACCAGTATAAAGACTCGCTTTCTGGTTAAGCTATTAGTCCAATTATTGCCATAATTCGATTTAGACATACTGAGTGAATTTAGAAGAAAATTCAGAAGTCATGTTTAACTTCCCTGCCGTGTCAGCAATCATTAACAAGGCTGTGGAGAGTGAATATTCATTAGTCCTCCAACACTGGTGATTCAAATGGCTGCATTAGCCTGCGAATGACTATAAATGACAACCAGTTCAAATGACATAAAACCATACTGGGGCTCAGTTCCTGGCCTAAAGTTGAATGTTTTATTTATTTATTTATTTAAGTTTTTAAGTTATAATTTACTTTTAGTCTCAGATACTGTTGTTAATTTGGCTGCTTCAGATACCTAAAAAATTTAATAACACAAAAAATCCTGCTGTTGAAACTGTAACTTTAAACATTTTGCTGAGCAGATCCAACACTATTCTGACAACTACTGAGAATACAAAAGATTCAACATAAATATCTTCTAAGAAACTTAACAAAAATAAATAAATAAATAAATAAACAGCAATCATCTGTTGGATGGTGTATTGTTTTCTAAATATGTCAGCTTGAACACCAAAATCATTTGAACACAGTAGCAAGCAATTTCCTTTAAACTACTACATGCTACATCCACATGCATCCACCCACATTAGTGAATACATATTTCTCTCATAAATGAGGTGTATCACCTCACATAATTTAACATAAATTAAAATGCGTTGAAGACACACCCTCATATTTACTCACTGCTAAACAGAAAATGAATGGGGGCGCGTGGGATTAGTTGTGCTTTGCTTCTCAAGGATAATAAATGTATATTTATAACCTCTGCTGTATTCTAGCTGGAGGGAGCCTTCCTGTATAACAATGATGAAATGCAACAGTGCTACAGGCATCGGCGAAGTGTGATAATCAGCTTTACCGACCTGAAACGCATTCCTTATAGGGAACTGGGGTTTAAATGAAGTAGAATTGTTGTTTCATTACCTGACTAAACATTACTCACATACACAATGCTGTACTGGTGAAGAATGAAAAGAACTGAAACACCAAAAGTTGCCTTTATAGTTAGACTTTACCATCACCTCAGGCTGAAAGTAATGCTGTGTTCAAGGCTAGAAAAAAAGATGGAAATGATAAAAATACTAAAGATATCAAATTTGTTAGCATGTAAGACACACTTAACTCTCAACATACCTGCTTGTTTAACAGTAAATTCACTGGAACTGTGGGATGCACGTCAAAATAAGTATCTTTGTTGTAATATATGTTACTCAGAAGTCTACAGACATTCATCAGGGGCATGAATGTCATTCTTATTTTGGCATTTTAATTATGCTTTTAAACCACTAATTTTTTAGTTATAATAATAATACTACATGCAACTTTAATTAATTTTTAAAATAAGTACTGGGGGAGCAATGATTAATTTGTTTTGGATCATTTCAAATATACAGACAAAAACATTAACATTTGGATTAATATCCCTTAGAAAGTTGGAAAGAAAACACAAATCTTCTGATTTTTCAACAGAGTTGAAGGCAAGGCTATTCCAGAAGCTTAATGCTGGGTTGCATTATTTATTCCAAAATCAGTTTTGATGTGTGTTTGTGATTGTTGTGTTGTTGGAACACCCATATGTGGCAAATGTTCATCATCTGACCCAAACTGTCAGGTCCAAAGGAAGAAAATTGGTGAAGATGCATGGGAACAATCCAGGAACTATTTCAGCAACACCCTATCATAAAGTGGAATATGCTCGAACACAATTACCAGTGTACACAATAAACCAAGAAATAAGCTCGGCTTTCGTATTTCTGGCAGAGTCCAGCAGTGGCCTTGATGCCATGCATTCTATCAATAGTCCCAAGGTAAACAAACTTAAATAACAAACATGTTATTTAAGAAACATGTTGGGTGTCACTGTTGAACAGTCATATGGCTGCAGGAACAAACTGTCTCCTGAACCTCAGTCCTGCATCTCAAAGATCAGTCTTTCACTGAAGCTGCTTCTATGACTGGTCAAGACATCATGGAGGGGATGTTTAGTATTAGCCGGAATGCCCTGCAGCTTCCTCCTCATCTGCCTCTCCACCACAATTCTTACAGTGTCCAGCTCCCAACCCCGCACAGAACTGGCCTGTTTGACCAGACGTCGGCAGTCTTTGTCCATAGTGCTGCTTTCCCAGCAGACAACAGGATACAGAAGCACACTTACGATGGCTGTGTGGTAGAACATCTGCAGCATCTTACTGCAGATATCCAAGGACCTTAGCCACCTGAGGAAGAAAAGGTCCCTTCTTGTATGCTGTCTGTGTTTGTGGTCCACTCCAGTTTCTGGTCCAGAACCACACCTGGTTAACGTTTCCCATGATGACACAGGGCAGGAAAGGCTTATATTTCCACCTCTTAACGTTGATCTTCGCCTTTACCTTGGCTCCGGCTGTGCATCCACGAAACGTCCTCCTTAGTTCCGTTCGAATGGGATGTTTCAGTCCATGTCTTGTCCTTGACAATTCCAACAGTTCTTTCCTTGTGTAAACAACTTTATGAGACACTATACACATATCAGGAAAAAAGGCCAAAAAACAAATTACTTTCAACAAAAATAGTAAAGTAAAATATTTACAAATATTTAAAAAGTTTGTAAACCACAAAAAAACGATTAAAAAGTCATTAAACCACAAGATAATCTTGATTGTTGTCCAGCCTTATTTGCCACAGTTCTAGTGGTTTGATAGTTTTCGTTATTTCTCTGATTCGCTTTTTCCTCACAAATGAAGATGGTTACACATCTTCCTTAATTAAGTGGTATGTTTACTTTTCCTTGCAATCTTTTAAGTCACTTAGAGAAAGTAGATTACTAATTAAACATCCCTAGATGTTATGATCAGCATAAAAAAGTAGAGTATGAATGTAAAAATGGTTACAGCAAGAACACATGCAGAAGATTTATCAGAAAATATTTTTTCAAACAGTAAGTGGCTTGAAATACCTGTTGCTAATGCATTTGGCTCCTATTCTATTGTACTGACGCCAAAGGAAAGACAAATCATTTTAGGAATACATTTTGTTTAGAACTTAAAATAACAGAGGCTGTTGTTTTACCTGCTGAATGTTTGAGGAGAGAAACGGACACAGACTGCATGTTAACCACGGTGCAGCATGGAAGGACAGGTTCAATTGGAGTGCATTTATTCTGCTCAGTGCCTCCTCCAGAGAGCTGCAGTGTGTGAGGCACACAGGAAAGACAGATATTGGGATGAACATTACTTTCCAGCAGTGTGATTACTGCTGCTACCCTCTCTGGCCTTCACAAACAGATTTACATGGAACTCACGTTGAATGTTTTCTTCCATCCCTCTGGCTCTTTCCTGAATACCACATGACTTTTACTGCAACCAATCGCTGGATGGCTACTGCTCTGACTGCACAGGGTTGTGTGTGCATGCATGTGCGTGCGCGTGCATGCGTCCATTTTGTGTGCGCACGTGTGCGCGTGTGTGTGTTGTGTAAACGTGTATTCATGTAAGCTGCATGTTTGCCATGCCTGTGGTTCTGGCATTTCTGGTCTTGCTGATCCGTGGGTCTCACAGCACCTGTAGACAAGCCTGTCATGTTGTGTGGCTACTGTAGCTTACATAGCCCTGGGTTGTATACACTATGTGTGTGAGAGTTTCTGTGTGTGTGTTTAAGGCAAACAGTATATAAAATGTGAAATATAATCTTCATGCTTACTGGTTATTTTTTAGGTACGCCCCACTAGTACCGGGTTAGACCTTCTTTTGCTTTAAGAACTATCTTAATTATTTGTGGCATAGATTCAGCAAGTTGTACTTCAATGATGTGAATTTCCTATTAACTCACATCCCAAAAGTGCTCTATTGGATCAAGATCTAATGACTGTGGAAGTCATTTAAGTACAGCGAATGCATTGTCTTGTTCAGGAAACCAGTTCGAGATGAGTTGGACTTTCTGACATGGTGACATGCTCTGTTGGAAGTAGCCATCAGAGGATGGCCACACTGTGTTCATAAAGGGATGGACATGGTAGTGGCACTTATATTTAGGTAGGTGTGACCTTTATATGATGCTCAAACTAAGGAGCTTAGAAATTCAGTTCAATTCAGTTTATTTATATAGCGCCAATTCACAATGGATGTCATCTCAAGGCACTTAACAAGAAGTCATTTCAATACATTTATACAAACACTCCAATCAGTTAAAAAGTTTCCTATTTAAGGAATCCCAGCAGATTGCGTCAGTAAATTGGCGTGAGGTTGGGCCCCGTTGATGCAGACTTTCCAACCACAGCAATCCTTCAGCAATCCCTCATACTGAGCAAGCATGTAGCGACGGCGGAGAGGAAAAACTCCCCTTTAACAGGAAGAAACCTCCAACAGAACCAGGCTCAGTAGGAGCGGCCATCTGCCACGACCGTCTGGGGGTTTGAGAAGACAGAGCAGAGACACAGAAGGAACAGAAGATCTGATATAAGAGAACTTTCTATGTTACAGAAAGTAAAAAGTTGATAAGAGGACACAGTGGATGTTCAGTTACTGGGAGGATCATCCCAGTCGATGCCCCCCGTCCAACAGGGCATTGCAGCCAAGCAGGATACCAGACCAGGTATATCTTCTATGGAGAGAAAAACACTGAGAGAAAACAAAGTTAACAGTCGAAATAACAGAATGTACTGTATTACAACTGGAGAGTCGTAGGAGAAAAGGAAGTAGCAGAGTGAAGAAAATTGGTAAGTCTGTCCTCCAGCAGTCTAAGCCTATAGCAGCATAACTACAGAGATAGCTCAGGATGACCTTAGCCACTCTAACTATAAGCTTTATCAAAAAGGAAAGTTTTAAGCCCTGCCCTTAAAAGTAAACAGAGTGTCTGCCTCACGAACTAAAGCTGGGAGCTGGTTCCACAGGAGAGGAGCCTGATAGCTAAAAGATCTGCCTCCCATTCTACTTTTAGAAATCCTAAGACCTACAAGTAAACCTGCAGTCTGAGAGCGAAGGGCTCTGTTAGGAACATATGGAACAATTAGATCTCTGATGTATGATGGAGCTTGATTATTAAGGGCTTTGTATGTAAGAAGAAGGATCTTAAATTATATTTTCTGGATTTAACAGGGAGCCAATGAAGGGAAGCTAAAACAGGAGAAATGTGATCTCTCTTTTTAATATTCATCAGAACTCTTGCTGCCGCATTTTGGATCAACTGAAGGCTTTTAATGGCATTTTGTGGACTACCTGATAGTAAAGAATTACAGTAGTCCAGCCTTGAGGTAACAAATGCATGGACTAGTTTCTCAGCATCACTCCTGGACAGGATGTTTCTAATTTTAGCAATATTCCGGAGGTGAAAGAAAGAAATCCTAGAAACCTGTTTAATATGGGATTTAAATGTCAAGTCTTGGTCAAAAATAACACAGAGGTTCTTTACATTATTACTGGGGGCCAATTTAATGCCATCCAGATGAAGTGATTGACTAATCAGTTTCTTTTTTAGAACTTCTGGTCCAAAGACAGCAACAGAATATCTTCAATACTATCATGCCACCACCACTGACCCTTGCTGTTTACACCCATTTCTGACCCTACCATCTGAATATCAGCTGAAAATGAGACTCATCAGACATGGGAACATTTTCCAAAGTTTGTTGATTCTGTCTAAATTTTAGAATCAGTTTCCTGTTCTTAGCTGACAGACGTGGCACCAATTGCGGTCTTCTGCTGCGGTATCCCATCTGCTTCAAGGCTCCAAACATGCTTGTTAAGAGATGGTATTCTGTGTGCCTTGGTTGTAACAAGTGTATATTTGAGCTACTGTAGACTTTCTCTCCTCTCAAAACCAGTGTCCCCTTTCTTCTCTGACGTGACTAAGGCATTTTTGTAAACACAACTGCTGCTCACTGGGTACTATCTCTTTTTCTGACTTTTTTTGCAAACATGAATGGTTCAACATAAAAATCCAGCTAGATCAGGAACCTTTCCTCCTCTTTCTAATATTCTGTTAGAGCTAAAGCAAATTGTCTTAACCACATCTAGAAGTCTAAATGCATTGAGTTGCTGTATTGTGATTCGCTTATTTGCTGAGCAATTGGACAAGTGTTCCTATTAAAGTGGAAGGTGTTTGCTCTTTCACTGATTACTTGATCCAGTACCTGATATTTTTTAGAGGTTTGAACCTACCTAAAACTCATTCAGAACTGGAAAGGATCCCAAACCAAAGGGATGAACCATTGTGGTCTTGATACAATAAAAGTAATGATTAAAAAGTTAACTTATTGTAATTTCTTTCACTTGTACATACTGACAGTAGCAATCCTCTCATTAGTACTGACTCCTGCCTCTCCTTCAGTCACTGAATCACATTTTAACAATAGTTATAATTCTCTCCACAAATATCCCCTTTTCACAAAATCTTCTGAATCATTTCAGCTCAGTTTCAATAATGTAGCACTGAATCATCTAGCATCTCAGGACACTTTTCATATAAAGCAGGTCTACACCATATTCTTCATTATATTAATTCTAATAACATTTACTCAATGAGAAGTACTACCTGCCCTTTCTGGGCCTTTGGGCTCATGGCTGGTGCTTGGTGCTGGATCTTGCAATGAGGGTCTATGAGACAGTTTCCCAGTTTTGTGGTGTTGCATCATAGTATTATTTAATTTATAACGCTATGATATGCCAAACAATTGATTGAATTTATAATTAATTACAGTGGTTTGCAGGCAAAGTACAACATCTTGCCTTACCTGTTTCTTTGTCCTCGTTTGATGTTTCAAACTGTGAGCTTGTTTTAGTAAAGAATTTGCCTATCTTTGCACCTTTAGCGGCATCTGTTAAGTCAGGTAGAGGTGCGCACGCAGCACAGAGAGAGGGAGAGAGATAAATAAAACGAGAGCTACGAGTGACAGCAGCGGATCAATACAGTGTATGGCATGCCTTTTGTGTAAACAAAAAAAAAGTGAGAGAACACCAGCCCTTGTGGCCATCACATCAGACAGGCCCACCGGGAATTGTCCCGATCCTCCCGATTAACCACTCCGAGCGTGCTGTTTGTTAAAGGTTTTTGTCCTGACAAAAGGTGAATCTCTGCCTAGACTAGTTTTTTACAGCCATAGACATTTTTTCCTACAAGATTATTCGAGTATCCATCCGTCTTCTTAATAAGTTATACCAACTCCCTGTCCCTGCTAAAAATAAAAAAATAAAACCACAAAACAATTCCCACAGCATGATGCTGTCTTCAGCACGTTCACCATGGGGACGATATGTTTAAGGTGATGTACAGTGTTACTTTTCCACCACATAGATTTTTCCATATTGTGGAAAATTTAAAGCATCTTTTTCCAGGTTTGCTCTAACGCTACATGACTTGTGGTAAATTTTACAAGGAAACTAATATAGATTTCTTTCTACTGTTAATTTTTTCCTGCCTCTCTTATATAAAGTTCAGATTCTTGGAGCAATTTACTGACAGTTAACTGTGTTAACAGTAGGCTTTGGCCGGTATGAGATTCTAATGGTATGATAACCGTAGGCAAAAATATCACTTTACGCTTTACGCTGCAGCTGCACACAGCATGAGGGACCTTTACTTTCTCCCTGACGAGACGTCACATCACATAAAAAGAAAAAACAACACTTATACCGCAGGGATGGTATGACAGACTTTATCATACTGCGGTATACCGCGGTATACCTTGAAACCGGTAACCGGCCCATGCCTAATTAACAGATTCTCCAATATGTGCTGTGGATATTTAAAGCTCCTCCAGAGTCCCCATGGGGCATATTGGATGCTTATCTGAAAAAAGCCCCATGGTCTGACATTTTAGGGAGATATTAATGCTTGGGTTATTGTTTTCTAACCTAACCCTGCTTCAAACGTTTCTACTACTTTATCCCTGACTTGTGTGGTGTTATCCCTGGTCTTCATGATACTCTCAAATATTCCATAATAAACTCCTTTGGCCTCCACAGAACAGCTATGGTTCAATTTACTCAAGTAAATGAGGTAACTAGGTAATGTGTGAAGAAATTAATGCATTTTATTTATAGGTATCAGAGTAAAAGGAGGCTGAGCACACACACTACACTTTAAAGATTTTTATTTGTAAAAAATCTTTCAAAACAGCGTATTATTTACCTCCCACTTCCACCCACACAATAATTAACTATTTCTTTTGTATGGCTATTGAAAAAAACAACTAAAACTTGTATGGTTTATAGATACAATATTTCCTCAGGGGCTTAAGGAGGTAATCCCTCTGTTTATAAGTTTCAACTATTCCTTATTTGACTTTCCAGTCCTTTTTCTAAAGTTTTAAATTTTTTCCAGAATTATTTCAAATGTAAAAGTTTTATCACCTCTCCACTTGCATCAGAGCTGCTTTGTAGACTTTTCGAACATGCTTCTTTCTGACACCATTTTAAATTATTCTTGGAGCTAATTACCCACTAACATTGTTTTCTCACTTGTAATTAAAGTTGATAGTCTGCTGCCAGTAATAACTGTGAAATGATGCCCATTTTGTGCACACAATCACAAGCGCCTTACTCCCCCCTCCTTGCCTTGTCTCTCTGTTGCCATGGCCACTACAGACGGTTGCCAAGTGAGGAGGATGGCTCAGTGTCGAGTAACAGCTCAGGGAAGCTGAACACCAGCAAAAGCTCCTCGGCCCGAAGGACTGCAACAGGCAGCAGCAGCAAGAACGGCAAGGAGGAGCTGCACAAGAGGAGCAACAATGGTGAGGAGAAGTAAACTGTAGGGAAGGGAAGAGGGATGGGTACCAATCAGTCTATTCAAAATTTAATACACCATAATAACAATTTGGATATTTTGATTCGCACAAAAAAATGCCTTTCTGACCCTAATCCATGTTTTCATTCAATGGTTATTTATCCTAAGGATAATTGTTGTGAATTGATGAAGTGAAAATGAACACACTCCTGAGTCGAGTTACTCAGCTTGCTGATTCATAAAGTAATTGTTAAGGACGACTCTCGGATTCATGTTTAAGGGCTTCATGTCGGCTCATGCCCAAATAATGATAGTCTTGCATCCTGCATTCTTGATGTTGCTTTATTCTCCATGGAGCAGCACAAGTTCTGATTTCAGTATTTCTAGTGGTGTTTTTTTTCTTTGCTTCACCATTTTCCAGGGCAGAAACATGTAAACACTGAATATAGTTAAGTCAGTGAACATGAAATATAATATCAGGTTCCTTTTTTAGTTTGACCACATGAGAAAAGTCAGGAAGGTGGTTGGGAAAATGTGACAGCATGATGTCACTTTAGGAGTTATTCACAATAATCCAACCTTTATGGGTTGTGTCATAGATAAACCTGAGGGATTCTTGAAAAAGTCCACTGATGCACCATTTAAAAGACCATGAAAAAAAAATTAGCACTGCAGGAATTTTATTTAGTGTCTGACTGTTGCTGTTATGCAATTAAATCTCTCCCTTTAGTGCTTAGGGAACTGTGTATGTCTTCCTGATCTCATTAAACGTAAACAAAAATAGAGCAGATCTGACACGGAAGCTTAAATATCAGAATTTCATGGTATTACTGTCAACATGTTGTAGTTTCCGTTGTCAGTGTCTCTTTTTTTTTTTTTAGAAAGAAGCCTTTACAATCTTAAAAACTAGCTTAGTTTTTTAGAGACCACCTGGGGCTGGATTGCAAAGGTTGTTCAAGTCTTCTTTGAGAATGGTCTAGGTCATTGATCTGTTGCCAGACAGGCTATTGAATGACCATACTAGAATGTCTGTATATGTGGTGTTCTAACTTATACAGCTGTATCTCAGTTATTTAAAACACCTGCTATTAGAAACCTGTCAATAAATGTTTTGTTTTTATCATGCTTTGAATTTGTTTGCTACATCTGAACCAAGATAAAGATTGAAATTAATTACAAAGGTGGCCTTTCTGATTGCTGAAGGAGGAGCAGCTGCTCTCTGTCTCTCTCCAGATCCGTTCACTTTATTTTCTTTTTGCTTTTCTTGTTTTCTTTTCTTAACCTTTTCTTAGTTACTTTATCTACCCAGCCCCTGGAGTTACTGTATTGGACCGGATCTCTTCTTGGATTACTTTTTTATGGACTTATCAACATGGCTTTTTGCTCAGCTGAGGATTTTGAAAAACTGCTCCACAGAATTGAGGGCATTGAAACGAAGCTACGTCGTCTGGAAATTAATTTTGATCTCCACGCTGATTATGGAAACGACACAACTTTACTGTTGAATACACACAGGGAACAGCCTATCAGCCCGGTGTTACATCGGTCTAACCGTGTCACAGAGAAAACACAGGACAACAGACGTCTTATGGGCAGAACTCCGCACTCTAATGAAACTGGCCAGCATTAAAACGCACAGAATCATCAACCCCAGCCTGTTCTCCGAGGAAGAAAAAACTAAAGAAACTCCGGCACAGAGAAAGCTCTGAACCCAGACCTGCCGCTTCTGCTAAAAGTAAACAAATGAGGTTTCAGCCAAAAACAAGAGATATTTCTCCACCTGGAATCCCGCTTAAAAACAGATTCACAGCCCTGAGTTCCCTGAAAGATGACGTAGCCCCCGGGACCAGTCAAAGCCACCAGGAGAAACCCAGCCGCATCAAACGGATACATAACAAAGTAAGACCCCCCCCAGCAAAGATTGTTGTCTTACAAGACGGATCAATTAATGGAATTGAGGCTTTTTGTAGCAAGAACACCAGAGTTTATAGCTGCTACAAAAATACAGTGAGAGAAATATCAGAAAAAATCCAGAAAATCTTGGACCAACATCCTACTTTGGAAAAGCTCGTCATTCACGCTGGATCAGCAGATATCGCGATGAGACAATCAGAGATTCTGAAGAGAGACTTTTCTGATCTCCTACAGAGACTTGATGGACTTAACGTAAACCTCCTCATCAGCGGACCAGTCCCTGAAGGGAATGATGAAAGATTTAGCAGACTCCGCATGCTCCATAAATGGTTGAAGAAACAATCAGCTGAGAAGTCGTTCAAATTTATTAATATTTTCAAAGTATTTGGAAGTGCTAATCATCTGTTCAAAGCAGGCCAACGTTATCCTAATAAGGTCGGAGTAAGGCTGTTAGCAGCAAACATTTTTTCTTATCAAAATCAGAAAGCAAAACACTTGGTCCCAAAAGCTGACCTTGAGGTGCCCATGGATATCAGAGAACAAAAACAGCAAGTCATGATGACACCACAGGACCTAACAGATAAACAACCATCAGAGATTAAGTCTTCATCTTCCTGTGACTCAGCCACATCAAATGAGTCTCCATTTAGAAACTTTACAGACAGACTGAACGAACAAATCAAATTTGGGACACAATTAACACCTAAACTTAGACTACACCAAACGCCTGGGACTAGTGTCATTAAGCCTGGGAGCTTCCCCCCACCGATCATTACAGATATTTGATATTTGAGGGAACCGGGAAGTAAATCTACCCCTACCGTCTCCCAGAACTCGCCCGGCACTCCTGAGTTTAGGATTTCAGTGATTATCAGCAGCAGGAAAGATAAATCGTTAACCACACACTCTCATATTAAACAAAATCTCAAATTGATAACCTGTCAGAAGGTTCAGCTGCCCATCATCACAATACTTAAGTTAGCTTTATTAAACATTAGATCTCTATCCGGGAAGTCTTTTCTTATCAATGACTTCATCACTGAGCATAATTTACACGCCCTTTTTTTATCAGAAACTTGGCTAGATGAAAATGGCGAAACAACTGCATTAATAGAATCTACTCCTCCAAATTACAATTTCTTAAGCGAGAGCAGAAAACACAGACGAGGTGGAGGTGTAGCCACCATTTTTCACAACTCAATGAACTTTAAAAAGTTAACCCTTGGCCTGTTTGATTCTTTTGAATACCTAGCCACCCAGATAAATGAGCCCAACAAAGCTTTATTTCTAAGTTTATATAAACCACCAAACTTAACTCTAACTTCTTTAATGATTTCAATTACCTTCTTTCTGTAATATGTATCGACTATGACCAACTAATCATTGTGGTGGATTTTAACATCCATACCAATAACACCCAAGTTAGACAAACAAAAACATTAGATGATACTCTTCACAACTTCGGTCTGACCCAGCATGTCAAACAACCAACACACAATAAAGGACACACTCTGGACTTAATTATCAGCAGAGGTTTAAATATTTCCAACATCTCGGTAATTAATATTGCATTATCTTACCAGTTCTGTATTTTCTTTGAAAGTACCATCTCTGCTAAATCATCCAGCCACAGTAAGACCACTATAAAAAAGCGTTTTCTAGGGGACAGTTCAGTAGAAACCTTTAAACGTATTTACCCTTCCACCACATCCCCCTTATCTCCCAACTCAAACTCAGTAAATAAGTTGGTAGATAATTTTCTTGCGAAAATCTCAGACATCATGGATTCCATTGCTCCAACTAAAGTGAAAGTAGTCTCAGGTAAAAAGAAGTCTCCGTGGACAAGTAATCCACTGGTACGTAGTGAAAAGAGAGTGTCGACGAGCTGAGAGAAAATGGCGGAAAACTCGACTCCAGGTTCACTGTGAGATCTACAAAGAGAGACTGAATAAATATCAGCTAACTATAAAAGATGCAAGGGAATCGTTCTTTTCTGAAATCAACAGAAACATTAATAATGCACGGACTCTATTTGCAACAGTGGAAAGACTAACTAATCCTTTAGTGACAGTAGCCCCTAAACTAAACTCTACCAGGGCCTGCAATGATTTGCCAGCTTTTTCACTGAAAATATTCTAACAATTAGACGGTCAATCTGTACCTCAATATCGAACCCCTAACCAGTGCCATCCCCAATCAACAACAATGTAGAGAAAATGTCTGAATTCCACGAATTAAACCAGAACAGCCTTGAAAAAATCATTATCCAATTAAGCTCCTCCTCCTGCTGTCTTGATATCCTACCCACAGCTTTTCTAAAGTTCTTCCTGTTATTGGGTCTGATCTTGTTCAAATAGTGAACTCATCCCTGCTATCAGGTGTCTTCCCTCAGGCTTTAAAAACAGCAGTTATTAAACCACTGCTAAAGAAGAAAAATCTGGACAATACGTTAATGCAGAACAACAGGCCAATCTCTAATCTTCCATTCATCAGTAAGATTATTGAAAAGGCCGTGTTTCAGCAGTTAAATAGCTTCCTAACAATGACAAACCGTTTTGATGTTTTTCAGTCTGGTTTCCGTGCTCACCACAGCACCGAGACTGCCCTCGTCAAAGTATTCAATGACATCCGGATAAATACAGACTGTGGTAGATCCACAGTGCTGGTTCTGTTGGACCTCAGTGCAGCATTTGACACTGTTGATCATGATATTTTATTGGAACGACAGGAGAGCTGGGTCGACTCTCTGGTACACTACTTGGCTGGTTCGAGTCTTACCTAAAGAACAGGGACTTCTATGTTTCAGTAGGAAACTTTTCATCAGAACGAACAGAAATCACATGTGGGGTGCCCCAGGGCTCCATCCTGGGGCCTCTCTTATTTAATATCTACATGCTCCCACTAGGCAAGATTATAGCAACCCATAACATTAGCTACCATATCTACTCTGAACCCATTCAAACCCTAAATCAATGCATTGACCAAATAAATGGATGGATGTGCCATAACTTTCTCCAGCTAAATAGAAACAAAACTGAAGTAATTATTTTTGGACCAAAGGAGGAACGATCAAGAGTCAGCACACAGCTTCAATTAATACAGCTAGAAACTACTGATCAGGCTCGAAACCTAGGTGTAGTAATGGACTCAGACCTGAACCTCCAGGGTCACATAAAGGCAATAACAAGGTCAGCCTTATATCACCTGAAGAACATTTCTAGGATTAAACGACTGATGTTGCAACACGACCTAGAAATACTCATCCATGCGTTTATCTTTAGTCGGATTGATTACTGCAACAACATCTTCACAGGTCTGCCTAAAAAGTCAATCAGACAGCTGCAGCTGATCCAGAACGCTGCCGCTCGCGTCCTCTCTAGAACCAGGAAAGTAGAGCACATCACCCCAGTTCTAAAGTCCTTACACTGGCTCCCTGTAGCTCAGAGAATAGACTTCAAGATACTCCTACTAGTTTATAAATCATTACATGGCTTAGCACCAAAATATTTTGAAGACCTGTTGTCACAGTACCAACCACCAAGACCACTCAGGTCCTCCAACTCTAGCCTACTAAACATCCCTAGACTCAGAACTAAACATGGAGAAGCAGCTTTCAGTTTCTATGCTCCCCTTATCTGGAACAGACTTCCTGACGAGTGTAGAGCTGCTGAAACTCTGAACTGCTTTAAATCGAGACTAAAAAACCATCTGTTTAGAATTGCCTTCGACTAAATGCTTAAAGTCATATGTATGAAATGTGTTCATGCTCTCTTGCTTTTATGATATTTCTCTTGCTTTATTGTGTATCATGTGTAATGTGTGTTTCTTTTGTGTGTTTAAAAAAAATCACCAAATCATGTAAAGCACCTTGAATTACCCTGCTGTTGAAAGTGTGCTATACAAATAAAATTGCCTTGCCTTGCCTTGCCTACAAAGAGAAAAACATGACAACAAACCAATAAAAGGGTGTGGGTGGTTTTGGGGGAAAAACCAACACATATTCTTAAGTCATAGCTCCTCTAAAACTTATTTCCTTAGTTTGGCTGATCAACCCTTGCCAGTTGTTTATATTTACGGATGCAGCAACTTCACAAGAATGACCTTTGGTTCCCAAGCTTATATATTTTAATATGCTACATGGATAATTATACTAAATACAACACTTTTTCTGAAAATACACGGTCGACTGAACCTCAGCACTATTGACAACTGGCGACAGAATGTTACAGGTGAAAAAGAAATCGGATTTTGTTGTCCTCTGCTTTAGCTGGTGATACAGGTTCAGCTAGGTGTTGTATTCATTGACCGTAACATCTGCAGGTTTTTAAAACAGTAGCATCTGTCTGCCAGGCAGTTTGATGTGTGACGACAGCAAAGCAATGGTGTAAATAATAGAATTACTGACGGCTAACCTCTTGCTTTGCAGTTCCTGGTATTGTACTGTGTGCTTTCTCATCACAACAGTAGTGAAAATGACACAAAGAATATTTTACCATCAGAATGGGTTCCATACTAAAGCTTTAATAATGATTACCTCCATGCTGCTAAGCAGTTAGCAAAACCTTCACTCATGCAAATAAATTTTTTTGCAGCAAGTATAAAATATTTATTTAACAAATAAACGTTTCACAAATCTCAAACCGTGTTAAAGAATCGGTAATTAGTGTATGATTAATTTGATGCAGTATTAAAGTTTTCATGCTTGTCTCAATTTAAGATGGTCTGAATGGCAATAAACGGTAAACATATATTTATTTCACTGTAGAAAAAATTATTGTATGCACGCAAATTTTTTAAGTGGTGAGGGATTCTTTAATGCTTTTGTAAACCAATGTCTTCAGCCAGACGAGGTAAAATCTTAGGAACTACTCTATTTCTTAATTTAACAATCTCAAACATAAAAACAATAGGGTGTTGAAGTTAAAGTACCAGGGCTTCTAAAAATACCATAGACTTCACCAGCTTCCTGGTCTCCAACTCTAGTCCTCTGAATAAATTGGCTAAACTACCTCTTCAGCATGTCATTGAGTTCTGCAGTGGCCTGGTAATGAGCCTTTAATTTGATTCAGGTGGATCTGGAGGACTGCAGTTGAAGACCCCTTCACTTGACAAAGACATGCTTACGTGCCAATTATATTGTGCTTCACAAAACAGACTCCATTTTGAGGATAAATATTTTATTGTTTAAGTATTGTACCAAGTGTCATGTTGTGGTAAAAGAGGACCCAAATGTAGAAGTTTGGTGTGAACAAGATTTTTTTCATGCCAAAAAGGAACTTATAAAAGCACGACCAAACAACAGGGAAAAATGACAGGGAGAATCCAGCGAGGTATAACTGTAAGCAGACTGCTTAAATACTGAGGAAGGAATAGAAATGACAGAGAGAACCAGAGAAAGTAACCAGGGGATAAGTGAACAAAACTGGGGAAGTGGTAACAATTGCAGGGAGCAATTAGGAAATTAAAAACAGTTTAGATGGGAGATGGCTGGCAAGCACAGAAGATGTGAAAATATGAACACAGGGAAGAAAGACAGTAAGAAACATAACTTAAAATGTAAGTTTAAACTCAAACAGGGAAGAAGAAAGAATACATAAGAAATAAATTAAAATGAAAAAAAACTAAGGGTACAAACATCTAAGGATATTACACAAGGAGGTTTTATTAGACTCACGCAACCATGGCAATTGGAACCTGGCATGATTGACTTTGTATACCATGAATTGCAAGATCCAATTGTGTAGATGGTTAGACGAGAGCTAAATAACACAAGAACCTGCCTCTGGATCAAGGCAAGGTGGTGGTTTGGTGACCCTTTGATCATTGAGCTTCAGATCTTGGGTCTTTGAAATTGATGTTTTTTTTCACCCTGACATTGGACCCTCCACATAACTTGACCAAGTATACAGCTTCACCAAAATAGTATTTCCCAATGCTAGGGCCAGGGGAGCTGTCTCTGAAAAGAATGTTTCAAAGAAAAAAATGGGCCGTAAAGTGCCCTTGGCATGAAATTCCCCGCGACGTTTTGGGCCCTTTTTGTCACACTCTAAGTGCCTTAATACTGTATTAAAGGATCGTTTGCCGTAATTCAGCCTGGTTGTAGAATTGCAGCCCCTTCTAGGTGGCCCGTCTTTTAGCATTAGCACAGAACAACCGAGTTTTGGTGGGCGGGGCCCAGGCCATGCGCCTCTATTGTCAATTGAGTCTCTAACGTCCGCATCAACAACATTGAAACATTGGCAGGCATGCATTTTGGAAACACGGTATATAACAGCTGAAGGACATTATTGCGGAAATATACTTACTTGTATAGGGATATTTGCTGGTTCACGGAGAGTTGGTATTGATCCTGGTAAAAGTTTAAGACGATCTGCGAATCCACTGCTGTATTGTCCCAAGTTAATAAAACATTCGTCAGAGAAATGTTTGCCACAAACGAGCACGCGCTTCGGGAGTCGGTCGGGTACATTCCCTGCATAAATAGATAGATAGATAGATATCTTTATTACAGACTCAGGGTCCAAGGCAGACAAACAAGAACAACAAAAACAACAACAGTAACAATAAAAAGCTAAGAAGTCACTTTAAAAGAAGGCAACTATACCAGTGCGTCCATAGACCAGACTGGTAGCGAATAGCACTGTAACTGATATTAATAAGTGACACAATCACTCGATTCTCAGAGATGTTGAGTCTGCAGATGAAACTGTACATACATTTCCGCAATGTGGCTTGCAACGTATTAACTCCAGCTGTAACAAACATCTCACTCGCACTAGCCCATCTTGGCCTCCTAAGAAGCACACGAAAAGCATCATTGTAGGCCACCTGCAACCTTTGCATTGTACTTTTTTTATAGTTTAACCAAAGGTGAGCTGTGTATAGCGGTGTACAGTATGATCTGAACAACGCTATTTTCACTTCATCCGTACAAAATTTAAATTTGCGTGCCAGTGTGTTCGCCTGAGCATACAATGTCCTGCATTGTCTCCCCATGTCATCATCATCCATCAGGTCGTCAGTTAAAATATGCCCAAGGTATTTTGTTTTGTTAGTCACATTCAGCATCATATTAGACAAATAAAAGTCTGGGAAGTTTGCATTTTTATCCTCCTTAGTTCTACAGATCATTATAACACTCTTTGCTGGGTTATACTTAATATCTTGCTCCAGACCATAGTGCGCACAGATATTAAGCAGCTGTTGGAGCCCATCCACAAGTCCATCCACAAGCTTTTCAGTGGCTCGGAAGTGGGGAGGACAGTGTCGATGCGGTCTTGCCTCCATGCTGTTGGTTTGTTGTTTGCCTTTTACCGTAGCTCTCGTTTAGGTTGTAATTCACACCACGGGGGGAGGGACTTGGAGGGTGTAGTTCAGAGAAGGGGGTAATTGGCTGGAACTCAGTGACGACATATGCCGAAACGTGAGGTCATATGCCGAACTGCAAAACAGCCGGTTTCTGAGTGCTAATTTCACTATGTAGGCAGACATACCCGGGGACAAAGGAAACACTAATCAGTAGTTTTAACCCCTCAGGGGACATAGGCAGGCTGGGGAAACTAACAAATATGACCAAAAAACTCAGAAAAATGCAAATTTCATGCCAGGGGCACTTTAAGCTTTGAGTTCTTCATATGGTGTAGGATTTTGGAGTAGGAGTTTGAACAATAGAATGCTAATGCCACCATTTGTTGCTTAAAGTAAATGTTACAAAGGTTTAAGGGCCCGTCCACACGGAGACGCGTTTCGCTGTATACGCATAATTTTTTTTGTATCGTATTAGCATTTCGTCCACACGGATCCGGCGTTTTCGGAGACTGAAACCGCTATTTTTTGAAACCGGGTCCCAAAGTGGATAAATCTGAAAACAACACCGTTGCGGTTTTGTGTGTACAGCCAATTCGTATATTTTGTGAAACGATGATGTAATCAGATAACATTTCGGCTGCGTCACACGTAACTGCAACAGCAATAATGGCGGACTACATGATTTTGTTCGTGCTGCAGAAGCTACTAAACCTACTAGCTTTATTACAGCAAAATCTATTGCTTTGTTAGAAATTTATTCTTCTTGGTTCGTATACAGCGCTCAAGGTTATGCGGATGCTCAAAGTCTTCTTCTCCATGTATAGTGTATCTCTGTGGCAGAATTACAGCGCCCCATACTGGTCTGGCATATATACTACACCGTTTTCATTCGGTTTCAGTGGTTTCGTGTGGACGCAGATATTTCTTGAGACGACGCCATGAGAAGGAGCCAGCAGCAGCAGAGCTGTTCCAATCAAACATGGAAATTGGTCACAGTTGTTTTAGTAGATTTTTTTTGTGCTAAAGATTGCTAACCAAGTGAACACTTGTGTAACATTCTTGATGCATCATGACTTGATGTAGCCCAGTTGTTTTTGTAGAAGGATATTTAGTTTGTGTTTTGTATTAATAGTTTACAATAATCATATTTTGCACGCTTAATTCTGATGTCATTCTGATTATTCTGATGTCATGACTACCCAAGACAGTACCAATGGTGAGAGAAGACAAAGTGATAAGAGGGAGGAGAGGAGAGACAACAGCTAGAGAGAAAGACAGAGAGAGACTGCAATAGGTGAATAGTGTATGAATCAGGCCCGGCCCTAACCAATTTGGTGCCCTAGGCAAGATTTTAAGTGGCGCCCCCTTGCTTCGCATTACAGTACTTGCACTGCTAGTGTACATATATTCACAAGAAACTAGCTTTGTTTTAGACATTGTTTTATTTAAATAAAGCAATTGCACATTCAAAGCCAGTCAGCTGGGTCTATTGGAGCAACAGAAGGTCTGCTTGATGCTGCTGCATCTCTGCCTGTTTGTGCTGCTGAGGTGGAGGCAACAGAGGGACAGAAGAGGAGTATGTGACACCAGTCTAATAATAAACACATGATTTAAAAAACACAATAAAATGAAATAATATAAATGAGAAACCTAGAGATAAATACATGATGTAGACCATAGTGTATAATATACAATGTATTTTTTCAGATACAAATTATATTAGTAATTCATATTAATTAAATTAATTAAATGTTATTATAATTACAATGAAATTCTAATTAGCAGAATGCAAAAAATCAGTAAACTGCAGTATAATATTGCATGTGGGAATGCTAAGTTATGCTCTAACATGAATGATGTGCACTTTAACACAGGTGTAAAGTTTGACTTGCTAAACAAACTTTATAGACAATATGAGCTGTAACACAGTTAACAGCTGGTGTTACAATTATGGAATTATTATTATGATTATTAATGGTATTTTGATTGATTATTACAAGCTGGGAAAACGTGAGATAATGATGCCAATGAAATTAACATTAATACACCTGCTGATTAGATCTAATATTTACACATTTGTCTGAGGAAGGTACTCATATTACTATTTTCCATAATAATAGCGCTGGGCTTATCTGTTAGAACCATTGACTGTTAATATTTTGGTTAGAACTAGCAGATAGCTATTTATAGATTAGCTAACCATGTGCTTATGGCATTATTGATCATCATTCTGTAACATCAAAATAATATCATTAACACCATCTTTACTGTAACATTACCTTTGTCTTTGGTGCGCTTTACTCCTCTTATTTTCTCTTTTTCCTCCCCTGGGCAGCAGATAATTTGGGACTCTTTGACATATTAACTTTTTTTTGACGCAATAAAAAAACCGAATGGCGGGTAAAAGAAGTCTGATTGGTCGAGGTGGTTTCCCATCCTGCTTTGTGGCGCCTCATGTTTTGTTCTGCACCGTGAGCTAAAAGTATGTGTGATCCCTTCAAGTGCCCCCTGGTAGCGCTACAGTCAGCACATGTAAATAAAAGTTAATGCTGTGTAAAGCTCATTACTGCTCCACTCGTTGCAGTGTCAACAAAGTACAACAAAAGCAGAAAGTTCCTTATGCAGTCCTGGTGCCCCCAGGATTTACTGTGCCCTTAACATTTGCCTATACAGCCTATGCCACGGGCCGGCCCTGGTATGAATGATAGCATAGCACTGTGTATGGTGTTTTTGAGCAATCTAATTCTAAACAAAAAAGATTTGGGGGGTTCACTGGTGGAAGAAGAGAAAAAGGAAGAAAGATTGATCGAACTAAATTATTGTTTGGTTTTGCTGTTTTCAGATATAATTTTCCAAAACACACAAAGTTGAACATTAGATATAAAATTATAAGCCATTATATAGTAGATGACACATTACACTGTTTTGACATGCATGCATTGTAAATAAATTATAATTTAGGCACCCAACTATGTATGCTATGGTCTATAATCTATTGTAACAGTTTTTTTTACAGAAAATATCACATCTTGTCTGCACTAAGCCCAGGTACTCCTTAAAGGCTGGAGACGCCCCTAAATGTTATCTCAATGCAGTTTGTAGGAAACAAGTTCAAATTGATATCCTTTTATGAAGAAATACTTCATCAGACCAATCCAACACAATCTAGTTAAATAGATAAATTCAAATGCAGTTGCATACAGTTCAATTTTATCCTAATTATAACACAATGCAGTCAAACTCGGTGTGTAATTGCAAATGGTAAAAACGTATCTTTCCAAGGAAGCATCAACTAATTGAAATGCAGCAATTCCTGATCCTGAGCAAGGGATGTAGCAATGCTGGAAAAGAACCACTACATGATTATCCCTTGCTCTGCTTTAAGCTGAGTTGAACATGTTTCTCTTTTTATTATTTTCAAGTACATCTACATCAAAAAGTGAGCAGAAACAATAAAAGATTCGACAGAAATAGTCGATAAGTCATAGAGATCTTGGTTTTAGTTTAGGGCTTCTTTTCAATGCAAGAAAAAACCTTTTTTTTATCATTCTTATTCGGTAAATGTACTTTCCAGACATTAAACAGCATAATGATACTGTCATAATGAAAATTATACCTCTTAAATTTTTAAGATTTTATATCCAGAGTTTTGGGAGTTTACTTTGTTTTACATAGGTTTCTGTTTAACTTCATATTTATGTGAGAATATCAAATCAGTCTATTGTAATAACGAATCACTAATAAACAAAATGAGAATGTTTTCTTCTGGCATCTTCAACAGGTTAGTATGAAACATATAAAATGGGTGCAATAATGTGAAAGCATTCTCTTAAAGGGATAGTTCGCATTTTTAGACATGAAGTCGTATCCCATGCCAAACTTCAGCAGATGGAGCTAGAACACAGCTGTAGATAGGGTGAGTAAGTGTGGACGATCTAATGTTGTGCAATTTTGGATATCAGAATTAGGCAACTTAACGTTGTATTGATCAGTAGGCTATGCAATATTTGACCGCATTTATTATTATTATTAATAATACACCAAATGGGTTACATTATGTGGGCTCAGTTTCTGCTTGGAGCACTTGTCCTCTTGCTGTCTCTCTGCCCGTTCTAGCTCCATCTGCTGAAGTTTGGCATCCGTATACTCCGGTTCATAAAGGTATCCCTTTGGCGTTGTGCAAAAATTTTTTTTTTTTCATCCGATCCATCTGGCATTGTGTTAAAAGGAGTTTCATCATCAGATGTTACGTAATCAGACATGTGGTCGGCATTTAACAGTGGAACAGCTGACGGGAGGAGCGCAACAGTTGATGCTGGCCGCAGCACGAATTGATTGGAATTGAAAGAAAATAGTGTCGAGTAATAGTGAGTTGCGAATTTTGGCCGGCGTTTTTTTTATGATGCAAATGAATCATGTTTCCAAACGCATATAGTTTTTTGAAGCAAAACGGCACAGTTTGTTGGCCCCCGAAACTAGCCGGGAATACTTTCTTGAAAGACTTCTAACAACCAAAGCTCTGACCAGGAGGTGACCACAGATATGGGTCGGTGTATATGCACTATGCTGATGGTGAGGATGGGATAGAACTTCATGTCTAAAAATGCGAACTATCCCTTTAACAGGGTTTAAATAGCTTGACACCAAAAGTTTTGTAGCAGTCTGGTGGTTCTGCTGTTGATCTTGCGGTACTTTCTTCCTGATGGCAGCCATTCAGAAAGTTCATGGAGAAGACATTAAGAATCCCTGACAATGTTCAGAGTCCTGTTTTTTCAGTAGCTATTAAACAGATCCTGAACAGAGGATTGGAACACATTTCAAAGACCCTTTCAACTCCCCTCACTGTCCTCTGCAGGGCCATCTTGTCTTCCATATTACAGTTTGAGTACACTTAGATGTAGTAATTCAACACTAATGAAGACAAAAGAACAAAGATGAAAAGATAGAATCAATGGTAGGTAGTTTTGTATGCTTGAGGATCTAGTAAAGACCAAATCATTATACACTAAAAGTGTGTGCTTACTTTTTACAGTGACTGTATGCCCTCAGGAAGGGTGCTAGTTGACTGACAATGTTTATATCCCTGTTTAAACTCCTAGCAAGATTGGCAAATTCAAATGCAAGACTAAAAAGGCCCAAATTAACATTCCAAAAAATGTCAAACAATTAAACATTTTAATCTAATTGATCACAAGTAACTGTGAATTAATCACTATTAATCAACATCCCTAAATATGACTAAAAAAGTAAAATTTTCGGTGTAAGTAAAGGACAAAACCATACCTTTTTTTTGAGGAAATACAGGTGAGATGCATGCAACTTTTGCTTTGAATTCCACTAACACATTTACACATGGCCCTTTTAACCTATTAATCTTTTAGCCAGTTGCTAAGGAAAACTTACTGATTAACATTTTCTGTATGTAAAGCTGACCGTTTATTCTGAAAAATAATGTTTATCAAGGGAGCGTATGCGGGCGAAATGGTGTGGCACCGGCTGTTTACATAGCTCTGGTTCCCATTATTATTTGCAGTTATCTTGCAGTTACAGGGTTGGTTAGCGATGTTAGCTTGTTTGTTACCTAAGGAGGCTTACCTAATCTGAAGTGATCACTGCAGATAGTTGCATTTTTAATTATTTGCTTATTCTAATCGCTTCTTCTGATCGCTTGCAGCCAAAGATGTTTCTTGTTTGCCTTGAAAGAGGTGCGTGTCCATGAAATTCTACAGAACTTGCACGTTTTGTTGTTTTTATCATATTGATTTGTGCAACCAACAGCACAACAATACATGGTCTTTCTTCAGACAACATGCACAGTAGAGAAGGGTGTGATATAGACCGATAATCCCTCTATAAGAGACTCTCACAAGGAAATTTTGGTGCAATTTGGGTCTGTTATTCAGTTTACATGACGAATACTTAAAGCAGCGCGGGTTGAGTTGTTAGATTAACAAGGCAGGTCATTTTGTGCATGCGGCAATGCGTAAAAAAAAAATCATGTTAATTCAACGAATTAATCAACCTGCGTTAATACGTTAATTTTGACATCCCTAGTTTAAATAGAAATGTTCTGTTTAACATTTGTTGTGATTGTAGTAAAACTAGTGTCACTACTTCAGATCGTATCATGGGTTAGTATTATCGTCATGCATTGTTATAACGTCCATTCCGGTCTATGGTGTTTTCTGTTTGTCAGGCCCACCTGATGCCTGACCTTGACATTCACGCTTGACATGCAGCGCAGCTTCAGTAACAAATAACGCAAGCTGAGCTGCTGCCAAGATGAAGGCCGGTTGACATAGTGAGTTTTCGAGCTGAGTTATCATGATGTCACTCTGGGAGGGAGTCAGAGTGGACTCAGTACAACACAACACTGCCCATCTGCTCCCTTCTTCAGTAACGCACTGTATAGCCTTAATACGGGCTTCATATGTCTGAGGTCCACCACAGTGAGGTAATGTTGTTTCATCAAGATAAACATGAGAGTGTTTGCTCCCATCATTAGAAATAAAACTCAGTTTGTTTTGTATTTTACTTATCTAATTTTGTGGTTTCCATGACAACAAACTGATCAAAATTAAAGAGTTTAATGACAGTTTTTTCCCCCTTTTGCAATGTTTGACAGTTCAACTGGGGCAATATACTGCATACAGACAAAAAGGAAAGCTATTCAGAATAATCAGTTTATGCTTATTTATTTAACCATACTGTCATGGTAAAAGAAAATGCACCCTTGTTTACACCAATGTTTTTTGTATTTTTTTTGTATCATTAGATAGTAAAATATCAGCTGATCTTTAACAGTTTATAAAATTACTTATATTTAACCTGAAATTTTTGAAAACAAACAAATTTATTGTTGTCCTTAATGGATAAACAAAGATAAAAAAGCTAAATTGTACTAGAGGGAAAAAAAGTGTACTCCATCTTTAAATCTAGAAGAGCTTGCACCAACAATAATTCAGTCAATGCTTCTACAAGATTTTATTAGTCTCTTACATCACTGTGGAAGAGGTTTGACCCACTCTTGTTTGACATTCTCTGACATTTTGATAGTTTTTCCAGATTTCTGTTATTGTCTCACCACAGCAATTCAATCAGGATGAGTTCTCACCTTTGACTAGGCCAATGCAGCGCTTTAATTGTTTTGTTTTTCAGCAATGTTCTCTGGGTGTTCTTTACACCCACCCAGAGAAGATCATTGTCAAGTTTGCCAACGACACAACGGTGGTCTGGCTGATTAGAGGGGAAAATGAGGCAGGCAACAGCAATAAGATCCAGAAACTGAGCACAACCTAGCACTGAACATCACTAAGACCAAGGAACTCATTCTGGACCCCAGGCGAAATAGAGCCACCCCTTCCCCTCTGTTCATCAACAGTGAACTTGTAGAGTGAGTTGAGTCCTTTAAATTCCTCGGTGTCCACATCTCTGATGACCTCTCTTGGTCGGTCAACACCGCAGCGCTTGTAAAGAAGGCCCAGCAGGGGCTTCACTTCCTTATAGTGGTCAGGAGAGAACAATTAGACACATGGCTGCTGATGACGTTTTAGCGTTCTACCACTGAGAGCCTGCTGACCTACGCTGCGACAGTGTGGTACTTCAGCTGCACAGAGGCTGACAGAAAAAGATGGCAGAATAGTGGTAAAGACCGCAAAAAAGGGCATCGGCTCCTTTCTGCCCTCCCTGACCATTATTTATAACTCCCGCTTGCTCAGCAGGGCCAGTAGCATTTTAAGGGACACCACCCATCCTAGCTTTCATCTTTTTAACTTGTTGTCCTCTGGCAGATGCTTCAAGGCAAGGCAATTTTATTTGTATAGCACACTTTCAAGAATAAGGTAATTCAAGGTCAGGTCAATATATGCCAGAACAAACCGATTCAACGACAGTTTCTTTCATAAAGGTGTCACCACAATGAACTCCAGTTTGCACAAACGCTAATGCACATGGACAACTGTACCATCTCCAATGTTTGTTGTTTTCTTTTTTCTTTTTTTTTTATATACGTATAACCATATTTATTGTTTTTAGCTTTTGACTGCATAAGCACATTTATGGATCTGCTATTTAAATTACGTTGTACTGGATACAATGACAATAAAGGCTTTCTATTCTAATCTGTTGTCGCCCTGTTGATTGACCACTTTGGTCCTAGATTTAGCTGTTGAACAGATGGCCTCTCATTTTAATCTAGAATATTTATAATAAACAGAGGAGTTCATTGTTGACCCAATGACTACAAGACGTACAGGTTCTCTTGGTATATAACAAGCCCATATTATCATCCATGTACTACCATGGTTGCCATTTCCTACGATGCATCTGTGCTGAAATGCTGTGCTTTGTTTTTCAACATACATGGCGCTGTGCATTATGGTCAGACATCTGTAGTTGCATTGTAATATCATTATTATAGAATATTAATGACAGGACATAATTTCAACTGTCTAACTGGTCCTTTTCCCAGAACCATATGATGACCATTCAGGCTCTCTGCGTCTCATCACCATTAAACCCATGACGGCCCAACCCACCTACTCTTATCCCTCCTCCTCCTCACACAGCCAGGACTCCGTGGTCGTCAACGGGGAGGTGAGTTTACAAAAGACACAACTAGACATATAGAGGTCTCTCTCACAGTGTCAATGGTGACAATACAATGAGCAACAAACAAGGGCATGAGTAATTAAACCACATTTAGTTGGTTAGATTTGTGGCAGATTTTAAGTTTCATATTCTGGATGTTGATGTTAATCGCCTTCAGGCTTTGATAGAAACAGGAAACTTGAAGATGAAGGCTACTGTTAGAAATATGTTTTACATATTATATTTGATGAAATGTCAGTTCTTACATAATCAATAATGTTACATCACATCCAGCATTAATTCAAATGTAATGAAAAATGTGCGTAATCTGACATGTTTTCCCTTCAGTAGTCTGTTTTTCCATCCTCCCACCTTGTATAACATCACATCCCCTCTGGGACACATTGTGCTGTTACTGAATTTAGCTGTTGTTGGAGCAAACCTTTTTTTTCATCTAATCTCTCACCCTGTTTGTCATGTCTCACTCTTACTCTACCTCTGTCTCTATGCACTTCTCAGACTGCCATAAATTATTCCTTAGCCCACATAACACAATACCAGGAACAACCCCAGGAGATTCTTTGCGTTCCCAATTTATAGGTGCCCTTCTTAGAAGAAAAATATGTTTAAGGTGTGACAGCTTCTCTGATCATCCCTAATGTCAGAAAAAGCAAAAGACACAAAACAAAACAAAAGTTAAAAATTTGTCACATTTCTTTCTGGAAAAAAGTAAGCAGATATTTTGCGATTCCCTTTAATATGACAAACTAACACCATAGATTTTTGTTTATTTGAAGGCAAACCACATTGGGTTGAAGCAGAAGTCGGACATCGAGCACTACAGAAACAAACTGCGTCAGAAGGCTCGAAGAAAGGGGTACGGAGAGTTCTCACTCTCTGAGAGTCTCAACCATGGTTACAGTCACCATGACAGCAGGCACAACCGGCATGATGGTGGCCTCAAACAGCCCATGACCGCTGAGGAGAAGAGAGCTTCTTTTGCAGGATGTCATAAAAGGTGAGGAGTTGACTTTATGTACAGTGGCTTGCAAAAGTATTCGGCCCCCTTGAACTTTTCCACATTTTGTCACATTACAGCCACAAACATGAATCAATTTTATTGGAATTCCACGTGAAAGACTAATACAAAGTGGTGTAGACGTGAGAAGTGGAACGAAAATCATAAATGATTCCAAACATTTTTTACAAATAAATAACTGAAAAGTGGGGTGTGCGTAATTATTCAGCCCCCTGAGTCAGTACTTTGTAGAACCACCTTTTGCTGCAATTACAGCTGCCAGTCTTTTAGGGTATGTCTCTACCAGCTTTGCACATCTAGAGACTGAAATTCTTGCCCATTCTTCTTTGCAAAACAGCTCCAGCTCAGTCAGATTAGATGGACAGCGTTTGTGAACAGCAGTTTTCAGATCTTGCCACAAATTCTCAAATGGATTTAGATCTGGATTTTGACTGGGCTATTCTAACACATGGATATGTTTTGTTTTAAACCATTCCATTGTTGCCCTGGCTTTATGTTTAGGGTCGTTGTCCTGCTGGAAGGCGAACCTCCGCCCCAGTCTCAAGTCTTTTGCAGACTCCAAGAGGTTTTCTTCCAAGATTGCCCTGTATTTGGCTCCATCCATCTTCCCATCAACTCTGACCAGCTTCCCTGTCCCTGCTGAAGAGAAGCACCCTCAGAGCATGATGCTGCCACCACCATATTTGACAGTGGGGATGGTGTGTTCAGAGTGATGTGCAGTGTTAGTTTTCCACCACACATAGCGTTTTGCATTTTGGCCCAAAAGTTCCATTTTGGTCTCATCTGACCAGAGCACCTTCTTCCACATGTTTGCTGTGTCCCCCACATGGCTTGTGGCAAACTGCAAACGGGACTTCTTATGGTTTTCTTTTAACAATGGCTTTTATTCTTGCCACTCTTCCATAAAGGCCAACTTTGTGCAATGCACCACTAATAGTTGTCCTATGGACAGATTCCCCCACCTGAGCTGTAGATCTCTGCAGCTCTTCCAGAGTCACCATGGGCCTCTTGGCTGCATTTCTGATCAGCGCTCTCCTTGTTCGGCCTGTGAGTTTAGGTGGACGGCCTTGTCTTGGTAGGTTTACAGTTGTGCCATACTCCTTCCATTTCTGAATGATCGCTTGAACAGCGCTCCGTGGGATGTTCAAGGCTTGGGAAATCTTTTTGTAGCCTAGCCTGCTTTAAATTTCTCAATAACTTTATCCCTGACCTGTCTGGTGTGTTCTTTGGACTTCATGGTGTTGTTGCTCCCAACATTCTCTTAGACAACCTCTGAGGCCGTCACAGGGCAGCTGTATTTGTACTGACATTAGATTACACACAGGTGCACTCTATTTAGTCATTAGCACTCATCAGGCAATGTCTATGGGCAACTGACTGCACTCAGACCAAAGGGGGCTGAATAATTACGCACACCCCACTTTTCAGTTATTTATTTGTAAAAAATGTTTCGAATCATGTATGATTTTTGTTCTACTTCTCACGTGTACACCACTTTGTATTGGTCTTTCACGTGGAATTCCAACAAAATTGATTCATGTTTGTGGCTGTAATGTGAAAAAATGTGGAAAAGTTCAAGGGGCCCGAATACTTTTGCAAGCCACTGTATTTAACAGCATCCCCAAAGGAGGAAAAAAGACATACCCAGAACAAGGATTTTTAAAAGTCCAACTCAGATTCTGAGCAAGTTTTATTTCATTTTATACCTTCATTTTAGTCATATCCATTTTTCACTTGATCTCTGTTAGTATCACAGAGTGATGCTGCTATTAGCTTTAGGGATGGTCTAATTAACAGGGTTTCTACTTGGCTTTAAAAATTGTGGAAATGTAGGCACTTTGCTTTCATCATTCCATATACCATTCCTGGTCTCTGCAGCTCTTGCAGTTACCAAGCACCTTCTGTCTGCTTCTTCTTTTTTCCTTTTTTTACAATAAAAGCTGAAGGTTTTAGGCTCTTACATATTTGTCCCATCAAGTATTTTATTCTGAGAGGTTACTTTTTGAGTACAGTAAAAAATACATTATTTTTTTCACCCACAAATGCATAGATTTTAAATGAAAAAATAGTGAAAATTTCCAAATGAAAATCTGTAAAATTATTAGTTTAGCTATAATATATTGGTCGCGATACTCAAAATTAGGCGCAACTTGTTTTAAGTGAATAAGGCGGATTAGTTTCAACGGGCCAAAATTGCCATTTCTGTTTCTTCAGCTGCTTTCTTTTGTTTTAAACAATTTTGAAGAAAATATATAATGTATCAAAATGCAAGACTTACTAAATAAAAGCAAAAGAGAAATAGTAAACTTGTATAAGCACCTTGAAATGCCCTAGTTGAAAGTGCGCTTTACAAATAAAGTTGCCTTGCCTAAACTAAAACCATTTATGAAAAAACTTTAATTCTTGCTTCCACTTGACGTGCACCACCAAAACCCATGATAAGGGTTTTGTTGCAAAGTTACGTTAAAATGCATTTTGTCTTTAAACCTCATTTAGAATCTGCTAGTAACCAAACAAAAGGAAGACTTTTATTTAGAAAATGTTATCTGAAAGCAAACATGCCAGCATTAGCAAGATTAGCAAGTTAGCAAACATGACCTATAAGGCTAAATATTGGGTTAAATACCAATAAAAGCATGTTAAAACAAAAAACCCTGAGTCATCTGTAAACATCTGGCTAACAGGTACTCACACCCACGAGAGCCCACCTACTGGAGCCGCCAGTCCCTGAGCAGCCCCAGTCCAGTGGAGACTGAAATGGACCTGCTGGTGCTGAGGGAGAGATCCAGGAGGGGGATCCGGAATAATGGCTATGATGTAAGTATCTGGACCAGCTCCATCCTCTGAATCTGTTACACACATTCTGGTAAGAACTTTGCATTCAAATACTATAAACTTAAATGTCCTTAATTTTGTTCTTCTAATAACTTGTTTGAACTGTTCTTTTTAATTGTGGCATGATTATACAACATAGAACATCAATGTATTTGGAAGACTGGGCAAACAAGTTCGACTTGTTCACCCAGTTGAAAGCACACTGTCAGAAATGTACATTAAATTTACTCAGTTTATACTTGTTTTGGAAGTCATTGAAGTTAGTTGCTGTATGACCAAACCAACCCGAAAAAGGAACAGTTTAAACCATTGAAAACAAACAAGCATGTCAGATTACTGAAAAGGCCAGCAAATAAAAATCCTCTTACATATATTTAATGCACTGGGTGTTTCAATCAGGACCTCTGGCTGAAAGATTTCCTGTAGCTGAAATTTAGCTGTAGCAAGACCACACTAAGCTTTAAAATCAGATTCTCTCTGAAGCTGCAACATAGCAGCTCAGGTCCTCTGACTCAGTGAGTCATCTGATCGCTGTGGCAAAGTAAATCACTGCCACTTTGTCAATCTATTAAAATAATCTCCTCTGAGTATTTATAACTTTAATCCTTCCTGTCCCTTCTTCCTTTACTCTTCCTCTCTGTGAAGCTTTCTGCTTAGACCAAGAGGATTAACAAAATTACCCTTCCACGAACTTTATAAAACAGATAAAGACATGAAAATGAAAATGAAAAAGGAAGTGATTAAAAAAAGAACAGATGAAGTGATTCCTTTGTTTTATTAAGGGCAAAAAGATAGAAAAAGAATGAAAAATGAGTGTAATATCTTTCTTCTGTGACGCTGATGCACCAGAATGACACATGCGACTGTGCTGCCTGGCTGAATGTCAATGGCTTTGAATATGATTATAGCGTATTCATGGATTCAGATGGGAGGCTTGATAGTGGTTAATACCCTTAAATGCACCAGGCAGTTTGAAGCAGGACAAGGAGAACAGTGTACTTGCATCAACATGTGTTTGTTTCTGTGCACAGCTTTGAAATGTAAGTCGTCCTAACTGTGTATTTTCGCATATTTGCTTTCAAGCTGCACAGTCGTTGCCATAAGCAAAATTTGTCCTTCCATGCACCCACCTGCACCTGCTTATCCTTGCAGTTCAAAAACCTGACTTAGTCATGTTTTCGGACTATGGGAGGAGGCCAGAGTATCTGGAGAGTACCCATGTATGCATTGGGAAAGCATGCAAACTCCACCCAGAAATAGCTCCAGCCATGATTTAAAGCCAAGAACTTCTTATTGCAAGGCAGCCGTGCTAACAGCTGTATGTGTTTCAACTTTTTATGCAATATAAAATAGTTTGAAAAGGATTTAAAAACATTATTTTAACATAGATTGAAATTAGGCATAGGTGATATGGTCATAGCTTTTCTTGCTTTTATGCAGCAAGAGTGCACTTTTCCTGAGTGTAGTTTATCTTTGAAGTCAAAAAAATGTTTTCTCTTAATTTAGAGCACATTTTTTCATTTAGTCCTTAAACCAAAATTTAATGAGCCATAATCACAATTAATAGATCTGACCTGAAAGAAAACCAGAAACTGAAATTGGCCATGAAAGCCTTCCTGGTGCATTTCTGTTTCATCGTGCTTTTTCCTTTGGTTTTAAATTATTTTTTTTAAGTCCGTCCTGCTTATTTTTTTTTTTTTGAGAAATGAGAAAGAAATCCATGGTGAAAAGCAGCCGGAAAAATAATGATGGTTACAAGTTTGGGTCTTTGCTGTCAATCTTCTCAAAAGTTACTTTCAAAAAGATAATGATTGCACTCCCAGGCTGTTTTCTGAGTGTGCTTGCTGCGTTGTCAGGGTGAGCCAGAACCATTTGAGGAGACCAACATGGACCGTCTGATGAGCTCTCTGGGTTACGGAGGAGGATCCACTGGAACCGGGAACAGCAGTTTGGGGGTGAAAGCTCACCGCGGCTCCGACTCCTCCACACTCAGCTCGCAGCCGTCCATTGACGAGGTCCGCACACAGATGCACATGTTGCTTGGCAACGCTTTCAGCCTGGCGCCTCCGGATCATGACCCTCCCTCCCCTCCAACCAAGTAATTTTATTTTTTCTCACTCATACTTTATCTCCTAGCACATCTGCATCACTCACAGTATTGTGTAGAAAAGCGAGAGGTCCCCTGGTGCACAGTTTGAACTTTTGAAGAGCAAACATCCCACTCTCAAGCTGTTTCTCAATAAGCAGAATACATTTAAAGCCTGAACATATTTGCTTAGTTTTCCAAAGCATACTGGGGAGAGACAGAAGCGTAAAAGCAACTCTACTTTTCAGTTTTTATACAATATCTCTCTCACTTTCAGCCACCGCCATCACCATCACCATGCCCACAGTGTCTACAACCCCTCCCATAGCAGCCACTACAGTGACGGTGTGACCAGCGCTCCAGGGACTATGAACCACCCTTGTGGAGGCAGGCAGAGGAGCGCAGGTTACGAGGACATGCATCAGTGTAGCCTGCCTAAACCAGTAAGCACTAAATTAAAATCTAAAGTGTTAAAAAAAAGTAATACTGGAAGTTGAGTTGAATTTAAATAATTTTTACTGTATTGTAGAAATATCTTCCAAAACAAAATTATTCTCAATAATGCTTTAAAAAAGAAATTATTTTTTTACTAAGTTTTAAGTTATTTTTGTCTTGCAAAAGTACTTTTACCACCTTTCCACACTGTATTAAGTTACAGCAACAAAATTGTATGTATTTTATTGGGCTTTTATCTGATAGAGTGAGAGCAAGAGTTTGGGAATTACTGATTAAAAACAATTTACAGTAGCCTTTTTTAGTTTGTATGCATGCTTAATTATTAAGTTATTAAGACATAATTGTTTTAACATTTTAATAGATTAGAAGATAATTATTCAATGTTTTTGGTAATTTATGCCTTAGAATAAACAGTACAGGTTTGGATTCCTAATCTACAGCAATGCATGGTTAGAGGTGACTTTGTTATTGTGGATTTGATGAGAAAAGATTTACTTCAGTTCAGTCATTAGAGACTTGGACTTGGAAAAATTATTTGTTGACATCTCTCATGTGTATATTGGGACCAGATATGGATTTTCTTCAAAAAAAAGAACTGCATGACTTTGAATCTTAAATTTTTTTACATTAGTTCTGCAGTTAAAAAACATGTTTCAGGGACAAGTTACATAAATGTATTTTGCTATTCCTGCTGGTTACAACTTACTAACATGCGGCTTTAAATAAACCACAAAGTTACAGCAGTCCTGAGGGTCAAGACCATTTCGCTTTAATTTAAAAAAATAATAATTGTTAACGATTTTTCACAAATAAATCTCTAAAAACACCCTATAGTTGCTACATTTAAAGGTGAGTGCCACAATTCAGACTCTGGACATCAGTCTGCACCAAGACTGTTTTTGTTTATCAAATATCTACTGCAGAAAATCTTAAAAATAAATTAAAAACTGACCCATCACCAACAATTAAACTACCATTTTCAGCTTACATTTATAAACCTGTTACTTATTTTTTTGTTCTAAGTTGTATTTTTTCCCCTCTGTTATATATTGGATCTATTTATGCTCTTTGCAGGGTTTCCGGTTCACCCAGCTTCCTGATATGGGCATCGGTTCTCCCCCGCCTCTAATCCCCTCCAGACCGGGACCACCACCTGGAACCTCAATACGATGGTACACTGACACAAATATAGAAAAATATGTCCCCATGCAAAAAACAAGAATAGAACAGTTTGTCCCCTCAGTAAAATATGTTTATAACAATTTCACTTTGTTGGGAGATTTGGAAATGTAGCTTTCAAGAAATATTCCCATAAAACAATTAAAGGCTCTCGAATAAACTGTAGCTCTGGGTTTAAAAATGAGTCAAATAGATTTCAATTAACTGAAGAGAACACACAGGAATGAAAAGCATCAGAATCTTAATCACCATCATTTGAAGTGACTGCATGCTAACATCCGTCTGTCAGGCCCATATGTTGGTCTGCATCACGTGAAATGAGCATGCTCTTCATTTTGATGCTGTTGCTGTGTGCACTGTGTTGCTGGGCACTTTAGCACTGCAGAGAGTGATTGACTGCTCAGATGTTCAGGTTTCCAAGAAGGAACGTGCTCGCCATCTAGTGGGCCATGTGTAGAAAAACCCCGCAGAGAGCACAAAGGTCCAACTGTGAGATGCGACTGGGAGACAAGGCATTATGAGAGAATTATTCTGAGCCCAAAATTAAGATTTCTATTCCTGATGTGAAAAATAAGAGCACTTTTATATCTTTAGTGAAATCCAAACTGTTTTTTTTATTTAAATGCAGGTTTTAGTTGTTAATCACTCAGCTCTGTGCACTTCAGCTCCTCTGTGCCCCTCTGGGAGGAGGAGAGCAGCATGTTAATTCCTCTTTAGTATGCACTGTGCAGCATTAATGTGCTCTGTGCATTATGGCACTGAGATCTGTCAGTGACCTCAGCTGTCCTCTGGTCCTTCACAGTGGTGCAATATCCACAGTGTTTCTACAGTGCATGGAACTGTGCTGTGATGTACAGGATGATTTATAATGTCTCACTGACAGCAGGAACCATGCTCTGCACACAGAGCAGGTACAACATTCTGGATCAATCGTGGGAGATATTTCAAATAGTGATATGTTTGTAGATGCTAAATTCTTTTACATCTCAGGTAAGGCAAATATCAAAATATCTTAATGCAGTTCAATATTGAGATAAATGTTCACTTTTTTCTGCACCATTCACAGAAACAGAATTTCACTTTTTCTGCACCATTCACAGAATTGTCTCATAACATCTCATGATACTTCAGTTGTTTCTCTGTATTTGAATTTAATATTAATAAAACTGAATGGTCTATTTTCTTTTTTTATCTGTAACAAATAAAAAGATACTATATTGTCCATGGATGTTCCAACTTTAAAAAAATCTTAAATAAGATAATTAGCTGAAGGGAATTTAATCCATCCATCTATTTATCAGCACAGCATGGCATTAAGGTGATTACCTTAGCGTTGAGATGTAATGGAAGTCCTGGTTGCTTTGATAGTGGCATTCAGGTCATCCACATTGTTGGGTCTGCTGACTTCTATTTTCCTCTTGACACTACTCCATAGATTCTCCATGGGGTATAAGTCAGGCGAGTTTGCTGGCCAATCGAGCACATTCACAGCATGATCATTGAATCAGCTTTTGATACTTTGCCAAGTCCTAGTGAAAAATAAAATAAAGCTTGTCAGTGGAGAAAAGCTTGAAATGCTGTAAAGTTTACACATATTTTGCACACTTGCGCAGACTGTGAGTTTCATAAAACACAGTAGTGCTCCAACACCAACAGATGACATGGTGCACCAAATCATTCATTGACTTTGTAAATGTCACACTGGACTTCCACCACCTTTGGTTCTGTGCCTCTCCAACTCTTCTTCTAGACTCTGGGACCTCTAAAAGAAATTGCAAAATCAGAAAAGAGGATTTTGGGCCACTGGGCAAGAGTCCACTTCATGGATAAACCATGGTGCAGTGGCTCTTGTAAATCTGAGACCACCTGCTGTGGACACCTTTTGAATTTCTCCAAAACTCCTAAAAAGGCTTTGCTTCACAATCCTTTCAGGGTGGCCGTTATTCCTGTTGCTAACGCTAACTTTCTACTCAAATTAGTATACATATGCTTACACACAGCAATCTGTGAACAGTCATCTTATTTAGCAATGACCTTAGTGGCTTACCTTTCTTGTGAAGTTTATCGGTCTGCTGGACAGCTCTCAAGTCATTGTGTTGAGTGTTATATAAAACTTCTGTATTAAAACTTTGTTTATTGTTCTACATTAGCTTTCTGGGAAAATCATCAAAAAATTGTACTGAAATACTTAACTAAAATAACCTTTTGACTATGTTTTAGTTTATTGAGATGCATGATTATTTTGTTATAAAAACATATTAGTCAGGCATATGTTTGACTAAAAATGGTTTATCTGTGATTATAATGTCTTGTTTTAAATAAACAGTAGCTTTAATTGTATTCTGCAGCCATTTCAACTCATATTCTATGTGCTGATTTAGGTTTATAATATAATTTTATTTATCACTTATTGATTTATAAAGAGCTTTACCACGAATAAATAAGTTCTATTCTGCAGGATGTTTGTGGCAACCATCTGTTGTTTCCTGCCTGCTTTGGAGAACTATAGTACCCACAATGAGAACCAATGATTTACAGTTATCTTATATAATCTACCAAATTAGGATTATATGACTTCAAAAAAATAATAATCTTCTGCAACAGGTTATGCAGAGTTAGTTTGATTTATTCTGCGGTTATAATCTGTAGGAAAAGAGTGTGCCCCAGAGCAGTTGTGGCTACATTGCAGCTCACCACCATCAGCATGTGAATGTGTGTGTGAATGGTGTGTGAATCCTATACAAACACAGGCAATTTACAATTAAACTAAATTATAACAGACATTTGAGCATTTTTATGATTATTTTGTTCCATAATTCATCAAAAATACTCAACTACCAAAACAAATAAATAACACATAATGGTTAGGTACATGGTATGAAATAGAGGTAGGTTAGGAAAAAGTGGCAATGCTTAGGTACAGAGGGACATCACTGATTCCTGAGCACAAAGGTACTCATTTCTTGAGCGATTTCAATTTCACTGTTTATGTTGAACAAAACATATTCCCAGGTCTACCTGCCTTCAGTGTATACTTTTTAAAGTGCTCTCACTGAATGTCAGATAACATTTCTGTTGCTTTTGTCTCTTACGACTCAGGAGGGCAAATCATCTACCTTCCCTGCCTACTGCACCCCGTGAGCTGACAACTGAACTGTCTGCAGAGATTAAACATAAAAACCTAGAGTCACTTTTACCGCTCTAAGTGATTCAACTTAAACCCCAACTTTCACGCTCAAGTTGTTTGTTTAAATTTAGGAGATCTTGACTTTGAGTCTATATAAAAACCTCTTATAAATCTATGTTGAGTGAAGAATAGGAAAATTTACCTGCCTTCCATTGACATTTTTTGGTATAAAAAGCAATACTGGTACTCCAAATATGACTGAGAATATGACTGAGAAATGTAAAACAACCAACCGTCAGCTTTAATTTCTTTTTGTGTAATTTTATTTCCCTTAATAGTTTTTCAGCCTTTTTCTGGTTTGATCAGGGGTCATAACTTGTATTTAATACGAGTCAACTGGTTTACACCGAAATCAGAACGACAAATAATGGAAAATGATACATAACTTCTTACATATAGTTTCATATACATTTTATATATCTGATATTGTATTCTAATCAAATTATTATATTTTATAGCAGAAATGGCCTGTTTAATTAAAGAGGAAAGAATTCAGTAGATGAAGCTCTAGTTTGGTGCTGCTGATTGCTTTATGGCTTTTTTGTTTGGAGTTGACATCAGTGTCTCTTGCAGTAACAGCTCCACCCCTGATGTGAGTCTAAAGCCCCGTGTGTCTGAAGCATCAGATCTGCAGGCCCAGCAGCACAACGGCGCCCCCTATCTGCCGCTGTCTAGGACACCATTCCCTGCTGTCACCGTAGATCAGTCCATCAGCACCTACTCAGGCAAGACACAGTATTAGCATGATAAAACACTGGGGACAGAAGAGTGGCTGTAGGGTTTATTTACTAAATTAATTTCATCTTAACAGGAAACCCAATCACAGCAGTCTATGCTATATCAGCCAACCGCCCGGGTTACTCAGACTACTTTGTCATGTCTCCACCGTCCTCATACCGGAGCCCTTCCTGGATGTCCTATCCACCCGAACCTGAAGATCTACCGAGGCAATGGAACGACACACCTGTAAGACACATACAGTGATGTGAACAAATATTTGCCCTGTCACAGACTTCTTCAGTTTTTGCCTTTGTTGTCACACTTAAGTATTTCAGATAGTAATCATCAGACCAATATAACCTGAGTTAATACAAAAAGCTGTCTTTAAATGATGATTTCAATTATTAAGGAGAAATGGCTATAAAAGCTACCCAGATCATATGAGAAAATGTTATACCCTTGATAAATTCTTATATAACTGTGCCACATTCGCATGTGCTTAATAAAAAACCATTAAAATCAAGAAATCACTTCAATAGAAGCAGCCTGACATCCTGGAGTAGGCTATTGGAGAACTAAATGCCCTGCCCCAATCCAACGATTTTAAAGAACAAATGAGAAACAAAGTCACTGACATCTGTCAGTCTGGAAAGGGTTAAAAGTCATACGTTATCAGGGCTTTGGGAATTCAGTTAACCGCAACCAAAGCCTTAAAGTGCATATGGTGAAAACATGGAATGAATGAATGATACCTTTATAAGCTGCAAACCTTCCTAGAAGTGGCTGGCCTACAAAAATGTCTTCAAGACTACATTGATGACTCATCCAGGAGGTCACATCAGAACCCATAACAACATCTAAAGCACTGCACGCCTCACATGCCTCAGCTAAGGTCAGTGTTCATGATTCAATTATAAGAAAGAGACTCCGCAAAATTGGCATCCATGAGCGAGATGAAAGGCCCAAACTACTGCTGTCCAAAAAGAAAACAAAGAGCATTCTGACATGTGATGACTCCCATGACCTAAAATATTCTCTTGACTAAAGAGTCAATAGTTGAACTTTTTGTAAGGTGTATTCCCATTTCATCTTGAGTAAAACTACTGCAGCATTTAAAAAACAAAACACACCATACCAATAATAAAACATGATGAGAAGATCTGGGGCTGATTTGCTGCTTTAGTACTTTTAACAACTTGCTGTTGTCAAAGCGCAACCCTTAATTCTCCTCTTTTCTCAACAGTCTGGAAGGGTGCTACTTAGCACGACATGAGATGTGTGTAGTATATGTGAAAGGATTTTACTTTGTGTGATACAGCTGTCTTCTTTTGTTTTTTTCCATGATCTCTACAGAACTCACGACACCTCGAGACCATCTGCTGAAGATGGCTGCTGTGACATAGAGCAGAAACATTCTGCAAAACGGTGGGTCAGATTTTCACTACTTTTTTTTAGTTAGGTGAAGAAAAATGGTCAGAAGTCATTATTGTACAGGTTAACCATTGCATAGATTTATTTACCTTTTATACAATGAATTTATAGTTTTAAGCCTGTATATATAGGTAGAAAACAACCACATGTTCAGTTGAAAAAGGCAACTTTAAAAGACAGATTTTGGCTTCATGTCGTTCAGCTTTTTAATACTTAACCTCTCCTACTAGTTTTTATAACCACTGTATACTGCATATTCCGTTTGCTAATTTAGAATATTAGTCTTTCTGAATTGGTAAAACGCATTTCTTGAAACCTCCACCCATTCTCTAAAAACCTTAAACACAAATCCAAGAATCTTAACTACATTCATCAAACCCCAGACTTTTCTGTCAAAATCAAACCTTTACCTCGTAATCAGTCATCGTGTGATCAAAGCCAAGAAATGTGCTCACCTCATACACACAGCAAGTAAAATATATTTATCACAGAACAGTTGTCTGACACTTCATCAAATAATTGAAGACACAGCATCAAGTGCACTAACAGGAATATTTTAAGAGTATTTAACGAAAAAATTATTGTGATTAGAGAGAAATGAAGTGCTGAATGTAGATAACAAAAATAAATAAATAAAACAAAATAAAAACCACATTAGTGTAATTCACAGATTCACAATAGTGTAATATAGTTTACTGAATTTAATCAGTAATGACTGTTCTTGGTCATCCTCATCCCCTTTTTCTTAATCCACCACCTCTCACATGGACTCCTCCCTCTCTTCTTCTCTGTATGAGTCTATCCATTGTAAATTAACCAGTTCCACATGTGCACTTTGAACTGACTTTTATCCTGCCCAATTGATCTGATCACATAACCAGATACATGTGTGTTGAATTTTGAGTTGCTGTGTCTAAAAGATGACAGCAGTGTTTTAGTTGTGTTCACATTTTGCTGACAATGTTTACAGTTTTACTATAGAAGTGTGAAGTGTTTTTAATGACTGATAATGTGTTTAAGGTTTTGAGAAAAAGAGTGGATGGGTTTTGCAAATTGTGTCAAAGTACCTGAACTGTCTCTAAGGTTTGGTCAAATCAGTGTTTGATTCGAAAAATTTGTTTAGGTCACTGAGAATTTGGTTTAGAGAATGTAGTTTAGTATTTAAGCAATTCAGAAAAACTGTAAATGACATCAATAAATCAAGGATTTGAAATAGAGAAATGTCGGGCCTCTGACAAGTATAATCATGCATGTGTATTCAGTACTTGGTTTGGATCCCTTTTGCATCAATTACTGCCTCAATGCAGAGTGGCATGGATGCTATCAGCCTGTGGCACTGCTGAGGTGTTACGGAAGACCAGAATGCTTCAATAGCGGCCTTCAGGTCTTCTGCATTGTTCAGTCTCATCTCTCTCATCTTTCTTTTCTATGCGGTTCAGGTCAGGCAAGTTTGCCGGCCAATCAAGCACAGTGATCCAGTAATCCCATGCTCATTGAACCAGGTTTTGGTACTTTTGGCAATGTGGGCAGGTGCCAAGTCTTGCTGGAAAATGAAGTCAGCGTCTCCATAAACCTCGTCTGTGGAAGGAAGTATTGAAGTGCTCCAAAATGTCCTGGTAGATGGCTGCGTTGACTCATGCTTGGGCAGTGAGCAGGCCCTTCTTTTCACCTGATGGGGCAGGGTTTCCCCGGCTGGACGTAGGGCGTGGAAGGATCACGTTATTCCAGCCAGATCCTCCCCATCCCTTCAGGCACCCCAGCCGGCCAGGAGGAGGCAGTATACAGCTGCAGGAGTAGTGCATGTTTTTGTGAGAGTAGCTCACATTAGCTGCTCAAGGGAACACGGGGAGAACATGTAAAATCCACACAGAAAGGCTCTTTCGCCAACCCCACCCAGGGTGTGGGTGCCGATGATGCAGGGTCCCCAACACTTTTGAATGGCTTTTTCCTGATAATCCTCTCCAGACTGCGGTCATCCCTGCTGTTTGGGCACCTTTTTTTCCCATACATTTCCGTTCCACATAACTTTCTATTAATGAGCTTTGATACAGCACTTTGGGAGCATCCAACTTCTTTTGCAATTTTTCTAATATCTTTTAAGGCTTTCCCTCCTTCAATGAAGGTTTTCTGCACAACTGTCAGGTCAGCAGTCTTCTCCATGATTGTGATTCCAACTGAACCAGACTGAGGCGTGCTCTACACGAGTGAAAACGGGTATAGTTTCAAAAACAGAGTCTGTAAAAATGGCACCACAATAATTAAAACATTTGTCCACATGAATTCATACAAACTGGCTTAAACTGCTGCAGTACATGTGCCGGGTCCACTGGTGGCACTGTGACACTGCCAGAGAAACACAGAAAAGAACACTGAGCATACACAGTCAACCCTGTGGCAAACACAAATCCAGCTCCAAATGAAAGCTTTAATTCAAAAGTATATGGTGTCTGTGGTTCTCCGGATTGCTGGTGGTGATAGAGGAAGGACAGTAAATTGTATTCTAAGATCCATAATAAGGTCAGCATTTGCTTTATTAGGCCCGCATCACCGTACGGTGTTATGTTTGTTGCGCATGCGTGTTAAATATAGGAATGGGGTGGCAACGTCATCCACTCAGAATAAATGCCGGAGATTTCTCCACTCTGGGACCAGAGGTTTTAAACATGATCCTTTACGGTGTCCTGAAATGCCAGCTCCTAGTAGATGAGACACCTATTCGATAAAATATCTTTGCTGCTACACCTGGTTTCATCTCCATGTAGACAGGGCCTGAGAGACCATTTAAAGGCCCAGGAACCTTTTGCTGATGTTATGGATTAATTAGCTGATTAGAATGTGACACTTTGAGTCTAAAATGTTAAACCTTTTCACAATATTTTAATATTGACTATAACAAATAATGGCTTGAAATATCTCGCTTTGCATGTAATGCATCTATAACCTACATTAGTGTGGTGGAAAATTGTTATGTAATTAGGAATTAAGTGTATATTCTCTGTTTAGTGAATGCATCTAGGGTAAGATGACAAGGTTATTGTTCCAACTTAATGTTCCTGATAAAGATGTGTCAGGTCACCAGAGAGACAGACGTCGGGGGAAGTAAGATAACAGTCTGGCCTTCGGCTGTGCTGCTTTATGCGTTGCTATCAGACTCGCATGAACCAGTAATCCAGAGGCGGGGCGTGAAGGTTGGAGAAGACGTCTACAGAGATAAACAGTGATTGCTGAATACTATTTAAGCTGTTAGTTAGAAAGGTTGGTTAGGGTGATGCACGAGTAACTCTGTCCCCTCCATGTTCTGGCCAGACATGTTTGTATTAAATAAATAAACGCCCTATGGGACTCAGTCTTCTTTATTATGGAAACCCTTGCCATAACATTAGTTTTGCCTTTTAAGTTGAATTACTGAAATAAATGAACTTTTGCCCAATATTAAATTTTTTTTGTTTCACCTGTATGCCATTTCACATATTAAAGCATTGTACTGAAAAATAAGCTGCCAAAGTCTATTGAAAAACTGGAAAAGACCTTTAGAAACTCTTGAGAATGATGGAAGACCATTTTAGAAGGGTCAAAGAAGGCTTTACTCATTAGAAGCAAAGTAAAAACAAATTAGCGGTGGTTTAAGATCTTTGCACAATAATGTTGGTTTCTTGGCTTTATTGTTGAAACTTGGCTTTTGTTTGCACCCCTATCTGCATTATATACATCGTCCTACTTTTTCACATCTTTGTTTTGTCTTTTTGCTTCCTGCAGGCATCTCTATGGCCACATTGATGACCTCTTTCCCTATGAACGCACTCTTTGGCTTCATCAACCCTTATCCTCCCTGAACTCCACCTCATCTAAGAACCTGAGAGCATGGTTAGGTGCTCCACAATTCCTCTGCTCCAGGAAATCTTTCACTTTCTCCTCTTGAATATCATTGCCAATGAGATCCTCAGCCATATTTTTGTCTCTTTGAATTCTAAGCAACCCCTGGCCTCTGTAGTCTGTTCATGCCCTTGTTAACTCTCGTGCAGTGCCCACTCACACCCAGAAGCCCCTCACACTGATTGGTGAAGCTGAGCTGAGCTGAGCTTCCAGCAGTGTGAAAGAACAGGGTGAGTAGAGCACAGTGTGACAAACTCCTGCAATTATTTGCCATCTTCCCAGCACTCGATGGCACACAGTTATCAGTACATTACTGCCCCAGAAATGGCCATTACTACTCTTTGGCACTGGACCAGGCCGGTCTGGACTGGACTGGAACTGTCCTGGACTCAAGGTCCTCCATGAAGCCAGGAAAGCTGAACTGACGTAAAACTGTGCTTTTTTTTTTTGATGAATCCAAAATCCTCTGTAAATCTTATACAGCTAGTAAATATGTGTATTTTAAACTTGAGTAAGGAAAGAAAATAAGGAAAAAAAGACCAAGAACAAAAAAAGATCTCTGGTCCTCAGCTGTCTCAATTTTAGCTTTTGAAAATTTGTGTGGTTTCGTCTTATATTTTTTTGCATTGATTATGATCAATGGATTACTATTCAAAACAAAACTGTGGGTGTTGCTTATTCACTCACAGTATTTCGAGCAAAATATGTTTCCATTCTTTGAGGCAGAGAAATCAGCGGCTTAGTCGTGTGTGGTTATGATGGCTTTTCTATTCTTAAAAAAATATTTGTTCAACACTTTCGTTCAGTAGATTCAGTAATGAAAAAAATAATTAGTCACAATCTTCTGTCCATCATCTGTTGATGACGTTTTTGTCCGTTTCATCACATTGGTCAAACAGAAATCATTCAACCATTCGGAGAATTGTTCCCAACGTTGAGCGCTGTGGATAACAAGATTGACACTTCGTTAGGATGATTTTTAGTTGTAGTTTGACCCAAGTCTCTTCTGCTGTGTGAACACATCAGTATTCAGCTGTTTTACTTGAAAGTTGTCCACCGTCTTCTACTGTTTAAGAAACTCAGACTTTTGTTTATTTTTGTCTGAGGACGGGTTTAATATTTGGACTGTGATTTAGGACAGTCCAAAAGACTCGTTGGACTCTGAAGAGCCAGATATGATAAGGATCACATGCATTATTGTAAATAACAGATGATTTAATGAAGAGATTTATGCAAGCAGTGTAGGAATGACACTTTGATGGACATTATAGTGATGCCCTTTTACTTCTTAGTTTCTTCGTGTTTAAGTTTAAGAATGGTCAAACTGTCTGACTTTCTGAAGGTTGCACACATTTCAGTATCATCTGTACTACGAAGCAGGTTTTGTTTTAGAGATTGGACAGTCAGAAATTTGAATTAACATCCCTCCTCATGGAGATAAATATCGTAATGTTATTAGCCATTTATTTGAATTCTTTCAATTGCAGGGTGGAATTATCACACAATAAACAACTTTAATGATTTTTAAAAACAACAAACAGCACAAATTATAATTTATTGTATATTTTCTTTAATCAATAAATGTTAAAAACTATACATAAATTGACCTAAATCCTTCAATAAGTAGCGCTAAAAGTTCTGGAACGTCTTAATTTGAAAAGACCAAGGCCTATTAATGTCGGTTGTTGATCATTATCATCAGCAGGTAATGTAGTTTCTCTTGGATTTGATAGAAGTTATTGAAGTGACCATTACTCAGAAAAATGTGAAAGTCCTAGGAAGATATTTGGGAATAGAAATTGTAGATTTACATAAGTTTGGAAGGTCTCTTTGAGCCATTTCCAAACAACTGCAGAATCCAGTATCATCCGTTGAAGGAGCTCTTTGTTTGTTCAAGTTATACTGGACTAAGATCAGGAAGAAGACCCAAACTGCCTTATAGATTAATTGCAAATGTATCTAGGTTGTGCAGGAACATCTCAGGTACCAGTAAGACTCAAACTTGCCATTAAGTGGAAACTGAGTGAGCTATTTGGCTTCAAGGGTCAAGGTTTGACTTTTAAACCCAATGCTGCATCAGTTGTTAAGCATGGTAGTGGTAGTATCATCCTGTGTGAGTGTTTTATTGCCGGTTGTACCGCCATTGTGCCATGAACTGGAAACTGCTATAACACCAGTGCCACTTTCTACAATGTAGACTTTTTTACATCACTAAGAACTGAGACCAAAATAATTTTTTTGTTGCAAAATCAACACCTTCAAACATGACTAAAATCAGTAGATGCCCACATAGACATGCTTAAATGCCACCTGGAGAACAGATTAATGGTCAGAGAAGACAACGATTGAAGTATTTGACCACAATAACAAAAAGTGTGTTGGAAGAAGTAAGGTGATGCTTTTAGACCTAAGAAAACTACCATGCGGTAACCATAGTGGTGGACTGTTTTGATGCCAGTGGTACTGGTAGATTGGAAAAAGTGGATGAAATTAGGAAAGATGCAGCAGCCTATAATGCTTGGTACTATTATACTATGCAATTGGGTGTTCTAACTGGACAGTGATCCAAAACACATTAAAAACAGTTTTGCAGGCTAACATTAAACTTCTGCAACGGCCACAATCTAAACCATGTTGAAAACATGCTTTAAACCTAGGATTCTGCCTGGAAACCAAACAATCTTAATAAATTTTATTGTCTTTAAAACTGACATAGCTCAATCCTCGTCTCCCCTGACCATAAATATGTTCTCCAGGAGGCAGTTAGCTTGTCTATGTGTGCAGCTGCAGAGTTCAGTCATGCTTGAAGGTTTTGATTTTGTAACAGAAACAAATTTTCTTGGTCTCAGCCCAGTTTGGGTCTTCTTCCAGATAGTCTTATACCAAAAGCTTGCTGATGCTTAAGTGCACATTTCTAAGGGACTTTAGCAGATATTAGTTTGGGTGTATGTAAATATCTAAGCCTCTATATGTGGTCAAATTGCGTTAGCCCCTGTTAAGAAGGAAACAAGGTTTTTGGTACAAAAGCCTTACCATAACCAGAGTTTCCTCGATAAGCATCTAATAGGCATCTGACCCTGCTTCGTAGTACTAGACTCTGGCTTTTCATAACAAAATTAACACAATTAACCAACAGACAGGCGAGTTCAGAGATTAAAACCTGTAACTACAGTATTCCTGGCAGATCAGCAACAGTAATAGCCATAAAATAGTGGGAATAATGCAATATTTTATTACCAAGAATATCTCAAATGTATTATTTTTAGTGAAGAACTGAAATTCCATGAGCACTCTGTATTTACGGCTTCTCATCATTTAGATGCTAGTAAAGGAGGTTATAGCCATATATTGACATCACTTAGTGACCATTAAACAGTATTGTGTCAAAATAAATGATACCAAATAACTGAAATGCTGAGACACAGAATTGGAAATTAGTGTACATATGAATTTAAAATGAAATTGGTAGATCACTTTTATTGAAAGGCCAGCGTTAGCCGAAAAAAGAGACTGATTAGAGCAAAACTAATGCTATATGTAATCTACTGAGCTGCTCAGACATGAAACTGTTAAGGAAGTCGCAACTGTACAGCAGTGAGATTTTGCTGATGTGCAATAGTATCTAACTATTCAGAAAGAAACAAGACATGAAACTGTTTTTTTATTTGTAATGCTATGGTCTAACTAAATGGGTTGAGAAAGCACTTTGTCTATGTAAATTTAGACATTTAGACACTCATTGGTAAACTGAAACAAAGGTGTCTTCCATCCCTTATTAAAAACAGCTTTACTTTAGGATCAGCTCAATAACTTTTATTGAATGTCAAATTTCTAAATTTGGGTAACTTCTAAACCTTCACAGAAACCACTGAAATTGGGGAAAACAAATGAAAGAAACATTTATTAGGTAATTTTAAAGTTGCTTCTATTTTTCCTTGATTTTATTTTGATATTTCTTTTAACAATTATATTTAAAAAATGTGAAAATAGTGCTACATTATTTATAACGGTGCTGTATAAAGCATTTAATGTGAAGGAAAGTGCTTTTTCCCAACTTTCCCACTGTGGGTATGATGAATAGTAAGAAGAAGCAAAATAATGAGATGGCAGAACTTTGGTAGTATGAACATGCACAGTACTGCTACCCTGTCATTCCAGGACATTTAGAACTGTCATTGTATTTTTACAATCATCCCAGCTGTACAGACTCATATAGTTAAAGTAAAAAGAGAGAGAAAAAAACTTCTCTTCATGTCCCTTATTTAAAGAACCTGTGTTAAAGCAATGGACAGTTAGTGTTTCTTTTTTCTTGTTTTGTTTTTTAAAGCAGCAGTTTAAAAGAGATTTGAAGCTCAGCTGGAAATTTATGTGCAATGTTTCCACTCTACAAGAGTGACAGCGAGATGCTTTCATTGTTGACGGGCTTCAAGATGGACTGGGTATTATTCTGAACCCCTTCATGATGCTGTGATGTCATGATGGCACCGATGATGTCACACTGTCGTCACTTTGTTGTTGATAAGCTCACAGTGGCGATATGAATGCTCTTGGATGTAGTTAAGCTGAAAACTTTGGTGAATTTAAACAATAAATACAATTGATAATTGATAACTGTTCTTTTGGTCTTTTATTCGCTCTTTAAGAGTCAGTTTCATCACACACAGTGAAATGTTTCAAATTTGTATTTGTGTTAATTTAGCTGATTGTGACTTGAAATGAAAACCCAAAAATCTTTCTTAAAAAATCACGATATTTTAAAAACTAAAAAGTTACTTAGTGGTCACCATATAGCCCACACATTCATGAAGACTCCAATTGAGGAAATCCCACAAAAGGTCATTGCTTTGCATTTTTCTTATTCGTGATATTGTATCTATACACATCGATGATCGTTGATTGGAAGGAAGAGTGTTGTAAGAAAAGTGCTTAAGCAGTGGCGTGGAGGGACTACAGAGAGATTTACAAGGTCCCCACACACAGATCTCATGGATCATGGGTTAAAACGATTGCATTCCTTAATTAAACCCCTGCAGAATCTGGTCTGGTCTGTTGCCTAGTGGATAGATAACACTAAACCTATCACTTAATTTGGAAATTATGGTTCTACAAACTGGAAGAAGAGTGGAGATGTACAGAATTCAAACTGCTTGAGATCCAGTGTAAAGTTACCACAGTCACAAAGGATTTGGGTAGTCATTTCATCTACTGGTGTTGATCAACTTTGTTTTTATTGAATCCAAGTCAGTGCAGCAATCTACCTTCAAATTTTAAAACCTTTCAACCTTAGTGGCAAACTTTGTCGAGTTGCTGATTTTATTTTACTGCAGGGCTTGACAAAAAATACCTGTTAATATCAGCTTTTTTGTCCATTGTATCATTGTCTATGAATGGCTTTCAAACCCACCTGATCTAAACCCCAGAGGAAGGCTAGGGAGTAGTGTCAGGAAGATGAGACACACCAGACCCCGCAATGCACCCCAGTAGAGCCCCATGCCATGCTGCACTGAAGCAGTAATTCATGCAAAAGCAGCCCTGGCATGGTAATGTGCTAATTCTGTACATGATCAAACTTTTTAATAGGCTGACATTTCTGAATTCATAATTCATGTTAATGGTCTAATGTAATTATATTATCTGAAAAATAAAAATAGTTGTGAAAAAACTTTTAAACTTTTAAAATATATTTATATATATATTTTAAATGTACCTGTAGTTATAGTTGACATAATTATTAGTAGTAAACATTGCACCTGACCACCAGAGGGAGACATACACCCTCAGACCACAAAGCCACATTTCCTTAGTTTGTTAGAGTAAAAAAAGTGTGTGTGTATATATATATATATATATATATATATATATATATATATAAACACATTTAAACACATTTTGCTGTTCTTTTGCAGCAATAAAAGTATTTAGTTCCCGGGCCTCAAGCAGCTTAGATTTTGTGCAAATCCACTTTTCCTTCAGACTCTGGGACCTTCATTTTCAAATAAAGTGCAAAATTGACTTTTTTTTTCTGAAAAGAGAAACTTGGCCAACTGAACCACTGTTTTGTTGTTTTTCTCCTAAACTCCGATAAGAGGATTTTGTCATCTCTGTTTTAGAAGTAACTATACAACAGTTGGAATCCATATCCTGGATATGCCTGTGTGTGGTGGTTCTTGAAGCACTGACTCAAGTAGCAGTCCACATTTTGTGTCTCTCCCCCAAACTCTTGAATGGGATTTGTTTCACAATCAGTTCAAGTTTGTGGCTATCCCAGTTGGTTGCACCTTCTTCCACCACTTTTTTTTTTCTTCCACTCAACATTTCATTAATATGCTTGGATACAGTTCTTTTTAGCAGTGGCAAATTATGTCTTTCCCTCTTTGTGGAGGATGTCCTTCTTTCCCAGGACACAAGAATCCTGTTACAAATTCATCTGATTGGTCATATCCTGAATTACCATTTATTTGAGAAACTAAACTTTGGGTATTTAATAGCTGTTAGCCATAATCACAACAAACCTAATGCTTGATCACTTTCTGTGAAGGGAAAATTAATAACTTTCACTTTGTAAGGATATTTACTTAAATGTAATTTTGATAGTAATAAGATGGCCTTGCATGTTACTGCACTGTGTTTTCTTCAGATAAATTTGGTAGATAACACTAAACACTATCTTTTAACAATAAATCTAAAGCATTGGAAAGCTATAACAGACTCTGATTAAACAGATCTAAACTTGGCTTGGCTTCATCTTGTCTTGGCTTTGGTCAGCTTGTTGTGCTAGAGCTAATCCTCTATACTCTCATAAGAGAGGTTGATATTTAAATCAGCTAAAACCTGTCAGATTTTGCCCAGAACCACAGCTTTTAGCCATCAGTTAAGCCCAGCGTGTGTGTGTGTGTGTGTGTGTGTGTGTGTCTTCGAGTCCTCTTATGCAATGCTGTCTCAGCACTTAGTGCACCTTTGGCCCTGCTGCTATAATGACTGCAATTTTAGACTCTACGCCACACTATCTGTGTGCCTTTTATGTGTGTGCTTGACTTTTCTAGCCTGTAATTAATGCCTAATCTCTCTAAGTCAAAGAAATGGGAATTAAAAGAGCATGATACTCAGCTGGAGATCAGAATGTGATTTCATGGCTTACACGGTTCAGAGGAAATAGGCCCTCACACACATTGTGAAGTTTCAAGAGTAAAATTAGTGCATCAATAACTCTCGCAGAGCTTGTTCAGTGTTGTCTTTGTAAAGGCTGTGTCAAATCCAGCTTTTACTTTTCGGGGTCCTGTGTTACAGATTGCTCAGTTTTTTTCTGCTTTGTTTGTCCATGAGGAAGTGGAGGGGGGATGGTGGTGGACAGAGACCAGCAGAAGGAGAGAAGAGGCTATTTAGCTAGTGTTTAGAAAGGTTTTTGCAGAACTATGAGATTCTTATCTGCTTGTAAGAAAAATAAGACTGTAATTATGGCTTTGTGGGCAGGGGGGATTCTGCAGGTTGCAATGAAATAGTTCTAATGTGCATTTTTGTCTCTTGTTTATTGTTCAGCCCTTTTGCAACTCGAAGTTGGACTGGATAGAAAATAACATCGATTTTGCTCTGACACATTGTACTTTGAGTTTGTTTAATAAAAAACATAAAAAAGACCAGTCTTGTAGTCAAGATTGACAAATTAGCGAATTAACTGAACAATTTTTTTCAACAGGTTCAACCAGCCCCTTCTCCCTGCATTCCCACCTTCACCAGGGCCATCGCTCCTTTCCTCTACACAGTCCGCCCCGAACTCCACAATACCCCCCCCCCCCCCCCAAAAATGTGGCAGGAGAAGATTCACAAGCAGTAGATCTGACCGTGGTCTTCAGCTGATTATCAAACAGAGAAGATTCATGAATCTGGCAGAGATCCAGAAAGAGTGGAATGAGGCAGGAGTCACACCTTCAAAAACCACCACATTTACGCATCCAGGAGATGGGTTAACTGTCGGGTTTCTCGGGTCAAACCACTTCTGAGCCTGAGCCCACATAGGAAGCGTCTCAACTGGGCCAAGGAGAAGAAGGACTGGACTGCTTGCCAGTGGTCCAAGGTCCTCTTTTCAGATGAAAGTAAGGTGTGCCTTTCATCAACCCAAGCTGCTTGAGGCCCAGTCTGAAATATCCACAGTCAGTCAAGATTTGGGGTGCAATGTCTAGTGCAGGTGTTGGTAAACTGTACTTTCTTAAATCCAAGGTCACCGCATCAGTCTACCAGAATGTTTTAGAGGACTTCATGATTCCTTCTGAGGAGCTGTATGGAGATGCAGATTTCATGTTCCAGCAGGACCTGGCCCCTGCCCATACCACCAGAAACACCAAAACCTGGTTTGATGCCCATGCCATCACAGTGCTTGACTGGCCAGCCAACTCGCCAGACCTAAACCCCATTGAGAATCTATGGGGTATTATCAAGAGGAAAATGAGGGGGACCAGACCCAAAAACAAAGAAGAGCTGACAGCAAGCATCAAGGAAATCTGGGCTTCCATAACTCCCAGGCAATGCCACAGGCTGATTGCCTCAATGCCACGGCGTGGGAAGGGAGGGATTTTTTCCCCCTGCAAAAACTGAAGTAAATGGTGATTTCTTTACAGTATAAATTTTTTTTGAGTTCCTGGTTTTGTGGGTTTTATGAGCTGGAAGCCCAAATTATGTACAAATAAACAACTAAATATTTAAAATTGTTTAAATTGTGGGCCCTGAATCTATAATTTATGAAAATTTAACATTTTGATTGGAGTTATGGAAATAAATAAACTTTTTCATGATATTCTAATTTTTTGGAAGGGTCTATAGGGCTCTGCTACTTAATGATTTGCTTAAAACCCGGAAAGTCGGATGAGCTGTTGCTGAGATCTCGCTGGAGCTGTGCGTAAGTAATATGGCGGTAAACTGGTAAAACAAACAAACTCGGGTAAAAACAAACCATAACATTTGAGCCAAATATAGCAAACGTTTAATAATAATAACCATTACTTTGTATTTCTCCATAAACAAACTGGACGAGGAAACCTTGCACAGCCTGGAAAGATACTTGGACGAGTTCTTTGACAACATTGTTATGGGCAAGCCACAGAAATTGACCTCTGCTATGCCGACAAGCACTCCATCACAGAAACGCACCCGTTCTGAGGCCAGCACCTCCACCATCTCTCCAGAGAAAAGCTACAGCGATGTCCTGGACTCAATAGATAAGAAGCTAACCAGCCTAGACGCCCGTCTGGGCCTGGTTGAGGTTCTCCATAAAGAATTTCAAGCTCTAAGGGAATCCCTGGAGTTCAGCCAACAACAGGTAGCATCGCTTGCTGCAGAAAACCAAACGCTTAGGGAGAGTGTAAAGAAACTCACCGAGGGGATGACACAGCTGTCCGGAAAAAGTAAGAGGATGAAAGAAACTATCTTGGATATACAGGCCAGGGGAATGCGGGACAATCTTGTTTTTTCCGGGATCCCAGAACAGACTGAGGACGACGCTGAATCCACCGTCCGAGATTTTCTCCAACATCAGTTAAAGCTCCCAAGCGACACGGTAAAAAACATCACTTTTCACCGCGTCCACCGGCTCGGAGGTAAGAAGCCCAACAACAGCCGCTGGCGACCAATTGTTGCTAAATTCGAGCATTACAAGCAAAAAGAACAGGTCAGAGGCCAGGGCAGAGAGCTGCGGGGAACGAATTACAGCGTAAATGATCAATATACGAAGGAAATCCTGGATAGAAGGCGCGTTTTGTTCCCAATCAGAAAGAAATATATCAGTGAAGGCACCAGAGCTACAGTAGCGGTAGATAAACTGTATGTTAATGGGTAGCTGTTCAGGGACCCCCAGCTTACTCCTTCGCTTTATTAGTCATGTAACACTGGTCAGATAAGAGTTGTTTTATCAGTCAACTATAATGTAATGTTAGCACAGCTCTGTAAAGTTGTTTACATTACTCAATGTGGGCGGGGCCAGGGCTAATCACTGGGATACTGGCTCTTTTTTTCTTTTCTCTTCTTCACATGTCTATCACCAAATGTCTTTGTCACTCATTTTTCCTTCTTTTATCACTCACACACACACATAATTTTTTCATAATATAACTATTTCTTTCTCTCTCACCCTCACCTTTCACACCTTCACAACTTTCTTCTATTTCTCTCTTATATCTCGGCTTTTGGATTTTCAATCAGGCAACCCCAAGCACAAACTAATAATACACCTGTGTTTATCTGTTTCTATGGTGATATGGACTTTAAAACTTTTATCTCAAAACTATGACTACTCTAAAGTTTGTCACGTGGAATGTTCATGGAGCTGGCACCAGAGAGAAAGGAGTTAAGATTTTTAACCAGCTTAAAAGATTGAAGGCAGATGTCGTCTTTTTACAAGAAACCTATAAATCTACCTCAGCTGCAGATGATCTTAAATCCCCTGAGTTTGCTAATGTGTTTTCTGCATGCTATAACTCTAGACAAAGGGGAGTAGCAATATTAATAAATAAAAATGTAAATTTTACAGTAATAGATACAGTTACAGATCCAGAGGGTAGATTTATTATAGTAAAACTATCTATACATAACCAAAAGTTATGTATTGTCAGTATATATGGTCCAAATGTTGATGACCCCTCATTCTTTCATTACTTCTTCTCGGTGCTCCTTGAACACATGGATTGCTCACTTCTTCTTGGGGGCGACTTCAACTTTGGTTTAAATGAAGAAATAGACAGGCTCCGCACAGCAGGGACTCAGCGCAGCTGGAAATCTATAGATATACTCAAACAGTACATGAGTGATTATGGACTTTGCGATGCATGGCGATCTCTTCACCCCAATGACAAAAAAAATATACTTTCTTCTCAAATGTCCACCATTCATATTCTCGACTGGATTATTTGTTAGTCAGCAGCTCACTGTTGACTGACATTTCAGACACTGAGATACACCCTATAGCTGTTAGCGATGATGCTCCTGTTTCTCTAACTTTAGTAAATAAAACAGAAACACATCAAATCAAAAATTGGAGATTTAATATATCCTTACTTAAGGATAAAGAATTTATTACATATTTCGAAAAAGAGTGGACCTCATATTTGGAATATAACGACCTCCCTGGTACGTCGCCATCCATTCTTTGGGAGGCAGGAAAAGCTGTGATTAGAGGTAAAATAATCTCATTCTCATCAAATAAAAAGAAAATGGAAAAAAAACGTATTCAGGAATTAGAAGAAACTATTAATTCATTAGAAGCTTCTCTAGATGAGGAGAGACTAGGCAAAATCCGTAAAGCAAAGCTAGAATTAAATCAAATTATTAATAAACAGACCCAGTTCTTAATTCAAAGACTTAGGATAGAAAACTTTGAACAGGGTAATAAATCAGGTAGATTTTTGGCTAACCAGCTTAAAATTAATAAAGAAAAAACAACTATATCTGCTATTAAAGATCAGACCGGGAATACAGTATATGATCCTGGAAGAATAAACAACACATTTAAAGAATTTTACAAGGCTTTATACTCACCAGAGATAAATCCATCAGATCATGAAATTGAACAATTTTTGGATAACATAACACTACCTAAATTATCTGAAAGTCAAGCGATGGCCCTGGATTCACCACTAACAGCGGCTGAACTCCAGGAGGCCCTCCAAGGCATGCCCAATAAAAAGGCTCCAGGCCCAGATGGATTTCCAGCAGAGTTCTATAAAGAATTCTGGAATATTCTGGCACCAACATTCCACAGAATGCTGCAGGAAACCAAGGAAAATGGTCGACTCCCACCAAATATGAATTCTGCCTACATTAGTCTTCTACTAAAATCAGGTAAAGACCCTTTGTTTCCCACCAGCTATCGTCCCATATCCCTTATTAATGTTGATCTTAAAATAATCTGCAAAGCCCTCGCAAAAAGGATAGAGAAAGTAACCCCTCTTATAATACATCTTGATCAAACTGGTTTTATTAAAGGGAGACATTCATCCACAAATTCAAGTAGATTAATAGATTTAATAGATTTTTCTTACTGTAAAAACATTAAAACTAATATATTATCTTTAGATGCAGAAAAAGCATTTGATAGAGTTAACTGGAAATTCTTATTTGTAACCTTACATAAATTTGGCTTTGGAAATTATTTTATAAACTGGTTGAAAATATTATACAGTTCACCAACAGCATGTATCAGGACAAATAACCAAACATCATCTAGGTTTTATCTTCAGAGAGGTACCAGGCAGGGATGTCCTCTCTCTCCCTCCCTGTTCGCTATTTTTATTGAACCACTAGCTGCAGCAATCAGGCAAACTCACAATATTAAAGGCATAAAATGCAATAACATAGAACATAAAATCAGTCTTTATGCAGATGATGTATTACTTTTTCTCCAGCATTCACAAACCTCTTTCTCTCAGGTAATCGGGTTGATAAACTCTTACTCAAATGTTTCAGATACAGTTCTTCCAATCAATTGTTCTGTCCAGAATCCAACTAATACACAACTGCAGTCAGGGAATATTACCTATTTAGGTATCAATGTGTCACCAAGACTGGCAGATTTAATAAAGCTAAACTACATCCCACTTTTAAAAAAAGTGGAAGATGATCTTGCTAGATGGAAATCCCTACCCATATCACTTATGGGAAGGGTTGCTTCAATAAAAATGATGGTTTTGCCCAGAATCAACTACTTATTCTCAATGATCCCAAGTAAACCATCACTAGACTGGTTTAGATCTCTGGACTCCTCTATCTCTAAATTTCTTTGGAAAGATAAACCCCCACGTATCAGCTTAAAAACACTGCAGAAGACCAAAGAAAAAGGAGGTCTAGATCTACCAAACTTTCATAATTATTTCTTAGCCAACAGGCTCCAATACATCTCAAGATGGTTAAAACATAGCTACCTAGACGAGTCCTGGATAGACGTAGAACAGACACTATGTAATAAGATAAAACTTTCAGACCTACCATTTATTAGCTCAAATATAAAACAATATGAATGCTTTAAAAGCATAAATATCAGCTCCTCTCTGACAGCATGGTGGGAGTATCTAAAAATGACAGAGTCCACAATAATCCCACGCAGACGTACACACCCATCTGGAATAACCCCAACATCTTGCAAAAAAATGTATGATAAGTTTTCCAGTCTGGAGGTGCAATGGAATTGAATGCCTGGAACATATATTTGAAGGAACAGACTTTATCCCATTTAATACATTAATTACACAATATGGAATTGATAAAAACCAATTCTTAGAATATCAACAAATAAATCTATTATTAAAGGTAAATTTAGGCTCAATACAGCTGAATTACAAATTCCAGCAAGAGTTTTAGATTTTCTTAATCTCAACCCCCCAAATTGCTGTCTAAAATATACAAAACTTTATCTACATTAGATGAATCAATAGCCATCCCTATTTCAAAATGGGAGGTGGATTTATCAGCCAGCTTTGACCAAAACGTCTGGTCTCAGATATCTTTAAGAACCTTTAAAATAACAAAAAATCCTCATTTGCAATTAATACAATACAAAATCCTTCATAGAGTACACTATACAGGTCAACGAATGTTTAGGATGGGTTTTAGATCGTCTAATACCTCCTTACAATGCACAAGCAATATACCAGATACTTATGTTCATGCGCTTTGGTTCTGTCCACCTGTTAAGAAATTTTTTGTGCCAGATATGTGAGGACTTATCAAAGTGTCTGAAATGTAACATCCCACCATCTCCCTCAGTTTGCCTGTTAGGAAATTTAAATGATGTCACCATGGACACAAAGTCAGTTCTAATGGTTCACATTGCCTTATGCATCGCTAAGAAAACAATCCTCCTGAACTGGAAAAATAAAAAAGCTCTTAATATTAATCAGTATAGAAATCTCTTGTTGGACCATATTGGTCTTGAGATGGCCTCTGGCTCCATATCTGATCAATCTCTCTGGGCTCCTTTAATCGGCTCCATCACCTAGTAGGGGTGGGGGGCACTTGGTTTTGTCGTTTAGGATACTGTTGCTGATGTGGGGGTTTTGGGGTTGGAGGCGTCTGGGGGGGACCCCTGGGGGTGGGATCACTGGGCGGATGGGGCGCTGGACGTCATGGCCGGCCTGGGGTTGGGCTTTGGGTGGTAACTCCTGATGGCTGCATGCAGTGCCTTAGGGGGGTTGCACTGGCGGACATGGGTTACTGGCCTGGTGGCCGTGCTGCGCCTGGGTAGGGTCTGGGGTGGTCCTGGAGATTTGGGGCTCTGGGGCGCCGCACCCCCTAGCTGTGGTCTTGGCTGGGGGTCGGCCGGCGTGGGGTCTCTGTTGCCTGTGGGGGTCGGGGCCGGCTGGCGGCCAGCATGTGCAGCCGCCTCTCTCTTTTTCTCTGGGCCGATTGTCATCGCCGGTCCCTGTATGGCGTCTCGCCTTGTTTGCTGGTTGGGGTGCCTGGCTGCTGGTCGCGGCGGCTGGGTGGCATTTCTGGGCCGGATCAGTCCTTTTTCGCACTGGACTTGGCTCCTGGGTCTTGGTCTTTGTGCGGGGCGCTGGGATCGGGCATTTGGCCGGGTTCGGTCGGACTTGTGGGTGAACTGGCCAGGTGGGTGGGGCGCTGGGTTTGGTCTCCTGCCGGGCCGTTGAGCAGCAGTGGTTTCTCCACAAGGAATGGGGCTGGTGGATGTCGGCCTGGTGGGTCGGCCCGGCTCATCGGTTTGCTCCTGGTCTGAGCAGGTACGTCGCCGTGGTTCGGGCTGCGGGGGTCTCCGGTGTGCGGGTGGCGCTGGGGGCCTCGTTTGCTGGCGGGGAGGCTGTTGCTGTGTAGCGACAGGTGCTCTCCCCCTACGAGGGCACTTGGACGGGGGGGAGTGGTGTGCGGGGGGGGGGGGGGGGGGGGGGGGGGGGTGCAAACACCACCTGGGTGTCTAGTGTCTTTTGTGTTTTGAGAGCAGAGAGAATGTCAGGGTGGGTTTAGTTCCCCTTCTGGGATGGGGCTGGGGGGACTGCCTTGGGGTCCGTGGGGCTTTGTGGTGCTGTGTCCGTGGGCCCCGGATCGAACGTGCCATGGCCTCCCTCCCCTGGTGGATCCCGGTGAACAGCGGTGTCTATTGGGCTCAGTGGGGGAGCTGGCTCCCTGGAAAGACATTTTGTCTCCCAGTCCTTCCCTCCCCATCCCTGGACACCTCTGTCCACCCGCTCCATCACTTTCCCACTCATATAGGGTCTTGGGGCATGGGCACATCACTGGGGTGCGAGGAGGGGCTTCCCTCCTCGCTATCCCGTGGCGTCCTGGGTCCCAATTTTAATATACAACTTAGACACTCCCACTTATAACATTCTCACGCGACACATATGTAGGGACTTTGTAGGGTGGGCTTTGAGGTGGGCACACTTTTTGGCATCCAGAGGGGGAGCGGTTCAGGCGGTCTGGTCGGGGTCCTGGGCTTTCGGGCTGCTTTGCCACTGTGGGGCCCTTGGCGGTCTGCTTGTCTCCATCCTAGAAGGTAGGGGGTCCATCTCCTGGGTCCGGGGGCTGGTGGCTCTACAGGGGCATCGGTACCTGGACCTGGGAGCATAAAGTGTGTATGGGGTGTGTGAGTGAGGGTACAGCGTCATTTTTTTGGGTGTCTTGGTGAGTCAGTGAGAATGTATGTGTTTAAGGAGGAGGGAACGTATGACTGTGTCTGTATGTCTTTGTCTACCTGTCAGGTTGGATCTTGGTCTGCCCCCTCGCCTGGCGCACCTCAGGCCTTACACTTAATGGGGGGCCTATTTCCCCTCCGTCACTCCCCGCCGGTGACGTTTGCCCCTGCCTGCCGGTGCATTGGTGGTCAATCCGGTTCGGACCTGGTGCGTGCCTGGGGTAGCCGGTGTGTCGATCGGCCGATGCGCTGGGCCGATATCTGTGGGTATGGAGGCAGACTTCAATATCTTCCTGTGTTTTCTTTGTTCCCCTTCCTCTCTTGTATTTTCAACTCACCCTCTCTCTTAACTTTTTGTTTCCTACCTCTCTTCTTCATCTTCCTTCTTTCTTCTCCTTAATTTTCCGTCTCAGTGTCCATAACATCAGGAAATAAAAACCCCAACAATAAAAAAATAGAAAAATAAACCTCAGCATCCATTGTGCAGCATTATGCAGGGGACGCTGCAGTATCCATACTTCACACAATTAATACACCAATAAGTGCATTTCTATATAATCTGAAGAAATAAATGCATGTGAACATACTGTGATATAGGGGGGGAGTGACTGCTGGCTGTATGCGCAAAGCTCTAAAAGTTTGAAATTGTGGCTTAAATGGACAGTTGGTTGTTTGGTCCTGGCTGGTTCATCTGCTCAGTACTGCCCTGTGAAATTCTATGCACCATGTTCTTGATTTGTTTTTGGCGTTTATTTAGTTTCATGATCTTCAGTAAAAAAATTTGGGACCTTGGACTGTAAATAGTTTTTTTGTATTAATAAAGATCTGTATTGCTTTACCCCCACTACCCCTTCAGTGACACTATATCTCAAAACCCTACATTATTTTCTTAGGTTGTAAATTTGCCCCTACTGTACAGTCTTATTCTTATTTTTTCAATTCCGTGACAGCTGAAATTCCTTACTGTGGAACAAAGGTAATTTCTTTTCTATTCTAATATATACAATATACACCATACCCTGAGGGCAAGGGCGTTAGTTTGTTTTTAAAACTGCTGGGGACAATAACTATAAACTTTAGTGTGGTTTAAAAATTGCTGGGGACAATTATTAATTATTGATATAGCCTATAATTATTCATCCGTTTTAGGTTTCATTACAACATGCACTGCAACAGGTGTTGAAAATCGTATCTTTATTCAATCAATAAAAGTTGAAAGCCAAAAGCTTGTGTGTTTTGTTTTTCAAAAGGCACTGAAAACCATCATTAGGCTGTTGGCTTGCAAGGATAATCATCACAAAGAACAATGTTGGCAAACATAGGCTATATGCGCAATAATAAAACGCTTTCCCCTTACAACCCTTGCCGTTCTGTGTGGGGAAACTTTAACTAACAGTTCAGAGTCCTGCAATGGGGCGGGTGGGATATTCCAAAGCAATAAAAGAAAAATAATAAATTCTACTAGAATTTACATTAAATCAGGGATCCCGTTATTTTCTGTCTTTGACAGTTTTATAAACTTTGAAAAAATCTGAAACATTCAATATCATTTAATTCTTCATTCATTTTAGTTAAAGAGTAACTAAACCCCAACTAAACTGTATAAATGGGTCTTTACCAATGTTTCTGGGGATTTTTTGGCATTTTGCCTTCCCTGCCCGATGTCCAGTGTCTCCGTTCACCACCATCATCACGATCTCCTCACTTTAATAAACATCCTGCACCTTCCTTCAGCGAGTGCGTTTGGGTCCATTCTCCACACACTCCGTGACAAGGGCATGCATTGCAAATTGGCTAAGGCTATAAATGTGATACTTTTCAGTATTTGGGAAGGAAGGAAGGAATTCTCAAAGTATTCTTCAACCCATTGTTTCAACCTCTGTTTGGTTGATGCCTTTTTTCATGTCCCTATGGGGCTACAATATAAGCCAGTCTGAAGTCAGCATCGCTTTTCAGGAAGAGTGCTGTCACCGTGCTGTTAAACCACTGGGTGTTTAACAGCAGGGTTCTCCTGATGGTTCTGATGGTCAGCAGTGCAGAAGTTGATATAATCTAAGTTAGCAGAGGCGTATGTCTCTAAGTCAGCTCCTTGTGAAAACACCCTCTAGTAATCTGTCTCAGTAGTTAAAAGGCCTACATTTCACAGCCAGGTATTCCAGGTGCAGAGAGCAATGCTTCCCAATTACATTTACTACGGTACACCAGTCATTGTCGAGTTGTCTTTACCTTTTATAAAGGACAGTTCTGCCCTGGAAAAAAATATCAAAACAACACCATAAAAAATGTTCTGATCAACTGAAGGAGCCTATGTACTCTGAAAAGTATAGTAAATGGAATGTGGGTGTGTTGAACAAAGAATTCAACAAGTCCAATGACACCAGAAAAGAACAATGAACAAAAACCAAATTTAGCTAAAGTGAAAGATGTAGGGCAGGAGCTTTATTGAGGCAAAGAACATAATAAAACCACGACAAACAAAAACACAATATATCATAAAAAAATGTCAACAGTGCTATTGAACCATAAAACATTATGTTTAGTGTTTTTGGAGTTCATAGGAGTTATTAAATATTTTAACTCCCCACTTTTAAGGACTCATCGATCCTTTAGAAAAAAGCTCTTAAAAAAAATCTCAAATTTAAAGCAGCCACCTCAGATTGGGGTGATCTTTGTAACCCTTTCAGCTTCAAACTGTCTCACTCCTCCTCACTCTAAGCCTGTGTGGGCCATTCTGTCAATAGTTCCGGTTTATAAAGTCTTTCCACAGTGCACAGCTCAAACTCTCAATTCAACACCATTCGTCCTCTAGCTAAACCCTCATGAACAGGTTTCTTCTGCAGAAAGTAGCCACAAGTTTAGGTCTCAGTCATGTGATGACCTTGACAGAAAACTTGAGCAACTTTGTGTATGGCCTGGAAGATGTACAGAGACAACGTAACTTTTTGTCACTGCCCCAGTCAAACGCACCCCTGACGGCACCTGTGACACAGTGAGAAGAAAAATACAAGATATTTTTATTTAGCTGTTAGTTTTAACCATTTCTCAGAGGAGGAATCAATACTCCATGTGACTTTTTTAAAAACATCATCGGCTCATAACACCTGTACTAGAATTTCGAAATGTTCAGGCTTCATGCTGACCAAGTTCAAATCTATGATAATTTTTTATTTCAGTAAGGGCAATCTTCATTTAGAGCTGAGTTTCAATGCCTTCAGTTTTAAACTGTACTATAGAAAAACAAAAAAACAACTATGAAACACATTCAGTTTTTGCTTTTATTCAAACTTATTAGACATTCAGGACTGAATCCCTGGATTTTGTCAAAATGTGAATTTTTTTTTCTAGAGAGCAGTGTTCACAAGGAAACAATGAGCTTCTCTGAAATAACTGCAAAAAAAAATCATTTAGAAATTTCTGCTTGATCACATTAGCTTAACCAGTCTATGCCTGGATTCTGTCCCCGAAGACAAGAAAAAATAAAAATTAACCGGTAAATTTTGCACCTACTAAGATGAGGATCAGTTGTGACTATTTGGCCTCCTGGAGTATCTGCTCTATAACCCTCTGACTTGCTTAAAGCTTTCCCTAGCAAACAAGAAAATCCTGCATCTGGAGCTAAATAAAATAATTGTCCAGTAGATGGCACTGCGTGATGCACTTAGAGAGACAGGAAACCTAAAAAACATTTTTTTTAACTTTGATATAGAGCAGGTCGTGGTTTACTGAGGACTATATTATATTAAAGATTTTATATACATTTTCTCTGGAATACGGTCAGCACAATAACACGTTACACAGACTTCAGAAGAATCCCTATCTACTGATTCTGTGTAGGTCTATAATTCCAAATTGTCATAAGTGGCTCCAGTCACTGACAGATATCATGTGCATCAAGTTCCAAGTAGCTAAATAGAGACAAAAGTACTACAGTATATCTTCTGATGCCACATATCTCTGTTTGGAAGACATATGAGGCAGTTTTTGCAAAAGTCCAGTTTAAGTTTTCAGCTGACTCCAGCAACTTTTGCAGAACAGAACTTTGCATTTTGGTGAATTTATGAAGAAAAGCCATAGTTTTGTTCGCGGCCATCACTCAGCACACCCTGCCCGCCTGACTTTGTGTTACTGCCAATCTATCCGCTCCTGACAGCATCGCATAAAACAACCATATTTTTCCATGATGTCCCTGAGGGGCTGCCTCTCTCCTCCATCCATGCTCATGCATTTTGTTTTCATTCGTCACTCTTATGTTCCTTCACCTCTCTCTCCATTTACCAACACTTTATTTTCTTCTCTTTGAATGCGCAGCCAGTGTTCTGACACCAAGGAGAGGGTGTAATCATGGTAATTGGTGTCAGATTATTGCTTCTCATTACCTCATACACTGACATGACTTCAAAGGCCCATAAATGGTGAAAGGTTAAATTAATAGCCGATCAGTGATGGGAATTTTGTGTGACATTTGCAGTCTGCCTTATTATAGCTGAAAATCTGCCTATGATATTGAATCCATATAATGCTTTAAAAAATTTTATTTGATCTTTTAAGGCTGCGGTGGATTGGCGACCTGTCCAGGGTGTACCCCCCTCTCGCCCTGTGACTACTGGAAATAGGCACCAGCCCCCCCCCCCACAACCCTGCATAGGACGAACGGGTACAGATAATGGATGGATGGATTATCTTTTAAGGGGGTTTTGAAATCGATTGCTATAGCCATTCTGAAGGAATTGAGCAGCCATTGCAAACACAGAATCATATAAACCACCTGAGCTGCAAATAATATATAATATTTACAAATTTACAAATTTAAGCCAGTTGAACTTTCACCAAAATGAAACATAATTTTAAACAGTGACCTTTGAAGCATAACATATTTGGTTCAACAAGCTTTAGGTTAATGGAAGAAGTACCATTTTCCACATTTCATTATGTTTTCTGTCACAACAATAGTTTGTTGGGAGTAAACTGCAGAAGGAAAACAATGATTTGCATAAGCACAATGATTTGCATGAGTGAAGACTTGCCATCTATTACTGCTGAAGCTGTAAATGAAATGACAAAAACAGCACACACCTACACTCTTCAGCTAATCTGAATCTGTGAGGTGAAGAACGATAAACTGAAAGTGTTACGATGAAAAAAAAACATATATCGAGCACAGGAAGACAAGCTGCAGTCTGAGCTCTATTGTTCATATTGATACAGAGCTTTGAAAAGGTATGCCCCCCTTACAGAGTTCTTTTTTTCTTCTTTTTTGTCACACTTAAACATTTCAGATCCATCCATTATCTATACCCGCCCATCCTCTGCAGGGTTGCGGGGGTTATCTCCAGCAGTCACGGGGCGAAAGGCAGGGTACACCCTGGACAGGTTGCTAGTCCATCTCAAAGTAACACAGAGACATACAGGACAAAACCATGCATGTACACACTCATACCTAAGGGCAATTTAGAGAGACCAATTAACCTAACAGTCATGTTTTTGGACTGTGGGAGGAAACCAGGGTACCCGGGGGGAACCCACGCATGCACAGGGAGAACATGAAAACTCCATGTAGAAAGATCCCAGGCTGGGATTTTAACTCTTCTTGCTGAAACCTTCTTGCTGCAAGTCAACAGTGCTTCCAACCGCGACACTGTGCAGCCCACATTTCAGATCAAACAAATTTTAATACAAGACAAAAAGTATCAGACAAAATACAAAAAGCAGATTTTAAAACAAAAATTAGATTTATTAAGGGAAGTTGTTATCCAAATGTGAAATATTTTATGTGAGAAAGCAACACCCCCCTAAACTTAATAAGTGGTTGTGTCTGCCATCAACATTTAGTAGTCTTATACATTGGTCTACAACAATTCTGGCCCACTCTTCTTTGGATTGTTTTTTTTAAGCAACAGCACTGCAAATATATTTAAGTCCAGACTTTGACTAGGCCACTCCAACATCTTAATTTAGCTTCTTTTTTTTAGACATTTAGACATGGACGTGATGGTATACTATGGATAATTAGCCTGCCATATAACTCCAGCGTGCTTGAGCTTAAGTTCACAAACTGATGTTGTTCTGGGCTCTTTTGTGACCCCCTGGATGAGTCCTCCATATGTTACTGGAGTCATTTTGCTTGGTTGGCCACTTGAGGCAAGGTTCACCTTTGTTCCACATTTTCTGCATATGTGAATAACAACCCTGTGGTTCACAGGAGTCTTAAATCCTTAGAAATGACTTTTTAACCCTTTCCAGACTCAGACTCAGAGATGTCTCTAACTTTATTTTTTATCTGGGTTTGGATTTCTTTTTATTGAAGCAAGATTTATTTCAAGATCTTTATGTCTTGACCTTTACCCAATGACTGATATAGCCACCAGTACAGGATGTACAATACTTGGTGTGGAATTCTGCTTAAAAAAAAAAGTGAATTTAATTTAATAGTACAAAAAACGGGTTTACCATCAATTCATGTTCACATATTTCAGGTTAATATCTATTTAGTCTGGTCTTTGTATTTCTGTGTATTCAGGGTTTCTAGTGTTTAGTCAACCAGACAAAACTGAATATAAAACTCTCCCTTTTCAGCTAGAACTCTGTTTTCTTAGATAATACAGGATGACCAATGTGTCGGACTCTCCATGCTAGGTGGGAGCTTTTTAGATGATACTAGGTTTTCTGTAAAATGCTGTTTTTATTAGATATTTCTGACCAATTCTCACCTCTTGTTTATCTGAGACCAACCATTACATTACTGCAAATCGGTACATTACAGGCTAAAGGTTTTGAGGAAAGCCCGTTATAGACCACACATTTGGAATTTACTTTAAGTTACAGTCAGCATTGCCTTTCTTAAAAACCACTGACTTCTGTGGATTATTTAATGTATTTATTACATCATCATACCTGGGTTTTGTAGAAATTCTCCAAGTTCCTCAATTTATTTAAGTATACATTGATATTAGCAGATTATTGCTGAATCATGTTTATTTTGTTCCAGTATTATTAACCTTTGAGCTTTTGTGTAGAAATTTGATTTTTCTTCTGTAATGACAGAAAATACTTCAGGGTTTCCATAATAAAAGAAGACTGAGTCCTAGAAGGTGTTTTAGTATTTAATACAAACATGTCTGGCCAGAACATGGAGGGGACAGACATTACTGATGCATTGCACTACTCAACCTTTCTGAATAACAGTTTAAATAGTATTTCACTAGCTCGGACCACGCTTCAGAGATCTGAATTTAAAAGTTTATTGAAGGAATGGAATGAGGGATGAAAGGTCTGGGGAGATACGCCGATGGAGGCTAGGGAGATACGCCGATGGAGGCTAGGGAGAAGACTCAGTGTGGGGGTGCAGTCTTCAGGAATTCGTCTTTCCCGAGCCTGCTCAGGCAGAGCCTGAAAGAGAGATGTTAGGAGGGGATGTAAGGATGAGGGAAGGGGATGTGAGGATGAAGGGATGAGGGAAGGGGGATGTGAGGATGAAGGGATGAGGGAAGGGGGATGTGAGGATGAAGGGATGAGGGAAGGGGGTGTGAGGATGAAGGGATGAGGGAACGGGATGTGAGGATGAAGGGATGAGGGAAGGGGATGTGAGGATGAACGAAGGGGATGTGAGGATGAAGGGATGAGGGAAGGGGATGAGAGGATGAAGGGATGGGGGAAGGGGATGTGAGGATGAAGGGATGAGGGAAGGGATGTAGGGAGTGGATGGAGGGATGCAGGGAGGGGATGGAGGGATGCGAGTATGAAGGGATGAGTGAGGAAATGAAGGGATGTAGGGAGGGGATGAAGGGATGTGAGGATAAAGGGATGAGGGAGGGGGTGGAGGGATGTGAGGATGAAGGGATGAGGAAAGGGATGGAGGGAGGGGATGGAGGGATGAGGGAAGAAATGGGAGGATGAAGGGAGAGGATGGGAGTATGGGGATGAAGGGAAGAGGATGAAGATGCAAGGGTAAGGATGTGAGGATTTCAATTTTATTTATATAGCGCCGATTCACAACAGGTTAAAGTTTTAGCTAGTTTTCTATTTAAGGAATCCCAGCAGATTGCATCGGGTCATTGACTGGCAGTTGTGCCCCGTTGATGCAGGCTCCAACCACAGCAATCCCTCACACTGAGCAAGCTTGTAGTGACAGTGGAGAGGAAAAACTCCCCTTTAACAGGAAGAAACCTCCAGCAGAACCTGGGTCAGTATGAGCGGCCATCTGCCACGACTGTCTGGTGGTTCGAAAAGACACAGCAGAAACGCAGAAAGAACGAAAGAACTAATGCAAGAGAACTTTCTATATTAAAGAAAGTAAAAAGGATGAGGCCAATTAGAGGGTCGGGAAGGGAGGGGTGCGAAAACGATCGAGACAAACGCGGAGCGCTAGGCGGGCTGAGTGACGGCAGAAGAATTAGATATGCGATCCAGGTGTAAGACGCGAGGTGAATCGAGTTTGGGTAGATTGCTGAGTGGGATGTGGATTTTGGGGCGTGGTCCTGCTCCTGAACTTAAGCTAAAACATTAACTCCATTCTGCAATCACTCTTTATCTCTGCAGCACGTCTTCTTCAACCTTTACATCCAGCTTCTGGAGAACTGGTTCATGCCAGTCTGATTGTAAAGCATGAACCAGCACATCCTAGGTCAGACTGTCCTTAGTTATCTTGCTGCCCCGGCATCTGTCTCTCTGGTGATCTGACACATCTTTATCAGGAAGCTTACTTCCCCTAACTTTGTCATCTCACCTTAGATACATTCACTAGACAGAGAATATATACATATATTCCCAATTACATAGGAATTTTCCCACTACATTTCACTCTTATGGCCTGCAGTATACATTTTCACAGCACAGTTTGTAAGAGCGGCCCATACACAAATGTTTAAAAATGTGATTTAATTAGAATCTGTTTTAAGTAAAGTGTGCTGGGTGTGATGATGGATGTTAGAAGAGTCCCCAAAAATTGTCAGCATGGGGAAATACAGAGCAGGAACAAGAGCCAAATGAACAGAAGAGACCAGCAAAGAACATTGGGAACCAATGAGTTTAAATACTGAGTGAAGGGTGTCACTGAAACCAAGTGAGTCTAATCAGAAAAAAAAACCTAAGTCTCGGTTCGGTTGATATGATTCTTGGTGCTGTTTGATTGCTTATGTGAATGTCAGTCAAACTGGAATCGCTCCAAAAGCAGGAAGCGGACTATGGCACTGAGCATTGCGAGTAAATAAAACCAAAAAAACCACGCAACAACAACTATCCCTCTTTCTCTGCTCAGGCTGAGCCCAATACTGCAATATTTCCGTCTGGCAAATTTGCCAAAGACAACAGAGCAATCCTAAAACTGCTCAAATCTGATGAACCTCTGTAGTTTTTTGCATTTCACAGAAAAGGAACGCCCTTGTGTTCAGTGCTTCTTGGGGTAGCGCCACCACAGGCAACAAGGTAAACATGTTGCTCAAAAACTTTGGTTTGTCTGACAAAGAGCAGTGTGAATGCCAACCGCAGCAGCTAAAACAAGCAACAATGTTGCAATTTTGGTCCCCAATCGAATCAAGTCTACCAGACTGTCAGGGATGAATGCACTCAAAGAGTCAAAATCAAAATGCATGAGTACAGCACAAAAGAAGGAACTTAGAAACTCAGCACAAAAGAAAGAACTCATTCGACCCTAATGACAATGAGAAAGAACACTAAAATCATCTTAATACAAACACAAGTGAGTACCACAACACAATTACCCATGGATCTTGAAATTGTGGTAGCCTGTTAGAACCTTGTGAAACACTGAGAGGAAAAAGAAATCTGAAGGAAAAGTCTAGCAGCTTGCATGTGCTGTCCTCGTTATGTGGACTTTGCTGCAGTATCCTGAATGATAAACCAAGGCTCTCTGGGTGTGATAATGTCCATTCAGTTAGCTGATATCTGAATCAGAGGTAATTTCACAGCTAAAAAATGAAGCTACCCATGACAGAAACTATTCCTCACCTCCAGTAACAGATCAGCTTTATACACCGATGCCTTCTGAGTTTGTGCAGAAGTTTTTTGAGATCAGACATAAAGACCCACTGTGATGGAGATTCCAGCTATTTCAGCGCACGCCGGGCTAAAGTTTTTACCTCGGCTTGTCAAAAAAGCTGCAGATGGCTTTAATATTATAAAGATGTTATTCTTTTACAATTTTTTTTAAAGAAAATTTGCTGCTCTATGAAATGTACAGACATTTTTTGTCTTAAATTCTGTTGTTAAAGTATACCCCTTAAAGTTTTTCAGTTTGTCAACACAAACGTAAACATGAATGTAAGTATTTTACTGGGAGTTTAAAAATTAGACCAACACAAAATAGTGCAAAATTGTGAAGTGGAAGGAAAATGTTACACATATGTTACACAAACCTTAAAGAGGCTATATGCAACTTTTCCCCCAAAATAAACGTAACAATAGCCTTTTTATTTGACCATTTATGACTCAAACATCTTCTGATGAGTATACTGACACCTTGTCAGCTCACAGTGGGTGCACCTATAAGCCTGTATCCAATTTTTTCTATTTTCTGTCGGGTCCGATTTTCCCGCGCTGTCTGCAGATGTGACCTCAAGCGCGTTCATGTTAAATGTTTCAGATCACTCTGCCACTACCGGTAGTCAGCACTCGCAAGCAGTTAAATGGATTGTGCGAATGCACAAAAGAGATCCAGGACAACTTTGACACGAACAGTAACTCCACATAAGACTAAGAAACTTAAACCCCTGACAAGTGCCCGAAAAAGATAGAAGATTGAGAGCGACTGGCGCACGCTGCGAGAGCGAGCAGAAAGGAAGAGCAGTTCCGTTTTTGGCTACATGGGGGCATTCGCGAGTTTAAATTTCAGAAAATTGCAAATAGCCCCTTTAAAAACATGTCATGCATAAACAATCAGCACACTTCACTCTAATACCTCTAAATAAAATGTAGGGCAACTAAATTTCTTAAGAAGTCCGTTAATTAAAAAATACAGTTCACATTGTTGTCATTGTAATCTCAGAAAAATACATCTGTTCTGTCAGGGCCTTGTTAGAAAACCTTACTTAACAAATAGCATCATGAACAACAAGGAACACAGCAGAAAACGTAGGGATATAAGTTTAAAGGAACGTTGATTTATAAATTAAATCACAAAACTATTCCATCCATAGTCCGAGAGTAGAAAGAGTATTGCACAACTACAAATCGACATGGACTTGGCAATCCACCTAAACTGACAAGCCGGGCAAGGAGAGAATTATTTGCCAGAGAAGCAGCTAATTCCTCGTTTCCACTGAGTGGTACGGCAAGGGTTGGTAAGGTTTGTTATGCCATTTTATGCTCCGGTGTAGTCAGAAGAGCGCTTCCACCGCCAAATGGAAGACGCAGTTAAAAGGTCCACTAGTATGATGCCTAACATAGCATATTAATGTGCTAGAATGACTCAGTCATAGTCCAGACCTAGATCAAATTGGAATTCTGTTGCAAGATTTGAAATGTGGTTGCTCTCTACTGTATGCAATAAGAGTGTGAGCTGTTTTGCAAAGACAAATGGGTAAATATTATAGTTTTAGCATCTTGGCACAAAGCTGGTAGAGATATAGCCTACCATGAAATATTTTTAACTGCAGCAGAAGGTGGTCAGACAGAACACATATCAGAAAAATACCTTTCATTTTCATCTGTCAAAACTTTGAAATTAATACATAATTTCCTTCACAATCATATGCCACCTTTTGTTGATCTATTTCATAAAAGCCTGATATAATAGTTTGAGAATGTAATTCAAGAATCTGTAAACTGTAAATGTGTCCCAACAGAGTCTTAATTTTCAATAATAATCTCTTGTGATCCAGTTAACTAGAAAGTGCCCATCAAACAGTTTTAATTATTTAGACAAAATTACTGAGTGTTAGTGTGAGCTGTTTCTTCCTAATTAGAATATTCTTCCTCTATGTGGCTCTATTTTATGAGTGGAGCAGTGGCGGCTGGCCAATAGAGGGCGGTAGGGCGCCGCCCCCCCAGTGTTTCCCAAGTGTTTTTGATTTTTTTTTTTTGTAAACAATAATCACATATTCTAAGTTAATTGTGAGTTTAAATTCGTAACAAATTATCACATAAAAAAATATATATCATTTTCAGAGAAAAGCTCCCGCTGTGGGGCAGCTGGGGCGACAGAAAGATCGCCCCAAGCAGTGCAGCAGCCAGCCAATTACGGACAAGAAATTCGCACATAGCAACAGGAATTTATCCAATCAGCGTCGTTGATTTGGCCGCATGAAGGGCGATAGAGAAATCCCCCCAAGGCTGGTGTGAGGGCGGGCAAGATATCTGGTGGTGACATTGGCAGTGGGATTTATCTGCCACAAGGGGACGCTGCTGTAAGCTTTGTGTGTACAATTTTTGTGTAAACCTAGTAAGTTATTTGTTTCCAGTTTGGTTCTAAACTTGTTTGTGCAATATTGTATTTATGTTTAGAATAAGAATGCCTCAAGTTGTTAATATTGGCATTAAAATAATCAGTATTTCACATAGTAGCCTACTGGTATCCAGCCGTTTATGTTCAATTGTTTTGGGATGATTATTGAAAATGACTTGATAAGCTATATGCACAGCTCCACTACTTCCTGAACTTAGTACAGCCCTTTTATTTCCTGTCTGTATTGGACAAACTGATTAATCCAGGTGTGTCTGACCTCAGTAGTCACAACAACAATGGTCAGACACACCTGGATTAATCAGTTTGTCCAATGATGTAAGACAGGAAATAAAAGAGCTGTACTTAGTTCAGAAAATAGTGGAGTTGTGCACAAAGCTCAGAAAGCACAAGTTTGATTTAAAAAAAAAGAAGAAAAAAGCACAGCCCCACCAAGAATATTTTTCACCAGCCGCCACTGGAGTGGAGTGAGTCTATATTTTGTGTTTTCCAAAAATGACTCCAGCTGCCAGCAGAGAAGAAAAACCCAAAAAACTGCTGCTAGTAATGAGGGTTTTATTACAGAAGAGGGTGGCTTTTTCACGAGTGTACACTAATAGGTAGCACAAAAAGACACAAACAAACATTGAGATGGATTAAGAGAGGAAATGAGGCCCTGTAATTGCAGGAAGGAAGTCAATGGATTCCTTCAGAGAGACCGAAGGGAATTACATCCCGATGGTACGGATTTCGCGCCTGAACCATATGAACTCTGTCTTCATCTTTGTCCCCTATGGTGTTTCTATTCGCTATCCTCTCTTAGTGTGAAGGGCTGTCAGTAATTCACTTTGCAGCTCCACTCCTACCTCCCTTACTTGTCTTTCTCCCCCATCTCGCTGTCTAGTTAATCTTCACAGCCTTCCCGGTATGACCGCATCAATATCAGTGACATTATCACATTGGTTTATGGCTGTTTCAGGAGGCAATGTGAAATGTGGGACAGGAGAGAGCAGAGACAGAGAGGTAGAGACTGTATGAGATATGTCACATCAATGGCAATTAGAGCTGCTCCAACATACACACGCAAGGATAAAGCACTCTTAAATAATCTATGCAAGCAAAGAAAGGTGTTCATATAAAACTGTTTAATGATTTTAAAATGTATAACAAGGCTCAAAGACAAATAAATGCAAACTAGAAATAAGCAATAATAATAAAGACTAAAAATAGAAATAGATTAATTATACAGCTTTGACGAGAATACAAGCTTAAAAATCTATGCAACTATAGACAAATTCACATGTATGTCTAAACATACAACATATACAAGTGTAATAGGATAACAGGGAGATGAACAAGAAACAAAACTCGTCGTTTTGATAGATGCAAAGTAATACAAAACGTCTCTACATCGCACACAGTGGTATTAGAGTAGGTTTTAACATCTTACATCATACAACTTTTTTGCATATATGGTAAGGACAAGAGTTTTATTACCACATGCCATTAAAAAAGCATGTATGTTTAAACTTATCACAATGTTTTGATTTGAGTCAATTTCATTTGTTTTTGTGATTTTGTGTTGTGGTGAAAAGAAATTATGTGAGTGAAAACCTCTAAAAGCCAATTGTGTCTTCAAAAATTGAATTTTTCTCAATATCATACCAAATATTTTGCTATCGCTATCTGTTTCTTCTGTTCATTTTCAGATCCTCATGGTACTTCTCACTGTTACCTCCATTTCTGGCAGTGACTTTCCTCTTCACACCTGTGATCTTTAGGGTTTATTTCAGTTTTATTTTATTTCCACAATTTCCTGCATTGTATTTCCTTTCACAACAATTTCCATGACAAGTTAAGTGTTAAATCAGTTATTTAGACTTTAATTTAGAGCTACTAGTGTGGAAGAAATATGAGAAAATCTGCCTTGTTCCTTGGTCTTCATGAAGCTGTTTGTTTACTAATGTTCTTGGACAAATTTCTGAGGTCTTCTATGAACAGCTAGATTAATAGAGATTTAGGCCCTGTCTACACGGAAATGAAACCAGGTGTAGCAGCAAAGATATTTCATCAAATAGGTGTCTCATCCACAAGGAGATGTTGTTTCAGGACACCACATGTTTCAAACCGGAAATCTCACAACGCAGACTCAGTTGTCTCCATGATTATAAGATCTCTGGCATTTATTCTGAGTCGGTGAGGTCGCTGCCCCATTCCTATATTTAACTCGCATAAGCAACTCTGTGATAAAGTAAACAAACATGGAGCTGTAAGGTGTTGCGGCCTAATAAAGCAAATGTCCTTTTTATGGATTCTAGAATAGATGACATACATGTCCAAACCAAGACCTCCTCTGGGACAATCAAATCACAATATTGTTTTTCTCTGTTCAGAATATAAACCACTTGTTCAGAGGCAACCTGTTATAAAGAAAACTGTGAGAAAATGGTCACAGGAAGTTGAAGAGCCCTGCAGGGTTGTTTTGCAACCACAGACTGGATGACTCTTTGCCAAGCCCATGGAGAGGACATCAATGCCATGACTGAGTGTGTGACTGACTATATAAACTTCTGTGTGGACAACATCATCCCCACCAGAACAGTGAGATGCTTCCCTAATAACAAACCCTGGATCACCAGTGACCTGAAGGAACTGCTAAACAAGAAAAAAGAGCCTTCAATGAGGGAGACAGGGAATTATTGAGGAGTATACAGAAGCAACTTAAGCTCAAGATCAGAGACAGCAAGGATGCATACAGGAAGAAGCTGGAGAACAAACTACAGAGGGACAATATCCGAGATGTCTGGTCAGGAATGAGAAAGATCACAGGTTTTAAGGACAGGAAGGATTGGATAGATGGAAGTCTGGACAGAGCCAATGAACTGAACACATTCTTCAACAGGTTCAGTTCAGGACCTGGTGCCCTGACCTCCCACATCATGAAGGTCCGGGAGAGACTCCTGTTGGCACCCCTGAGTAAGCAAATAAGAACGTATCAGGACCCACTGCAGTTTGCTTATCGCTGTGGAGTTGGAGTTGAACAGGCCATCATACACCTGCTTCAACCAACCCACTGTCATCTGGACAAAGCAGGCAGCGCTGTGAGGATCATGTTCTTTGATTTCTCCAGTGCATTTAACACAATTCAGCCTAATTGGCTTTGTCAGAAGTTTCTGAAGACCAGTGTTGTGCTAGTTACTGAAAAAAGTAACTAGTTAAAGTTACTTGTTACTTCATTCAAAAGGTAACTAAATTACTTTACTGATTACTGATTACTCATTTCAAAAAGTAATGAGTTACTGTTAAAAGTAACTTTAAGTTACTTTTGAAAAACAATATTCTTAAAAATGCTGTACGAAATATAATTCAAACTCAAACACAGTGTAATTTGTCAACACCAATTTAATCAAATCAGAGAATGATTTGAAAAACAAATAAAAACAAATAACGTCGGCTCAAAAATTAAATCTATGAGCAATGTTCAATTTGCACGCAAGTAGCTTAAAGTAGGTTGGATAAGCAACATCGAAGTTACTGGCATGCAAGTTGAACATTACTTTTAACTTTAAGTGCAAAAAATAGGGGTTTCAGCACCATACATATGTCGATAAAACATTCTTTGAAAATATTACAACCTTTTCTGAGCAACACTGCATTCTGAAATATAACAAAAATGTCACTGTGACTACTTAACTAACCCATGTTTTTGTTACACAGATTTTTTCTTTGTTGCTGTAAATGCAGACATTGTAAATAAACAATAGAACATAAGTGCTTTGAAAGTTTAACTCATTCAAAATATACTGAAGAGCACATATCTCACTCAAATGCAAGCATCAGGTTGTGTGCCATTTCTGAAAAGTACTTGGGAAACGTACAGGTCTCATACAAAACAGAATGAAGAGACTTACAGTAAATATTAACAGGTTAACATAACGGAAATAACTCAACATCTCTTTGAAGGTCATAAATATCCGATTTTCTGAAAAAAAATTGAGGTGGAACACTGGCAAAATTGCAGCCACTGTGAAACAGTGAAAGTATAATGAAATTATGTGTGTTACATGCCAGCAACCAATTTAAAGCTGTATGCATTATTTCAAATGCAAAACGGTTACTGGTTTCAGCACTATACACATGACGCAAATGATGTTGTATGGTCATACAATATGTTCAAAATAATGACAGCCTCATTCCTAGCATACAAAACATATATATAAAATAAGTTCTGAAATGTAACAGAACTGTGTCACTGTGACTGCTAAAGTAACCCATGTTTTTGTTACACATATAATAAATGTATGCTTTAGTTAAAAAAGCAAAAAAAAAAAAAAAAAAAAACTAACAAGGACTTGAATGAATGTTTGAGTTTAGGTTTAGCCTTCAAACCAGTGGTTGTATCGCATGAGAAGAAGCCTCTCCAATCTCTGGTCGGACAGTTTGTTCCTCTTTGGAGACTGTACTAGACTTCCCAAGCTAAAAAGTCTCTCAACTGGTGCACTGGAAGGAGTAGCAGCATTTTTCTTAAGAGAAATTTCCGTTATTGTGGAAAATTGTTTGAGAATCTCCATCCCTGTTTCGGCTGTTCTAAAGTACGTCAATACCTCAGTTTCAACAGTGCTGAAGGCATCATCCTCATCCTCGAAGCAGAAAAAGTCCTGCAGATTGGAGGAACCTGAGTCGGGTGTTGTTAGAGTCACAGGCATCTTGGCTGCTTGCTGCAAAGAACCAGGTCGAGGGATGAGCTTGTGGCGCTCTTTTATCAGCATTACCTTGACCATCTCTTTCTTCCCATGGTCTTTCAACCATCGCAGTTTGAACATGGGAAGTGTGACAGCTGCAAGTATTGTGTCGTTGTTTTCCAAGATGGATGAAAAACGTGTTTGGATAGCCTGCAAAACATACACACAGAGACAATAAAATAAATGAAAGATTCCCTTTTTGTAAGTTTTATGAAAGCTATACACCATGTCATTTTTGAGTTATTGGTATGAGTTCTAAAATCATTTAAACTAGGGATGCACCGAACCTGGTATCAGGGCCAATACCATTCTAATATACTTATATCACTTAGTTAACTAATACCATGAACCGATATTTAAAATGTGGAAACTCTGCAATAACTTAAAAGAAAATTATTATTTTTCACTTGAAATAGTAGTTTTGTGGTCATTTTTATTAATATCTTATTTTATTATCTAATTCACCATCATTTGCTGTAACAACCAGAGCAGAAAATAAAATCTGTCTTCCAATTCATTTGTATTTTTTTATGTGGTAGAAGTATTGGCATTAGTACTCAGTATCAGCAAGTACTGAGATCCAAGTATCGATATTGTATCGGTTTGAAAAAAGTGGTATCGTTGCATCCCTAATTTAAACATAAAAATTACAGCATATAGGCAGCTGATTGGACAAAACTAAGACTTTATTTGGCAAAAACAAATTGTGGCACAAGGCCATTACTGTATTTTTGTTGCATACAAAGGGTAAATGGAGTATATATTTCTTTGGCTACATCAGTGGTCGCTCAGATGTAAATATCAGTGTTTACATCTAGAAACTTCTGTGATAAAATTTATGCCACATGTGCTGTAATAAAAATGAGTTGCGTAAACTGTTTGAATGTAGTATTTTTGTTTTACAAATAGAGAAAATTAGATAATGCAAAGGTGTTGATGAATCTTTCTTACCTGCGCTATGGCATCTGGTAAGCCAGTTGCGATGATCAGACCTTCTTTCATCTCCAGCGTCTTTGATGTCAATACTTCTAGGGTGGGCAGGAGGGTGCCATTGTAGCAGTTTTCTTCTCCTTGCAGGATATCCAGAGCAACTGTGAGTGGCTTCATGACTGCACAGTATTCTTTCAGAAACTGAAGCTCTTTCTTACTGAAACACTTTAGCTTTAAACGATCAGAGATGGTATTCAGGTCAGTTTGAGGCATTTCCACAATTCTTGCCACAGCATCGTGGAATGAGTTCCATCTTGTAGAGCACGGAACAAGGAGCTTTTTGCCAACAGTATCACCCACTATTTCTGAGGCCAAGGTGGATCTGCTGGCCTTAGTCCACAGAGCTGTGCACTTGGCAGTAGCACTTCTATAGATACTTTTAATACCAGGATTTGAAAACAGCCACTTGTCCACATCAGAACACGAAATCAGGTTGAGAGTGTGAGAGGCACACCTCAGGTGTGGAGGTAAAACAATTCCCTCCTCTGCTGCAATGTCGAGCACATCTGAAACATCTGTGAAGATGACGTCTTCGTTATCTTCTTCCTCATCACCAGAGAGTGACTCTGGGTGGTACATTTGGAAGGCTTTCACAAAGTTAGAGCCGTTGTCAGTAACTGTAGCTGTAACTTTCGTCGACAGTCCAAACAATGAATGAATATGGTCAATCTCGGTAGCGATTACATCATACGTGTGCCTACCTTTGATCCTTTTACAGGCCAATGCAGCTTTCTCGCATTTAAAGGTAGTGGCGTTAATCCAGTGAGCCGTTATACCAAGGTAGCTCTTATTGTGGACTGACCAAATATCTGCTGTAGTGGAAATGTGATCAATCCCCTCCAGTTCTTTTCTAAGCTCAGTTTCCATTTTTAAATACTCCTTATCCAAGTAGTCGGAAAAGGTTTTTCTTCCCATTTGCCGAGTGCCGCTTAGACATGGTATCATACCAATTAGTTGCAGGGGGTTCCACAGTTGAAACTGGCTGCATGTTCTCGACAATAAAACGCGCAATGGCCTTGTTAATCTGTCCCTGGCTAACAGTCCTGTTAAAATCTAACCGCTGTTGTTTGGTTGGCAGGGCTTGCCTCATTTCGGATGTGTCCATGGACGCTGGGTTAGCCTTCTTCTCAACTAGCTTTGTGGATGCATGTCGTTTCTGGAGGTGCTTCGACAAATTGGAGTTGCTGTTTGTTGCCGTAGACAGGATTTTTGATCCAGAAAGACATAGGTTGCACTTTACTAGAATGTTCTTCTCTTTGTGCTCGATTAATGTGAAATAATGAGCATATTTCCAGCATGAGAAACTAGGTTTGCTCCTGCTTCGATCAGTCATGACTGCACGTAAAGTACGCAAATAAAATAAAAACACACCCACAATGCATCACCGCTGTAAACAGGAAAAAACACACAGCTGCTGCCTTTTTTCTTTGAAGAAAAATTAGTAACGGACAAACGCGCCAAAGCGTAACGGTAACTGAGTTACTGTATTTTAACAGTAACGCATTAGAGTATTAGTTACTTACAAATGTAACGCGTTACAGTAATGCGTTACAGTAATGCGTCACTAGTAACGCGTTACTACCCAACACTGCTGAAGACACAGGTGGAGCCCTCAATTTGTGAGACTGAAGAATTGTGTGTCAAACCAGGTGGTCAGCAGCACAGGAGCACCACAGGGGACGTACTCTCTCCATTCCTTTTCAGTCTGTACACCTCAGACTTCCAGTACAAATCAGAGACCTGTCATCTGCAGAAATACTCAGATGACTCTGTAATTGTTGGGTGTATCAGAGATGGACAAGAAGCTGATTACAGAGAGCTGGTGGACCACTTTGTGACATGGTGTGGAAACAATCGTCTCACCTTGAATGTGAACAAAACAAAGGAGATGATTGTAGATTTCAGAAGAAACAGGGATAAGTCAAACACTGTTTCCAGAAGACGTGGAGGTGGTTGAGGGGTATAAATACCTTGGAGTTCACCTTGACAACAGACTGTATTGGAGAATGAACAGTGAAGCCGTCTACGAGAAGGGACAGAGCAGACTGTACTTCTTGAGAAAGCTTAGGTCCTTCAAGGTTTGCAGCAAGATGCTGCAAATCATCTTCTACAAGTCTGTTGTGGAGAGTGTAATCTCTTCAGCTGTCATCTGTTGGGGTCACAGCATCAGAGCCAGGGATTTAAAAAGGCTAAACAACCTGATAAAGAAGGCTGGTTCTGTTCTTGGGACAACTATGGAACATCTGGCGATGATAATGCAAAGAAGGATTCTTCATAAAATCAAAAAAATCATGGACAACCCTGAGCATCCTCTTCATGAGACTGTCATACAACAACAGAGCGTCTTCAGTCGGAGGCTTCTTCAGTTTCGCTGCAATACAGACCACTACAGGAAATCCTTCCTGCCCACAGCCATCATCATCTACAACAACTCCTTAAAGAATTAATTGTATGAGCTATACCAACACCTAATTTCCCTCTGGGATCAATAAAGTGTTTTTGAATTGAATTTGAATACGATTTACTGTCCCTCTATCACCAGCAGCAAAAAATGGATCCGGAGAACCACAGACACCATATGCTTTTGAATAAAGCTTTCATTTGGAGCTAGATTTGTCGTGTTTGCCACAGGGTTGACTTCGCATGCTCAGTGTTCTTTTCTGTGTTTATCTGGCAGTGTCACAGTGCCACCACTGGGTCCGGCATATGTACTGCAGCATTTTAAGGTGGTTTGTGTGAATTCATGTGGACAGAGGATTTATTTATTGTGGTGCCGTTTTTACAGACTCCATTTTTGGAACTATACGCGTTTTGTCTCCATGTAGAGCAGGCCTAAATAACACACAGGAGGACACTATTTACTTATTTTCAAGATGGCGTGAATGCATATGACCATCACACTTTTCAGATTTTGTAAACAAAAAAATTTTACAGCCTGGGTATGCACTACTTTGTGTTGGTCTATCAAATAAAATCAAGCAACACAAATTGAAAAATTGTGCATGACATATTAAATAGTTAATGGACATGAATGTACCTTTATCTAACTTGAATAATCTTTTCTGCAGCATGAGGGATATAATTGTACCATATTTTAGGCTTTGTTTAATTATCTTTAACTCTTGGATGCAAACTTTTTAAAAACCGAGGCCGACTACAATGAAGGTTTCCGTTTTGGATCTTGATTTAACTCGTGTTCGTCATCATGCAAACTAAAAATTGTAGTGAATTTATTTGTGAAATTTATGGTACGCATTATACAGTCGTCTATTTGGCACACAAAGTGATGATTTGAACCATGATGATCTTTTTAATTTGCTTATTTGTAATGGCGGAATACTCCAGCCAGCTGTAAATTTGGTTGTATGTTTCTGCAGCTAATTTTCTTTTGGGTCTTAAGCTTTTGACCGTTTTTCTCTTTATTATTCAGAAGTTGGGGGTTGGCTCATGCATCAACTGTCTTGCTCATTGACCTGAATTAAAGCCACCCTGTTTTTCTGCTGATTCCTTGTTTTGCTGACATAAAATGAGATCCTGTCGTGTAAATTGTTTTCTGTCCATCTGGGCCCTGGCACCTCACACCTCAACATTTTCAATCCCCATGTGCACCAACCGCCAAGATGTTTTTTTTATTCAGAGTGCTCTGTTCTTTCCCTCACCACAGATTTACTGACTGCAGCCAAAGTGCTCAATTTTATTGTCATCTGTCCACACCACTCGTTCCCTGAACTAATCCCTCTCATCCAGCTGCTCTGCACACTTCAAACACAGACTTCTGTGATGAAGTTTCAAATTAGGTTTCTGTTGTGACTACTGTCATCGGGACCATGTGTATTCTCAGTGCATCACCACTCATGTGACGCCAGCATCTTCTCTGCATGCTCTGCATTCTCTGCATGCTCTGTGGATTTCTCACCAAGTCCTATCTATTCACCATTTTGTGGTGAGATTTCAGATGGCATGGCAAGACATGCCATCTGGTGCCTACAGGTGTGCAGGTATAACTAAGCTTCAATTTTAGATCCATTTTCCCTGCTCAGAGAAACTCAGTTTTTGAAGGTTGCTTGAAACTTTGAAAAGAAAGAACAGGTTCAGACATTACTATCCTCAAAAAGTCCCTGAGGACATTTCCTCGTCTCTTACCTTCTAAAAGTTCAACAAAAACTAGAACATTTTTTGAATAGTGGACCTCAAAAACGTTTTAAAACGTGTACTTATTTAGTGGCTTTTAAAAAAATGTATATGATATAAAAGTAACATCCATCCATCCATTTTCTGTACCTGTCCATCCTATGCAGGGGGGACTGGTGCCTATCTCCAGCAGGGCGAGAGGTGGGGTACACCCTGGACAGGTCGCCAGTCTATCACAGGTATAAAAGTAACAGTGCATCAATATTTAGAGAAAGGAAACATTTGGCTGTGCACCTTCTAATTGCTATGTTCACTTTTATGCTGTACATATGCTCATTTGCAGATCCTACATAATACGTCTCAAGTTCATTTTCAAATTTCATTTTTTTCTTTATGTCAATTACTTTTAATTTACTTTGCTGCCCCTCTGAGCCCATTTACCATACCTGCCAAACATTTGCTTTAGGTATAAAATAGGCTCAATTATAGGCCTGATAGACATATACTAAAAAGGTTACACAATATTGCACATCTTTATCTCTGACCTAAGATTTTGCCCAATTGTAAAAAAAAAAAAAAAGAAGAAAAAGAAAAATCATTATGTAGAGTATGGTAGTCAGCTGAAGAAGGTGAAAATCAAAACTGGCAAACCTTTCACACAAAAGGATTTCACCTATTAAAGACTAAAAATATGTAATTATTTTCAGGAAAAATTAAACATACAAAAGGCAAGTCATGGTGGTGCCATCATCATGCTGTGAGGATTCTTTCCTTAGGCAGGAACAGTTGGTCAGAGGAGATGAGAATATTGGATGAAGGATGTAAGGAATTGACTGTAAAAGATGTGAGAATAGACTAGACCTCCCAGGAGGTAGCAACCCTAGAAATACAGCCAGACCTGCAATGGAATGGTTTAAGTTGAAGCACATTCATATCCTAAGTGGCCTAGTCAAAGTCCAGAACTTAATCCAATTGAGAATCTGTGATTTAAAAACTTATGTTCATGGATGGTGTCCATCCAATCTGACTGAGCTTGAGCAATGTTGCAAACAAAAATGAGAAAATATTTTAATCTTTAGATGTGTAAAGCTGCTACATACCCCACAAGATTTGCAGTTATTGCAGTAAAAGACGGTTCTATGTATTGACTAGGAGATATACAGTACCCATACATAAAATAAAAAAAGCATTCTTTTTAAATTATCACTCACTAGTATTCACAACTTTGTCTTCATCTGTCACATAACATCCCAATAAAATAAAAAAACTTGTGAGTCCAAAAAATGTAAACAACATTGTTGAAAAGTAGTAGTCCCTTTTGCCCAAGTACTGCAAGTAGCTTTTTTCATATGTATGTGTAACTGTAATGTTTACCAGTTAACTCTTAACAAGAATTAGTTCTGAAGTCATTTCAGCAAGGTTATAATAATTAATTCAAGGTCGTAGTTCACCACCTGATCCTTTTGAAACAACTTCAAGTAGTTTTCAATAATTCATCGTAGTTTGTCTTATATGTAGGTCATAACATCATTCACCAGTTTGGATACTGATAATGTTATCACATACTATTTTGCAACCCGGTCTTGGTCATCCTATGCCATCTGTGTTAACCTCTTCTGTTTTCCTTGCTCACATAAACTGCATTTTTGAATGGCCAATTTCACATCACGGTTGCTCTTATACACATATTTTGATGCTTTTATTATCATAAAAAAGATTGAAACGTTAAAAGAAAGACAGCTAATTAACAACTGGAGAAATTTGATTTGGTTTTGTCTCCAACAATCAAATAAGGCAATGCATGGCAATCTTATTTGTATAGCACACTTTCAACAAGGTAATTCAAGGTGCTTTACATGATTAAGGGGTCAAATAAAAATAGCAGTAAAACACAGGCAAAGCATATAAAGTAAAAACAGCATAAATCAAGAAGCACACACAAAGCATATGTAACATGAAAACATTACTCAAAGGCAGCTCTAAACAGATATGTTTTTTTGTGATTTAAAAGAACTCAGTGTTTCAGCAGCTTTGCAGTTGTCTGGAAGTCTGTTCCAGATTAGAGGAGGATAGAAACTGAAAACTGCTTCTCCATGTTTGGTTCTAATTCTAGGGATGTTGAGTAGACTGGATTTCGAGGACCTGAGTGGTCTAGGGGGTTGGTATAATAACAGTAGATCTTCAACATATTTTGGTGCTAAGCCATTCAGTGATTTATAAACTAGCAAAAGTATTTTGAAGTCTATTCTCAGAGCTACAGGGAGCCAGTGTAAGGACTTTAGAACTGTGGTTATGTGCTCTACTTTCCTGGTTCTAGTGAGGATGCGAGCAGCAACGTTCTGGATCAGCTGCAGCTGTCTAGTTGACTTTTTAGGCAGACCTGGGAGAAGGCTGTTGCAGTAATCAATCCGACTAAAGATAAACGCACAGATGTGTTTTTCGAGGTCCTGTTGCAACATCAGTCCTTTAATCCTAGAAATGTTCTTCAGGTGATAGAAGGCTTCTATCACCTGAAGGTCTTAATACATTACTTATTGGCACTGTGGTTGTGAACTTCACCGCCTTAGCATTGGGGGCCAGGGATATGGGGATACTGGAATGGGGGCAGAGATGTCTCTGGGACTGGACATCTGTGTGCTACCCTGGGGTGGTGGTGGGTCTGGCATGGAGGTGTCGTGGTTGGGTGCTGTGCCCTCCTTTCTGGTCTGCTGCCACTCCTGGCTGGTGTGAGCGGTATGAGACTGGGTACCTGGGTGACTAGGGGGCTGCTCCTACTTACATGGTGCTGAACTGCCTTGCTTGTTGGTGGAGACTGTAGGCCGCTATGTGGCTGGGTCCTGGGCTTGACCTGCACATTGAGAGATGGCTGTGGGGCTAGGTCGGAGGGGCTCGGCATCTTGAGATTCAGCCTGTGCCTCTTTGGCTTGGGGGCTGCTTCTCCTCCTAACAACCTACCTGGGTGCCCTGTGGCTGCCCTGGAATGTTGCCTTGTGTCTTTCTTCCTGGGGCTGTTGTAGCCTTTCGGAGCAGAGCTTACCTGTACTTTGCTATTCTCTGGTGGGTTGCAGCCCATCCACCCTTCTCGCCACTAATAGTTGTGCTCCTCCAGGTGACCAGCTTGCTTACATACACCTACCCAAGACAAACGCAACCATTTCCACACTTGCACTCATCCATCCACCCACCCACCGACCCACAAACCGGCACACATATAAACTCAGCAAAAAAAGAAACGTCCCTTTATCAGGACTGTGTATTTCCACAATAATGATGTAAAAATCCAAATAACTTTACAGATCTTCATTGTAAAGGGTTTAAGGATGCCTGACCCAGAGCAGAGAGACCTACGCAAGTTGCTTTATTTCATCCAGTCCTGCAGCAGCCAAATAAACTGAAAGTTAGAAGTTTTTCTGTGTTTAGGGAAGGTGGGGAGGGGAGATCTGACACCACTACTGCAAGGACAGTTGGGAAGAATAAATACATAAAATGGTTTTATGTAACTTCAATAGCAGACTTATTTTTCTTCACAAACAGGTCTATTTTGAAAGAAATATTCTTGGCCATAATTTGATAGTTGGAGGGCCCAGTTCTGAGTCCCCCCACCACGGGTTTGGGACAAATGTCAGGAGCTTTGGTTTGTAGTAAAATGACAGGTAATGTTTTGTCACACAGTTGCATGGTGCACACACAGGATGCTCATTTCCCCTCAATTGCCACAAGACAACTTAACAACGTGTACATTTAAATTAAAACAAATAGTTGATGGTCATACAAGGACAGGATATTATTACATTTGAGGCTGGATGCAGTCTTGATTTAATAAAGTCAGTTATGATATTAGGATACCATCTTCAGATGCAAATCTGCCTGAAATGCCAAAGAGAAATCTATAAAACAGTTTTTATTTTATATACTGGCATTTAGAAATATCGAAACTCTAAGAAACTGTTTGTGCATTTTCATCAGCTGTAAGCCATAATCAGTACAATTAACAGAAATAAATGCACTCCGTGTGTACAGAATCATATACATCTTTCCCATCTTGCTTTAGCATGTTGAATTAAACTTTTAATGATTTTCAAATTATCAATATGCACCTAGGCTAGCAGCTTCACTATTCCACCTGTCTCCTTCTCATTGTTGGAATGTCTGTTAAGATATTTCTCTGTGAAGTTAAATTCATCCCTGAAAATGGTATTCTGATTATTGTTGAATAGTATATTTTATGTCCTAAATAAGTGAGAAAAGGTGTATTTGCATGTCATACATGAAGTAAAAGTCATACTAGAGCAATGAGACCGACTTTTTGACTACACAAAGGGGCAACCCCCAATACAGCCTTAATAATTTATCTTTTTTATTACCACCTCTTAACTGTGTGACCTTTGGATTTTCTCTCTTTGTAGGAAAGGCAATTTAATAAAGACAGTTTCCTTCATTCATCTTCCCCTAACCAGTGTGTTGAATTATGGCTTTAAGAGGGTGATATGAGCTCATACAAACTGAATAACTGCTAAGTCCAGAAAGCGGCACCTCCTGCTAATACTTTCTTTTATTATCAACATAGCATAGTCCGTGCTCCTCTTTTCCACAAGCATGTACATGCCAGAACTAGAAAGAATTAACATGTTTGCTAATGGCTAGATGAAAGAATTAGATTTTTTTAGGAAGATGTGAGTAGGGGATAATGTCTCGAACGGAAAGACAAAAGAAGTTGTACCAAAATGAAGGAAAAGATGTGTCGTTTATCTAACTGGCCATCATTTCTGAGCAATGCAATTATATCAGTTGGGATGAGGTCCATCTCTTACATAGCTTTGTTTTTTTCAACCCACTCTCTATATCTTGTTTACTGGGACTCAAATAGTTTTTCCTCCAAGGGCTAATGCAGCCAAATGGAGAAAAATGATCATCTTGCTGCCTATTGAATAAATAAATCACAGACAAAGCCTTGGGTCTTTCACTTGGGTACCCTTTATTATTTTCTATTTATTTTTTTGCTCTATATGTGAAGTCAAACAAAGTCAATAAATGACATTGCTGAAGGTGCTCTTGGAGTATGTCAAAGGATACAATAAAGTTTGTAGCAAACACGGTGTCTTCTCTGAAGCTGTGCGTTTTAAAAGATGAATCTAGAAAAGAGTTTACATTAAACAGCTACCAGAGGCACTTTCTCAGTGTCAGAGAAACTGTTCAAAGACTTGGTCTGCAGGAATCTTTGGGAGAGAAAATGTTTTTTCTTTTTCTTTTTTTTTTAAGTAGCCCTCCCCCTAATGCAACGTTACCCAAGACAGTTAACTAAAATGTAATACAAATGAGTTCAATCTTTTGTTACTGGGCACATGCCCCAGTACTTATCCAAAGTGCAGCAGAAAAATCCTACTTAGGACTTTGAATAGGCAAAAGAAGAAAAAAAATCACAACAGGATTAACTGGGGCAGTTACATTGTGGGTTAGTACAAGAAAAAATAGGACACTGTAGTTTATTTTGAAATATAAGCGAAGTCAGCAAAAAAAAAGCACTTTGACCACACGTCTTTGCTTTTTCTGTGTGTGTGTGTCTAGAGCCAGAAAAGCTTAAAATCCTTAAAGAGTATATCTGGCTATTGTTCTAAACAGAAAGTGGATTGCCTTCTTATCAGCAAAGACTTTTCAAAGGGAAGTATATCAGACAGATGTGTAGCTGTCTATTGAAAATACAGGAAAGGGTAGATTAAGTGCTTGTGCTTTCCAAACAATTCTGCAGTGGAAGTGAAGTGCGTGAAATTCAGAAATGTAAATAGGGAGAAGTTCTCCTCATCCACTAAAAGCAGTCTCTCTCTTTAAAACAGTACAGAGAGCTTTCAAGTTCCTGAAAGTGTGTAACTGTACACGTATCTGAACCAAAAATATCTGGTACAACCCTGTCAGTATATTATGCACATGTCTCAAATAAATACAGTTTTGTTTTATATCTGAACACATGCCAAATATTTATGCATGTAATGTTTATGTAATTTCACAGTGGTAACATTTTTACAGGAGAGCGTTATTTTTGAAAATCCCATGAAACCCAATTTCCAAACATCCTGAATGTTTGTTGCTGCAGAAACTTAAACAGCAGCATGTGATCCCACAGATGGGCAAACCTGGTGCAGAATATTGAACAAAAAATAAGAAACAACTTCGGTCCAGATTAGCAGCAGGTACGTTATAAAATCAGAAACCTCTCTGTGGAACTCCTCTAGTTGTTGCGTTTCCCTCGGCTGCAATGTTGAACGGAGGAGGCGGAGCACATCGCGGAGTATTATCAGCTGCCTGGCTGACGTTTAGCAATCTCAGACCGTTTGTCCATGAAAACAAATACATGAGCTAAAGTTAGCTTGATATTCGCACTTGAGTTGAACAACGGTTCGAGTATAACTCGCTGTCGCAATGTTAACATCTGACGTATTTTACTGACCAGATTTGGACTGCAGTGCGGCGCTGGGCTGATGGTTGGCTCCGGGAGGAAGAGCTAATGAAGTAAGCTGGCGCAGCGCGTCAAACACAGAGCGGTCGGTTATTTCTTACTGGTATAGCACTGAGCCCAATGTTTGCTAAAGTAAAGACAAATATTATAGTGTCTCCACACACCTTCCATGATTGCACAGTAACGCTAACACTTCTTCGTTGGTATTCGGCGGGTTCTTCTGGTCGGCGGGCTAGGAATCGAAACTAGGAATCGTAATTTTAAAAAATGAACTATTCCGGGAGAATCGACATATGAGTCCCGGTTCCAATCGATGCTCGATTCTAGATGCCCAACCCTACTCCTGGGTCAGGCTAAGGTTGAAGAGGTGCTGCAGAATCCCACAGAGCTGCTTGGCACAGGCCTTGAGGACTCTGGGACTGACACCATCTGGACCTGCAGCCTTGTTCCGGTTCAGTTTCTCCAGCTGCCTCTTCACCTGACTTTTAGAGACAGAGAAGTGTCTCCAAGCTCTCATTTCAACCTTCGACAGAAATGAGAGCTTGGAAATTGGTCGGAGGTAAGGGAAAACTGTGGGGTCAAGCCATGTTTCTTCAGGAGAGGCTTTGCCACACCACGTTTGAAGGCAAGGGGTACAGCACCGGTATTCAAGCTGTTGTTTAAAATACTCAATATGTACTGGCCTTAGCAGGAAAAACCTATTTTACGAGGTGTGGGGGGAGGATGTCATCTGGGGAAAGGGAGGCTTTCATTGACGAGATCAGAGTCTCCAAGCATGAAAGAGAAATGGGCTCCAAGCTATTGAAGGGAACCTGATTGAAGATCTAGGTTGGTAAGGTGTGGGAAGGTTGTGGAAGACGGGCCCTAATAGAGGAAAACTTAGAAAGAAAAAAGTCTGGAAACTTATCGGGAAGATGCAGAGAGACAGGTAGAAGATGAGGTTTGTAGGCAACAAGAGCAGCATTAATAGTCTCATAGAGAACCCTTTGAATAAACTGGTTTACTGAGATGATGTTGGAAAAATAAACATTTCTAGCATGAGTAACTGCTTGTTGCTATTTGGACCAGTCATCCTTCAGGATTTGCAAAGCGAACTGGAGGTGGTCCTTCTTCCACTTACTCTCAGCCTGCCTGCATAATTTCTTTAATTCACGCGTGTGCAAGTTGAGCCATGGGTCAGATCTGTGTTTAAGGTGAGCAGGTTTCAAGGGAGCAACAGAATTTAAAGAGGCTACATGCAACTTTTTCCCCAAAATAAACGTAACAATAGCCTTTTTATTTGACCATTTATGACTCAAACATCTCCTGATGAGCATAGTGACACCTTGTCAGCTCACAGTGGGTGCACCTATAAGCCTGCATCCAATTGTTTCTATTTTCTGTCTGGTCGGATTTTCCCGCACTGTCTGCAGATGTGACGTCAAGCACGTTCATGTTAAACTTTTCAGATCACTCTGCCACCACCACTAGTCAGCAATTAGCCTTTTGTTGTGTGATATATATTGCAAACAAACTTAGTTTCTCAAACAATATATGTATTTGTCTGTTCTTACCTCTGTAAACATAATGTTGACTTCTTCGCAGGTGATCAAGGGTTTATCAATGGAGCTTAGATAAGTCGATGAACACAGCACCGGTCCAGACTCCAGGGAGCGGTAATGAACCTCAAGCTGTTTGTCAAGTGTTGGTAAAAAGCAAGAAGAATTCAAAGTTTGCACATGATGGTTGTTCAACTTCAAAGTGACAGACCAAGAAGCAGGTTCACCACTGTGTTCACTACGCTGTGTCACGACTCGCGCTCGTTTTTTTTTACTTTTATTTTTTTATTATTAGGCTGTTTGCAGTTAACTGTAGTCTGCTGCTCATTTGAAACTTTAAATATGACCCATATCCCAAAAAATTTTTTGTTTCTTTATCTGATCTCTGTGTCAGACTGGGACCTAGAGAGCAGCAGGGGGAGAAAGGAGAATTCGCTGCAATCAGGGAGGGAAGGGCGTGACTAAGGAGGGCTGAAAGATTTCATTGGATTGCAATGTCCCTCGTGAAAACAGCCACAGTCGATATTTTAATTAATAATATGGTTCTATTTAAACTATTACAACGCCCAGTATGCCTGTCCATGCCTGACCACAACTACCAACAGTCACAGCCCTTCAAGTCTCAGGTAATATGCTGTCACAGTTATTCAGTTATTTAGATCACATCACATTCAATTTAAAACATTTTCTACTTTGTTCTGGACATTTCTCAAAATGTAGCCTAGCCAGCCCCAGGCTAACGTTACTTACCATGAATGTCTCTACAGTGCTTTAAGTGGGCCGGTACGCATGGGTACGCAGTACCAGCACTTCTAAATTTTACTCCTCAGTGTACCGGGACTTATTTCCAGCGTGCGCTGTGTACCGGAACGTTTTTCCAGCAAGTGTTGATGAGTACCTGGACTTTTCCTCAGCAGTTAATACCCTCCTTAGACTTCCCAACACTTTACAGCTTCTATTTGTTTATAATAAAAATTGCCTCAAAATAAAACCATTGTTTATAAGCATAAAGCTTGCTGTACTGCTGCCTTCATGTGGTATGGGAAAGATGATACTTTCCACTTGTGAAGTGGAAATTCCCATTGCGTTATGTTCAAGTGCTTTTGTTGTCGTAGTGAAGTGAAAGAAACAATGCCACCTGTGGCTGAATCAGCGGAGCCGAAGCGCTGTGAGAGCAGTAGCACAGCTTCGTGGAAGAACGGACATAATTTTAATTTCGTCAACGAAAAGAATATAATGATAAAATGCACACTCTGCATTGGGGAAAAGTCCACTTGAAATTTTAAACATCTTGTATCCAAACACCACTCTATCAGGCTATCTGGGCTGGATAAGTGTTTTCGATTCATGTGTTCTGTGATCAAAAAAATAATTAATAAAACGCTATGTGGAATAGCCTATTGCTGGCTGTCTTTCCTGTTGTTGTCCTGCAGAGTTAATTTAACTGGATGACTGACGTTATTCATTGTCACGACTTCTTGGTGCATTTAAAGGAGGCTGTGTCTGTCAATTAAGTTGCAACATGTTGTTGGGATCCTGTGTTCTGCTGGTGTTTATGCTGTGTGTTTGCTCTCCTACCTTCTCTGCAGGGGCGTGGCTGATTGGCGGCAGGTGCAGCTTGTATGAACTCATCATCTCCAGATTTAAAAGAGGAACGGGAGATGCAAGCTGACACCAGATTGTTCTTGGTGCAAGCATGGTAAACACGGCCAACGTAGCTCCAGAAGATATTTTTAAAAGATACTTTTGTGTGCTTACTCTCCCTGGCTTCCTCGCAGACCCAGATCCACATTCCTCCGTTCTCCAGAGTCTTCCTCCTTTGGTCTCCGCTCCGTCGGAATATATCCCTGGAAACAACTTACCTGAAACTCTGGATTTTACTCCTGGTCAGCTTCTGCGCCATTGCCTCCGCTGGTCTGCCTCCTCTCCGTCCGTCTTTCCGCTCCACCTGCAAACACACACAGCCAAGACCTCCGTCAGTCTCCACCTACCTCCGGTACAGGATCCTACTTACCACCTCCAAAGATCTGAACCCACTATCATCCTGTGAGTAGCCACCCATTCTCTGTCTCAATTTCCCGTCTTCACAGAGTAGCATCCTTTTTCTGCCGCAGTTCTCCGTCTGCCTCCGTGGACCCATTTCCTGGCGCTCTACCAGAGACATTCACATTTTACTATTTGTAAATAAACATAATTTTATCATATACAAACCTCTGCCCAGTGTTCTGAGTTTATTGCTGCATTTGAGTCGTGAAAACCCCGGAAACATGACACATGTGCGAGGCGCTGCGAACTGACTTTTAATTCTTGGTAACGCATAAGTACTCTATGCGTTACTTTTATGAATGGATAACGCTGTTGCGTAACTGATTACTTTTAATTGATGGTAACACTGTAACCTAATTAACTACTTTCCAAAGTAACTATACCCAACACTGGTTATTACCAGAGTACAGGAGCCACAATAGTTTCTGACATGCCAGAGGTTTTTGTATCACCTGCATAGCATCTGAAATATTTTGAATTTAGATTTTTAATGTCCACGTTTACATTTGGCTTGGTTTCGTGACACTTGCTCATTTGGCTCGTGGATTTGATTTAGAACTGGATTTATCCTTTTGTTCTTTGAAATTTCTGTACTATAAATCTATAGATTGATAGGTACATAAATATCACCAATGTTTTTGTCCCGTATTTGTATCAGACTGATGGCAGGTCATTAAAGGGATTACCGGCACTTATTTTTTTCAACTTAAAGCACTGTGTCTCCACTTGCACGTCTCACGGTGCAGCAGCACCTGCTGGGATGGTGACCCCGGCAGCTTTGAACATTTAGCAGCTTCCACCTCCAGAGACTTCAGCTTTTTTCATTCGCAGTCGTCCAGCGCCATCTGGGCATTTGTTATGTTTCTGCATTTTCAGCTCAGCAGCAGCCCGTCTTACCACTCTGGAAAAACCGCCTAGAGAGCTGCATGAAGCCCTGACAGGCCTCAAACCCCACATCCCCACAAGCCTCCTCCATGGCTTGAAGCAGTGGGACCTGTCTCTGTGGGTTCCTTTCATACACCTTCCACCTCCAGGCTGGGAAGAACTCCTCACCACGCAGGCCTGGGACCTTAGTTATGGCCCACTGGCCAATCACATTTCTTCCCTGGCGCCTCTTCTTAATCAGGTTGAACCCAGCCTCATCTATGAAGATATATTGATAGATTTCATTGGCTGTGTCATAGTCCCGGATGCGCTGAAGCAGACAGTATTAGAATACAAGGTACACTATGGACACAGAGACACAGTATGCTACAGTGAGAAAATGTAGAAAAGGAACACCATTACAGGAAATTACTGTATAATGGTACAATGCATGCATGTGTCAGTGATGAATGTATGGGACTTGCAAGCACAATACTCTCGATGTATGCTCCTTTTATGCTGCAGTCCTTAATTGCAAATTGCTCGCCAGACCCGAAAGTTTAGGGATTTGAATATTTGTGTTTGCTCGATTGATGCTTTGAGATTTTATGTGAGAAGTGTGTGTAAACCTGAAAAATTGTGTGCTGTGTTTTGACAACAACGTAATGGGAAATTGAAATCAGAGTGTAAAGAAAAAAAGTCAGAGTTCTAATATGATAAGGAGATCTTAAGTAGTGATAAATTGAGTCAAGCGATTGGGGACAGAAGTAGAGGTTGTGAAAATTGTACCTAATTTTTGCTTTTTGTGTTTTAGCAATTTTAAAAAAACTAACGTAATATTCAGAGAACTTCTAGACCTTCAGACTCCTTTGAAGGATGTGACCTCAAATGCTTTGACAAGTAACTGCAGGCACACACTGAATAAAACAGAGAAGCTTCCCTTTAAAATATAACTGGGTTTTTTAACACAATAGATGAACCTTACAACCAACTCACTGTGTCAACAATCCCATCTATTCTAACGTGTACAATCTACAAACTACCAGAGAGATTGAGAGAGAGAGATTGAGATCTGCTCTTATCGGTCAGTGCTCCACTCTGTCAAGCAATGAAACACAGGCTGGAAAGAATGGGCTTCAAAGGCTAGACTCACCCAACAGTTGAGATGAAGTGGAAAGTAAGGGACAAATAGCAGTTTTAGAAGACAATGGACACCACGCGACCTGATCTAGGGTGGGCAGCTGGCCTTGACAGGTGGTGGTACGGCTGCAGTCGGCTGACGTTAACAGAATAAAAGGAAAAGAAAGAAAGAAGAGATATGGCACTGCTTCTAGCAACAACTGGTTTACAACACAGAGCATACAACTCTCAAGGCCAGCGTGCGGCAACGCTAAATGGCGTTGAGTAAACAGTGGTTTACAAGTTCACAAACTTATATCAACCAACAGAAAAACGGGACCTAACCCGTCGGACCTAACTCCTCTACCCAGAGGGCGGCGCAAGGGATACTGGGAGATGCACTCCATTTAGTCTGTGGAAAATGAATTCCAACAATACCCTGCTGGAGATGGGCAGCAGCAGCCCCAACCCTCACCACCCCACCTGTAGAAATAAACAGGCATAAAATATAGATGGATGGATGTATGGATCATTATTTAAAAACAGATATTTGCATTTCATCACATTACTTTTGTCTTTAACATATGTTTTATAATCTAAAACATTTCAATTTAACCAAAAAAGAAAGCAAAAATAGATTAAATTTGTAGGGGGGCAAATATGTTTTTTTACAGCTTTGCATACGTGAAGTCATGAATAAACTTTGTCTGAATGTTGTTTTTCTATGTGTTGAATCCCTGAGGCTGCTTGCATGTGCTGCATACTGATAAATCTTCACCAAACTGGAAATGTCTTTCTGTCTTCTTCCTCTTTGCTGTGTCAAGTCAAAGTACACAGATACCTGCTGTTTGTCAGGTTGTGTATATCTCAAGGCAGGAAGATTTGAGCTGTCAGTGACAGGCAAAGGTTTGAGACATGAAAGAGTGACTGAAAATACTTGTTCCTCAATCTGTTCTGTTTACCACAAGTCAAACATGAAATTAAGATATTTCATTTTGGGTTATGTTGATGCCTGCAATGTGCAGCAGTTGTTGGTACTGTTTCCTCACAGGAAGATGGTGTTGGGTTTAAATCTTAGCTATAGGTTTGTGGAGTTTACACACACATTACGGGCATGCATGGTTTTTCCAAGTACTCCAACTTACTCTCACCATCTAAAACACGCATGTTGTGTCAAGTGATAACTCACAGTTGCCCTTAAACGTGTGTGCATGGTCATTGGTCCCATGTGTGCCCTGGAAGTTCAATTGAGATAGGCAACTCTGTGGCGCAACAATGATCAAGCAGGTGTAGAAAATTATCTGGATGTGTCATATTGACATGTTTTACTTTTATAGTTGTTGAGTTTTTAAAGCCAGAGTATTCTTTGTCCCAGAGCAGAAGGGAGTATAACTTTAAGTGTTATAACTGCATTTTTTAAGCATCTCATGGCAGCACAAAGATGAGAAAAAGTTTGTCACTCTGATAGAACACATCATTCAGTGCTGTGAAAAAAAACTATTTCTGATTTAGTTTGTGTTGTCAAAATTAAATGCTTTAGATTATTAAAGACATTGAAATATCTCAAAAAAAGGATTGTTGGCAGCGTATTGAGACACAAATATGTGCCATGAACCAGAAATGTCGACTTAATCATAAATGTAAGATGTCCTCGGAGTTTTTTTTTTGTGTTTGGGTGTAATTTTCCTTTCAGCAAAACCCCTATACGCCAGGTTTCAGTCTGCTTAAACACCTGCACTGCATCAGTAGATCCTTATTTTTTCTGTGCTTCCTTGTCAGATTGTTGGAATTGCATGGACTTCTCGTAGACCCGTTTTGTACATTTTCCCTCTAATTGAAGATCTTTGGATTTTTATATATCAAGGTTCTTCTGTAGCATTTTCAGCTTATCTCTTCCAAAATAATAAGGTGCTGTAAGTAATCCATTATTGTCTTCATTTGGGTCTCACATTCTATACCATGTATTGAAAATATATTTGCAAGTTTTTTGCTCATATAACAAAGCTTTTGCAAAAGCCCAACAAGATTTTTTTTCAGTCATGACTTCATTCACCCCTGGGTGTCTGGGCTTTTCCCAGTATAATTTCATGCCATTACACATAAATGGTGTGCCATTTTTGGCCCATTTTGGTGTATCATTTTTTTGGAGCTTTTAGGCATCTGCAGGACTTTCAAAATCATTTTACTCTGTTAAAATGACATGCCAAATGGTCTGGATGAAAGATGCGGACCGCCATCTTTTCACAGTGAAATCACAAAGTGAGAAGAGAAAGTCCCGTCCCTGGACCTGAATCAATAAGTCATCTTTTGTGAGTTTTTTCAGCAGCTCAGATTCTACTGAAAAACGATAAAAGTAGTGGAGGAACACAGAACTACTGATAACTGAAACTAATGCTTTGTTACCTCTTTGCTGCTTTGCTACAAATGACCGGACACAGCCTAAAAAAAATTTGATCTGTCTCTTAACCCCAAGTGAAGTTAAAAAAAATTATCACTGAATGAGGCAAACTAGTCCCATTTTGTAAAACAGACATGTATTAAACAGCTGAAGACAGAACTCCAAGCATCTGTCCAAGTGAAAGTTGAAGGTTTCTCTCAAATCTTAACTTCCAATATCCAATCTGGCTGCAATGAGCCTATGATGAAGTGATGGCTGCAGTAATAAACTGGTAATTTGCACTTCAAGTGGTTTGCATCCTAATTAATCAGACATGCTCATAGTACTGTACACTCTCTGCTAGAGAACATGGTGACCCAAAGTTTGAATGTAAAAACTATTAATAAATGTGTAATTATCCACTTGTGTTTCTAATAGCCCACAACATGTAGCACACGCCACTGGATTTTTTCTGATTTGCAAAAAGGAAAAACGGTAAAGGGGACATGACAGCATTTCCACATCTAAGTTCCACAGTATGAAACAAATGGGGTGCAGCAATACTGTCTAAGTCTTTGAAATCTTTTGATCCAAAAGTTTGGCATGCATCTAAGAAACTTAAGCAGGATGGAAGTATGTTTTCTTTTTCTATTTTTTTCACATTCTCAGCACAAATTTCAGAGTATGTTATTGGGTTTTTAGGTGACAGACAAACATCACATTTTTATATAGGGCAAGAAAAATGATACATGTTTTTCTTTTGTTTGTTTCCAAATAGACATCTAAAGACCTTTTAGTTTTATCTGACAATAGCTTTTTCTTCCACTACTGTATACTTTATAGTCATCATAGTGATCAAGTTAACTCCCATCAGACCTTTAGACATCTGCAGGTTTGCAGTATTTACCATAGACCATTAAGCTGTTTTTATGATGAATGCTCTTCTTCTTGGTCAGTTTACGGGGACAGACAGATCTTTTTAGGTTTGCAGTGGTGCTGTACATTTACCATTTTGGATGGATTGACCAATTCTCAGTGAGGGGCTAAAAGCTTTAAATATTTTTTTCTGCCTACCTCTACTTTAAACTTCTCCACCACTTTATCCCTGACATGTCTGGTGTGTTCCTTGGTCTTCATGATGTTATTCTAATGTAATTTAGCAAACCTCTGAGCCCCTCACAGTATATGCACATCACACTTTTTAGATGTTTATCTGTAAAACATGTTTACAGTAATTTACCCTTTTCTTTTTCCTTCATCATCTTCTCCACTTTGTGTTATAAACATTTAAGCTTGATTTAGGTCACACTAAATGTACCTGTTTAATTCTGTCTTTCAGATCAGTTTTCACTCTGTGTCGATTTCTTATAGATTTTAAATCTCTCATTTGAAAAACACTTCCACTGAGCTTACCTTATTGTTGTATATTTACTTAAAACTAGTGCTATGATTAAAAATCTGTGTTTTGTGATTAAATCCTTTTTGTGAAACAAGAAAGTTTAGTATTTCTCCTGAACCAGCACATCTGTTAAGGTGTTTTGGTCCAACCATCTGACCAAGGCAAATGTCAGTGGTCCTGAAATTGTTTCTGTGAACCTAACGAGTAGCATCAAACTGACTATCCCAGTAATTTTCCCAAAGGTTACATCAATACCACAACAAATAAACATAAAAAAAGTAGCAACTTCTGTGATCCATACAGCGAATCTGTCCGGTCCTTTGAATGTGTGGTCTTTCATTTGTCAGTACCATGGCATTTTAATCAGTGTGTTTGTCCCAGATTGCCAATGTTGATTCAGGGTGTGTTTGATCAGTGTGTTGTAGCATCCAATATGTCAGCCAGTGATAACACTCTCCCACTGTGTGAGTCCTATGAAGGGCAGCTCTCTCTGCATGAGAAAGACAATCAATTTCTCTCCCAGTCACAGATATTATTAAGATAGGAGATGAGTGATTCAGAGCTGGTGTAGTGTCGTGTTGACATGCTGATCCACTGGTTAAACTCCTGAATCTCACAGTGTGAACATTTCCTGTGTGGAAAACCTCATCTGTGTCTGAATGTGGTTCACATAATTCCTTCTCACTGCACCGACAAATACAAAGAAAGTCACAGTTGGATGCAGTCTGCTAGTAGACAGCTTTTCGGTTCTTGGCATGTTATAACCAAGTAAATTTTGTTAGTAATTTGACATAACTGGTTTCCATCAGACTGTATGAAATTGGATTTAATACCTCAGATTAATCTGCATAAATCTGGTTTGAACTAATTTCTATATATTTTGATTTGTGTTGGACCATGGTTAGCCTGTGCTGTGTACTGATTACATATTAACTGAACTGAACCGCTAATAGAATTATGGTTGGTTAATATTTCCAAAAGGAAAACAAAATGTAACTAAGATTTTATTTTAACAAAAAATAAAATGGTGATCACATGATACATCTAGGGGCTGCATGGTGGTGCAGTTGGTAGCACTGTTGCCATACAGCCAGAAGGTCCTGGGTTCAAATCCCAGCCTGGGGTCTTTCTGCCTGGGGTTTGCAAGTTCTCCCAGTGCATGTGTGGGGTCCCTCCAGGTACTCTGTCTTCTAACACTCTTTTTTTGTGTAGGATGACAGACTTGTTTGTCTGGAAATGCTCTAAGAGCCCTTCACAGATGTTGTGGCAACAACAATTGCTTTAATGGTATCAGTCAATTATATGGAAACAGAAAGAGCAATAACTTTTAAAATACATGTTTCCCACTTTGGCTGGCTTTTATTCAGTAAATAAGGACAGTGTGGAAATTTGTGAATTTTTCTACATTTGAGGTTAAATTCTTTTTTATTACAACTTAGGAAAGACCAGACATTTCTTTATCTTCTCATATGTTTTTCTTCCAGATCATTGCTGGTGTCTTTACTGGCACTGAGTTAACTCACTGATAAGTTAAACACCAGCAAACTGCCAAAACTCCTGCTCGCATAGAGGTGCATACACTTGCTAATGATCAATAATTAAGAGCATGATTCCTGACACTTCCCCTTTTATTTCCTATCAAACTTGCAAGTGCGTGCTCAATTTTTTCAGATATTACCTACATTTAGTATAGCTCCAGTTATAGTTGTAGTTATAGTAATGTAAGAAACTTAAAGTAAAATGTCAAGGTTGTTCAAATTTAAATATAAAAGGTGAACATTTTTAATTGAATCAGGGTGAGAAACACTAGAGACTTTTAATCAGTTAGTGAACGCATTTTGTTCCATTTTAGAATTATATTAGAGCATCAAAAATGCTCTGTGTTATTGTTTTTAACTTGGGCAACAATCAGATAAAACACTTTTATCACTTTTTTAAAATAACTCAAACTTTACACTATAAGCAAAATCCATATTTGAGGGTTTTCATGCTCATTCACAGGGATCCTTGTTTCATGGGCAGTGCCCTTTTATATTTGACAAATATCATTCCAACGCATTCAGAAATAAATAGATTCTGATTTATTCCATCCTATACACTAACCAAGTGCATGTAAATGTTCCATATATGATTCAAGAAAGCTTTACTATCCAGAGAAAGAAGCTGTGAGACCAGTTTCATTAGACATGACAGCTGAATACATTCAGAGTATCATGATGTCATAAGGTATTACTGTCCACACAGATTGCTTGCACTTTTTTCATTAGTTTGATGAACATGCGTACTTTGTCACATTCAAAGTGGAGTTTTAAGGCTGTTTTCATATTACAAAGAGTTTTCTAAGAATGTAATTGGAGACATGACAGATAGTATTTTTGCCATTAGATTAGAAGCAAAGATTCCCTACATGCATTTATATTACATTTACACAAAAATTGCATTTGCTTTTTTCTACACAGTCAATTACAGTGCACACAAGACATTCACAAGCCCATAATTAAAATGAATTGCAAACCTTCTCCTTCTCTAAACCGTAACACAGCACTCAAAATGACACAGCTTTAGAAAACCAGGTGCAGTGGAACTGGAAGACAAATAATTTAACAAGTTATGTAAAAAAAAAAACATAACTCTCCCTGCACCTGAGAAAGCATGTCAGTGGTGAAAAGAAGCTATCCACATTGCTAAAGAAGAGACAGCCTGAACATGCTGCTAAATAAATCAAGTGAGCCCACACTGCAGCCTCTCTGAGAAGATAGCCGTAAACCTGCAGTGGACACCTGAATTTATCTCTCTGGTGTCATCTATTTTCACCTCTGTCACACCTCTTTTTACGTCACTTGTTCTACTTTAGAAGTTTCTCAACACAATTCCAGATGCTGTCTCTCAATATTTGCAGCCCACAGCCAACATGACTCACATATCTCCAGACTGCAAGGCAGAGATACTCCCAACTTTCAAACAAATAGGTTCCATAAACTTGCCACAGACAGTCATACCGTAGCTGAATTCATTTTGGAGATATTTGTTCCTTTGTTCGGAAAGACGGTTGAAAGCTCTTTTGTTATCTTATACAGTTTATTGAGAAACTGGTTTCAATTTGCTGGCAGCTTTAGAGACAAAACATATTTTGCTGCTATATTACAGTTCCACAAGACAAAAGGAAAAAAAGGGGTTCAGTTCTGAAGAAAATAGTTGTTATTTAGTGTTTGTTATTGTTTGATATGAACATAGGAGCAGAAACCAGTTTAGCTGACAAAACCCTGTCATGTTGTTTACTGACACTCAAGCATAGGCAGCAATTGACCTGTAGTTCAGTACCACTCAGCAGTGCCCGCCGAAAGCAAACTAACCAATAGCATTCAACCACCAGTTGGGTAAAGCTTTGTGGCAGGCCTTACAGTAAACTGAACATGACAACCATATGTAAGAATGTCTACATTTATAGAAGATTGCTGGTGTAGGTAGATGTGCTCGGGTAGCCAGATCTGCTCGTGGCCTTGCGCCTGCATATGACATCGTATCACATGATTAGCTGGACACTGACATTACACTCTATGATTGGCTGGATGTTCGTAAGTTGAGGTAGTGCACAGTTGAAAAAAAAACAACTTTATTGAACAAATAGCAAGTATACAATTTAAGAACAAATTATGAATACAGATTAATTCAACAGATACAAACAGCAAACATAGGAATTGTTCTGTATAGTTAAACAGTTATCATCTTTTATTGGTAAAAACAGGTTAAAACATCTTTCCATCGTAAGGGAAAATCCATCAAAATATGGTTAATAATAACCTGCTAAACTCCAAAGCCCATGTATGCAAGGTGAGCAGTACCAGAAAAGATGTGTCACGTTTTCTTGACAATCCCCATTGGAACTGTTATTAACATTTACGTCTCTTTAAAGTTTTACCATAGAGTGCTTGCCAGGGTTTTAAATGGGCACCTGCCCCTTTCCTCCGTGATGCACCAAGTGCCCTTTTTTGAGTTTTTTTTTTTTTTGAGAGTGGGGCCCTCCTGTGCCCCTCAACAGTAACATTTAACTTTTAAATAACAATTTAGATAAATAAAATGATCTGGGTTCCATCCATCACATGATCACCATCAATCAATGCTCATCCACTTCCTCAGCTGCTTTGCTTTGGGAATGAGGCTGCCAGTTAGTAGGATGTACACAATAATACAGGAGTAGTCTACTGGATTACTAAACTCAGCAAAAAAAGAAACGTCCTCTGACTTTCAACAGTTTTTACTTTCAGTAAACTTAATGTGTGTAAATATTTGTATTTAAAAGAGTTAACACCATAAGACATAAACTAAAAAGGTTTCACAGACATGTGACTAACAGAAATAGAATAATGTGTCCTTGATTGAAGGGAGGCTCAAAATCAAAAGTACCAGTCAGTATCTGGTGTGGGCACCAGCTGCTTGAAGTACTGCAGTGCAGGCCTACAAGGCCTCAGTCCAGCCTCTCTCTGCCTATTGCGGACAGTCTGAGCACTGATGGAGGGATTGTGTGTTCCTGGTGTGACTCGGGCAGTTGTTGTGGCCATCCTGTAGCTGTCACGCAGGTGTGGTATTCGGATGTACCGATCCTGTACAGGTGTTGTTACACGTGGTCTTCCACTGCAGGATGATCAGCTGTCCTTCCTGTCTCCCTGTAGCGCTGTCTTAGGCGTCTCACAGTGCGGAAATGGCAATTTATTGCCCTAGCCACATCTGCAGTCCTCATGCCTCCCTGCAGCATGCCTAATGCACGTTCACGCAGATGAGCAGGGACCCTGGGCATCTTTCTTTGGCTGTTTTTCACAGTCGGTAAACAAGTCTCTTTAGTGTCCTGCGTTTTTAGAACTGTGACCTTAAATGCCTGCTTTCTGTAAGCTGTTAAGGTCTTAACGACCATTCCACAGGTGCATGTTAATTAATTGATTATGGTTAATTGAACATGCATGGAAAACATTGTTTAAACCCTTTACAATGAAGATCTGTAAAGTTATTTGGATTTTTACAACATTATTGTTGAAATACACAGTCCGTTTCTTTTTTTGCTGAGTTTATATGTACACGTTGTTAAGTTGTCTTGTGGCAATTGATGAGATGAAATGAGCATCCTGTGTGTGCACCATGCAACTGTGAGACAAAACACTACCTGTCATTTTACTACAAACCACAGCTCCTGACATTTGTCCCAAGCCCATGGTAGAAGGGAGGACTCAGAACTGGGCCCTCCAACTATCAAATTATGGCCAAGAATATTTATCTCAAAATAGGCCTGTTTGTGAAGAAAAACATAGGTCTGCTATTGAAGTTACATAAAACCATTTTATGTATTTATTCTTCCTAACTGTCCTTGCAGTACTGGTGTCAGATCTCCCCTCCCCACCTTCCCTAAACACAGAAAAACTTCTAACTTTCAGTTTATTAGGCTGCTGCAGGACTGAATGAAATAATGCAGCTTCCGTAGGTCTCTCCGCTCTGGGTTAGGCATCCTCCATCACTTTGATATAAAGAAACCGCACCGTGACTTTCACCTGAGGAACCCGCCTAAAAGTGCAGGTACAGCCTACGTTCGGTTCACTCTCCGCTCCTTTCGCCTAACGTTACTACCAGGCCCATCCTCAACGCTGCATACAGGATCTGGGCTGGAGGTGAGCGGCCGTGAATAGAATAAAGTTACGTCTGTAGACCTTCAGCACTATAGAAAAGTTCAGCCAATAGCAATAGCCTTTGCCGCTCACATCAAAAAATGCCACATAAACAGAAACAGTAGCCGAAGATGGCTTACTGTACCAACTATTTGGACAGCAGCATGTAGCTATTGAAAACCAGATGTGCCACAATTTGATAAATCAAAATGTTCCAAAATTGATATTTACAAATGTGAAACTTTTAATAAAACTTGAAATGCATTTGTCTAAATTAATCTATTATTATCCTTATAAATAAATAAATATATAATATTTTTATATTTAAATTATAGAGATTTATAAAGAATTAGAATTATAAAGATATACATTTATTTTATCTCTCCACTTTAAATTTCTCTGAGGTCCTAACACTGCCATAGAAAGGTAGAATTAACCCCACTGAGCTGTTTTGCTGTCTGCAGCTGAGTTGCCAAGGAGGTTAACCAATCATATATTGGGGTTTATTTAGTGAGACACAGCAGCAAGTTAAATTATTCCATGATGTATTTTACAATACTTGTTTAATCAGCTACCAGCTCTCCTATGGTCTTTTCAGTGTCCATAGTCTCATAACAAAACACAGCCCAGCAGCAGCGTCTCCACAACAACATTGTGCCCTATCAATAAAAAACAAACAAACAAATAAATAAATAAATAGGCTACTTTTGCTTTAAATGGTCCCCATCTGAAGACAATGATACATTATTTTCAGATTCTTCATGAAATTATTGATGAGTATCAGTCTTTGTTCATCAGGATAGTGACTATAAGTTATAAGTTAAGTTGTTGAAACGTGTTTTAAAGTCTTGCTCTATGTGCCCCTTTTTAACTTTGAGCACCTGCCCCTCTGAAGGGCTCTGCACAACTCTGCTCCAGAATGGTTCATTGTTGGATTTAAGATATAAATATATGTATAGCCATGCAAGCTGAAACACACACGCACACACACAGACATAGACTTGGTGGAGTCATGGACTCTAGGGTCGATTTATAATTTTGAAGATGACTTTCCCATAGTCCAGTGCTCCGGTTATTGCCCTTCCATGTAATTTGATTTCAGGGAAATTAAAAACTGATTGCACTGGGGTTTTGATCCAGCCCACCAATGCAGTAACACACACACAACTTTAAACTCACTTCTCACCACCACACACACAGATGCGATGCTAATAGTGAAATTGTCTTAGTTGCAATACAGGAATTACATGTCCATTCTACACAAAGAAAACCTGCTGCTGGTATTATAAGCCTCATATAATATTCTAATTATATTACTGTATTACTGTAGCGATATTATCACTGTTCTGGGTTCTTCAGCCATGTCTCCACTTAAAATGGTTCAAGAACAGTTTTATTTCTAATTTGGGTGTACATTTAAAAAAAATTTGAGGCGGGAATTGCAGGAATGTTAAGGGGTTAAAAACTCCAACATGTAGGTCCTCACTCCATTTTATAACATATATTTGGTTGTTTTTGCATGTGTTTTGGTAAATCTTGAACATGAACATAACATTTGAAAGTCAAAGTGTACACATAACCATCTGTATTTTGATATTGTGTGTTCAGGTATTATTTATAATAATTTTCTCTTTTTCAGGGTATATTAGACACAAAAATAAAATCAATATCATGGTTTAGGTGCTAAACCCAGTCTCTTTTGACTGTAATCACATGGTGCTGCAAAGTTGTGGGGAAGGCAATCTGTTCCAGCTGACACAATAGTTTGGCACAGATTAGTTTATTTATGTAGCACTAAATTACAGGAAAAATAATCTCAGGGCATTTTACATAATAATGGACATCTGTCCATTCAGTCAGTCAATAAAGTATTTTTTATCACTTTCAATCCAACAACATAGAGTCCAAACAATAATCACTAAACTAACAAAGCACTCAAAGAGCGCAGACCTCCGCCAGGGCTACTTATCTCCCCCGATTCCCATCTTGTTATCTATCTCTAAGTTTCGGTACTTTTCCAATAAAGTGTCTGTTAAAGCTGCTATACCAAATCTGCAAAACAAGGTAGCTTAATTTTTTTCTCATGTCTCTTAGCAACGTTCTAACATAGAATTCTACAGTGGCCCTGAAAGGTCACAGCACGCAACTTAAGAAAACACATGCAAAAAGTCAAAACACAAGAAAAACGACACAACACATTAGAAAAACGTGCTGCAAAAAGACCACAACACAACGGAAGTGAAGTGTTTCCAGGGGACACTTAAATGTGATGCACACGGCCTGACATGCTTGTTGTTGACACGGGTTTCGAGTCACAGCTCAGTCACCGTCTCTGTCCTTCAGTGGTGTTGGAAAACGAGATAAAAAGTAATTGTTTTTTATTTATTTTAATATTGTGATCGCATGATTCAGCCTATTGCAGTGATCTGTTGCTAAACTATCGTTAGCCTTTAACCGTCTTTTTTTCTCTTTCTACTCTAGATTGGATTATTATTGTATATTTAGATTTTTTACTTTTTCTTTTTTCTTCTTTTTTTAAACGTGTCTTGTTTGGCAGTGTGGAGCTCAGAATTGGTGTCTGAGTACCAAGTAGAAGCCCAATAGATTTACTTTCACAAGTGGAGCACTACAGCTTTTGCTATAGTACTCCACTTGATATATATGTGTGAAAAATCTTTGAATGAATTGCTGTGGGTTTTATTTTCTGATGTTATGGAGATGGAAAATAAAGGGGGAGAAGGAAAGAAGATTAAGAAGAGAGGTAGGAAACAAAAAGTCAAGAGAGAGGGTGAGTTGAAAATACAAGAGAGGAAGGGGAACAAAGAAAAAACAGGAAAACATAGAAGTCTGCCTCCATACCCACAGAACGGCAGAGGGGAAAAAACAAAAAAGGAACATCGACAAAACAAAACAAACATTGTGAACTAAGAACTACACAACCACATGACACAACAATGGATATAAAAATTCAACAACGTCACTGAAAAGCACATGGTATTGATTAATCAAGATCTAGTAATGATAACCTCAGCCCAAGGATGTATCTGTAAACACCGGAGACCCCACACCTCTAACTCCGACACACTCGCCTCCATGGCAAATTTATGTTACATTGTTTACAGTTACCTTTATCACTAAAGGAGTCAAGGAAGTAACTAAACATCTGACACAGAGCAAAATATAGGAGAAGATTTAGGGAAAAAATGAGAGATTGACGAAGAGGGAAGAGGAGTAGCCATAACAGCAATGAGGCTAAGCTAACTAAGTTAGCGGGGCCTTACCATGCCAAGAAAAACAGTGTGAAACACAAAGAGTTCCCAAAACGTAAAGTACACCAACAAAAAATGTGTTTTAGCGTGCTTGTGTGTTAAAATAACTTAGAAAAGCGCACAGCACAGAGAAAACTAGATCAATTCAAGAGTCTGAACACCAAACACCTCCACAGAGTGCAACAACAGGAAATAATGCAATACGGCTTACCCAATCAGGATCCGGGTGGAACCTTAAAGCTAAAGGAAGTGCATCAACCCATGTCAATTTTCTCCCACTGTCTGCAATAATCTTGCTAATTTTAGATTTAAGAGCCGCATTTGCACATTCCACTGAACCAGACTGTTTCAGTCCTAGAACATTTCAATGATGACATTATTCACAAAGTGAGGACCATTATCTGAAAACTGTAATGTTTATATATATATATATATATATATATATATATATATATATATATATATATTAGGACCCAAATGCAGCAAGTAAATAAGTCCAAAAATAACAAAGAAGCCAACTGAAGAGATATAAATTCTGTTAATGTTGTATGAGGATTTAATTTTGTAGTGCATGTGGAAACACTTAGAAACCATGAATAATCAAGAGGAATGTGGCACATCCTGTGTGCCTTGTGAAGAAGCTGTGACCATTCTGTGAAGGAGGATCTATGTGGGAGGAGTTTCCTTTTTAACTCTTGTTTCAAATAAAAACCTTATGCTGAGATAAAGCTGTGCTCAGTTACTAGAACTGAGTCCAGTGAACGACGTCTCACTGTTAAAATATATAATTGTTGTTTGTTGTTCTTATTGCTCCTTTTTACAGAAATGAACGAGCACGCGGGAAGGTGAAATGAGAGCTCAGAGAGAGCCCAGGGTCATAAATTAAATCTGTGTCTGTTCCTTTAAAATAGGCTTTAAATTAGAGTGAAAACGCCTTCTCAACAATATGGTGACCCCGACGCGATTTCTGGAAGTAGCAAAGGAAAACGTGAGTTTGGAAATTGTTGTGATTAACAGATACTGGAGATCGGAGGACGGAAGTGACCCAGGCCTGAAGTTATTTGGTAAGCGCTGACACACGAGGCGCAAAATTGACTAATCTAAAAAGTGTGTTCTGTCTGTTGTTCTCCAGTAAATGTTGATATCTGTTTCTGCTGAGTTAAATATACGCCGACCGGGTCGGTGAACTCAGGGTGTGGCCGGCCCTAAGGTAAGCTAGGACGCTTCTTACTGAAAGCTTGCGTGTTGGACACGAAGAAGGCTGAGTGGGATCAGCTCGTGGATTGAGAAACCACGGAATGTCAAAAAAAGAAAACTCAGAGATCAGAGAGCGATTTTAACCCTGGCATTTCTTGTTCCTTTGACCAGGATCTCAGATCGGACTGGATCTCCAGGAGGCACCGCAGGCTGCTGAGAGTCCGTGCATAACCTGGTTCGGAACCAGTATCAAAGTCCTCCACCCCACCGTTAGGTAAAAGAAAAAAAAAAGAGGCCGGCAGATCCGGGGTTTCTCCAGGAGCAACAGTTGGATGGGGTCTTCCTTCACAGGGACAACAGCCAGTGAGTAAAAATGTGATGCGTGAAAGAATAAAAAATAAGAGAGAAAAAATAACTAGGTCCGGGACCTATGTAATGCAAGTTTGTGTTTTGCAAATAAAGATCGGGGATCTTTGCGTGAATATAAATGAATATTCATGTTAAAGGAGTTGGACTCCAAAGCGCGCAGAGGTCTGGGATCTCAATTAGAAATAGGCCTAATGATAAATTATATCTAAATAATAATACTAGTAATGAAAAAGCATGATAATAAATACATAATTATATTAATGTGTGATAAACCGGTTGTGTGATTGTGTGTGAATGGAGATTTCTATGGTGAAACAGCTGTAGGCTGAACGGAGTCTCATGGTTTGAAAATTTAGTAAATAACACTGCGATAAGATAAATAGATAAGATAAAAAAATAAAAGCTGAATTTACTTCATTAACATGAGAATGATGAATATTTAAAAATGAAAAATAAAAACAGCAAAATGTAACTTATCGAAATATGGGGAAATAATAGCAAAGAAGATTTTAAAGGAGATGCAAACTTTATGTAAGAGAAAAGACAATACAACATTTCTTTAAAATAAATAAAGATTATGAATTTGAAGGACGATTGACTGAGTAATTTTGCGCACTTCTTGGTAGTTGCGATATAAAATAAAACTAAAAAGATCAAAATTGAAGAATTAGACATTTGGCGTCTCAAACAAAGGGAAAAATGAGGGGTTAATGCGTGAAGCAGATGTGTTTTTTAGCACCCGGGAGGATAAAAAACGTTTTAAACTTTGTTTTCTCCTAAAGTTCCGCCGAAAGAAAAATAAAATAAAAGAGAAAACTCAATTCCATATTTTAAAAAATGAAGAGTAAGGTCAACTTTACTGTGATCTAAATGAATTATCTTAAACAAGCGACCCCCTTCCCCCTTACCCTCAAGGAAGGGCTGTTCTGATAATAAACAAGCGACACCCCTCTGTTCCTCAACAATGGGTCGTTAGTTTTTCTCTTAATAAACAAACCAACTGTGATGGGTTGTGACAGAAATTGGTAAAATGGACTTCCTGAGAAAGACTTGTTTGAAACCAAATTGATCATGTGTTTCAAAATTGCTAAAGGTTATCCAACTGCCGGAAGGCAGAAGAGAAGGAACACACACACCTCCCCCCGCTAGCTGATAATGAGGGGGATGTTTTAGCTGCGTGCAGCTCAATACAAAAGGTTGGGATTTCTTGAGTGCAGCGGCAACTTTTACTCTATAATAATTTTAAAAACTTAGCTAATATTTTTAATGATATTCATGGGATGTCTGTGAGATCTCTCATATAGTATAAAAGAAATGGTTTAAAAATGACGGATTATGAGCAGAGTGATTTTTTTTTAATACAGGCGGATGTCTACAGGACCTGTGGGGTAGCAGCTGGGTGGCTACGTGAATTTATTGTTTGTAACAAGGGGCAGCTTCAGATGTTTGCTTCTAACATTTTAATGACAGATAGGATACATGTTGAAAGGAAACAGTCTTGTAATGCGCTGGGTTAGAGACTGAAAAAAAAGAGAAGAAATGTTCATTGCGGGATTACCGTAGTAAGGAACGTAGTAACAAACTCCAAAATTTTACTTTAGTTACCGTAGCACACTGAGTTTAAGTGCACTTCAATATTTACACTCAATGGAGTTGTTGCTAATGGGACAAAATTATGGGTCTGATTAAGCAAGAAAGATGTCTGGACCTACACCTGAGATTGGGAGAGGATGCCGGCCCTCGCCCCAATATCAGTTGAGAATGGTACCATGTTTTTGGGCATCTAGCAACAGACTCTTTCACATATAATCATAATAATAAGTTAATTTGTAGAATCTTTATGAAAGAGCAGATAAGCAGAGAGCAAGGAATAGAGATGTGATGTTTTGTTATGGAAATATCAGTTGCTGATTATCTCATTGACAAAATGGTAGGAAGTTAGTGAAGCCAGATGAAAAAATAAAAAAATAAAATTAGGAATTTTGTTTTCCACTAAAAATGAGATTGAGTTGTTAGAAAAATGAAATAAAAATAATAGATTTTGCTACAGGAAAAACCTGTTGTGATAATCATAAAATCTAGAGAATTTTTTCTAATTTGTTAGGAAGAGATTTCCTATTTCACTTGAAGTTGGGCATATTCTCTGTAGGGGTTAAATTAATAATCCAAATTTTATATTTTTATAAAATTCTTGAAACGGGAAAGCTAGCAAAGAATTGTTTTACTTGGAAAAAGAAAAATTAAAGTTTTAAGTGAAGTTTGTAATCAGATGAAGATAAATAATCATATTATTGCTAACAGAAGATTCAAATTGAACTTTGCATGTTTTTGGCATTTCGCCAACAATGGGGAACAGGGGTATAGCGACCTCTAGTGGGGAACTAATTAAAGCATTTCTTACGGACAATTCAATTCTGAAACTGATTAGTTCATGGACGAGAAGTGTGTCAGACATGGAAAAAAAGAAAAGCTTCTCATATAAAATTAAAAAACAGCTTTGAGCAAACAAAGGCTGTATTGAAGAAGCTCTATTTAGTAAGAAAAGATAATTTCTCCTAATGGATTTGTAATGTTAACAGTGAAACATTTAGATACACTAACTGTTGCAGAAATGTTGTTTAGAGAAATAATGCCTAGATTTGATATCCACAAATGATCTATAGTGGTAACGGAACACATTTTGTGAATTAAATAATTGATAAAATAGGACAATTATAGATCATTTTTAAGAGACAATTTGATTCTAAAAGCAGATTAAGAAAGGCCATGGATAAGACTAAACAGAATTGGAGATACTGTTTGGTTATGATAAAGTTATATATGAATATAACACCAAGTAATTGAACGAATTTGATGAGACCTTATCCTTCCTACAGTTTGGTATATTAAAATAAGAGGAACAATTACAAACTGATTTATGACTTTATGATAAAATGTTGCAAATTGAAAAAAAAAAGCGATGGAAGAAACTGGACAAAATTGGATAGTTTTGATTTGGTAAATTATAAATGCATATAATACCAAATTTGAATATTGGCCTCATTCTATTTGAAATAATCTATGGGCGCAGATATAGAATTCCTTAGATTGGTTTACTCTCTTCTAAAGAACAATTTGATTAAGATCTGGTGGGTTTTCATGATCAAAATGCTGATAATTACATGAGTTATAAATGCAAACTAATCATATGCCAGATGATCCTATATTCCTACAGGAAGAAGTGAGCTGAAAGTAGGTGACTGGATCCTGATTAAAAGGTGTAAACAGAAAATTGGGCATCACCCAGGTGGAAGGGGCCATTCCAGGTATTTTTGACCACACCAATGGCTGTAGAGACTGAGTTGGATACACTTAATCCATTATAAAAAGCAGGGACCATTACTAGATATAGGGAAAGCAGTCTAAGAAAAGTGGGGTTAAAGACTGATTCCAAAGGGAGGTGGATACAATATGGTCCAATTGTCTCAACCTCAGTGAAGAGAACCAGGAGAGCCACTTTTCTATAGAGACTGTTTGAAGGGAGAGATAGTGACGATGAAGGTTTTTCTGCTATCTAGTACTTTTATTTTTACAGTTTTTTGGTGGTGTTATTTCAATAGGAACGTTGGGACTCACAGAAAAATGACATATAGCACATGAGGATGCTGATTTATTTTCTTGGTTCACTCAGAGAAGGACACACAGAAACCCATTTGAAACTAGTGTATGGTGACAATATGCAAGATATCTAACAAATAAATAAAACATTAACTGTTTTGTTTGTTCTCAGATGCCATATTCTGTAGGACATTTACCCAGATATGTAGAAGCTTTCACTAATCTTAATGATCTGTTTGCAGATGTCACACTCCTCTCCAGGATTTGGACAAATTCTGAGCGTGCAGTACATGAACGAACAGGAAGTTATATGAGTAAAAATGTGTATACTTCCATGACAAAAGTACGGATAAATTGGAGACTGGGACGACATGGGATTAATCTAAATAGTTGAAGCTGGACCAGTACACTTAAGACCTGACCAAAGATTTATTTGTTTTGAAAATGATAAAAATCTGACCACACTTTCATACCACCTTGGGTACATGGGAAATAAGTATATAGTATGTTCTCCATATCGTGAATGTGATGGGAACTTTTCTATGGACGACCTGCTGATTCTCTGCGGATTTTGGCTCTGACACAATTACCCTCAAAATGAGAACGGTGGATGTGCTTCTGTTGAGACTTAAAGAGGATTCTAAAAGAGCATTTGCAGAGGAGATCCGACACAGCAGAAGGAGGAGGCGTGATATTTCAGCCCCTCATGGTTTGCAGAGGAGATCCGACACAGCAGAAGGAGGAGGCGTGATATTTCAGCCCCTCATGGTCCCATCTGGGCTCCGATATGCCCCCTGAAAACAAATTATGGAGTGATTGAAATAAGGTTCTATTATCTTTTTTCCCATGGACCGAGGTGGGTAAGGTCATGTTATGATTGGACACATTAAATTATAGATTCAGTGGTTTTGTTAATTCTTCCCTGGCAGAAAGGTATAGCAGCTGAGATCTAGGAATTGAGCTTAAATACTGTATACATGGAGATTGATCTACAATACAGGTGTTTATTGAACTATAACATCTTTCCGTAACAAGCTGCAGATCTAGTCAGACCTGATTTACAGGAGACTTAAATAATTGGATGTTTCTGAAACAGTTCTGTTTCAGAAAAACGGAGGAGATCCTTGGGCACTAGGGGAACTTAAATTTGAACTTAAATTTCAATTATTTTCTACAAAACAAAGCCTTTCAATTGGTCTCATTAAAAGCATTTCAGATAAATGAAAAAACAAAATAAAAAACAGCATTTGTTTAAGGTTCAACAGTTTATTGGTTAAATCGGTTGAAATTATGGTTTTCTTTTATAAGTATTGGGCTTCATCAGCTCAGAAGATGAATAACAATAGTCGGTGATGTGGTGAAATCTTATAAGACTATAGGTTTAATGAACTTAGGCTGTTAGCAGTGTAAATGAATAAAAATAAACTGATCGTTTTCTGCGGGTTGAGCTTTAAAGCAGCACATTTTTCTTTTGAGCGGTCTGTCATGCTCATGATGCCATTTGCACAATCCAAAAAGACGTTTCCTGTTTTCCATCCTGTTTTGGCACCTTTGTGCGGTTGGTTGTTTTAGCACACAACCCATTCATCTTACCTTGTGGCATGTTTATGCATTTAGTCTTTGTTTGGAAGTTTTCATTTACATTATAATGTCTACTATATATTTTGAAGAAATTTTCTTTATGATCTAGGTTGTTCCAGTGTTGCTCACTTTTGATACAGGATTTTTAGAGTGCACTTTGCGTCAATGATGATTTTTGTGATTTACATAAAGCAAAAGTATTAGCTTTTTCTACAGATAGACCTAGTTTGTAAGCAGTCAGGATAATAATTAGATTTTGTGTTAGTGCGGCCGATCAGTGTGGCACTACTTAAGACTATGAGGTGAGTGAGGGATTTGATTATTTTTTTTAAAAGAGGACAAATCCATTAGAAATGAATCTCAAAACAGATACAATTATGGATAAAGCAAACAGGAAAAAGCAAATTAGTTGCAAGCTCTTCTTTTAGGCTTTGTTGACCAGGTGAGAGACCAGCAGCCAACCAGACCACAATCTCTCGGGTAATCATACTAAAGAAAAGGGCTGGAGCCAATGCACTCCCACTGAGGAGTCAGGACGAACCTGAGAGGACATCCAGGAGCAGCAAGCCAGAGCGGGAGAAGAATAGCAAGGAGCAGACCACACAACCTACTTGAACCCTCTGCTGAGAGGTTTCCAACTTCAGCACACCTGCACCATCAGGTGGCAGGGCGGCTTGGAGCACAGAGCTGCCCAGCTGGGGCAGCAGGGTTTGAAGGAAAAGAAGCTGAGACCCCTGCCAAAAGGGGCAGAACAATCCTCTGGTCTGCGTGCAGTCCTTAGAGTTTTCAAACTCAAGGCTACTGAAAAGATACACTTTAGCTGCATATAGGTGATGTGCTGGAAACCTCTCACCTTAGGTCATAGATGAGCGAGCCGGACGACCACGATTCCCGGCCAGAACAAGATGACTTGACTACTGATCCGAAAGGTTCCAGAGAAGATGGACTCAAAATTGATATGATTCTTTGCCTGACATTTTTCCTTATATATGGTGATCTCTTAAAAATAAGAGATCAAGAGAGGGACATGAAGAGATATAAATTCTGTTAATGTTGTATAAGGGTTTAATTTTGTAGTGCATGTGGAAACACTTAGAAACCATGAATAATGAAAAGGAATGTGGCACATCCTGTGTGTCTTGTGAAGAAGCTGTGACCATTCTGTGAAGGAGGATCTATGTGGGTGGAGTTTTCTTTTTAACTCGTTTCAAATAAAAACCTTATGCTGAGATAAAGCTGTGCTCAGTTACTAGAACTGAGTCCAGTGAACGACGTCTCACTGTTAAAATATATAATTGTTGTTTGTTGTTCTTATTGCTCCTTTTTACAGAAATGAACGAGCACGCGGGAAGGTGAAATGAGAGCTCAGAGAGAGCCCAGGGTCATAAATTAAATCTGTGTCTGTTCCTTTAAAATAGGCTTTAAATTAGAGTGAAAACACCTTCTCAACACAACCCAACCAGGGTGGGCGGAAGGGGCCTCGGAAGGAGGGCAAGAGACCAAAAACAACAAAACACTGGAGTCCTGAGGCTTGCGACGAAAGAGCAGGAACCTGGGAGGCCGGCGACGAAGGAGCAGGAACCTGGAGACGAGGAGGCCTGCGACGGAGAAGCTTGTGGCGTGGAGGCCTGCGACGGAGAAGCTTGTGGCGTGGAGGCCTGCGACGGAGAAGCTTGTGGCCCGGAGGCCTGCGACGGAGAAGCTTGTGGCGTGGTTGGCTGCGACGGAGAAGCTTGTGGCGTGGTCGGCTGCGGAGCAGAACCTAGTGTCCTGGTGGTCGGCTGCGGAGCAGAACCTAGTGTCCTGGTGGCCGGCTGCGGAGCAGAACCTAGTGTCCTGGTGGCCGGCTGCGGAGCAGAACCTTGTGTCCTGGTGGCCGGCTGCGGAGCAGAACCTTGTGTCCTGGTGGCCGGCTGCGGAGCAGAACCTTGTGTCTTGGTGGCCGGCTGCAGAGAACCTTGTCTCTTGGTGGCCAGCTGCAGAGAACCTTGTGGCTTGGGAACCCGCTGCAGAGAACCTTGTGGCTTGGGAACCCGCTGCAGAGAACCACGTGGCTTGGGAACCCGCTGCAGATAACCTTGTGGCTTGGGAACCCGCTGCAGAGAACCTTGTGGCTTGGGAACCCGCTGCAGAGAACCTTGTGGCTTGGGAACCCGCTGCAGAGAACCTTGTGACTTGGGAGCCGGCTCCAGAGAACCCTGTAGCTAGGGAGCCGGTGTCCACTGAGGGGACCTTGGTAATGTGCTGCTGACCCTCGGGTGGAATGCGCTGGGGACCCCTCGGGAGGAGGGCGCTAGGGACCGTCGGGAGGACAGTGCTAGGAACCCTGGGGAAGGAATAGAGGACCCTCAGGAAGGAGTAGAGGACCCTCAGGAAGGAGTAGAGGACCCTCGAGAAGGCGTAGAAGACCCACGGTGTGACGTAGAAGACCCACGGTGTGGCGTAGAAAACCCACGGTGTGGCGCTTACCCCGAGGCCGTGTCCCACTGGACACCCAGGACAGAGTCAGGAGCTAAAGGCGTGTCACTCTGGACACCCTCAGCTGAATCAGGAGTCAGAGGCGTGTCCTTAAAGTCACCCTCTGCGGAGACAGGAACCAGTCTTCCAAAACACCCTCTGTGGAGAGAGGAACAGGAACAAGAGGCGTGTCCTTAAAGTCACTCTCTGTGGAGACAGGAACCAGAGGTGTGTCCTCAAAGACACCTCCTGCGGAGACACGAACCAGAGGCGTGTCCTCAAAGACACCCTCTGCAGAGACGTGTGCTCAAAGACACCCTCGCCGGAGTCGGGAAACAGGGGCATGTTTTCCCGGGCACCCCCTGTGGAAACAGGAGTCAGGGGCGTGTTCACCCGGGCACCCCCTGTGGAAACATCAGTGGGCTGGAACCCACTGGAGGAGTCAGTGGGGTGCTGCGGCTGGCACCCGCAGGGAACGACTGCTGGCTGGGACCAAGCGAAAGCTGGCTGGGATGGCTGAGGCTGCTGAGAAACTGGTGGACATTCAGTAAATCAAAAATAATCAGTTTTGTCCCCGTAGAAAAATAAAAAAAGGTCATCCTCCTTGACCTGCGGCAGATTAGAAAGAGTGGTGGGTGGCGGTGAGGCTTCCATGGTAGAAGCGGATTTCTTTTTATTGCGGCGACGGTTACGGCGTGGCTTGGTGACTGGGGGAGGTTCTGGAACCGTGGAGGGAGATGAGCCGTCACAAGAATTGTACTGGGGGTCAAAAAGATAACGTGGGATACAGATAACTGAGGGAACGGATGAAGTTGAGGTGGACGGTGGAGTGATTTTGGACAGATCAGAGATGGCCTGGTCTCTGTGAAATTCAGCCTCCCCCAGCATCTCCTCCAGCCCCAGCTTCTCCAAATAAGGTAGCCACCTCAGCAGGTGGGAAATGCTTAGTTCAGCAACCCTCAGCCTGGTCCGTGGGTCGGGTGACTCAGCCATGGTGTCATAAAAGAGTTTAGCCGTTATGTGTAAACGGTTCCAGTCTGAGTCAGTTAGTATTTCTGCTGGGTCCAACTGGCTGGTTCGGTCATGTATATATATATATATATATATATATACACTACCGTTCAAAAGTTTGGGGTCACCCAAACAATTTTGTGTTTTCCATGAAAAATCACACTTATTCACCACCATACGTTGTGAAATGAATAGAAAATAGAGTCAAGACATTGACAAGGTTAGAAATAATGATTTGTATTTGAAATAAGATTTTTTTTTACATCAAACTTTGCTTTCGTCAAAGAATCCTCCATTTGCAGCAATTACAGCATTGCAGACCTTTGGCATTCTAGCTGTTAATTTGTTGAGGTAATCTGGAGAAATTGCACCCCACGCTTCTAGAAGCATCCATCCATCCATCCATCCATCCATCCATTTTCTTCCGCTTATCCGGGGTCGGGTCGCGGGGGCAGCAGCCAAAGCAAAGAGACCCAGACTTCCCTCTCCCCAGCCACTTGTTCCAGCTCCTCGGGAGGAACCCCAAGGCGCTCCCAGGCCAGCCGAGAAACATAGTCCCTCCAGCGTGTCCTGGGCCTTCCCCTGGGCCTCCTCCCGGTGGGACGTGCCTGAAACACCTCACCAGGAAGGCGTCCAGGAGGCATCCTGACCAGATGCCCGAGCCACCTCAACTGACTCCTCTCGATGTGGAGAAGCAGCGGCTCTACTCTGAGCCCCCTCCGGATGACTGAGCTTCTCACCCTATCTCTAAGGGAGAGCCCAGACACTCTGCGGAGGAAACTCATTTCAGCCGCTTGTATCCGTGATCTCGTTCTTTCGGTCACCACCCAGAGTTCGTGACCATAGATGAGGGTAGGAACGTAGATCGACCGGTAAATCGAGAGCTTCGCCTTTTGCCTCAGCTCTCTCTTCAACACGACAGACCGGTAGAGCGCCCGCATAACTGCAGATGCCCCACCAATCCGTCTATTGATCTCCCGCTCCATTTTTCCCTCATTCGTGAACAAGACCCCCAGATACTTAAACTCCTCCACTTGGGGAAGGACCCCATCCCTGACCCGGAGGAGGCACCCCACCCTTCTAGAAGCAGCTCCCACAATTTGGATTGGTTGGATGGGCACTTCTTGCGTACCATACGGTCAAGCTGCTCCCACAACAGCTCAATGGGGTTCAAATCTGGTGACTGCGCTGGCCACTCCATTACCGATAGAATACCAGCTGCCTGCTTCTTCTCTAAATAGTTCTTGCACAATTTGGAGGTGTGTTTTGGGTCATTGTCCTGTTGTAGGATGAAATTGACTCCAATCAAGCGCTGTCCACTGGGTATGGCATGGCGTTGCAAAATGGATTGATAGCCTTCCTTATTCAGAATCCCTTTTACCCTGTACAAATCTCCCACCTTACCAGCACCAAAACAACCCCAGACCATCACATTACCTCCACCATGCTTAACAGATGGCGTCAGGCATTCTTCCAGCCTCTTTTCAGTTGTTCTGCGTCTCACAAACGTTCTTCTTTGTGATCCAAACACCTCAAACTTGGATTCATCCATCCACAACACTTTTTTCCAGTCTTCCTCTGTCCAATGTCTGTGTTCTTTTGCCCATCTTAATCTTTTTCTTTTATTGGCCAGTCTCAGATATGGCTTTTTCTTTGCCACTCTGCCCTGAAGCCCAGAATCCCGCAGCCGCCTCTTCACTGTAGATGTTGACACTGGTGTTTTGCGGGTACTATTTAATGAAGATGCCAGTTGGGGACCTGTGAGGCGTCTGTTTCTCAAACTAGAGACTCTAATGTACTTATCTTCTTGCTCAGTTGTGCAACGCGGCCTCCCACTTCTTTTTCTACTCTGGTTAGAGCCTGTTTGTGCTGTCCTCTGAAGGGAGTAGTACACACCGTTGTAGGAAATCTTCAATTTCTTAGCAATTTCTCGCATGGAATAGCCTTCATTTCTAAGAACAAGAATAGACTGTCGAGTTTCAGATGAAAGTTCTCTTTTTCTGGCCATTTTGAGCGTTTAATTGACCCCACAAATGTGATGCTCCAGAAACTCAATCTGCTCAAAGCAAGGTCAGTTTTGTAGCTTCTGTACCGAGCTAAACTGTTTTCAGATGTGTGAACATGATTGCACAAGGGTTTTCTAATCATCAATTAGCCTTCTGAGCCAATGAGCAAACACATTGTACCATTAGAACACTGGAGTGATAGTTGCTGGAAATGGGCCTCTATACACCTATGTAGATATTGCACCAAAAACCAGACATTTGCAGCTAGAATAGTCATTTACCACATTAGCAATGTATAGAGTGTATTTCTTTAAAGTTAAGACTAGTTTAAAGTTATCTTCATTGAAAAGTACAGGGCTTTTCCTTCAAAAATAAGGACATTTCAATGTGACCCCAAACTTTTGAACGGTAGTGTATATATATATATATATATATATATATATAGGACCCAAATGCAGCAAGTAAATAAGAATGTTTTAATAATAACCAAACAAGGACTAACAGAACTCAGGGAATCAAAAAATCCAGCGACGAGCAAAAAGGAACCAAGCGGGGAAGGTAGACAGGCGACAGGGAAGGCAAGAACATAGCAGGGAAGAAATGACGACGAACCAGCGAGTAGTGACTGAATGAGAGCTGAATATATACTGAGGAGGGAATGAGGAAGTGACAGAGAAGACCAATGACCAATTAGTGAAAGCAGATGCAGGTGAGGGCAATGAGTGAAACTGGGTCAAGAGCAGAGTGGCAAGAGGACAACAGGAAAGGGAAGAAATGTCAAGGGAGACAGAAAACTCTTAAGTAACTAGAAACTAAAGATAATATGTCTAGGGAGGAATCTAAGGGGAACTTAAGGAAACACTTGAGAACAGAAGGAAGAAATAAATTAGGAAACTATCTAAAGATAAATAAACTAAGGAAACAAATGAGGACACAAACAAAAGGTGAAAATATCTAAAAGCATGAAGGGAAAATGAAAACAAGGAAATGCCATAAAATACCAAAGAATACATAAAAATAATAATTAATGCGGATAAGGAAAATAACTAGCTTCTAACACCAAAACTGAGAACTATGATAAAGAGATTGTATCTGGCATGCCAAGTCTGGGAAATCTTTTAATGCAGAGAAATCTGTCTGCTGCTTTATAATCAGCCATTGTTGTAGGACAGGCTTCTATCCATCTCCTGAATCTGCATACCACCACAAACATATATCTTTTATTTCTCACCCTTTCAATCATGTCTACATAATCCATCATCAGATGGTGAAATGGCCCTTCAGACACAGGAATATGAGCGAGTGGGTGAGTAAGCACTGGATATTAAATTTTGGATCATGTGCACAAAGTGCCAGTTCTCTGTCTACCATCACTGCCATGTAAGGTGACCACCATACAGCCTGTAGTCCTTATCAACTGTGCTCATCTATTATCACCTGTGCTCGTGAACAATGGTCTGGTTCATGCATCGTTCAAGTGCATGAGTGTGTGTACACCCTCCCCCCCTTAAAGGCAAATTCCAGACGCCGTGGAAAGAGAAAAGAAAAAGGAAGCACCCTTGCCAGGGTGGGTGGAAGGGGCCCACAGAAAGAGGGCCCGAGTCTTTGTGGGCACGCTCCTGGAAGTCTGGCAGACGTTGCCGGACTGAGTTCGGGCCGGCTGAGCTGAATCTGGCAGCGCGGAGGCCAGCTGAGTTGAATCTGGTGGCGGGAAGGCCGGCTAAGCTGAATATGGTGACGTGGAGTCCGGCTGAGCTGAAATCTGGAAGCCTGGTCGACGGTGGTCGGCGGCGAAGAGGCTCCATTGACAAGGACGGGTCCTCTATGACCTCCCTGGTAGCTCTAGCGGTGGGTACAGGTCCTTCATGACCCTCCCTGGGAGCTCTAGCCACGGGAAAGGGTCCTCCATGACCCTCCCTGGGAACTCTAGCAACGGGGACAGGTCTTCCTTGACCCTCCCTGGGAGCTCTAACGACAGGGTCGGGTCATCCTTGACCCTCCCTGGGATGCCTAGCAACGGGGATGGGTCCTCCTCTCTCTTGGTGGAGACGGGTCCGCCCTGACCCTCTCCGGGGACTCTGGCGACCCATGGGGAGACACCTATAGGAGTGGTAAAGTGATGGAGCGGGTGGACAGAGATGTCCAGGGATGGGGAGGGAAGGACTGGGAGACAAAATGTCTTCCCAGGGAGCCAGCTCCCCCACTGACCCCAATAGGCACTGCTGTTCACCGGGATCCACCAGGGGAGGGAGGCCATGGCACGTTCGACCCGGGGCCCACGGCCACAGCACCACAAAGCCCCACGGACCCCAAGGCAGTCCCCCCAGCCCCATCCCAGAAGGGGAACTAAACCCACCCTGACATTCGCTCTACTCTCAAAACACAAAAGACACTAGACACCCAGGTTGAGTTCGCCCCCCCCCCGTCCAAGTGCCCTCGTAGGGGGAGAGCACCTGTCGCTACACAGCAACAGCCTCCCCGCCAGCAAAGGAGGCCCCCAGCGCCACCCGCACACCGGAGGCCCCCATAGCCCGAACCACGGCGACGTACCTGCCCAGACCAGGAGCAAACCGATGAGCCGGGCGGCCGACCCACCGGGCCGACATCCACCAGCCCCATTCCTTTTGGAGCGACCACTGCTGCTCAACGGCCCGGCAGGAGACCAAACCCAGCGCCCCACCCACCTGCCCTGCACGCCCACCACCCAGCCGGTCCACCCGCAAGTCCGACCGAACCCGGCCAAATGCCCGACCCCAGCGCCCCGCACAAAGACCAAGACCCAGGAGCCAAGTCCAGTACGAACAAGGACGGATCCGGCCCAGAAATGCCACCCAGCCGCCGCGACCCACAGCCAGGCACCCCAACCAGCAAACAAGGCGAGACGCCATACAGGGACCGGCGATGACAATCGGCCCAGAGAAAAAGAGAGAGGCGGCTGCACATGCCGGCCGGCCCCGACCCCCACAGGCAACAGAGACCACACGTTGGCCAACCCCCAGCCAGGACCACAGCTAGGGGGCGCAGCACCCCAGAGCCCCGAATCCCCAGGCCCACCCCATACCCTACCCAGGCGCAGCACGGCCACCAGGACAGTAACCCATGTCCGCCAGTGCAACCCCCCTAAGGCACCGCATGCAGCCATCAGGAGTTACCACCCAAAGCCCAACCCCAGGCCGGCCACGACGTCCAGCACCCCATCCGCCCAGTGATGCCAACCCCCTGGGGTCCCCCCCAGACGCCTCCAACCCCAAAACCCCCACATCAGCAACAGTATCCCAAACGACAAAACCAAGTGCCCCCCACCCCCACTAGGTGATGGAGCCGATCAAAGGAGCACAGAGAGATTGATCAGATATGGAGCCAGAGGCCATCTCAAGACCAATATGGTCCAACAAGAGATTTCTATACTGATTAATATTAAGAGCTTTTTTATTTTTCCAGTTCAGGAGGATAGTTTTCTTAGCGATGCATAAGGCAATGTGAACCATTAGAACTGACTTTGTGTCCATGGTGACATCATTTAAATTTCCTAACAGGCAAATTGAGGGAGATGGTGGGATGTTACATTTCAGACAGTTTGATAAGTCCTCACATATCTGGCACCAAAATTTCTTAACAGGTGGACAGAACCAAAGTGAATTAACATAAGTATCTGGTATATTGCTTGTGCATTGTAAGCAGGTATTAGACGATGTAAAACCCATCCTAAACATTCGTTGACCTCTATAGTGTACTCTATGAAAGATTTTGTATTGTATTAATTGCAAATGAGGATTTTTTGTTATTTTAAAGGTTCTTAAACATATCTGAGACCAGACGTTTTGGTTAAAGCTGGCTGATAAATCCACCTCCCATTTTGAAATAGGGATGGCTATTGATTCATCTAATGTAGATCTAGATAAAGTTTTGTATATTTTAGACAGCAATTTGGGGGGTTGAGATTAAGAAAATCTAAAACTCTTGCTGGAATTTGTAATTCAGCTGTATTGAGCCTAAATTTACCTCCTATAATAGATTTAATTTGTTGATATTCTAAGAATTGGTTTTTATCAATTCCATATTGTATATTAATGTATTAAATGGGATAAAGTCTGTTCCTTCAAATATATGTTCCAGGTATTCAATTCCATTGCACCTCCAGACTGGAAAACTAATCATACATTTTTTTTGCAAGATGTCGGGGTTATTCCAGATGGGTGTACGTCTGCATGGGATTATTTTGGACTCTGTCATTTTTAGATACTCCCACCATGCTGTCAGAGAGGAGCTGATATTTATGCTTTTAAAGCATTCATATTGTTTTATATTTGAGCTAATAAATGGTAGGTCTGAAAGTTTTATCTTATTACATAGTGTCTGTTCTACGTCTATCCAGGACTCGTCTAGGTAGCTATGTTTTAACCATCTTGAGATGTATTGGAGCCTGTTTGCTAAGAAATAATGATGGAAGTTTGGTAGATCTAGACCTCCTTTTTCTTTGGTCTTCTGCAGTGTTTTTAAGCTGATACGTGGGGGTTTATCTTTCCAAAGAAATTTAGAGATAGAGGAGTCCAGAGATCTAAACCAGTCTAGTGAGGTTTACTTGGGATCATTGAGAATAAGTAGTTGATTCTGGGCAAAACCATCATTTTTATTGAAGCAACCCTTCCCATAAGTGATATGGGTAGGGATTTCCATCTAGCAAGATCATCTTCCACTTTTTTTTAAAAGTGGCAATGTAGTTTAGCTTTATTAAATCTGCCAGTCTTGGTGAGACATTGATACTTAAATAGGTAATATTCCCTGACTGCAGTTGTGTATTAGTTGGATTCTGGAAAGAACAATTGATTGGAAGAACTGTAGATTTTAACCAATTTATAGAATAATCTGAAACATTTGAGTAAGAGTTTATCAACCGGATTACCTGAGAGAAAGAGGTTTGTGAATGCTGGAGAAAAAGTAATACATCATCTGCATAAAGACTGATTTTATGTTCTATGTTATTGCATTTTATGCCTTTAATATTGTGAGTTTGCCTGATTGCTGCAGCTAGTGGTTCAATAAAAATAGCGAACAGGGAGGGAGAGAGAGGACATCCCTGCCTGGTACCTCTCTGAAGATAAAACCTAGATGATGTTTGGTTATTAGTCCTGATACATGCTGTTGGTGAACTATAATATTTTCAACCAGTTTATAAAATAATTTCCAAAGCCAAATTTATGTAAGGTTGCAAATAAGACTTTCAAGTTAACTCTATCAAATGCTTTTTCTGCATCTAGAGATAATATATTAGTTTTAATGTTTTTACAGTAAGAAAAATCTATTAAATCTATTAATGTACGTGAATTTGTGAATGAATGTCTCCCTTTAATAAAACCAGTTTGATCAGGATGTATTATAAGAGGAGTTACTTTCTCAATCCTTTTTGCGAGGGCTTTGCAGATTATTTTAAGATCAACATTAATGAGGGATATGGGACGATAGCTGGAAGGAAACAAAGGGTCTTTACCTGATTTTAGTAGAAGACTAATGTAGGCAGAATTCATATTTGGTGGAAGTCGGCCATTTTCCTTGGTTTCCTGCAGCATTCTGTGGAGTGTTGGTGCCAGAATATTCCAGAATTCTTTATAGAACTCTGCTCCAAATATGAGGCCCACTCTTTTTCGAAATATTTATTAAATTCTTTATCCTTAAGTAAGGATGTATTAAATCTCCAATTTTTGCTTTGAAGTGTTTCTGTTTTATTTACTAAAATTAGATAAACAGGAGCATGATCGCTAACAGCTATAGGGTGTATTATTAGTTTTTGCTTGGTGTTGCCTGATTGAAAATCCAAAAGCCGAGATATAAGAAAGAGAGAAATAGAAGAAAGTTGTGAAGGTGTGAAGGGTGAGGGTGAGAGAGAAAGAAATAGTTATATTATGAAAAAATTCTGTGTGTGTGTGTGAGTGATAAAAGAAGGAAAAAGTGACAAAGACATTTGGTGATAGACATGTGAAGATGAGAAAAGAAAAAAGAGCCAGTATCCCAGTGCTTAGCCCTGGCCCCGCCCACATTGAGTAATGTAAACAACTTTACAGAGCTGTGCTAACATTACATTATAGTTGACTGATAAAACAACTCTTATCTGACCAGTGTTACATGACTAATAAAGCCAATGAGTAAGCTGGGGGTCCCTGAACAGCTGCCCATTAACATACAGTTTATATACCGCTACTGTAGCTCTGGTGCCTTCACTAATATATTTCTTTCTGATTGGGAACAAAACGCGCCTTCTATCCAGGATTTCCTTCGGATATTGATCATTAACGCTGTAATTCGTTCCCCCCAGCTCTCTGCCCTGGCCTCTGACCTGGCCTCTGACCTGCTCTTTTTGCTTGTAATGCTCGAATTTAGCAACAATTGGTCGCGGACAGCTGTAGTTGGGCTTCTTACCTCCTAGGCGGTGGACGCGGTGAAAAGTGATGTTTTTTACCGTGTCGCTTGGGAGCTTTAACTGATGTTGGCGAAAATCTCGGACGGTGGATTCAGCGTCGTCCTCAGCCTGTTCTGGGATCCCAGAAAAAAACAAGCATTCCCCTGGCCTGTATATCCAATATATTTTCTTTCATCCTCTTACTTTCTCCGGACAGCTGTGTCATCCCCTCGGTGAGGTGGATTTCTGTGGCTTGCCCATAACAATGTTGTCAAAGCACTCGTCCAAGTAGCTTTCCAGGCTGTGCAAGGTTTCCTCGTCCAGTTTGTTTATGGAGAAATACAAAATAATGGTTATTATTATTAAACATTTGCTATATTTGGCTCAAATGTTATGGTTTGTTTTTACCCGAGTTTGTTTGTTTTACCAGTTTACCGCCATATTACTTACGCACAGCTCTCGCGAGATCTCAGCAGCAGCTCATCCGTCTTCTCTGTTGCGGTTTCTATCTATTTTCATTTGCTGCTCCTTACTGTGTGTCTTCTAGTTTCTTTTGCTCGCTTTGGCAGCTAGTGACTTCACAATGTTCAGGAAGAGTTTTGGGTGAGACACAAGAATGGTAAAGCTGAAAGCTGCAAAATGAAAAGCTGTTAAACATGTGTCACATATGGTGGTGATTAATTTTGAGTTGGCTTCTGCATAGGAAAGGTGTGGTTTTCCTTTGTTCCATTTCCACCCATTTAAATTTGCATTTAAATGGTTTGGAAATTCAATTCAGTTTATTTATGTAGCGCCGATTCACAACAGATGTCATCTCAAGGCACTTTACAAGAAAAGTCATTTCAATACAAACATTCCAATCAGTTTAAAGGTTTAAATAGTTTTCTATGTAAGGAATCCCAGCAGATTGCATGGAGTCATTGACAGGCAGTTGCGCCCCGTTGTTGCAGACTCCAACCACAGCAATCCCTCATACTGAGCAAGAATGTAGCGACAGTGGAGAGGAAAAAGTCCCCTTTAACAGGAAGAAACCTCCTGCAGAACCTGGCTCAGTACAAGCGGCCATCTGCCACGACCGTCTGGGGGTTCGAGAAGACAGAGCAGAAACACAGAAAGAACAAAAGAACTGATGTAAGAGTACTTTCTATATTAAAGAAAGTAAAAAGTTGATAACAGAACATGGAGGATGCTCAGTGACCGGGATGCCCCCCATCCAACAGGGCATTACAGCTAAGCAGGATACCAGACCAGGAGCTTCTATGAAATCTATGGATTTTACAGATTTTACATCCTCTTCTTGACTCCTCTTTAGTTACATCTTTATCGCACTCACCAGAAATATAAGCAGAGGAGATGTTGAAGAGTGTCTTTAATGTGGGGTCACAGTAATTGGTAGGAGGAGGCATGCTTGCTTTGGATATTTGAGTTAAGGATTTCATTCAAACTATTTAATTAGTCTGTTCTTTTAGTTGTTTTTTCTTCCTTTAACATTTTCTACTAAATAAATCCCTGTGTATTATAAGCTATAATGCAGGTTTACAAACTGATACATTTTCATGTGATTTGTGATTTCATTTCCTGCTAACTAAAATGAGCTTGACCCTTTAATCCAGTTTTGCTGATTTAATTGAAGCCAAATAACCAACAACTTCAAAGTTTTTATATAACCGAAGGAAATTGCAAGTAATGGCAGGATGTTTATAAACTTTGGCTATAGTTTTGGAAAATTCAGTTTGGACACATAAAATGGATTTGATTTTGTTCTCAATTACATATTCTTACAGATTATTATTATTATTACAGGCAACATTGTTACTCTAATTCAACTGTTTTATTGTCCAGTCCACATATGCTTTGTGGACCAGGGCCATCCAGAGACCTTTAGAGGGGCAGGTGCTCAAAGTTAAAAAGGGGCACATAGACAAGACTTTAAAACAACTTACAACAACATAACATTCATAGTATACAATCCTGATTAACAACAACCAATATTCAGCAAGAATCTCATAGGGAATCTCATAATAATATATCATTGTCATTATATGGGCACCATGCAAAGCAAAAGTAGCCTATATTTTTTTCTGATAGGGTACAACGTTGCTGTTGAGACACTACTGCTGGGCTGTGTTGATCTGAGACTGTAGACACTTTCTGCTGTGCCTCACAAAATAAACCCTTATATATGATTGGCTCCTCCATAGCAACTCGAACTGCGAAATAGCTCAGAGGGCCTAACTCTACCTTTCTTCAGTGTGTCATGGACCAATAGGTTTGTTTTGGCTATTAATAAGTATGATTAATTGATTCAGGAAATTATTGATAAAATTACTAATCTTGGTCCAAATTTCAAAGTTAGCAAAAAAAAAGGTAAAAAAGTAACAATTTGCAAGAATTAGAAACAATAACAAGTAAATTGATAGTGATGTCACAGTCCAGTATTAACATGTATGCAGTGGCGGCTGGCCAATAGAAGGCCCCCCAGTGTTTCCCAAGTGTTTTTATTTTTTATTTAAAAATAATCACAAATTCTAAGTTAATTGTGAGTTTAAATTCGTAACAAATTATCATGTATAAAAATATATATCATTTTCTGAGAAAAAGCTCCCGCTGCGTAGCAGCTGGGGCGACAGCAAGACCGCCCCAAGCAGATCAGCAGCCAGCCAATTACTGACAAGAAATTCACACATAGCAACAGGAATTTATCCAATCAGCGTCGTTGATTCGGACGCATGAAGGGCGATAGAGAAATCGCCCCAAAGGCTGGTGTGAGGGCGGGCAAGATATCTGATGGTGACATTGGCAGTGTAATTTCTCTGGCACAAGGGGGCTGTTGTAAGCTTTATGTGTAAAATTTTTGTGTAAACCTATTAAGTTATTTGTTTCCAGTTTGGTTCTAAACTTGCTTGTGCAATATTGTATTTATGTTTAAAATAAGAATGCCTCAAGTTGTTGGCATTAAAATAATCAGTATTTCACATAGAAAATGGTAATGGTAAATGGCCTGCATTTGTATAGCGCTTTTTCAGTCAGTCAGAGGACCACAAAGCGCTTTACACTACATTCAGTCATTGACCCATTCACACACTGATGGTGGCAAGCCACAGTTGCCCTGGGGCACACTGACAGAGGCGAGGCTGCAAGACACAGGTGCCACTGGGCCCTCTGACCACCACCAGCAGGCAACAGGGTTAAGTGTCTTGCCCAAGGACACAACGACCGAGACGGACAGAGCGGGGACTCGTACCAGCAACCCACCGATTACGGGACGAATTCCTACCACCTGAGCCACAGTCGTCCCAGTCCCACAGTAGCCTACTGGTATCCAGCCGTTTATTTTCAATTGTTTTGGGATGATTATTGAAAATGACTTGATCAGGTAAATGCACAGCTCCACTACTTCCTGAACTAAGTACAGCCCTTTTATTTCCTGTCTGTATTGGACAAACTGATCAATCCAGGTGTGTTCGACCTCAGTACTCACAACAACAATGGTCAAACACACCTGGATTAATCCGTTTGTCCTATGATGTAAGACAGGAAATAAAAGAGCTGTACTTAGTTCAGGAAATAGTGGAGTTGTGCACAAAGCTCAGAAAGCACAAGTTTGATTTAAAAAAAAGAAAAAAACCACAGCGCCACCAAGAATATTTTTCACCAGCCGCCACTGCATGTATGCTTCAAGGCTTGTATTAAGGAGTTTTGGGAGTGAAGCTAAGTTAGTTTTAAACTAATTATGATCCCCTTTCCTGGGCTGCCACCTTATCGTGGTGGAGGGGTTTGAGTGTCCCAATCATCGTAGGAGCTAAGTTATTGGGGGCTTTCTGCCCCTGGTAAGGTCACCCATGGCAAACAGGTCCTAGGTGAGGGATCACACAAAGCGCAGCCTGAAGACCCCTATAAAGAAATACAATGTTTGACATAGTGTTCCCTCGCCCAGACGTGGGGTCACCGGGGCTCCCCTCTGGAGCCAGGCCCGGAGGTGGGGCACATTGGGAAGCACCTGGTGGCCTGGCCTTTACCCTTGGGGCCCGACTGGGCTCAGCCCGAAGAGGTGACATGGGCCCCCCTTCCCATGAGCTCACCCCCTGTGGGAGGGGCCACAGGGGTCGGGTGCAATGTGGGATGGGTGGTGGCCGAAGGCAGGGACCTTGAAGGTCCAATCCTGGACTACAGAAGCTGGCTCTCGAAACTTGGAATGTCACTTCTCTGGTGGGGAAGGAGCTTGAGCTAGTGTGTAAGGTTCCAACTGGTCATTGTCGGACTCGCCTCGACGCACTGCTCTGGTTCTGGAACCCGTCACCTCGAGAGGGGTTGGACTCTTTTCCACTCTGGAGTTGCCCCCACCGAGAGGCCATACTTGTTGCCCCCCCCCCCCATCTCACTGCCTGTGGATTGGGGTTTACCCTGGTGAGCGAGAGGGTAGCTTCCCTCCGCCTACGGGTGGGGGAACTAGTCCTGATAGTTGTTTGTGCTTATGCGCCAAATGGCAGTTCAGATTTCCCCCCCTTTATACAGTCCTTGGAGGGGGTGCTGGAGAGTGCTCCTCCTGGGGACTCCCTCGTTCTCCTGGGGGACTTCAACGCTCATGTGGGCAATGACAGTGAGGCCTGAAGAGGTGTGGCTGGGAGGATTGGCCCCCTGATCTGAACATGAGTGGTGTTTTGTTGTTGGACTTCTGTGCTCGTCATGGATTGTCCACAACAAACACAACATTCAATCATAAGGGTGTCCATATGTGGACTTGGCACCAGGACACCCTAGGCCACAGCTCAATTATCGACTTTGTTGTTGTTTCATCTGATCTGTGGCCACATGTTATGGATACTCAGGGGAAGAGAGGGGCGGAGCTGTCCACTGAACACTACCTGGTGGTGAGTCAGCTCCGATGACGGGGGAGGATGCCGGACAGACCTGGCAAGCCCAAACGTGCTGTGAGGATCTGCTGGGAACGTCTTGTAGAGTCTCCCATCAGAAGGAGCTTCACCTCTCATCTCCGCCAGAACTTTGAACTCATCCCGAGAGAGGTGGGGGACATTGAGTCCAAGTGGGCCATATTCCGTGCCTCCATTGTCGAGCCGACTGACCGGAGCTGTGGCTTTGGTCGGTGCTTGACACAGCGGCAACCCTTGAAACCGCTGGTAGACACCAGCAGTGAGGGATGCTGTCAAGCTGAAGAAGGAGTCTTATCTGGTATCTTTGGCCTGTGGGACCTTGGAAGCAGCTGATAGGTATTGGCAGGCCAAGCAGAGTGCTGCTCCATCAGTAGCTGAGGCAAAAACTGGAGCGTGGGAGGAGTTTGGTGGGGCCATGGATAACGACTTCTGGATGGCTTTGAGATGATTCTTGTCCACCATCCGGTGTCTCAGGAGGGAGAAGTGGTGTGCCACCAACACTGTTTACAGTGGGGGTGGCATGCTGCTGACCTTGACTTGGGATGTCCTGGATCGGTGGATTAAATATTTTAAAGACCTCCTCAATCCCACCAGCACACCTTCCAATCTGGAAGCAGAGTCTGGGGACTTTAGGTCAGAGTTGGGTTTGCATTGCCGGCAATAAGCCGGTGAGGGTTTGATTCTGTTCATAACTTTTATAGACAGCATTTTTAGGTGCAGCAAAGGTGTTGAGGGGGTCCGTTTTGGTGGCCTCAGGATTGGGTCTTTGCTTTTTGGAGATGATGTGGTCCTGTTGGCTTCATCAGAACTTGATGTACAGCTTTTTGCTGGAGAGGTTTGCGGCCTAGTTTGAAGTGGCCGGGATAGGATCAGCTTTTCCAAGTCCGGAAGAGGGTAGAGTGCCTTCTGCAGGTCGGGGACAAGGTCCTTCCCCAAGTGGAGGAGTTTAAGTATCTGGGGAACTTGTTCACGAATGAGGGAAAAATCGATATGGGGATTGGTAAGGCTTTTGCAGTTATGCGGTTGCTTTACTGGATTGTCGTGGTGAAGAGAGGGCTGAGCCGAAAGGCGAGGTTCTCGATTTACTGGTCAGTCTACATTCCTATCGTCATCAATGGTCACGAGCACCAGGTAGTGACCAAATAAACGAGAACACGGATACAAGCGTCTGAAATGAGTTTCCTTTACAGGGTGTCTGGGCTTTCCCTTAGAGATAGAGTGAGAAGCTCAGTCATCCGGAAGGGGCTCAGAGTAGATCTGCTGGTCCTCCACATCAAGAGGAGGCAGATGAGGTGGGTGGGCATCTGGTCAGGATGCCTCCTGGACGCCTCCCTTATGAGGTGTTCCGGGCACGTCCCACCAGGAGGACGTGCAGAGAAAGACCCAAGACATGTTGGAGGGACTATGTTTCTCGGCTGGCCTGGAAACGCCTTAGGATTCATCCCGAGGAGCTGGCCCAAGTGGCTGGGGAGAGAGAAGTCTGGGTCTCTTCGCTTAAGTTGATGCCCCCACGGCCCGACCACGGATTGTCATGGTCTTGGGATTTGGTGTTTCAAGTTTGTAGTTTTTCCTTCCACTTTGTTTTCTTCCCCTTTTTACCCCAAGGTGCCCTCTTGTTTTCTTCCACCTGTTTGTGTCTCAAGTTAGTAGTTTTCCTTATTCAGTTTAATTATTATATTTATGTATTTATTACTGGCACTTCCTTGTTTCTGTATTTCTCCTGGCTCTTAGATGTTTTCACCTCTGTCTATGTCCACCTTCTCATTTGTGTTTCCTTAGTTTATCTCTTTATTTAACTCTTCCTTCTGTTCTCCAGTGTTTCCTTAAGTTTCCCCTAGAGTTCTCCTTAGTCTTATCTTTAGATAGTTTCTAGTTTCTTAAGAGTTTTCTGTTTTCCTTGCCTTTCTTGTCTCCCTGCCACTCTGCTCCTTACCCAGTTTCACTCATTGCCCTCACCTGCATCTGCTTTCACTAATTGGTCTCCTGCTCCTTCTCTGTTCACATCCTCACTCTCCCCTCAGTATATATTCGGTTCTCACTCAGTCAAAACTTGCTGGTTCGTTGTCATCCTCTGCCTGGTTCCTGTTCCTCCCTGTGCTCCTTTTTGTGCTCCATTTCATGTAAGTTCCTTTGTTTTTCAACGATTAAAACCAAATTCTTTATTTGCTGCCTTTGGGTCGTTTAAATTCTACCTTAAAACATGACACGGATAAATGGAAGACAATGATTAGTTTAAGACTAATTAGCACAATTTTGTTTGTGTTCAAACAACCAATTCACAATGCAAAGCAGAAGGGACAAAACCTTATTTTGTGGATGTAGTATTTAATTAAATAGTTTGCTGAATTAGAAATGAATAACCTTTTATGAAAAATTATTTGGTTTTATGAATCAGTCTCTGCAGTAATGATCTAATGAAGTATTTTGGCATACTAAGATGCCGGCTTCAAAACGGCTTATAAGATTAGTTTTTGGTGTTTAAACAATCTATTTAAAACCAATGTGTACATTGAATACTAAATAACTATCCTGATTGTTTATGAGTGCCAGCGAAACACAGTGAAATAAACAATCAAAACAATCCTTAAATTGTTTATCCTAAGCTAATTGATCTTTGCCTAGACACAGGCTTACTCGAACAATTCTTAGAACTCCGTAGCAATTTGTTGTCTGGGAGAAATTAGTGTTAAAGGGAACCTCATTCAGCTAGCAGCAGCTGTGAGGGGTGCTTGCAGTGGTTGCAGCTAGCAGTGCAGTATGTGGCTAGTGGGGCCACAGCTAGCCACCATTAGCTCGGAGGTAGGGTTGTACTCTCAGCTCAGGAGCTTCTTCTCCACCAGTCTGGTCCTGGGCAAATGGACAGCTTCTGCTAAGTAGCTCTCCTCTCAAACAGCAGGACAGTGGGGCCTCAGGAGCTCCAGCCCTCGCCAGCAAGGATGGAAGTTTGTGTGCAGGTCTCTCCCCAATGTAAGTCTGATGCTGACTTATGGGGCAAGAGGAAGAGAGTGGTGAAGCATGTGCTTAAATAGGGTTGATGAAGTTCTTCCTTTTCCTGTTGAAACTGGAGGGATTAATGCATTGTGGGATTATTTGTCTTTACAGCAGGAGGTCTGTTCCTGTAGTCCAGTTCATTCAATATGGCTGATGGCACAAGAAGTGTTTAGCACCTAGGAGAAATTTAAAGTGGAGAGATAAAATAAATGTAGATTATATATGCTTTTCTAGTTTTATTAAAACGAAAAGAAAAAATGTAAATGTGTAAAGATCAATTTTGGAACATTTAGATTTACCGAATTGTTGCACCTCTGGCTATTTTTGCAGACTGTTTATGTGACATTTTTAGATGTGAAAAGCAAAAGCTATGGGCTGAACATTTCTATAGCAGCTGAGGGTCTACAGAAGTAATTTCATTTAATTTGCAATCATTCACCTCCAGCCCAGATCTTGTATGCAGCGGTGAGGACACGCCTGATAACGTTAGGTGAAACAAGCAGAAAGCGAACCGAAAATAGGCTGTACCTGCACTTTGAGGCTTGTTCCTCAGGTGAAAGTCATGGTTCGGTTTCTTTATATCAAAGTGATGGAGGCTGCCTGTCTGAGCGGAGGGATCGAGCGGATGGACCGAGCGGAGGGACCGACTGATCTGAAACCACTACTGACAGGACAGCTGGGAAGAATAAATAAACAAAAGCGGTTTTATGTAACTTCAATATCAGATATATGTTTTTCTTCACAAACATGTCTATTTTGAAATAAATATTGTTGGCCATAATTTGGTAGTTGGTGGGCCCATTTCTGAGCCCTCCATTTACCATGGGCTTGGGACAAATGTCAGCAGATGTGATTGTTAGTAAATGGACAGGTAATTTTTTTTTCACACAGTTGCACGTGCACAAAGATGATGTTCATTTCATCTTATCAGTTGACACAAGACAACTTAACAACATGTATATAGTAATCCAGTAGGCTAGTCCTGTATTATCGTGTACATCCTACTAACCGGCAACTCATTCCCATAGCAAAGCAGCTAAGGACATTGACGAGCATCGATTGATGGTAATCATGTGAATGATAGCACCCAGATCATTTTATTTATCTAGACTGTTATTAATAGTTAAACTTTACTGTTGAGGGACACAGGAAGGCCCCCATATGGACACATCCCACCCACCCACCCACCCACCCAAAAACAACAAACAAACAAACAAAACCATCAAAAAACGGCATTTGGGGCATCATGGAGGAAAGGGCAGGTGCTCCAGCCCACTTAGCCCCCCTTCTGCAAGTCCCTGTTCTGGAGCAGCTCGTTAATGACATATGGTGAATATTGGGTTGTAAAAACAGATTCCACTCTGGTTTGTGCAAAATTCTTCACAGCACTGTATGTAATTAATTAAGTCATGACACAAAAAATTGCCAAACCATTAAACTCCAGCTCCATAATATTGATCAGCTACTGTCGAGCAGATCTAATTTTAAACCAAAACTTGGAGTCCCAGACTCCCAGCACGGACTTTAACCATGCTTCTGCTCACCCGATTCTTTGATGCTGTGTCAACCAGTAAAAATATTGGAAATAATCAAACACGGACTCAAGAGCTCAGTTTGGCAATTACCAGGAATAACGCATTATATTAAGTATTCCGCTTATGTTCAGATTCTTTTCTATTTCTGCAGGCCTTTTATTGGAACCTTTGCTGCAAGTTACAACCATTTAGAAGATGGGGCGGTCCCTCCTTCTACTTACAATGAACTAAATGAATACACAGAAAGTTCAACAGAACAAATGTGATTGGTTGTTTCCTTTTACATAGCCACAAGCAGATAAGTAATTTACTCAGCAACAGTGACTCACATGCTCTATCTTATGATCTTGGTATTCCCTTTAAAACTGGTCTAAACCAGTTCTTACATCTACATCTATACATAACAGGAAATATTAACACTAAGCGTGCATTGTGTTCGTTTCACCCCTTGAACTGGAGTCGAGGTCGCACTTCCTGCTGACATAGTTCCTTATTCTATAAGCACTAACACTTATGTGATGACAGAAGACACCACCTTATGCATATAATTAAAATCTTTTCCACACTACATAACATTAGAAAAATGGACAACCACAAACTTTATATTTTTTGTGACAGACAAGCAAAATGCTATGGTTTTCAAATATTATTATTTTTTTGTATTTTTTTTGTATTAATAAGAATATTAGGTTTGGTGTGCATTTGTATTCAGCCCCAACGAGTTAGTACTAGAAAAATCTTACCAAATATTCTTAATTGGCAGTAAATCTACCCCTACCGTCTCCAAGAACTTGCCCGGCAGTTTAGCATTCCAGTGCTTATCAGCAGCAGGAAACATAAACCGTTAACCACACGGTCTCATATTAAACAAAATCTCAAATCAATGACCTGTCAGAAGGTTCAGCTGCCCATCATCACAATACTTAAGATAGCTTTATTAAATATTAGATCTCTGTCCGGGAAGTCTTTTCATATCAATGACTTCATCACTGAGCATAATTTACACGCCCTTTTTTATCAGAAACTTGGCTAGATGAAAATAATGAAATATCTGCATTGATAGAATCTACTCCTACAAATTACAATTTCTTAAGTGAGAGCAGAAAACACAGACGAGGTGGAGGTGTCGCCACCATTTTTCACAACTCAATGAACTTTAAAATGTTGTGTTCCCCGGGTGTTTGTCTTTTGTTAGTGATTTTCCTTATTTAGTTCTATTTTCATGTTTAGTTATTCTTAGTATTTCCTGTAGATTTCTCCTTAGACTTATTATCCTTTCTAGTTTCTTTACAGTCTTCTGTCTCCCAGCCATTTTACCTCCTGTCCCAGTTAATTACTTTCACCTGCTCACTCCCTCTCAGCTGCAACCGCTTTCACTAATTGGTCTCCTGCTCCTTCCGTGTTCACTCTTCACTCTCCTCCTCAGTATATATTCGGTTCTCATTCACTCACTACTCGCTGGTTCGTCCGTCTTTCTTCCCCGCCTGATTCCTGCCTCTGGTTCCTGTGTTTCCCTGTTGCTGCCTGTACCCTCCCGAGTTTCTGTAAGTTCCGTGTGGTTTTTCATTAAATCCTTTTTGTTTTCAACTCTGCTGCTTTTGGGTCCAGTTTAAATCTACAAAACATGACATAAAAAGGTAACCCTGGGCACATTTGATTCTTTTGAATACCTAGCCATCCAGATAAATGAGCCTAACAAAGCTTTATTTCTAAGTTTATATAAACCCAAAACTTAACTCTAACTTCTTTGATGATTTCAATGACCTTCTTTCTGTAATATGTATCGACTACAACCAATTAATCATTGTGGGGGATTTTAACATCCATACCGACAACCCCCAAGATAGACAAGCAAAAACATTAGATGGAACTCTCCACAACTTTGGCCTGACCCAGCATGTCAAACAACCAACACACAACCAATGACACACTCTGGACTTCATTATCAGCAAAGGTTTAAATGTATCCAAAATCTTGGTAATTAATATTGCATTATCTGACCATTTCTGTATTTTTCTTTGAAAGTACCATCTCTGCTAAATTATCCAGCCACAGTAAGACCATTATAAAAAGAAAATTTTCTAGGGGACAACTCAGTGCAAACTTTTAAACGTATTTACCCTCCCACCGCATCCCCCTCATCTCCCAACTCAAACTCAGTAAATAAGCTGGTAGATAATTTCCTTGCGAAAATCTCAGACATCACTGATTCCATTGCTCCAACTAAAGTGAAAGTAGTCTCAGGTAGAAAGAAGTAATCCACTGGTACATAGTGAAAAAAGGGAGTGTCGACGAGCCGAGAGAAAATGGCGGGAAACTCAACTCCAGGTGTGCTGTGATATCTACAAAGAGAGACTGAATAGATATCAGCAAGCTATAATAGATGCTAGGGAATCGTTCTTTTCTGAAATCATCAACAGAAACATTAATAATGCACGGACTCTATTTGCAACAGTGGAAAGATTAACTAATCCTCCAGTGACGGTAGCCCCTGAACTAAACTCTACCAGGGCCTGCGATGAATATACCAGCTTTTTTACAGAAAAGATTATAACAATTAGATAGTCAATCTGTACCTCAATACCGAACCCACAACCAGTGCCATCCCTAATCAACAACAATGTGGAGAAAATGTCTGAATTCCATAAATTAAACCAAAAAAACCTTGAAAAAATCATTGTCCTTGTCTTTATATTGTACCCACAGCTTTTCTAGAGAAAGTTCCTTCCTGTCATTGGGTCTGATCTTGTTCAAATAGTGAACTCATCCCTTCTATCAGGTGTCTTACCCCAGGCTTTAAAAACAGCAGTTATTAAACCACTACTAAAGAAGAAGAATCTGGACAACACGTTAATGCAGAACTACAGGCCAATCTCTAATCTTCCATTCATCCGTAAGATTATTGAAAAAGCTGGGTTTCACCAATGAAATAGCTTTCTAACAATGACAAACTGTTTTGATGTTTTTCAGTCGGGTTTCCATGCTCACCACAGCACTGAGACTGCCCTCGTCAAAGTTTTCAATGACATCCGCATAAATACAAACTGTGGTAGAACCACAGTGCCGGTTCTGTTGGACCTCAGTGCAGCATTTGACACTGTTGATCATTATATATTATTGGAACGACTGGAGAGCTGGGTCGGACTCCCTGGTAGTGAACAGATTGGTGTGCGCATGCGTCAGCGTCCTTTCAGAGAGACTTGCCAACTTCGGCTCCCTAAATAACACAGTTTTAACTGGTTTTAAATCTTTTTTTATGACTGGTTTTAACCGATTTTAACACCGTCTTTTAGCAACTTGTTTTTACCAGGGGCGTTTTTAATTCGAACACGGACTACTTTTATTTCGTCATGCCTTCACTCATCTGCACCCCTGGATGTGATGGCTGTTTTAAATTAACTCAAAAAGTTCTGGAGCTGGAGCAGAGGATCTCCACGCTCCATCAAATCCAGGACCACGAGCGCGACATGGACATCATCTTAGGCCGGACCTTCGCTGCCGTCAACAGTGCTCAGCTGGAGGACACAATTCCCTGCCAGCCCGGTGAAGCTGCGGAGGGGGAATCCATCGCTGGACTCAGACTGCTGAACGCCGGAGGAGCAACAACAACTGCAGAGGAGGACTGGTTCCATCTGGGGGCTAAGCCAAAAGCCCCCATCAGCTCAACACCGGTGCTTCAGGGTGCCTTGTCCATGGTCGGGCCCGGCCACGGTGGGGGGCCCTGAGCAGCCGCCACCGCTCTTCTTCACCCGGCCTACCATTATCAAACCGCTTCGGTGCCCTGGAGCACGACTTTCCTCCTCTGACTGTCCTCTCCGGCCGCCCTGAAAGACCGCAGCTCCGCAGGACTGCCGCCCATCCCCTCCCAGCAGCTGGACTCCCGCAGCCCTCCACGCCGCGCTAAACCCAGGACTCGCCGAGGAGTGCTCCACTACACCCCGAACCCACGGAACGAGCCCTCGGCGCCGACTACGCATCGCTGCAGTCCTGGGGAAGCTAATCTGCCCAACATCCAGCAGGTCCTGGACGGTGAAAGATCCTCTGCCCAGCATCAACTTGTAGACCAGCCGCCCACCACGCTCATCATTGGAGACTCTATTATCAGGAATGTAAGGATGAGAGGAGCCGTAACACTGTGTTTACCTGGAGCCACCGTAAAGGACATTACTGAACAGATCCTGGACCATATCCAACATCACCCATCTGTGAGTAGAGTTATTATTCATGCTGGAACCAATGACATTCGTAAACAGCAATCTGAGCTCCTGAAGCTGGATTTTATTCATTTGTTTAATCTTTTAAAATACACACGTGTCTGTTCTTATTTCTGGCCCCACCCCCACTGTTGGCAGAGGTATTGGTCGTTTTAGCAGGCTTTTATCTTTGAACACTTGGCTTTCCTCTGCCATCGTGATGCACAATATTAGTTTTGTAGACAATTTTAACATTTTCTGGGGCAGGAGTCAATTGTTTGGACCAGATGGACTACATCTCAACAGAAAGGGTGCCCGCATGCTGGCAATAAGCCTGGCATGCCCTCACCCCCCCCTGTCTACCACACCAGCCCCAGCTGCTCCTGCCCTCTCTGCCCCTTCCGCCACATCCTGATGTGCAGCTGGTCCCTGCTCCTATGAACTCAGTTCTGATTTTAACAGTAACTCACATATCGGACTTTGACCTTCTTTTACATCATTCATACCTGTTATTATCAGCAGAGAGCGGAGAAATAATATAAAACATAGCAAATGCAACCCTAATAATCTCAAACAGTAACCAAAAGTCCTACCTCCAGTAAACCATACAGTCACTCGCTCTCCAATCACCATTAATATGGCACTTCTAAATGTTCGCTGTCTGCTGAATAAAACCTTTATAATAAATGACCTAATTTTAGATCATAATATTAATTGTTTATTTTTAACGGAAACATGGCTGAGTGCAGATGCCCCCGTTGTTCTTACAGAGGAGTCCCCACCAAATTTTGATTTCACTTATTCCACAAGGAGTTACAAAAGGGGAGGCGGAACTGCTTTTATTAGTTCATCAACGCTTTCTGCCAAGCCTGTTTTATTTGATAATTTTAGCAGTTTTGAATATACTGCGTCTGTTTTTAGCACTCCTCAGATTTTATGTGTCACAGTTTATAGGCCTCCTAAAAAGAGTGCACTTTTTATTCAAGAATTTTCAGAGTTTTTATCAATTTTGCACAACTCTTATGAACGAATAATTTTAGCTGGTGATTTTAATCTACATATAGATAACATCTTAGATCCTTTATCAACAGAGTTTTTAAATGTTTTGAACTATATGGATTTTAGTCAACATGTCACGCAGCCAACTCACAACAGAGGACACACCCTGGACTTGGTCATCACGTATGGCCTGTCCACCAGTGTGTCCTCTGTTGTTGACTTGGCTGTCTCTGAGCATTACTGTGTTTTTTTTAATATCACCGGTTTTATCCAGAAGGAGACCTCTGTGAGAACTGTCAGGAAGCGCCATCTAACCCCTGAAGTGGCTGCAGGTTTTCTGGAAATTTTTGAAATTGTTTTACCTGCCCCCTGTGATTTTATTGTTAATAATTTTAACAGAAGGCTTCAATCCGCTCTTGACCTGCTGGCTCCAGTTAAACTTATAAACACACACTTAAAACCAACAACACCATGGAGAAACGAAGACCTTAAGAGATTAAAAAGGAGCTGCAGGGTGGCAGAGAGAAAATGGAGGAAAAATAAAATCACAATAAATCATCAAATGTACATCGAACGTCTCAAATCATATAACAATGCAGTAAGAAATTCCAGGAATGCATACTTTTCCAGAATCATCTCACAACATAAAAATAATCCCAACATTCTGTTTTCCACTATAGACAACATTTTTAACTGTACTACTAATGCATATCAGAAACCCCCCTCAAATGCTCTTTGTGAGGAGTTTGCAGACCACTTCAGAGGGAAGGTAGACACGATCAGATGTAAGATTTTATCTTCTCAGTGTAACATGGTTTTAGACAAATCTGATTGTGTGTCTCTACCAGAGGAAATGCTGGACAGTTTTGTCCTGGTAGAAGCTGGGACTCTTGATAAAGTTTTCTCCTCAGTGAGGCCCACCACATGTGTTTTGGACCCGATTCCCACTTCCTTCTTTAAGCAATTTTATGAATCTTTTAGAGATGATATTTTAACCGTGATGAATTGCTCCCTTCAGACGGGGGTCTTTCCTGCCGCCTTTAAAGGGGCGGTAGTGAGGCCCCTGCTGAAGAAGAGCAATTTAGATTTTAATGATTTAAACAACTTCCGACCAGTATCTAACTTACCATTTTTAGGCAAAGTTTTAGAAAAACTTGTTTTAATTCAACTTAATAATTTTATTAACGCTCATAATGTCCTAGAGAAATTTCAGTCTGGTTTTAGGGTGAACCACAGCACAGAGACGGCTCTTTTAAATATTTTAAATGATTTTAGATTAAATTATGATGCTCAGAAGGTGACAGTGTTGGTCCTACTGGATCTAAGCGCTGCCTTTGATACAGTGGACCACACTATTCTTTTAACTCGTTTAAAACAGATCGGCCTCTCTGGTGCTGTTCATAAATGGTTTACATCCTATCTCACAGACAGGACTTTTATGGTAAGTTTAGATACCTGCAGCTCTAAGGTCCACAAGATTACATATGGTGTGCCACAGGGTTCAATTTTAGGCCCAGTGCTTTTTAACCTCTACATGCTCCCTCTTGGCAGTGTCATCAGAAGACATGGAGTTAACTTTCACAGTTATGCTGATGATACACAGCTGTACATCTCCATGTCTCCCGATGACACACGGCCAATGGATGCACTTTTTAACTGCATTTTAGACATTAAATCCTGGATGGCAGAAAACTTTCTCCAGCTCAACCAGGACAAAACTGAAGTTTTAGTCATCGGTCCTGAGGCTCAGAGAGAGAAACTTTTACCAAAACTACAATCCCTGTCTTTTAATCCTTATTTACAAGTGAAGAACCTGGGCGTGATTTTTGACTCTGAGCTGACTTTTATTCCTCACATAAAAAATGTTACTAAAATAGGTTTTTATCAACTAAAGAACATTGCCAGAGTCCACCCCATTCTCTCTCGGGCCAATACGGAGACGCTGATGCATGCTTTTATCACCAGTAGGATTGATTACTGTAATGCCCTGCTTTCTGGTCTTCCCAAAAATACTACCTCAAGTTTACAACTTTTACAGAATTCTGCAGAAAGCGTCCTGACGAAGACCAGGAGACGGGAACACATTACACCGGTCTTAGAATCACTGCATTGGCTCCCCGTATGTTTTAGGATCGATTTTAAGATTATTTTAATAATTTTTAAGTGTCTTAATGGTCTTGGGCCTCCTTATCTCTCAGAGCTGCTTTTACCGTATGAACCTTTGCAGTCTCTGCGCTCCTCTGGCAGCCATCTCCTTGTCACCCCAAAAGTCAGGACACACACTCATGGTGAGGCGTCTTTCTGTTATTATGGCCCTCACTTCTGGAACAGGCTGCCAGAGAACCTCAGGGCCGCAGAGAACGTTCATGTTTTTAAGAGCAGGCTCAAGACTCACCTTTTTAACATAGCTTTTAACTGATTATTATTTATTAAATCTGTTTAATCGCTCTGCATGTTTTATTTGATTGAATTCTTTTTAGTTTAGCTTTTAGCTGGCTATTTATCAATTATTGTTTATCTGCTTTCCATTTTTATTTGATCATATCTTATAATTGTTTTAATTTTAATATTTTAACTTATTTTAGTTTTCCTTCCAGTGTTTCCTCTGTGGGAGCCCTCTGCCTCGGGGGTGGTGGTCGGCTGTGGCTGCATTGGTGCTCTCCAGGTGGTGCTTGGGTGGAGGTGGGGGTACCAGCCCTCCCTCCTCTGGGCTCCCTGGGTCAGTGCCTTGGCTGCTGCTGTTGATCTGCTGCTGCCGATGTAGATGGCTCCCATGATGACGTTTCCTGGTTCATCTGTACTCAGCCCGTTCTGCTTTTGTTAATGTGCTGTTGTTTATTGTTGCTTTTATGCATGGGGGGGGGGGGTATAGCTGTGGTGATGTTTTTTACTTTTGGGTTTTGGGAAAGGGGGGTTGTAGGTCATTTTTAATCTGTAAAGCACTTTGAGAAGCTTTGTTTTGGTTTGAAAAGCGCTTTATAAATAATGTTTGATTTGGTACAGTACTTGGCTGGTTTGAGTCTTACCTAAAGAACAGAGACTTCTTTGTTTCAATAAGAAACTTTTCATCAGAATGAACAGAAGTTGCATGTGGGGTGCCCCAGGGCTCCATCTTAGGGCCCCTCTTATTTAATATCTACATGCTCCCACTAGGCATGATTATAGCAATCAATAAGATTAGCTACCATAACTATGCGGGTGACACGCTTTACATTACAATGTCACCAGGTGACTCTGAACCCATTCAAACCCTAAATCAATGCATCGACCAAATAAATGGATGGATGTGCCATAACTTTCTCCAGCTGAATAGAAACAAAACTGAGGTAATTATTTTTGGAACCAAAGATGAACGATCAAGAGTCAGCACACAGCGTCAATTAATACAGCTAGGAACTACTGATCAGGCACGAAACCTAGGTGTAGTAATGGACTCAGACCTGAACCTCCAGGGTCACATAAAGGCAATAGGAAGGTCAGCCTTCTATCACCTGAAGAACATTTCTAGGATTAAAGGACTAATGTTGCAACAGGACCTGGAAAAACTAATCCATACGTTTATCTTTAGTTGGATTGATTACTGCAACAGCGTCCTCACGGGTCTGCCTAAAAAGTCAATCAGACAGCTGCAGCTGATCCAGAACGCTGCTGCTCGTATCCTCACTAGAACCAGGAAAGTAGAGCACATCACCCCAGTTCTAAAATCATTACACTGGCTCCCTGTAGCTCAGAGAATAGACTTTAAAATACTCCTACTAGTTTATAAATCATTACAGGGCTTAGCACCAAAATATGATGAAGACCTGTTGTCACTCTACCAACCACCAAGACCACAAAGGTCCTTCAACTCTAGCCTACTAAACATCCCTAGACTCAGAACTAAACATGGAGAAGCAGCTTTCAGTTTCTATGCTCCTCTAATCTGGAACAGACTTCCTGACGAGTGCAGAGTTGCTGAAACTCTGAGCTGCTTTAAATCGAGACTAAAAACCCATCTGTTTAGAATTGCCTTCGAGTAAATGCATATGTATGAAATGTGTTCGTGCTCTCTTGCTATATTGATCTTTCTCTTGCTTTTTTGTGTATCATGTGTTATTGTGCATCATGTGTAATGTGTGTTTCATGCTAATTTGCTACTTTTACTTTTAATTTCCAATGTTATATTCCATGTTTGTTTGTTTTGATTTGTTTTGAATCACCAAATCATGTAAAACACCTTGAATTACCCTGTTGTTGAAAGTGTGCTATACAAATAAAATTGCCTTGCATTCCCTTCCCTTGCCTTTTATTAGACCATATTTTTCTATCTAAACCATTCCATTGTGGCTCTGGCTGCATGTTGATCTGTGTTTCACAGTAGAGATGGTGTGTTTAGGGATTTCTGCACTATTCGTTTTCTGCAAAAACATAAAATTTGCATGTTATTTTTACACCAAACAGAGCGTTTTGCAATGGCGTTCTTTTAAGAATGGTTTGTCTACTTGATACTTTTCCACAAAGGCCATTTTTGTGGTGAGCACAAGAAATTGTCCTGTCAAAGGATTCCTTGATCTGAGCTGTTGACTCTATTTACCAATATGGTGACTTCTGAAGGGGTATAAGGTACTAAGGGGTATAATAATAAAAGGGACCGAGTATAAACACATGCCTGACTTTTAGATCAGCTTTTTTATTTGTAGAAGAATTGTAAAAATATTTTTGTTTGTGGCTGTCACATGATGAAATTTGAAAAGATTTAAGGGATATAAATAGACTTGCAAGCCACTATATAGCATTCATTTTAATTGTTCAGATGTGTTTGAGTTTAGACTCAACTACAAAAGTTGCTATGGGGAAAGAAACGTCCTCTGACTTTCAACTGTTTTTACTTTCAGTAAACCTAATGTGTGTAAATATTTGTATGAACACTAAAAGAGTCAACACCATAAGACATACACTAAAAATGTTTCACATACATGTGACTAACAGAAATAGAATTGTGTGTCCTTGAATCAAGGGAGGCTCAAAATCAAAAGTACCAGTCAGTATCTGGTGTGGCCACCAGCTGCTTGAAGTACTGCAGTGCATCTCCTCCTCATGGACTGGACCAGATTTGTCAGTTCTTGCTGTGAGATGTTTCCCCCACTCTTCCACCAAGGCACTTGCAAGTTCCTGGACATTTCTGGGGGGAATGGCCCTAGCCCTCACCCTGCGATCCAACAGGTCCCAGACGTGCTCAATGGGATTGAGAACCGGGCTCTTTGCTGGCCATGGCAGAACACTGACATTGTTGTCATGTAGAAACTCAAGCACAGAACGAGCAGTATGGCTGGTGGCATTGTCCTGCTGGAGGATCATGTCCGGATGAGCATGCATAAAGGGTACCACATGAGGGAGGAGGATGTCTTCCCTGTACCGCAAGGCATTGAGATTGCCTGCAATGACAACAAGCTCAGTCCGATGGTGGTGTGATATACCGCCCCAGACCATGACGGACCCCCCACCTCCAAATCGATCCCGCTCCAGGGTACAGGCCTCGGTGTAACGCTCATTCCTTCGACGATAAACACGAATCCGTCCATCCCCCCTGGTGAGACAAAACCGTGACTCATCAATGAAGAGCACTTTTTGCCACTCCTGTCTGGTCCAGCGAAGGGGGGTTTGTGCCCATAGGCGGCGTTGTTGCTGGTGATGTCTGAATAGGACCTGCCTTACAACAAGCCTACAAGCCCTCAGTCCAGCCTCTCTCAGCCTATTGCGGACAGTCTGAGCACTGATGGAGGGATTGTGTGTTCCTGGTGTGACTCGGGCAGTTGTTGTGGCCATCCTGTACCTGTCACGCAGGTGTGATATTCGGATGTACCGATCCTGTGCAGGTGTTGTTACACGTGGTCTTCCACTGCGAGGATGATCAGCTGTCCTTCCTGTCTCCCTGTAGCGCTGTCTTAGGCGTCTCACAGTGCGGACATGGCAATTTATTGCCCTAGCCACATCAGCAGTCCTCATGCCTCCCTTTGTGGAGGAAATTCTGAGGAGTCCTGATGAGATTTAAACGATCAGCTGGTTTCAACAAAGTTTATTACTTGCAGCAAGGAGAAGTCAAAAGAGACTCTACAGTTATTACAAAGACATGAGTATATATCTGTAAGTCATACACCTGAACCACCCTCTCCCATCCTCATGAACCGATTAACCCTGGTTCCTCAGTTAGTGTCTTACGAGAAAACAACTCCTTATTAGGGTTTTCCCTCCAGCTGCAAGGAGCTGAACATCTCCAAGGTCAGAAGATAACTCTCAATTGATAAAAACAGTTTCGGTTGCAGGAGCTGAGAAATCAGCACACAAGTAACTCTGAAATATAGGTCTCTAACTGAATAAACACATTCTAAAGAAATGAAACAAATCAGTGAAACAATATGATGCACGTTCACGCAGATGAGCAGGGACCCTGGGCATCTTTCTTTGGCTGTTTTTCACAGTCTGTAGACAAGTCTCTTTAGTGTCCTGCGTTTTTAGAACTGTGACCTTAAATGCCTACTTTCTGTAAGCTGTTAAGGTCTTAACGACCATTCCACAGGTGCATGTTAATTAATTGATTATGGTTAATTGAACATGCATGGAAAACATTGTTTAAACCCTTTACAATGAAGATCTGTAAAGTTATTTGGATTTTTACAACATTATTGTTGAAATACACAGTCCGTTTCTTTTTTTGCTGAGTTTATATGTACACGTTGTTAAGTTGTCTTGTGGCAATTGATGAGGTGAAATGAGTATCCTGTGTGTGCACCATGCAACTGTGTGAAAAAACATTACCTGTCATTTTACTACAAACCACAGCACCTGACATTTGTCCCAAGCCCATGGTAGAAGGGAGGACTCAGAACTGGGCCCTCCAACTATCAAATTATGGCCAAGAATATTTATCTCAAAATAGGCCTGTTTGTGAAGAAAAACATAGGTCTGCTATTGAAGTTACATAACTTTCAGTTTATTAGGGTGCTGCAGGACTGGATGAAATAAAGCAGCTTACGTAGGTCTCTCCGCTCTGGGTCAGGCGTCCTTAAACCCTTTACAATGAAGATCTGTAAAGTTATTTAAATTTTTACATTTTTGTTGAAATACACAGTCCTGAAAAAGGGAAGTTTCTTTTTTTGCTGAGTTTATATGAAACTTTGCTCTCAATCCAAGACAAAACTTGTTAAACCTGAAAAATAATTTGTTTTAAATCACTTTCACTTCACTTCCGCTTGGGGCTCTGGGGGTCCTTTGGACGTCTTTGCTCCGATCTCCTTCATGTCTGCATCGATTCCTGGGAGACGGATTGATGCCTGCTCACACCAGCTATCGAACACTCTTATGGAGAAACCTTATATGCACATAGATGTGGGGTCTCTGGTGTTTAAGGATATATTCTTGGGCTGATGTTATCTTTACTAGAGATTGATTAATCGGTACCATGAGTTTTTCTGTGACATTGTTGTTGTATTTTTATATCTATTTTTGTGTGATGTGGTTGTGTAATTCTTAGTTCACAATGTTTGGTTTGTTTTGTCGATGTTCCTTTGTCGTGTTTTGTTTTGTTTTTTCCCCTTTCTCTGCCGTCCTGTGGGTATGGAGGCAGACTTCAATGTCTTCCTGTGTTTTCTTTGTTTCCCTTCCTCTCTTGTATTTTCAACTCACCCTCTCTCTTGACTTTTTGTTTCCTACCTCTCTTCTTCCTTCTTTCTTCTCCTTAATTTTCCGTCTCCGTGTCCATAACATCAGGAAATAAAAAACCCAACAATTCACAATAAAGATTTTTCACACATATATATCAAGTGGAGTACTATAGCAAAAGCTGTACTGCTCCGTAAAGTAAATCTGTTGGGCTTCTACTTGGTACTCAGACACCAATTCTGAGCTCCGCACTGCCAAATAGGACACGTAAAAAAAAAAAAAAAAAAAATCACTTTCACTTCATGGGGGAAACGATCAATTGCCTATGGAGAAGGTATTTTTAAGCTGCAGCTCTCTGCAACTCTAATTAGGATGAAGTGGTTGCAAAATGCAACCAGTTCAGCATTATTGTGAGAGAAAACAAATCTGAAACCAGAAAAGCACTCTGAGAGTGCAGACCTGTGCTAAGGCAGCATGACAATCATTCGTGTCGTCCCCCAGGTGGAGATCCTGATCATCTCCAAAATCTGATCACTTGTTCCTAGTTCCACTGCGAACATTTCCTGAGAATTTTGTCAATATCAGTCTATAATTTTTTGACTTATGTTGCTAGTTAACAGACAGAGGCAAACAAACAATCATTGTCGAAAACATGACCTCCTTGTTGGAGATAAAAAATGGACAAACACACAAAAGATGGTGCACATTTGAATGTTTGTGATAGGAAAGCATACACAAAGGTATCAAGTCAGTCATTTTAAAACCAGCAATAGGGGATGAGTTCTTACACTCCTCCTAAGAGACAGATTAACACATAAAATCAGACAGGGGTGATTAATGTTCAACACCGTAATCTGTAGTGAGATTAAGGAGCAAGTTGAACAAAGTCTGAAGTGCTGTAGAGAAGAGAGATATATGTCAGATTGCATTTGTGTGAATGAGAGGGAAGCAGGTAGAACAGTGAAGCTGCAAGGAGTGGAGTCACAGAATGTGTATGAGTTTAAGCACCTAGGGTCAACCACCTAAAGCAGAGGTCACTAATAGGTGGACCTCAAGGGGTCCAGGGGTCCTGACTGAACTGCTGTCTCATGCAAACCTGGACCTAATGCTAAAACAGAGATCCCCATTTAAATCCTTATTGGGTGATTCTGGTTTACCAGCGCAGCTTTTGGAGTCTTTACAGCAGTGTTCAAGCATCTATGGAAATCTACAGATTAATTGAGTGCAAGTTTAGCCATACCGCGTGATACCACCAAGCCAATTAGCACAACGGAGAGAATCAGGGGCGTGAGACAGAACAGGAAAAAAACTAGTAGTTGACATGGTGAAGGGGACAAAAACAGGCGGAGATAGGAAGACAAATGTGCAGAGAAAGGGGAGTAATGTGCCGAAAGGTGAGTTAATACAGATGGCGAAACGGAGAAAAACAGGTGTTTGTGACAGAAAAGGAAAAACTGATAGTTGAAATGGAGAAGGGGAGAAAAACGGGTGGAAAAAGGTAGAGATAGAGGCAGGTGATATGGGGGGAAATTGATGGCTAAATCAGAGAAGGGGAGAAAAAAGCGAGTGAAATGGAGACAAAAAGAAAAAGATTAAATGGTGACATTTAAAAAACTAGAAGTGGACAGCGAACCTGGAGCATTTAATCTTGAATGGACAGTCATTTCTCTTTGTTCTTCTCACTGATGCCAATAAGCCCATTTGTGGCACTTATTAAAAGTGGCAATGTGAAATGCCAGTATGAGACAAATCATAAAAGGTTTGAATAAACATACCCATTCAAATCAGAAGATCAGAGAAAATATGTAGTCTCAAAGCCTAATATGACCAGTCCATCAGGATCCTGAGCCACATACTCAGTGCTTAGGAATAAGAACCATGAGAATTCCCTCAGAGTTGTTTAGATTTTGGGCCAGCACAAACAGCCATTTACTGATAGGTTGTCAAGGATTGTGTGCATCTCAAATGAAGTCACACAGTACTTTAAATGGGTAAATGCTGGGCATCTTCAGATGCAGTAAATTGACCTCCAAGCAGATTTGGCTATGAAAGAACAGTCTGTCAGGACTGACCCTTACTCTTTCTAACTCCAGTCTCCAAATGGTTCCTGAGATGGCTTTATCACGTCTGAAGGAAGAACAAAACTGTGAGGGAGCTTTCTCCACAATGAAGATTCTCAAAACCAAACATCCTTCCAGGCTCACCAATAAGTACCTCCGCACATGCATGAGAATGGCTCTGACTCCATTCAAGTCCAGGTTTAAATTTCTGGCAGGATGAGTAATAGCTCACTTCTCTCAGTAAGTACAAAACAAGAAAGCAAAACCATAAATATGTTCAGCTTTTAAATGTGTTGAGATTTAAATCCTTTGAAATTCTTTGAGGTGGTAGAGTGCACATTTAAAAAAAATTATTCAAGCTTTTTCTCCATTTATTGTCTTCTGAAGTTAGTCATTTGTAAACATGGACAGTCGCCATGTGTTATTTATTTTCTTATTGACATGTTATCCTACTTTTATTCATTAAATGAGAGAACATTACATATATAAGAAATCACATGTTCAGCACTTTGTTACGTGACAATAAATGTCAAAAAGTATTTGAATTAGACAGAATTTAATTGATTTGATAAGCAAATCAATTAGTAAAACTTGTAAGCTGCTTAAATATATATCACACTAAATTGTAAGAAATTATAATCTTCCGGACCTTGGCCTAAAGAAGTTTTCTCTGACTGGACCTCTTTAAAATTTATTTGAATTCCCCTGATCTAAAGCAACAATCAGAGCACAACTAATGCAAAGAAGAGAGTGCAAGCAGACTGAATGGAGGATAAGTGACAAAGATACTGCAACTGAAAAATGAAAGGGAAGATTTCAAGGACACCTTTGGGTCCTCTTCTGGTGGGATGGGCAATTTTCTTTGTGTGCGTGTGTGCGTGTGTGTGTGTGTGTGCGTGCGCGCGTGCGCGCATGAGTGAGAGAGAGAGAGAGAGAGAGAAAGAGAGAGCGCAAAAAATATGAATGTATACAAAATATACACTAAAAAATTGCACTTAAACAATATATGTGTATTTGCTGAGGAATAAATCACAAAACAAGGAAAGTGTGAAAAACAAACACGTCCTTTGTCGCGAGTTTGTAAAGCTGAACAGGTTTCAGAAGAAGCGCTGGACCTAAATAAAAACTATGTGACAAGAGGGAGAGACAAAAGAGCTGTTTTCTACCTATGATCATTTTGTGTCATAATAACAAGTTTGAAATTCAATGGATATGTATTATTGTAGAGCAGCGCAAATATGAGGTTTGGGAGTTGAGATTTGAATCAAACATTATGTCCTCTGAAGAAAAATCAGAACCAGACCTGACTGATACATGCTATGTTAAAATCCACAATCTGCTTCTACCTATGATACTCAGACACCATCAGAATTATTATCGTATCCCCTGTTTTTAGGAAATCAACAAGAATGTTTTCTCTTATCCTCTGTTTTGCAGGCAGCAGAAAAGAGCTGGAATAACCAGTAAGACTGAGTTTTTTTTTAAATTCAAAGACTTTTCTTTCTATTGATCCGTGGCTTAGAGAAAAGCTTTTAAATTATTAAAAAAACAATTTAATTGGGCAAAAAAGGCTATTGCCTTTTGTCAAACTTAAATAAATTTTTTCATCAATCTATGTGACATCGGAAAAAGCGTTTTTTCCTGATACTAAATCTTAGCTTTTTCTTATTTTACAGAAAAACACTTATCACCTGCCTTTAAGATCTTTGGTAACCATAATTAATCTCATTGTTGAGTGAAAATTGTGTCTATTTGTTGCCTCACAACAATACATCCATATTTTATTGCACCAACGTGAAAGTAGGAGGAAAAACTGTCACTTTAATTCTAATGCATGCAATCGATCAGGAGCATAGTTATTGCTCACTGAGCAAGACAAACATATTGCATGTCCATCTGTGCTGCATTCTAAATCTTTTTAAATCAATGGGTAATTGGTTGTGCACATTTTGTTTAAGATGTAAAACCGCCACTTTGATGAAAAGCTGCTTTTGATGAATCAGCTGTTAATTTGAATGTTTAAATAAAACTGATGGTGCGTGAGGCGAGTGGCAGCTGGTAGCTTTAATTAGTCTGCTTAAAGTAAGACAACTAGGGAATGACATGGACATAAACCAGCCCTGAACTCTGTACAGCACAAGCAACACAACCAGCGTGTGGACAAACATGATCTCATGACCATAAAGCAAAGATGACTTTACTTCTGAAATGTTTATGTATAGACCCATTGCAACGTGATTTCACGACAATCTGCAGTTGCTGTACTAAAGTAGTGTGAAATGAAAAAAAATCTGAGAATAGAATGTTATTAATAATACTGTCTGCATTTTGTTGTGTATATGGCTATGATTTATTAAAAACCCAGGCGCTCATTTTGTAGGTTTCATAAAGAACAACTGCAAAAGTTCCACCGGCAGAGTTCTGTTCATTCATGTCAAAACATGCTAACTGACGAAACACTGTAAAATTAAAAAATCTCCCAACCTATCCTGAAAGAGAAAAAAACAGGCAACGTGGGCTCAACAGTGTGAAACGGGGTATCATAATTATAGCATAGAAATTCTATTTACATTACAAGGTGAACTAGCCTGAAACCTACTTATTTATTATAGATTCTAACAGGTAATCTGTAAATTAGGGTTCAGGCATAACATTGTAAATGGTCTAAACGTATACAGCATAGTTCTTTTCTAGTCATACTGACCACTTCTTTACACTGGAGCCAAATTAACCCAATTGCACTCAAAAACATGCACACATTCATTACCAATACAAAGATCAGTAGGCAATTTGGGATTAAGTGTGTTGCCAAGGGGCACATCGACATGTGACAGGAGGAAGCTGGAATTTAACCTATGACCCTCCAATTTGAAGTCAGCTCTCTGGTCCACAGTCACACAAAAGAAATCATAAATCTAAGAGATGAAGCGGTTTAAGGTCTTCAAATACTGCACAACATAGCAAAAAAGTCTCATTTATGTTAATTCTTTAGGCACTTCATTACCTACAGGAAGGACATTATCTGTTTGCTTAGGTCAATCAATGCTGCATTATATTGATCAAGACAAATTGTAAAGATGTCAGGTGCTTACAATTGACATATAAGGAGGTTGGAATTGTTTTAAAACTTGTGCACAATAGTATATCTAAGAAATGTTATTCCTTAAAAAAACAGTAATTTAGGTCTAAAACGTCAGATTTGGTTGATTGATGCAGTGATTTAATGGCAGAGTGGAATAACACAGTGTGGAGAAAACGAAAAAGTTATTGCAGGGTTTATGAAGCGTATTGTTTGCCCTAATGATGTAAAGCACCTTGAATTGCCTTGTTGTTGAAAGTGTGCTATACAAATAAAGTTGCCTTGCCTTGCCATGAAGGACTGATTAGTCTGTTAACATCAGCCCTGATTTTTTCCCCCATCAGCATCATCCTCTGGATTGACATGCATTACCATTATCAACCATAAAATCAAATTGCTTTTCCTCTGTCAAAAGCAAAAACCTACCTGCAGGACAACATTTTGACTTTCAGTCTTTCGTAGTAAATTTTAGTAGGTGGAGGGGTTAAACTCTGCAACGTAGTCCTCTTACTGATTAACGGTTTTCATGTAATAAATTGGACATTGACTTTTGTTGATATTGCAAAAAACAACAACATTTGAATAAAACAAAATAGATGTCAGTTTCATATGCCATTCTGATGTTTGCATATAAATGAGAAGTTATGAACAGCTAGAGGAAAAAAATCATTGATGACCTTTACATGGACTACTGGAGGAAGCCCAAAGAACATCTATGATATAGCCAATGTTTTTGTTGAATATTTCAAGAGTCTAGCAGATTAGTTTGTGCAGAAGCAACCAAATCTTTTCTGCTTTGAGTTGTCATGATGGTGAAAGATTTTGCAATGATGCAGTGCATGCAGGCTTGTCCAAGAGCATATGTCACCATAGCGACTAAACAGGGCTTTAGGTTAGCCTCGTTCGTGGATACGAATTTTGGGAAATTAGGCCTGGATTGTCAAAGTAAGTGTGGCTTTTGAGATTAGCTAGCTTTGTGGAACAGCCCTCGGGGGGCACAAACAGTTGATCAAAATAAAACCACCAAAGAGAAAATAAAGAGGAGGGGCTCCCTGTCTAAGAATCCCACACTTACAAAATCACCAGCTGCATGCAGTTAGTCCAATCAAGGAGGAGCTTTAAAAGAGGAGCAGTTACCTGGAGCAGATGCCAGGTTAACGGAGGCTGGTTAAACACCGTAGAGTGGTAATCAGGCCAGTTATTAGCTCCTCATCCGAGCAACCTGTGTATTGTGTATGAACTTAAATAAAATAGAAATACTTTATTAGTCCCAAAAGGGGAAATTCAGTTCCAGTACAACCCGTCCAAGGACATACAAACAACACACACATGTACATAACAGGATCAGATAGACTATGGCAGAAGCCAGCCCGTGGCAGTTCTCCATATGCAGATAAGAAATATTGACAAGAGGGGGGGAATGGGAGGTGGGCGGAAAAAAAGGCATCTCGGTCCTGCCCTTTGCAGGGGACCAAGCCGAGGTACAAGTAAAAACTCACCTCAGTACATAGAAGCACATATTTCGGTCACAACATATGAGAACGCATGGGAGGGTAGGGAGGTTGGGGGAATCTCGAGCAGAGCAGTGGGGTTGCAGCTGATTAGCGCGCCCATCCAGCCAGTTGTCAAGGAGTGGGAGGGAGGTTCAGGGTACGGTGAGCACGTTGAGACTCAAGGAGTGCCTGCATGTCTGTGGTTGTGGCTGAGCGTGTGTGCGTCAGTAAGTGAGTCTGTGAACTCCCATCAGTTCAATCCCAGTGTCTGTCGGCTACAGCAGAAACCCGGTTATCATGAATCCAATTATATAAATCTCTTTAACATCTTCCATGGAAAGCAGCAACACATGATCTTCCACCCTCCCTAAGAATCTATCACGTATCCAGCCGCATGCGTTCCATCAGGACACGAAGCTAAATTTGATCAATTGCATTAAGAGACCAGCTGACCAGGTCAGTTGCGCTTTTGGAGGGAAATGCACAGAGAGGCTCCAGATAGGCTGACAAGACAAGAGCAGGCAGGCAAAATGGGGATCAGGGGGAGGAAAAGAAAAAGCGTCCGTCCTCACTGAGAGCAGGAAGTGAGGTTACCCTGAAGTTACTTACTCTCGCTCTTTGTCTATTCTTCGCTGATCTCCCCGAGTTCTAAGTCCTGTTCTCCTCCTGCCGCAGCCGTTGAGCGTCTGCTCCTTCCTGGTTCTCTGACTCAGTTTCCTTGCTGCTCCTTCGTAAGCCTCCTGGGATCTGCTCGCTGGATTCTCACCTGCCTGTCCTTCCAAGACCTCCTGTTCGTCCTCGTTCCAGTGCTGGATGTCCAGTGCTGGATGTCCATTCAACCATAAAAAGACCATAAAAGAAAACTTTAAAACAAAAAAATTGCATTTAACTGCTTTCTTGTGGTCTGAGTCAAGTGTGTTCGCTCCAGAGTCTCTCTACAAACATGACACGGTTTGTTATTAAGTTTCATAGAAGCTTGTTGATGGTCCTTGTAGAATATGTGAACATTCACCACATGAAGAAATGGTCTATTGGCTCATTTTCCCCCCCAAGTTTAAAATTTTTTATACAAAAACCCCAAAATGGTTTATACCATCACATCTCTTTGTTGTTTGAACAAACTCTAAAAACCTTAAATTTTTTATTTAAACATGATTTTCAAACTTTTAATCCATGCCTACCGGTTCCCCACTCATGGGGAAACACAAAAGAAGATGTAATTCAAGGAAGTAACTGTGTCTTGATCTTCAGAAGTCGGCAAATGAATACAAGAAAGTTACTATTTGTCTAAGTCTGCCCCACCCTACAGTATGAGCAAAAGTTTCAGACACCTGGAACTATGACAAACGAGACTGTAAGAGAACCAAGGTTTATCTTTCCCAACAAAAATGTAGACTGGTAAGGAAGGACAACAAACAAATCTCCAATGCTCACCGTGAGAGAACTGCAGCAAAGAGTGGGCACCAATCTAATAACAATGTCTTACCAACATAAACATGTAGTTTTCTAAATGATGTCAGGACTTTAACTGGAATCTTTTGCTTTGGTCATGTAAAACAAAGATTGAGGTGTATGCCAGCAAAGACTCCAGAATATGTGGAATAGACCCCATGCCTACTGTTAAGTGAAGATCTGTCATACTCTGGGACTGTTTCTCTTCCAGATGTTCTAGGAACATTGTTAGAGTTCCTGTTGGCATCATGAACTCTTTGAAATACCAGAAAATTAAACATAGAGTAAAACAAAAATTTTGTTGACTCTGACAGAAAAATGACGATGGGTCATCACTGGGCCTTTAACAAGAATAGCGATCCATCCATCCATCCATTATCTGTACCCCTCCATCCTATGCAGGGTTACCGGGGGGCAGCAGTCACGGGGCGAGAGGCAGGGTACACTCTGCACAAGTCGCCAGTCTACCTTAGGGTAGGAAAAGTTAATAAAATAAATGACCCAGGATTTTGCATAGAGAAATTGTAAAATATCCCTCTCTGTGTATTCTCCAATTTGGCAAATATTACTGGAGTAGTGCTGAGAAAAGAGGGGTTGTAGAAAACCTTAACAAGTTTCAATAAATGTTATCTCATTGATTTTTGTAAAAACAACTATTTCTAAACTTGGGCTTTACATAAAACTTTGGACCAAACTGGTAGGAAACATTTTAGATCACTATTTGGCCATGAATGTAAAAGGGAAAGAAACGTGCTGCTATCCAACCAACATTGTGGACTTGTTAACACTTCTTAACACCATTCAAAAATCTTTTTACAGTGCTGAGGATTCTTTATTTATCTCCCTGCTGTTTCTGTTTTGGACTCATAAAGTGATGTTCGCTCCTGTAGCATCTCGCAGCATGTACACAATGCCCAGCCTCAAAAGAGAAGCCCTGATCATTCCAGGCACAAAACAAACTTTGCTGCATCAGCTCTCTGTGATGCTATAAAAAATCATTTTGAACAAAGTGGAGCACAGAGATACTCATTCATAATAGATAATGAACCCACTCATTCATCTCTCCTTCACTATCCCCCTCGCATTTTCAGTCTTTTTTTCTCTGCTTTTCTTTAATGGATAAGATACTATATTGGATGAATGTTTGCATTGCTATTCTTGTTTTATTGAGGAGAAACGGTGAGCTGAGCAGGAATTGTGCTGCCTCAGCTGTAAAAGTATGGTGTGTAAATCAGAGCTTATAGCAGAAGGAGCCTGTTAATGGGGATGAAACAGGGCAGATTCATAATGTGAGGCCTGCATGTGTGTGGAGACAAAGACAGAGCAGCAAAACGTATTAATTGAAGCTGTAAGGTTTGATGAAAAGGCAATGCTGTGACCTGAGAGGACACAAGACACTTTAAAACAGCACTATATCAGTGTAAAAACAATATCAACTAAAGAAACTCCAAGGTTCTCAACTAAAAAGTTTACTCTCACTGTTATACTGACTTATTTTATTCTTTCAGTAAATAGACTGCATTTATGTTGGCTTGTTGACCTCTCTCTGTGCTGCACAGAACAAAACCACCCATAAAAATGAACTTGAATTCGGATTTCTCTCCACTGTGCATTGTTTCACTCAAGGATGCTTTAGAATTAGGAATTTAAAAAGTGAAAAACAAACTCCAACATGACGATAACGATTGAAGGACACTCAAACCCCATCCAGGAAAACTATTTGAATATACATCTGGTTTGTATCCGGAATAAATGTCAATGTTTTTTTAAGTAAAAGCTTAAATAAACCTCCTGATAAACTTTTTGGTGTGTAATTGTGGTGTGTAAAAACCATTGTTCAAACCAACATGTTCCCTAACAAACCTCTGAGGTCTATAGAGCTGGACTCTGGAACACTTACACAACACAATGTAACTCCAAGTCAATCACACTTCTGTGAAATCAAACTGTCCACTTAGGAAGTGACACTGACTGACAATTAATTTCACATGCTGTTGTGCAAATGGAATAGACAAAATGTGGAAATTTGTGGCAATTAGCAAGACACCCCCAATAAAACAGTGGTTCTTCAGGTGGTGACCACAGTTTCTACTCTCTGGCTGATGTTTTGGTCACTTTAGAATGCTGGCAAGGCAAGGCAAGGCAAGGCAATTTTATTTGTACAGCACACTTTCAACAAAAAGGTAATTCAAGGTGCTTACATGATTAAGTGGTAAAATAAAAATAGCAGTAAAACACAGACAAAGCATTTATAGTAAAAACAGCAATAAAACAAGAACCACACACAGATTAATCAAAGCATTACAAAGTATAAAATGCATGAATACACAAAACATGATACAACAAAGGATTACTCAAAGGCAACTCTAAACAGATGCGTTTTTAGTTTTGATTTAAAAGAACTCAGTGTTTCAGCAGCTTTGCAGTTTTCTGGAAGTTTGTTCCAGATTAGAGGAGCATAGAAACTGAAAGCTGCTTCTCCATGTTTGGTTCTGATTCTAGGGATGTTGAGTAGACTGGAATTAGAGGACCTGAGTGGTCTGGGGGGGTTGGTATAGTAACAACAGGTCTTCAATATATTTTGGTGCTAAGCCATTCAATGATTTATAAACTAGAAGTATTTTGAAGTCTATTCTCTGAGCTACAGGGAGCCAGTGTAAGGACTTTAAAACTGGGGTGATGTGCTCTACTTTCCTGGTTCTAGTGAAGACGCGAGCAGCAGCGTTCTGGATCAGGTGCAGCTGTCTAATTTACTTTTTATGCAGATCTGATAAGATGCTGTTGCAGTAATCAATCCGACTAAAGATAAACGCATGGATGAGTTTTTTTGAAGTCCTGTTGTGACATTAGTCCTTTAATTCTAGAAATGTTCTTCAGGTTATAGAAGGCTGACCTTGTTATTGCCTTTATTTGACCCTGGAGGTTCAGATCTGAGTCCATAATTTCTGGCCTGATCAGTAGTTTCTAGATGTATTAACTGGAGATGTGTGCTGACTGTTGATCTTTTCTTTTTAGGTCCAAAAGTAATTAATTCTGTTTTGTTTCTGTTCAATTGGAGGAAGTTATGACACATCCATCCATTGATTTGCTCGATTGTGCTTAGCGTTTGGATGGGTTCAAAGCTACCTGGTGACATCGTAATGTAGAGCTGAGTATCATCTGCGTAGTTATGGTAGCTAACCTTATTGGTAGTTATAATCTGGGCTAGTGGGAGCATGTAGATATTAAATAAGAGGGGCTCCAGGATGGAGCCCTGCGGCAGCCCACACGTGATTTCTGTTTGTTTTGATGAGAAGGTTCCTATTGAAACAAAGAAGTCCTTGTTCTTTAGGTAGACTCGAAACAGCCAAGTACTGTACCAGAGAGTCCGACCCAGCTCTCCAGTCGTTCTAGTAATATATCATGATCAACAGTGTCAAATCCTGCACTGAGGTCCAACAGAACCAGCACTGTGGTTCTACCACAGTCTGTATTTATGCGGATGTCATTGAAAACTTTGACGAGGGCAGTCTTGGTGCTGTGGTGAGCATGGAAACCAGACTGAAAAACATCATAGCGGTTGGTCATTGTTAGGAAGCTATTTAACTGCTGAAACACAGCTTTTTCAATAATTTTACTGATGAATGGAAGATTAGAAATTGGCCTTTAGTTCTGTATTAACATGTTGTCCAGATTATTCTTTTTTAGCAGTGGTTTAATAACTGCTGTTGTTAAAGCCTGGGGGAAGAGTCCTGACAGGAGGGATGAGTTAACTAATTGAATCAGATCAGACCCAATGACAGGGAAAACTTTCTTAAGGAAGGCTGTGGGTAGGATATCAAGACAGCAAGAGGAGGAGCTTAATTGGTTAATGATTTCTTCTAGGTTCTTTTGGTTTAATTCATGAAATTCAGACATTCTTTCTACATTGTTATTATTTGGGTATAACATTGGTGGTCGTTTTGGTGCTGTGTTACAGACCGACCGTCTAATTGTTAGAATCTTTTCAGTGAAAAAGTTGACAAATTTATTGCAGGCCCTGGTAGAATTTAGTTCGGGGCTACTGTCACTGGAGGATTAGTTAGTCTTTCCACTGTTGCAAACAGAGTCCGTGCATTATTAATGTTTCTGTTAATTATTTTAGAAAAGAACAATTCCTTAGCTTCTTTTAAAGTTAACTGATATCTGTTCAGTCTCTCTTTGTGGATCTCATAGTTAACCTGGAGTCGAGTTTTACCGCCATTTTCTCTCGGCTCGTCGACACTCCCTTTGTTCACTACGTACCAGTGGATACCTTGTCCACGGAGACTTCTTTCTACCTGAGACTACTTTCACTTTAGTCGGAGGATGGAATCCATGATGTCTAAGATTTTCACGAGGAAATTATCTACCAGCTTATTTACTGAGTTGGAGTTGGGAGATGAGGGGGATGTGGTGGAAGGGTAAATACTTTTAAAGGTTTCAACAGAACTGTCCCCGAGAAAACACTTTTTAACAGTTATCTCACTGTGGCTAGATATTTTAGCAGAGATGGTACTTTCAAAGAAAATACAGAAATGGTCATATAATGCAATATCAATTACCGAGATGTTAGATAAAGTTAAACCTTTGCTGATAATTAAGTCCAGAGTGTGTCCTTTATTGTGTGTTGATTGTTTGACATGCTGGGTCAGGCTGAAGTTGTAAAGAGTGTCACTTAATGTTTTTGCTAGTCTATCCTGGGGATTGTCAGTATGTACTGTATGTTGAAATCCCCCTCAATGATTAATTGGTCATAATCTATACATATTACGGAAAGAAGGTCACTGAAATCATTAAAGAAGTCACAGTTAAGTTTAGGGGGTTAATATAAACTTAGAAATATAGCTTTTTTAGGCACATTTATCTGGGTGGCTAGATATTCAAAAGAGTCAAATGTGCCCAGGGATAGCTTTTTAAAGTTCATTGAGTTGTAAAAGATTGTGGCTACACCACCACCTCGTCTGTGTTTCCTGCTCTCACTTAAGAAATTGTAATTTGGAGGACTGGATTCTATCAATACAGATGTATATAATGTACATAATTGTACATAATTATTTCTATCTAGCCATGTTTCTGATAAAAAAAGGCATGTATTTTATGTTCAGTGATGAATTCATTGATTAGGACTGACTTTCCTGATAGAAACCTAATATTTATAAAGCTAACTTAAGTGATTTGATAATCGGTAGCTGAACCTTCTGACAGGTGATCAATTTGAGATTTGTTTTATTATAAGTGCATTTGGCTTAAATTTTTTGTTTTCTCTTGCTAATAATAACTAATAATAATTATAATAATATAATAATATAATAATAATAAAATAATTCTATGATTTTTTTGGGAGTGGCCAGATGACTTCTGGAAGATGGTGGGAGTGGGATTACTGTCCACTTGCCTTGCACATCAGATGTCCGTGATTACCAGTTCAGGCATGTGCAGAGGACATCCAGTGTTAGTCCCAGAAGGCTGATGTAGTCCAAGTTTCGGTGTTAGTTGTGATCCAATTCCAATTAGTGCTTTCAGTCTGTCTGAGAAATCTCCAAAGGGAGAGTCATTAGGTGTCGATGAGTCTGATGACATTGGAATACTTGCTGGAAGTGTTTGTTCTCTGTCAGTCTGTACAGCTGTCTGGGATGAAGTAATCTTCAGTTTGTCTGTGTCGGGAAATGTTTGTTCTCTGGAAGTATCAACAGGCTGTGCTCCAAGGTCAGTTCTGGGGTGTTTATTCAGATAACAGAAAATATTTGAGGTCAACAGTCTCAGTCCAGCTCTGTTAAGATAACGCTCATTTGACTTGAACAAGTGCTTTGCACATTCAAATATTTTAAAGTTATTAATAAATAGGATTGATTTTTCAACAGTTTGTCTCTTCAACCATTTATGGAGCATGCAAAGTTGACTGTACCTGTCATCCTTCCCTTCAGGGATTGGTCCGCTGATAAAGATGTTTATGTTAAGTCCACCAAGTCTCTGTAGCAGATCAGAGAAGTCTGATTTCAGAACTTCAGATTGCTTTTTGGCTACATCAGTTGATCCGGCATGGATTACAAGTTTTTCCAGGTTAGGATGTTGCTCCAAAATCATCTGGATTTTTTCTGAGATTTCTCTCACTGTATTTTTGGGGCAGCTGATAACGCTAGTGTTCTGGCTACAAAATTTTCAGCACCATTAATAGAGCCGTCATGTATGATGAGAACTTTTGGTGGTGGTGGTGGGGTTCTTACTTTGTTATGTGTCCGCTTCATGTGGATGAATTTCTCCTGGTGGCCTTGATTGGTCCCAGGGGCTGTGTTGTCTTTCAGGGAACTGAGGGCTGCGAATCTGGTTCTTAGCAAGAATCCAGACCGAGTGATATCTATGGCTCTGGGTTGTGGGTTCTTTCGTTTCTTCTTCCTGGGAGCAGAGAAAGCAAGTGTAGATTCAGTGCGCTTTAAAGCCAGCCAGTCTACGTCGAATTGGAAATGAGGTGTCCTACCCTTTAAACGCCTTTTGGCTGGAGGAGTAGCGTTGCTCTGTGGCTTCTGTGCGAGACTGTTGGACCGAGATAACACTGGGCTGCCAGGTTCTTCCTCCCTGCGTGTAGTCATCAGTAAAGTTGTCTCATTTCCATATCCAGTGTTTAGATTAAAATTAATCTGAAGATTGTGTAGCTTCTTCTCGATTGTTTCAATTCTCTGGAGCAGTTTCTCAAAGTCCTCAGCTGAGCAAAAAGCCATTTTGGTAATCCACAGTCCTTCAGAAAGTAATCCAAAAAAAGATCTAGTCTAATAAAGTGACTCCAGAGGCTGGGTGTATAAAGTAACTAAGAAAAAAGCCAAGAAAAGAGAATAAGGCTAGAAATCAGGAGATCAGGAGAAGTTGGGAGAGGCTGCTCCTCCTTTAGCAGCCAGTCAGATCAAGGTGCTTTCACTCTAGTGGTAGCATGAGACAGAGTCTACAACCCACACAAGTGGCTCAGGTAGTGCAGCTCATCCAGGATGGCACATCACTGCCAGCTGTGGCAAGAAGGTTTGCTGTGTCTGTCAGCGTGGTGTCCAGAGCGTGGAGGCGCTACCAGGAGACAGGCCAGCACATCAGGAGACGTGGAGGAGCCCGTAGGAGGGTAACAACCCAGCACCAGGACCTCTAACACGCCTTTGTGCAAGGAGGAACAAGAGGAGCACTGCGAGAGCCTTGCAAAATGACCTCCAGCAGGCCACAAATGTGCATGTGTCTGCTCAAATGGTCAGAAAGAGACTCCACGAGGGTGGTTTAAGGGCTCCACGTCCACAGGTAGGGGTTGTCCTTACAGCCCAACACCATGCATGACGTTTGGCATTTGCCAGAGAACACCAAGATTGGCAAATTCGCCTTTGCTCTTCACAGATGAAAGCAGGTTCATACTGAGCACATGTGACCGATGTGACAGAGTCTGGAGACGCCGTGGTGAACGTTCTGCTGCCTGCAACATCTTCCAGCATGACCGGTTTGGCAATGGGCAGTAATGGTGTGGGGTGGCATTTCTCTGGGGGACCGCACAGCCTTCCATGTGCTCGCCAGAGGTAGCCTGACTGCCATTAGGTACCGAGATGAGATCCTCAGACCCCTTGTGAGACCATATGCTGGGGCGGTTGGTCCTAGGTTCCTCCTAATGCAAGACAATCCTAGACCTCATGTGGCTTGAGTGTTTCAGCAGTTTCTGCAAGAGGAAAGTATTGATGCTATGGACTGGCCCGCCTGTTCCCCAGACCTGAATCAAATTGAGCGCATCTGGGACATCATGTCTTGCTCATCCACCACCACAGACTGTCCAGGGGTTGGCGGATGCTTTAGTCCAAGTCTGGGAGGAGATCTCTGCAGGAGATCATCCGCCACCTCATCAGGAGAATGCCCAGGCGTAGTGGGGAGGTCAAAAGGCACGTGGAGGCCACACACACTAATAAGTCTCATTTTTAATTGTTATAAGGACATTACATCACAGTTGGATCAGCCTGTAGTGTGTTTTTCCACTTCAATTTTGAGTGTGACTTTCTAGATGTAGAAAAGACAGAGGAACTGTATTCTCTTGAGTATCTGAAAAGCCTTAAATAGCCTTACATAAAGTGTTCTGAACTCAAAAGAAAAGAGATTAAGAAATAAATAGATTGCTCTCAGCGAATCCTTTGTGATTGTTAACAAAACAGCCTTATTACTGGCTGATTCCATCAAACAGTCATTATCATCAAATCCAATTGTTTTGAACTGTACATGTCATGAAAATTATACCGCTGCAAATTTAATTGAGAAAATAAAAAAATAAATGGAAGTCAATCATAAACAGGAGAAGCCTGAGGAAATACTGATATTCAGTCTTACAGGACAAGAGGCAAAGTCAAAGATGTCATCTGGAGCAGTGCGAATCCAGTATTTTCTTCAGCCCACACCTGCTCAATCTTTAAAGCTGGTATACTGAATCTGCAAAAAAAGCTAGCTTTTCAACATAAACACAATCACAGAACTCTCACCCCTCCCATTGGCTATAATCCCTAGCCCATGCCTCCCATTTGGGAGCGCGCATTTCTACAGCAAACACAAGAGCCCAAAACACCAGTCACAGTTTTTGTGACGTAATATGGAAGAAATTTCTTTTGTTTTCCACAACTTCAAATTGTGTTTTTCTTTTTGGGATTCCGGTAATTTGTCCTAAAGTTAAGGTGGTAGTAGCTGTTTCTCCTTCTCTGATATTATTGAGCAGAGAACCTCTCACACCAGATGTGTTCTGTTGCAAAATGTGGGAGCGCGTAATGAGTGGAGGACCCAGGTAAATGCGGATTTGTGCTTGTCTGGTGAGACAGACAACCAGAAGGTCCAATCATTGATGCGACAGAACCTAATTATTTTTATTTGTTTTTTTTAATCTTCATCAAATATTTATAGCTATACAATGTTAGAATGTTGTTAACAGGCATGAAAAAAAAAGTTTATACCTAGGTTGTTTTGCAGATTTGCCATAGGAGGTTTGACTTTTTTATCAGTGTAGAAAAACAACTGCTACAAATCTGGCTATGTGGCTATTTTTTATGGATTGTCAGCTAAATCACATCCTATTTTTTTGGTCTTGGTATTTCTCATACAATCACCTTTTGAATAAAGAAAATCAAGTTTAATATACTCCATCATGTTCCACCCTTTCTGTTTTCAAGACTTAATGAGAAGCCAGTGGTGCAAAGTTTTGGCTGTAAAGCTAAAATCCCCAAATTTTATTCTCAGCCTCGAAGGTCATTTTGTGTAATCTAAAGTATTAGCTTTGCGATCCTGTGAGATTAATTTTCTCAAAAATGATTGTGGTAATAGTTTAAACTAACAGGGGAATGTAAATATAAGAGATCAGGGAACATGTAGGAGGAGCAGCAGGGGAAGAAACAGCAATCAGGCAATAATACAAGTGAAAAGGAGTCAGCAGTTATATAATTTAATTATTGAAAACCATTCTTCCTAAAAGAAAAAAAAACACAAATGAGAACTGGCCTTTTGAGATTTCAACACAATGCTGTATACATGTTCAATTCACACAGATGTTTCCATTTTCCTATTTTTCAGTTTTGAGGTAATACAACTTAATAGTGTTTACAGACCTGCATTTCTCATATTATTTGCTATCCACTGAGTTGTTATTTTTCTTTATTCTTAGAGCAAACCTGTTTTATATGATGACTTTTGCCTTGTGTTTTCATCATTATCAAAGCTTATTCCCAAATCATTTCAAACTTTCAATTGTTTTACAGTTCTGTCACTGAGCTCTAAGACTTAGTTAAACTGTTTCTTTGCTTCTTATGGTGATATGGACATTTCAAACATTAATCAACATTAAGATTTAAGAAAAAAAATAAGATAAGTTAAGATTTAGAGGAGTTGGCTGCCCGTCATTCAACCAATAAGGCCTGATTCACACGGCAGGATTTAAAAATTGTTGCAAGAGTTTCAGACTGCACATATGGTGGTAAAAAATTATGGATATTCCTGTTTTGGTCCTATATTGTGTGGTGTGCGGCCACATGGCAATGACGAGACACCACGTATGAACCAATTTTACTCACAAGCATTCCAAGCTCAGACAGGAAATCTCACAAAACCTCATGATATAAAATGTGACTAAAGTCAAAGGAGTAAATAAACATGGATGCCGATGATGAGGTTTTGGCAATAGTTTGTGGACTAGTTAACGGAGAAAAAAATAAAATCCTGGTGTTGGACAAAGGAGTGGACACAGCAGGAGCAGGGGCTATACTTGCTATACAAAGATATGGATTTGAATTATTTTATTTTTTTCACTGGAAAAACGTCATTACACTTTGCTTTGACTGATCTTAGTTTCAATGTGTTTGTGGACTGCGTTCAAGTGAGCCGACACTTTGAAACAATAATGGACACTTCCAATCTGTATCACTGCCTGCCACCTCGCTTTTTGATTGGCTACACGTCACATTCAACAGGCTGCAAGCTCCTGGCAACACACCACACATGTTGTGATATCAGGTCAAGACAATCCAACATGTTAAATATCCCCAATTGGTGATCGGAGCAATTCCGACTTCCATCTAAGCAGACCAGAGCGCTCTGAAAACACCACACCTGGCAGAAGGATTATTTTAGGATTATCTTGAGAGCCATATCAATAATCGGGGCGTTACGGAAGGGGGGAATCGGGGAAAAATCGGCCTAAACATCCTACCAGGCCCGACTGTTAACCTCTCTGGTACCTCTAGCCCTACAATGTGTTTTCTAGTGATGGGAATTTTGGCTCTTTTAGGAGAGCCGGATCTTATGGCATGGCTCACTAAAAAGAACCGGCTCTTTCTTAAATTTATTTACCATCAAAAGTGTGTTATGTAAAACTTTGTGCAAAATGAATTATTAATCTACAAACATAATTATATTAAATGTTTATTATTTATTTGACTTATTATATTTACTATGGAACAATGCTACAAAATAAATGAAAGTTGAAGTACAAAAGCCAACTCTGATTGTATGTAAAATGTTCATGAACTTTATACTATTTACAGTGAACATAGAAAAGCTAAGATAATGTAGATAACTGCAGTCTGCTCGATATATTTTAACTTTGCATACTCTACACTCTGCCAAAGAGTATAGAAGCCCAAGAGGCGAAACTCAATAGAACGCTCAGTAGCACCAGTTGCCCCCATGACGTGACATTATAGCCTGAAAACTAAAGGAAAACGCCGAAAAATAATGGGAGTCAATGCCACTGAACCAACTTAACATAACAAATGTAAAGTAATCTTAATTTTTTCTGGCCGTCATATCTAAATATGAAAACAATTTAAAATACATTAAAGAGGATGAGCGACGTTAAATGACAGAAAATGTTATGTCTATGTGTTGGTTATGCATGACCTAATTACCCTAAGGAAAAAGTAGGCTACTATAGGAATCTTATAGTATTTTGGGACAAAATATTATAGTAATCTTATAGGAATACTATAGTGATTTGGGACATACTATAGAAGTAGGCTACTATAAGACTACTACAGAAATACTATAGCGGCTCTAGGATATTATAGAGGTATTACAGAACATAACATACTTCTGTGATGTACTGTAATACCTTTAGAATATTTTATAGCCGCTACAGAATTTCTAAAGTAGTCTTATAGTAACCCAAATTACTATAGTATTCCTATAAGATTACTATAATATTTTGTCCCAAAATACTATAAGATTCATATAGAACTTTTTCGTCCCCCACCGAACCTGCTTCATTAGCCTACCACTTACGGTTTACAAAGATACAGTTATAAAATTACTGCAAACCTTTAATCTGTCAATATTTATTTTCTGTTATGCATTTTCCTTGTTATATCAATAACAGAAATTCATGAAATAATATAAAGGTAGACACACAGAAATAAGAAATGTATTCAAATGTTGATTTTGAAATTAGTGAACATCACCATATACTAGGCAGACACAGTAATTATATATTTATCACAATGTTGATTTGGAAAAATAAAAAAAATAAAAAATATATAAATGAACATTTTAATGACAGTTAATCTTTTACATAGAATATCACAAAAATATTAACAACTTGTGTTTTCAACATCTCCATTGAAAGTGCACAAAGTGAAGTGAACGTTTCAATGGCAAGAACAAAAACAATCTGTGAATGTCCTATTACAGGCGGAAAGGTATAAAAAAGATGTGCAATCTAGCAAGTGCACACATGAACTATAAACAGTACAACAATGGAAGTGGTGCCATAAGATCTCAGTAATTAATCAGACAGCTACTAGCCAGTTCAGGTTTTGTATAGATTTCTAAAAACTCTTTGGTTGTGTAGTGTGCAAACTGGCGCTAACGATTTAATCAGCTTTCAGTCCATAATGGCGGGCGCACCTCCGCAGCGGCATCTACAGGCTGTTACCCATAACACAACAGAGTTTCACCTCTTGGGCTTCCATACTCTTTGACTCTGCTTCCAAAATTTTGTTGCGCTACCCGCTTTCACTCATTTTCTTACCTTTCCAGCACATTTTGTCTGTAGCGCTTTTTTCTCCTCCTGTTTCTCTGTGGTTGTGGCACAGTCTGTGTGTGCATAACCCCCCTCCTGCTCCTGCTGAAGACATGCAGCTTGAACAGAAGGAAAAAAAGGGCTCCAGTCTGGCTCCCAGAAATGAACCGGCTCAGATCAGTCACTTCAAAGAGCCGTTTCGTTCGTGACCGACACATCACAAGTGTTTTCCTTGTGGTTTTTGATGTGCCTTAGCTTGATACTTTACCTTTGCTTGCCTTTTAAAGGTTATCGCCCGGAAACATTTCTATAGGTATGTGATCTCATGGATTTGTCGCCACTACTAAACATCACAATACAAACTGGACTCACCAATATGACTGGCAATCACAAAGGCACCTCTTACCCACAACCTCACCTCAAAGACCTCGAAAACAAACCTGTGTTTCCTCCGCAAAGCTAGAGGGTGGACAGTGGACTTTGCTCAGCCCTCCCTGGCATTCATCTCCACCAACTACTGTTAACCCTGTTCTCCTGAACGTATCTTACCTATGGGTCTGAAGCTTTTCCAAAACCATGTCAAAAGTTTTCCTCATAAGATCCATGTGCTCAAAAGATCAAGGCTCTTCTCAAAGTTGTGCGAACATTTGACAGTATCATGGAGGAATCACATAACTATGGCATTTTTAAATGTTTTAAATGCACTGCTGAAAACTTTAATGCAACAGAAGTGCAGAAGAAATGGACATTTGGACATTTCCAAGTCATTTAATCACAGAGCGGTAGAGTTTCAGTTTGCCCTCCCTAAGTGTTATTTTGTATGCACAAAGAAATAACCAAATACTTTATTAAGCTTGTAGATAATACTCACAAGATTCTTTTGGAGGATCCCCCCCCCCCAAAAAAAAACAAACAAACAAACAAACTGATATGTAATTTTAACACAGTAACAGAACTAATTAAAATACAACATAGGCTGTGGTAGAAGCAGCCCTAAGCAGAAAGCTTCAACTGGCCTCCTGAAGTTGTTGGGGAGGGCATTGCAGACCTACTCTTGTTTACAGAAGTGGAAAGGTAATAATATTGGTTTCTTGTTCAAACAAGCCTCTGAAAAGTGAGAGGGTATTTACTCAACTATTGTATGTACATTTTTTGCAAATAAAATAATTCTGTAACTCAGCTTCTCTGGAAGAACTCACTGTATTTTGCCCTTTATCTATATGTGGCAAGATGAGCCCTCTAGTTGCGTCATATTTTGCTCCGCCATCTGAGTTTTCTGTTTTTCTCCCTAACCAGCCGGTACCAGCAAGAGAACTAGACTGGATCAATTTTGAAACAAAATGTCAATGAACTGTAAATTCCATTTTTCCACTCCATATGAACATAAATAAATTGTTGGAATTTTGACATATATGCTTAAATAGGATTTGATTTCTTTGCTTCCTGATTTATATGTATTATTTTACTGTACTGTTTTTATGCTGTTGAACATTCCTTTTTTCTATTGCCTAATTTTACTCATTAGGCTATTTGGCAAAACTGCAATGTGCTATGGTAGACCCTATTTGTTTTTGAATGTTTTGGATTCATGCCAGCTGATTATGAATGGATTCCTTTGAAAAATGCTGTTCTTGCTGCATCCATTTGAATACTGAGAATAACAAACCTGAAAATGTATTCCTGTCCATAACACCTTTTTTTCCACAAAACCCGTCTTTCATAAATGAGAAGCTAACAATGTGCTATGTCAGCACTGTACGGGGTCAGCCACATGGAAGACAAAGCTCACTCATTTCTCCACTTCGGTTAACTTGCTCACGCTCTCTTTGCCCTGAGCTTCAAGTATGGACAAAGTCTGTTGTTGCAGATTTAGATTTGAGGAATCCAGAGAAAAAACTACCAGATTTAGAAGGACAAAGCATGCCTTGACAGAAAAAAAACTCTTGGGAAAATTAAGATAATTCAGTCCCTCTGGACAGTCTGAGATGTTTTGCTGAGACAGCGATTCGTTAACATACATATGAGGGAGGACTGCTGCCCACAGTGAGAATGTGTTCAAACATGAACTTGTGCAAACATGCGAGTACTCTTTAGAAATGTAGAGGCATCTTTAGGGCTTCTATGACTCTTCAGCTGTAACCATTTAAAGTCTTATGCTGCCTTCTTAGACTAGGTCACTCTTGGAAAAAGGGATTAGATTGGATATACAGTATCAATGAGTATTTCACCTAGTTAAATAAAAGAATAATAATACAGCAAATGACAAGTTGAAGGGAAACATTTTTAAAACTCAACAATACTCCAAGTCAAACTTCAATTGTACAGAGCCATAGATATTCATTATTAATGAAATAACAAAACTAAAGTTGTCTGAAAGCCTAATGCCACCATATAATCTAATATCTTGCTGAACAACATTTTTGCTGCAATAGCTCTTTTAATTTTTTAAATTTCTTTTAATCTTTTAATTTTATGTATGACTATCAGTCTTTCACATTCATTAAGAATGTTCTACCATTCTTTGAAACATTGCTTCGTTAAACTTTCTTGACATTTTTTTCTATAGTTCTCCAATGCTCCCACTACAACATTTATAGTTAAAGTATAAAGATATGGACTTTGATTGGACCATTGCAAAATGGAGATTTTGTTGTTTTTCGCCCATTATGTTGTATATTCAATGCTGTGTTTGATCACTGAACTGGTTCGGGATTAGCTTCCAATGGTCTCACATTGGACTCTAAATTACTTCTGTATTATTGGCACATGGTTGGCTCAATGACAGCAAGATCCCTGTGGCTGCAAAAAACATGAAGACCATAGAAATATTATGACAGCATGGAAAAAATGGTAGACACAGAGACACAGACAATCAATAATTGCCTGAAAGTTAATGCCTTTATCAAAATACATAACATTTGTTTTGCAAATTATATTTTACCCAGCTTTTATTACATGTTAAAATAATGAATCTGGGACTCTATAAAGTAAAACTCTTTAAATATCCTGTTGAATACATAAGATAGCATCTTATGCATCATATAAAACACCAGTCCTGGTAGTTTTGCAGCAGTTAAAAAAAACTAATTTATATCAGACACATGAATTTGGGTTCCTGTGAAGATAAAACATGCACCGGATATTATACAATTTGAACATAGAACACACATTTTATCAGCTTCTAACTTGCTTTCTAGCAAACAGTAGGGTGATGTCCTGCTAATGCTTGCTGGCTCAAACATTAAAGTAAGAAAAGAAAGTAGAAATAATAGGTTTCAGCAATTACCAGATAAATCAGGTTCCATTGTAATGTTTAAAGAAGACAGATGGCTGTTGCAAATTAACAGAATAATTAAAAATTGCTCTATGGAACAAAGAGTACACAAAAAAATCCATCCATCCATCCATTTTCTGTATCCATCCATGCTATGCAGGGTTGCGGGGGGGCTGGTCCCTATCTCCAGCAGTCACTGGACAAAAGGGTACACCCTGGACAGGTCGCCTGTCCATCACAGGACACTACAAAATCTCACACACAAAAGAATATATAAAAAAAAACTCTGAGCTGCAATTAAATCCCCCAAAATAAGAATAAGAATAAGCAATACTTATAATCCCCGTGGGAAAATTCAGTTTCAAGTTTCAAGTGCAACCAATCCAAGATCATATAGTACATACACTTACAAACTTTAACACAATACAGGATTTGGAAGACCGCGGTAGCAGCCGGCTTTACCTGCGCCCCTTTAACAGATAAGAAATGATTCACAGTAGGTATGAAATAAGAGCATGGAAGAAAAAAAAGGCATCTCTCCCAGCCACCTACAGGGGGCCGAGCCAAAGTGCCAAAAAAAACCACTGCAAAAACATAGATCCACATGCATCAGTCACAACATATGAGAACCTATATGGGACGGGGGGGAAGGTTTGGGAACCGGTCGCAGCCCTCCCTTCCCTTGTCCAACGAGTGGGCAGGAGACTCTAAGGGTAACAGTGAGGACATTGAACTCCAGAAGCGTGTGTTTCTGTATTAGTGGCGTGAATGTCTTTGGGTGTGAATGCGTGTGCGTCAGTAAGTAAGTGAGTCCGTGAACTCTCCCTCAGTTCAAGCAGAGCTTGCAGAATCATGTAAACACGGGGGATGGTGTGGGAGTAGGAGCGTCCATTTACATTCTTCTCTTCACACGGGGGAGTTTGTGATGTCTAGTCTTCCAAGGCCACACCGGGTGCAAATTCAGATAACAATTATTTAGTTCAGGCTGGAGCACTTTTCAGCCTTAAAGGTTTTCAGCTGTCTCATAGCCACAATGGCACACCAGACGTCCCAGTCAGGGCTCAGTTTCCATCCTCCCGGCTGAGAAACTTCTCCATGTTGTTTTCCACATCGCGTACGAGTCCCTCCCCCGCATCCTGTTTGCCAATCATGGCATCCAGTTTACGGTTTTGCTCGTTCAGCACATTAGTCTGAGTGTTTACAGCACGGCACAATCCTTCGTGAAGCTGCAAGAGCTTGCCAATTATTTCCAACCACTTCTTATCTTTGCAACACATCAGGAATCCACCCAAGCCAAACAGCAGAAATCCGTTTATCATGATTCCATTTATGTAGATGTCTTCCACGTCCTCCACGGACATCATCGACAGACATATGATCTTCCTCTTATCCCAGAAATTCCTCATATATCCTGACGCGTATGTACCGGCAGGGCAGGCAGGTTCCCCCTTACCCATTTTTTTGGGTGGAATAAATTTGCTCAATTGCATTCAGAGACCAGCTGACCAGATCCATTGTTGCTTGTCCAGGAGAATGCAGAGAGATGCTCCAGATAGAACACGAGACAGAGAGCAGGCAGAAATTGAAAACAGGAGGGAGGAGAAGAGAAAAGCGTCCGTTCTCGTCGAGAGCCGGAAAGAAGTCAAAAACAGCTGCCCTTTTTCATTTTAAGATAGAGTATGAACTGATTTATTTTAGTTGGTGCTAAATTACAGGAGATTGGACATTTTACCATAATACATTGGAAATTTAGAGTAAAATGATGGAAACAGAATGTACAGAGCAGGACTCCTGAGAACACAGTAGGTTTCTAAAGCTTTCTTGATACTAGTGGGTTTAATTGATGCCACATCAGAGCGGAAATGGGTAGAGAGAGAAGGTAGTAAGATATGCAACAAAGGTCCCAGAGTCAGGAACTGAAGCCAGGACGACTCTGTCAAAGACTAGTCGTTTTCAGTAGTTCTCAGTATGTCATGACGTTAATCAGTATATCACTTTAATCAACATTAAAGAACAGTTAAAGTACAGTAAGTGTACTGTTAACAAAAAAAACAAAAAACCATTTACATCTATTTCCCTTTTTTTTAATTACTGCCTCTCTTTTGGGTCAACAAGTAAATTCTTTGTTCTGTGCTTTTTTAGTCTCAGAAAATGTTATTCATGTTTGCTAATTTAATGGATTTATGTTGTACAGAAAAGACAGAACTTCTGTCCACAGTGATTTTCTACCAGAATTGTTGGTGCAGTGTAAGCTATGAATCTGTTCATAAAAAGTTTATCTGCCTTATTAATAATGCAGGTCAACAGCTTGTCAAAGTAAACAAATTCCACCATCTACTCTCACTAGTTCTATTAGCTATTACCTCTATCACCTCTGTGGATTGTATCCTCAAAACCTCTCTCTATTCAAAAAGAAGTAGAAGTACACATAATTATTTGCTCTATGAGACAAGCACCCCTAGCAAAAGGCCACAGCTGGTGCATCAGTAAAATGGCGCTACAGCCCTTCTTGCATTTCTTGAAATGAGTAAGGGACAAATATTCTCAGTTTGTATTTTTCACTCATGAAAAAGGAAGTTTTCAATGTTTTGGACAGATATCTATTTGATCGGGTTTGACAAATAAACATTCTCATGATCAAATAAACATTTATGCAATGCCCTTGTGAGATAAAATCAAGACTGCTAACACAATATAAACTAATCTTTCAAGTCATATTTGGACAGAATAAACAGAAAATCTGAACAATATATCATTGGTTTCCTCTTGTCACTGTCATTTTGTTTTTCCCTATACTTTAGTGGGAAGGAAAGGCTAAATGACAAGTTTCTTCCTCTTGGAAACTGCTGACTTAGTGCTTTTAGGAATTACTTCAAAGCTTCATTGTTCAGATGCTCTCCCTGTCAGGATGATGTTGCAGCATTTATTTATCTAATAGAAAGAATCAGACCTAGTTAACAAATCAAGAAGAAATTGTAAAACAATGGCTTAGTAAATCTAAATCAAAATCAAAGTTTATTTTACTAAAACACATTATGACTGAAAGATTTAGCTGAGGAACAGAGCCTCATTTCATTTTTACAGATGGTTCCCATTGTTCAGCCCGGAGAAACAGCTGCAGCCTGCATTTGCGGTATGTTCCTCTGAAATGCCCACAGCAAGTTGTATTTTGTTTTGGCCCATGTGTTAAAGTAATGTTCTTGCTTGTGCAAGAGCTAATTTTCCTCTGCATTCATCATGAATTGATTCAATCCTGACATAAAGAAAACTAAATATGTTGTTCGTGCAGCTATGACTTGTAAAGCCTCATGCTAAACCATAATAATGCAACCATGGATTCCATAAACCAATTATGTGTACTCAGAAGCAATATGTATACATAAATTCTTACAGGAAAGGTGGAATAGAAAATCCTAATGTAGCAGAAAGAAAAGCTTCCTGGCATTCAATTTTTAGGCAAAACCTAGAACAACTGTAATTCTAATATGTTTGAGAGTGAAAAGCTGGTGTAGATGTCAGTGCTTTGAAAAACTCTTCCACATTTTGTCACATTACAACTATAAACTTTATTGTGTTTTTGGGAAGATGTTATGTGACAGACTAAAAGCAAAGTACTACATATTTGTTGAGGGTAAAGAAAAGGAGACATTGTCTTAAACATCAAACATAAATCTAAAAAGTGTGATATGCATATGTATATGGCCTTAATATACCCCTAAATAAGATTCAGAGTAAAGTAAGAAAACTTGTTAGAGGCTGCAAAAGACTGGAGTGAATGTTTACCTTCTACCAGAAATTTAGCCTAAACATGCAGCCAGAGCTAAAATTAAATAGTTTAGACAAAAGTATATTCATGTGTTAGAATGCATATACCAAGTTAAAGTCCAGCCCTCAATCCAACTGACAATATCTTTCAAGATTTTGAATAATATCCTCTCTCCATGCAGTCATATTGAGTTTGAGCTATTCTGCATAGAAGAAAGAGTAAAAAGTTTGGTTTTCTTCAGCAAAATGTAGTTCTACCAGTACTGGCTCACATAAAGCTAAATGGAAATGCATACCATACTTTTTAGATGGTTTTTTTTATTATTTAAAGGTTTGAGAACTATGTATACTTTTTCTTTCACTTTACAGCAATGCAGTTCTTTGTGTTTTTGTATCACTCAAACTCTCAATGAAGCACACTGAAATTGATGGTTGTGATTTGACAAAATCTGAAATAAGATGTAAATAGTTTTGCAAGAAGCAAGAGTAGGACCAAAGGGGAGATGAAGTGAGCGTTTTTTAAGCACAATAAGAAAAAAAACAGTGAGTACTGAAGAAAATGATCAGAAGTAGCAGAATTCACCACAACCAGTGAGGGAAAAAGTCAGCACATTGTTCCAGCTTTGATTCAGTAGTGTTTAGATGTGCACTGAGCAGAAGTCAGTGAATTAGTGCTGAAGAAACTGAAGGAGAACAGAAAAACAGGAGTGACATTTAGCAATGAGATGATGTAACTTTTGCAAAGAGATGGCACATGTATGCCGTGGGTCGTCTCAAAGGCCAGAGATAAAAATGTTCTGTGAATCATGCAATGAGTGTTGCAGCAGAATAAAACTTGAGATTCAAGTCAAAATCTATACGTCAGTGTTATCACGCTTGGCAGATACAGAGTTGACAAGAGTATTTTTTTTAGGTTTGTTCAGTGATATTTAACACTGTTTAACACATGCAAATTCCCAATATCTCCTATTTTTTGTACCAACTGGAACTAAAGAAGTATGATTGCTTGGTTGGAAAGCAAGAAGAAATTACCTGTGGGCAAGACAACAATCCTTGAGCAACTGGTACACAAAGGTTGTTTTCCAATTAAGTATTTTTCTAGTGGAACTTAATTTCCACACTGATAACATAAAAACATGAATCCATCCTGCCTTGTATCAACAGTTCTGACTTCTCTTGGTGATGTAATTATGTTGGGAATATTGACTTGATATACTTTTTCCCATGTAGTACCAGTGGAGCATTATTTAAACCCCACAGCCTACCTGAGTATTGTTGCCAACTGCCTTGTCTGTCTTTACCACAGTGTACTCATCATCTGATAACTTTCAGCAGAATATTGTACCATGTCACAAAGCTCAGGTCATCTCAAAGCTGTTTTTTTAAACATGTCCATGAGTTCACTGTACTCCAGTGGGCTCCACAGTCACCAGACATCGATTCAATAGAGCACCATAAGGATGATTTTGAATGTGCATGTGCAACAAATTTGGAGTCCCTATGTCATGCTATCATCAGAAAAACCTCTGAGAAACACTGAATCTATGCAACAGAGAAATTAGGGAGTTCTGAAGGCAAAATAAATCTAATCCAATACTAGCAAGGTATACCTAAAAAAAGAGTGAATGTGGATTACTTTGTCACCTTTTACAATAAGATGACCAGTAATGACATTATATAGACCCTAAAATCTTTATAACAGAAGCGGGAGGAATAGAAAAATATTGAATTACATAGTGAGTTGGTTTAATGGAGAAATAAATTAGTTTTAAGTTCAGGCACAGAACAGCAAGCCATTCTCTCTCTCTCTAAATGTCAGCTCCATTTTTCCATCGACATACAGAACTCGAACCAGTGATTTGATTAAATCAGACTATTTATGATTTTCTTTCTCCTCATTAGAGCCAAATTAATAAAACTCATTCTTAACCTATGTCACAATACACAGACTTGACTGAATGTTCCTCTATCCTTCACTAGGCTGTCTATAATTAACAATGCAAAGCTTAGATGACATAAAATGAAAACTTTTGTCTGCATAAACAAAGAATGAGCGCAGCATGGTGGCATTACGTGCTGCCCTGACTGTAGTTACTGTAATTCATCTTTCAGTTGCTACTCAGAATCCAAATCTCTTGACTTTTTCCTCCGTCTGAGGGCAACCACTAACACAGCTTCCCCTGTTCATCCCCATTGCACTCCTCCCCATCCAAGGCTTGTTAAATTTGAGTGACAGAACCAGAAATTTGTGGTAAGTGTCAGGGCAGTGAGGGTTTGGAAATTGAACAGAAATGTCTGTGCATGCAGACTCCATGAAATTAAAATATATATATAAGCACTCTCACTGTTATATCTTAACCAGGTTGTTCTAAATGATTTATCCAGTTCCAGGAAGTCAAGATGAAAGCAAAATAAAGTTTATACATCCAAATCACTTTTGATTAATGTGGTTAATTCCCATAAAAGCTCAGTTCCTTTGCCATAAGATATCTCAAGGGAAATGATTTCAACTGGACCAGAACTTTTATGGTCTGTAGGGCCCACTGGAATAGAATAGTAAATCATTGAAATATCATCTTAAACCATGACTGCGCATGCATCTAATAAATCCAACATGTTGGATTTCAGACAAGTAGTAATCACAGGTTATTTTAATTTCTTTCAGACCTGTTTGTGGATTCCATCAGGACATACTGCACATTGTGTAAAATAATACATACAGCCATGCATATTGCTTAGAACATGGAGGAAAGTAATTAATGGAATAACATTATTTACAGCTAATTACCAGCATAGACAAATTGATGCTGTTGAAAGTTTTCTCTTGACTTACAAGTCTGCCATTGTTATGACCATCATCAGCAGTGTGGTCCATGACCTACAGAGGAGGATCATGGATACAAGCTGACATGAGTTTTCTGTTTAGGGGTGTTGGGCTCACCATTAAATCCCACTCACACCTGAGACTAGAATCTAACCTGATTTTCAGGTATGGATGTACTCAAGATTCACTGAGGACAGTTTTCTACATCCTACTTTCATGATGTGGCCCACTGTGGCCACATCATTGTAGAATGACTCTTAAAATATAATTTATCTATCTCATCTGTGGAAGGTCCACTTACTTTTACACATGTGCATACACTAATTAAAGTGTGTTCAAGCAAGCCATCGGGTGTTTTACTGTTACTATAATTTTAATTTCTTAGTGTCTTTGTGCTGATACTAAACTTTGTAAACTCCCACTCATTTATTCTCTTTTATCAGTGTGGTTGTCAGAGCCTTCAGTGCTCTACCCCTGATTATTATCACCTGCACCTGTGTTCCCAATCTGCCTCACCTGTTTCCCCTTTATGTGTATTTAACCCTGTCTCATCTTCTTCCACATTGGTTCATTAATGTTGTCTTGTCCTCCTGTGTCTCTCCTGCCTGCATGACATTCCTGCCATTGTCCTGCAATAAATCTCCTCTTTGCAACTTTGAACCACATCTGCGTCTGGGTTCATCCTTCATCCAGAGACACCATCTGACAGTGGTTAAGGTACAGAACTGAGATCATCAATAGCTTGTAGTTTAAAGCAGAAATAACTTAATGAAAACACAACTGAATCTCCACCTTTTTAATATCTGAATATAAAAGTTGTTAAGTGATAGCATGTATGTATGTGTGGTTTTACAGAAACTTCAGGAGACCTTGGACAGCCAATTCTGCATGACATAGCTACAATCGGAGATCTGATTGCTGGGGATAGATTTAATGCCAAGTGTGAGTGATCACTGTTCAGCCAGGATGCCAGTGTCTGAACAGAGCCTTAGAGGTGGGGTGGGGGGTTCTTTTTAGAGCTCCAGCTCCTCTACATTGAAAAGAAAAAAACTAAGAGGTGATTTTGGTATCTGATCAAGGTGCCTCCTCGGTTTTGCTTTTGTAGTTTCCAGTCATGTTACACTAGGATACCTCAGAATTTGCTGGAGGTGATGATGCAAAAAGGATTCTTCATAAAATTAAGAACATTATGGAAAACCCTGAGCATCCTCTTCATGAGATGATCATACAAAACCAGAGCGTCTTCAATCGGAGGCTTCTTCAGTTTGACTGTAACACAGACCATTACAGGAGATCCTTCCTGCCACAGCCAATGATTACAACAACGCCTTGAAGAAACTTGAATAGTTTTAGTTACAAAAACACTTAATTTTCCTCTGTTATCAATATAGTATTTAATTAAATAAAATTTATTCTTTCTAGACTTTCATTGATTCCCTCAAATGAGATGAAGAATGTCTGGGATTACCCTTCTGTGCCTGTTACCTTTGTTATTGGGCTCTGTTGTGACCCTATCTCAAACATTCGGAAAAACTGTGAATTGATGGATGGATGGATGGATGAGACAATACGTAAAAAAATTACAAAATGTTGACAATTTAAATTATTTATTTAGCATTTTGTTTTCAAGAAATGTAAATAAATAAAACTTCACATACATCCTTTTTAAATAAATACCACTTCCTGATGGCAGTCCACCCTCTCTATGCATACACCCCAAAAAAACTATAATCATCCAGCCTCAGCAGCTCACTGAAAGAAATCTAATCAAGAGCTTTATAAACACACAAAAAATGTTTTAAAAAACAGGCTTATTTCTCATTCAAGAACGTAATGTAAAAAGGAACAAGTCTAAGTATTTACTTACTGGTAGGCAGCAGACAAATGTGGTTAGAGAAAAATTGTGGTTTTGAGCACCTAAATGAAGAAAAAGTGTTAAAGAATTATAGCTCTCATTAGTAACTAAATAGTAGAAAGCTGAAGGTGCTCTGGTGCTGCAAAAGTAACAAATACATGTTATCCAGAACCGCTAAAAAGGCTAACACTAAGCAAGAGAAATAAAACAGCGATTTGATGGACAGCAGAGGAAATCAGGAGGAATATGGTTGTGGTTAGGTGAAACACAGACAGGAAGAATATCCAGTAAAATACTCATCAATGAAGATGTGAAATTTAGGAAAATACTAACAGATCATAAAACTGAAACTTTACAAAGGCAAGAAGCTGGAGAGCTAAAAGTAGGTAACTTATTATGCCCTCCCCCACCACCACCCACCCATTCGCTCAGAATTATGCAGACAGACTTTTCCAGCTCTAGTACTTTCAGTACATACTGATTGTTCCAGTCTAAGTTCCCTTTGTAAACTATATTGCATAATAATAGAATATTAACAGTTTAGTTTTTAATAGATACTGTTGGTTTCTGAAAGGGAGTCCTTTGAAGAAGGTCAAATTTATGGCAAAACTATTAAAAATAAAAATGGAATCCATTAGGAAGAATACAACAATACAAGCAAAACATGCAACTACAGCAAACATACTACTGACTGTGTTCAACAAAACAAATTTAGTTGATATTCTGGATTTGCTGCATTAGAAAAGGAGGTTGTTACAGGAGCTACAGCATATACAGCACCATTAAGTAACTTTCCAATGTTTTAACCCGGCTAACCATAGAAAAACCAATAGGGACTGGCATAATTGTGAACATTTTGAAGTAGGGACTTATTAAAAAAAAAAGAAATTAAGGCAACACTGATTAAGTTTTGCTCCCAGGGTCGCCCTACAGTTGGGGAAAAAGGTATTGTTTTCTACTACTGTCGTAAAATCTGTTATGGTTACACCAGGGGCCTGTACCATGAAGGTAGCTGAACAAACTCGGGGTTACAGGATTGGTTTTGAGTCGACAAAACCAAACCGATGCAATCAGGCTTTATTGGTACCATGACGCAGCTTATCAACTTTCTCTGTCAACTCAGGCTTTGATCCTTAAACTATGATTAATCCACACGCGCGTGCACATAAAAGAGCCTTAAAATATTTTGAGTAAAAATTAGCCAGTAATAAAATAATTTGAATAAAACTCACCGTAAACCTCAAAGAAATAAATCAGACGAAATGGATCTTCCAGGTAGGAATTCTTGATGACAGATTTGCTGAGTACGCGAATTGTGACGTAACATCGAAATGTGCATGCGCAGTGCTACAGGGTAGCACGGATTGAGGGGTAGCACAGATAATCGGAACACAGCGTACATATGAATACAATTTCGGCTCCGTCATGATGACAATTGTTCAAGCTACCTGCTGCTAGGTATCTTTCATTTGAATGTACCTGCCGAGTATGCTCCACCCAGAGAGCCTTGCAGGATGCTCCACCTACCGGCTTTTGTGAAGCCTGCCATAAAGCAAGTCACATTTGTAGTCTCATTTGAACTACAAAACCGCTACCCAACGACCCAAACTTACATAATGCTGTTATGGCCGATAGAGGGCCGCAAAGGGAATGTAGAAGTGCCGTTTCACCCTGTTTTGAGTTGATGAACCACTGACACGAGTTCAGAAACATTATTCTAAGGTTAAAAAAACTATTTAGTGTTTCTTTAACCAACTGTCCCAAAAATTGGACATAATGCATCACTGGCTATATTTTAACTTACATTTCTACAAGTATTTTGCTTGAAAATACTTAAACAGTTTCTACAGGGGAAAAAAACCAACTTTCTTTTTTATTAGACTTTTTTTCAACCAAGATAATATTTCATTGCCAATTATTATTACATTAAAGGTGGTGGGGCTAATATTTAACACAAATGAGTATTATGCTCACAGCAGTGTGTATGGATGTCGCTTAGAAAATGGAGGGTTTGAATATACTAGATGCAGTGACAGAGGAGGATGAAGAATAGTATATGAGAGTAACTCCAATATTCTTATGAAATTTCACTCAGTATATAGTATTTTATAGTATTATAGTGTTTTGGCTCATACATTTAATAATATTGAATGATAATTATATTTTTCATGGTTAAAGATAAATAAAATCAATGAAACAAAGCTAACCTCCAAAAGAGTGAAGTGGAAGGATCATGGTATGATGTCATGAAACCTACATTTGTTGTGATGGTTATTGTAAGTAATCAGTGTTAATCAATTGGAGCATAAAATTGGCATAAATATTATTTTTTTAATGGCATGCAGAGAGTGTGACAGTTTCTGCACACAAAAGAATCTCTTGTGCATAGAAGCACTGGTGAGTCTGACAGCTTCTGGAAATAAACATTTTCTTAGCCAACTTATTCTGACACTGATGTTGCGCAGTCATCCTTCTGAAGGGGGGTAAACAGTCCATGAAGAGGGTTGAAAGTGTCGGTCATGAAACTGGCAGCCCCATTCCTCCATTTGGTGACGTAACTTTCTCCACTTGTTGATAATCTACTTGCTGCTTCTTTCTGTCTGCACCCGAGCACTTTCCTGCACAGTGACACATGAGAATGCTTTAGACCGCAGATTTTTAATGATGCACTGACTGTGGAACTCTAGGCTAACCTGCATCCACCTCAACAGTGAGAGCTAGAGTTAGGCTTTTCAGGACAGAATCCATGCGGTCTGGTAATCTTCTTCTTGAAAGGAAAAGAGGAATATATATAACTGCATGAAGGGGTTGTTTACTGCTGCCAGTGTGCTCTGATCAAATTTAAAATGCCTGGGATGCATTCTAAAAAAAGTCTAACTTTAACTGCACTAAAAAAGAAACTGACATGTTCATAACTTAGTATTAAAGATCATTGATAAAGCAAAAAGGTTAAATGATTTTTAGTTTAGCTAATTTTATTAATTTGTCAAAACAGTTTAGGTTGTACACGTTAAACTAAAAAAATTAGAATATTGTGCAAAAGTTAATTTATTTCAGTAATTCAACTTAAAAGCTCAAACTAATAAATGATATAGACTCAATACATGCGAAGTGAGATATTTCAAGTCTTTATTTTTTATAATTTTGATGATTATGGCCAGGTTTACAGCTTATGAAAACCCCAAATTCAAAATCTCAATAAATTTAAATATTACACAAAACCAATAAAACAAGGATTTTAAATAGAGAAATATCAGACCTCTGAAAAGTATAATCATGCAAATGCACTCAGTACTTGGTATGGGTCCCTTTTGCATCAGTTACTGCTTCAGTGCGGCATGGCATGGATGCTATCAGCCTGTGACACTGCTGAGCTGTTATGGAAGACCAGGATGCTTCAATGGCAGCCTTCAGGTCTTCTGCATTGTTCGGTGTCATGTCTCTCATGTTTCTCTTGGCAATCCCCCATAGATTCTCTATGGTGTTCAGGTCAGGCAAGTTTCCTGGCCAATCAAGCACAGTAATCCCATGGTCATTGAACGAGGTTTTGGTACTTTTCAGTGTGGCCAGGTGCCAAGTCTTGCTGGAAAATGAACTCAGCATCTCCATAAAGCTTGTCAGCAGAAGGAAGCATGAAGGGCTTCAAAGTGTCCTGGTAGATGGCTGCGTTGACTCTGGACTTAATAAAGCTCAGTGAGCCAACACCAGCAGATGACATGGCTCCCCAAATCAACACAGACTGTGGAAACTTCCCACTGGACTTCAAGCATCTTGGGCTGTGTGCCTCTCCCTTCTTCCTCCAGACTCTGGGACCTTGATTTCCAAATGAGATGCAAGATTTGCTTTTCTTTTTTTCTTCAGCCCAGGTAAAACGTTTCCGACATTGTTTGTTGTTCAGGAGGACCAGCTTGACAAGGGGAATACAACATGTGAAGCCCATGTCCAGGATCCGTCTGTGTGTGGTGGCTCTTGATGCACCAACTCCAGCCTCAGTCCACTCCTTGTGAAAGTCCCCAACATTTCTGAACGGCCTTTTCCTGACAATCCTCTCCAGTCACCTTTTTCTTCCACACTTTTCCCTTCCACATAACGTTATATTAATCTGCTTTAATACATCACTTTGGGAACATCCAACTTCTTTTGCAATTACCTTTTTGAAGGTTTCGCTCCTTATGGAGGGTGTCAATGAAGGTTTCCTGCACAACTGTCAAGTCAGGAGTCTTCCCCATGATTGTGATTCCTACTGAACCAGACTGAGAGATCATTTAAATGCTCAGGAACCCTATGTAGGTGTTTTGGATTAATTAGCTGATTAGAGTGTGACACTTTGAGCCTAAAACATTTAACCTATTTACAATATTCTAATTTTCTGAGATTTTGAATTTGGGGTTTTCATAAGCTGTGAGCTATGATCAAAATATAACAAAGTCTTGAAATATCTTGCTTAGCATGTAATGAGTCTGTATAATTTATATCAATTTTGCCTTTTAAGTTGAATTACTGAAATAAATTAACTTTTGCACAATATTCTAACTTTTCGAGTTTCACCTGTATTTCAGCCTTTTAACGATGTGTTTCTCCACCTCTCTGAATATTAGGAACCTACTGAGTTACTGCAAATGTATTAGAAGTGTTTGTGGCCATTCACCCTAATATCCTTCGCTCAGGCAGATTTTTCTGTATGGACAGGAAATATTTTTAAAGCTTCATTGTGTGTGTGTGCGTGTGTGTATGTGTGCATGGTTGTTTATTCTATGTGTCTCTGTGTTGTACTGTGATAGACTGATGACTTGTTCAGGGTGTACCCTGGATCTCTCCCAGTGACTACTGAAGATAGGCACAAGGTCCCCCCCGAGACCCTCTGTGTATAAGTGGGTATAGGCAATAGATGGATGGATGCTCAACATTTAGGCCAATGTTTGATCGAAGTTATATTAACCTTCTTCAGATCTGAGTAATATTTTTCCCTGCTCAGTTCTGTCTGGCTAATATGACCCTAGACCTAATATAAGCTCCAGTGGAGTCCTCTCTTTTCTACACTGCTTTAGATGTAGCCTATCATCCAACCTATCCTTGCTGTTGAATAAGACCCATAAATCTGTAAACTTTGTTTTTCGTTGACATTTCGAAGAATCTTTAAAAGATGTATTTGTAAAACCTGCCGCACACGAGAGCAATCTCCTGAGCAAAAAGTCATTCGAGGCCATTTGCTCAGCAGATAGCTCGCTGTGTGTGGCTAATTTTCGGTAAGTTTTCTGCCTCACGAGGCATTGAGGTGAAAATCCTACAGGTTTGATATTTTTTGCCTAATGAGGCAAAAAACTTACTGTGTGCGCTTTTACGTGAGCTGTGGGCTGAGGGCAAATATTCAAGTGACCATTCAAAACGCTGTCTCCGCTCATATGGTTCCAAGATGGCAGCCCACGGAGAAGATTACATCTTAGAAGATAAACTCGTTGAAATATGGCCAGACTACACCTGTTTATTCGATGTCAGCTCGTCAGATTTCAAGAACAGGGAGAAGCGCGAGCAGGCATAATGGCTGCAAAATTGGACCAGACAGGTAATGTGAAAACTGGGGGCTGCCATCTTGGAATCATGTGAGCAGAGAATGCGTTTTGATTGGTCACTTGAATACAGTATTTGTCCTCAGCACACATGCATATTTTTGTGATATGAAAAATACCATGAACATGAAGACATGAAGTTATCAGTAGCAAAGAAAAAATGAAAAAGAAATGGTTTCAACTCTTTACATTTAGGGTGCATGGAAAGCAGAATTATTTGGGAGTTTAAGATGGAAAAAATATAAAAACTGCGAGGCATAGTATTTGTACTTTCAATTGAGGATTGCCAATCACAGGGACATTTCCGTAACTGTACCCAAAATAAAACACAAACAATATATATATTTTTTGAGTATTTATCATGATTCTTGGATTTTGCTTCTGGTTTTGAGTTTACCTTTTAATTTGTGTTGAACTTTTAGTTACTGAACATTGTTAAGAGACTTTTAGAGTTTTTTTCTTGACCTTGGGTTTTTCTGTTTTATTTCGCTAATCTGTCCTGCCTTGTGCAGATTGAACCATATTCCTGTGTTTCTGAATACACCGGTTTCTATTTTTTTCTTTTTTTTTTCTCTTTTGGGCTTATGCCTCTAGTCACCTTTTTTCAGGCCATGGTCTGTTTTAGCTAATGTTTCCCCATTTTGTATATATTTATTTAATTTATTAGTTTTCCCTCAGTTCTTTCATGCTCTCCCTCAGCTGTTCTTTATGCTAGTCATCAACCGCTCAGGTATTTAAGCCTCTCTGTTTTACTCATTCTATAGCAGATCTTCCAGTCGCTTCACCAGTCTTTTTCTTGTGTTTTTTTTTTTTTGGTGCTCATACCAGTTTTCCTGTTGTTTCTCTGTATTCCCACTGTGCTGTAATTTCCTGATTTTCAGCTTAGTTATTAAACCAACTTAAACATGACCCAAATGCTGGTAGGAGGCATATGGGTCACGAACAACCACAACACATGACAGTATGAGTTTCAGAAATGACTTTGGACATCAAAATACGTGCTTCAGGGTTTGGAGAAAGTCTCTTTTTTTGTATGTTGTTCCATTTTAATTGTATAGCACAAAATAATGTATGTAATTATACAGTCTTTAGATTACATTACAAATGTAACTTTTAGGTGGAGCCATTGAACACCTGAGACAGAAGTGAAGTTATTTTTAACTCTAAACTCAAGTGTTATTGAGTGTTATTGTTGCACAAAACATCTTCAGGGATGGGTTTGAGTTCCCAGAAAAAAGACTTGGCTGCTGCTGCACACAGCACTACTTTAATGACAGCATTTCAAAAATAGACTATATGATTGTTATGAAGGCAAATACTGTATGTTCACTAAGTCTTTATGACAAGAAAACAAGCAGTCAGTAAAAAAATGTCTTCAAATTATTGTCTCAAGTACTCTTGTCTGTGCATCCATAAAACAGCTATGCTATGTAAAAAGTTCATCCATAACATTGGATTTAGAAACTATATTTCTATAGATTTAGCACACCAAAATATGTAGCAACTATGTATGCGTTGTATAATTTACATACTCAATAAGATGTGTGTTATGTTAGTGCTCGCTATTAGTGGGATTGATACAATGAAAAAGAGAAAGCCGCTCCAGTTTAAATAAATTGCTCAATTGGTCACAGGTAATTAAACCAAGTTTATCCAATTAAATTTATTTACATTTGTTTAACTTGACAACTAAATAAACTTAATAAATTAACTTGGATAAATTAAATTCAATTACTTGTGACCAATTAAAACTATTTTTAAAGTTGGATCACCTGTTCTCTTTTTTCAGTGTATAAACATACTTGCACACAGTGCATCACTATAACATATACATTAGGGTTTTGAACCATAAATGATTAAACATGAGACATTTTATATTCTGACAGTAAATATTTATTTAATATTTATATATTTTTTTTCTTGGAAACACATTAAAGAATAAAACAAAACATACAGATGCACCAAAGGCAGTCAATGTGTTTAAGGGTAAAAAAAAAGAAAAAAAGAAACAAAAGAAATCAAGAACAGCCTACACTGTAATGCACCAGTGAAATGTTATTATTCACACCTAATTTCAGCACTTTATAAAACCCTTCTGGGAAGGTCAATTGTGCCACATGTTTGAAGGAGATACTTTTTATTTCATTTGGAAAGATTTAACACTTTGTATAAACTAAAACCATAGCCAAGTTTTGTGGGCTGAGATTTTTTGGGGGAGTTGAATAATTGTTATAAGGCTGCCATATTCCTTATGTACACTGTTAGGATGTTTGTCAATTAAAAGCACCAAGTAATTTGCTTTAAGGTGATGGCAAGGGTTAGCAATAGTGTAAAAAAAATGTTAGCTCTTCTATTCTATATTCAGTAAAACATTTTAATTACTTTTTATATTTGCAGCTGCATTTAGCAAAGTTGTGAAACAAGGGCAATATCTAAATAACTGGTAGCACTTGTAGCAATTGATCAAATCTACTTGCATATATTTATGCATAATGACAAGAATTCTACAAAATGAAATGCATCTGTCTTGTATTTATCAATGATCAGTCTGAATAAGAAACATATTTTTCATAATAAAAAGGCCATCTTATTGCAGAAATGAATGAGATTTATGTTTTAGCTTAAAACATGTTTTGAGAATCAAAATATTGACTCACCAACAGAGTCAAAAATTGCATAGTCTTAATCAAACTAATAACTTTTATTGAAAAATTGTAAAAGGTACTGAGAATGTTAAGAATCTGCTAAGCTAATACAGACACAGTTCTGAATGCTCATAGAGAATTAGCCCCTAAGTTTGATCGTTAGGTACAGTAAACTACTGTAAATAAACTTTGTAGGGATAAACCTCACTGGTGTTCCAAATTATATTTGGGGTTCACGTTTTCACCTCGACCAGCCCCCCCGTGACCCTGCAAGAATAAGCAGGTAACGGCAATGGATGGATGGATGATTTTTACTCATTTGAATGTTGACACCATTAACTGCACCATTATGGACAAGCATAGCTAATCAGAGTCGACCAGTTATTGTGTAACCAAAACAATTTATCTTAAATAACCAAACAATAAACTTTCATGGTTCCTTTAATTTTAAAACAAGCAGTGATTGAAATATGTATGTACAGTTGGCTCATTTTAACGTTGAGTAAATTGTGTTTTCCTCATCATTTCTGAAAAACAAGATCTCTGTCATCTTAACACTAAGCTATTAACACACACAGCTTGGAGCATCATCTTTGTTAGAGACCTAAATGAAGCAAATGCTTCCTGATTTCCGAAAGTCTATATAAAACGATTAGAAATTCTATTACACACCTGAGTGTAATACAGAGGTTTTTTTAAGAACCTTTATAGTCCATTAGAGGAAATTACTTCCACAGTCTGAGATCTGTGCAATTTACATATTTAATACACCCTTTTGACCCATGCTGTCTGGATCAGAACTTTATCACCCTCATGAGAGGCTAATTTGAGTAGGCAGGTTGAGTAAAGACAAATTTATTTGTCATAAAAAGGCCTGCAGGACTTTGTAGCAAAAATGGCAGAACAATTTCATTTAAATTGAGCATATCAGATTTTGAAGAGGTAATGTTCTTAGGCAAATACTTTGATTTTTAAAAGTTCATAACGTAAAATTCTCTATTTCTAACAGTAATTGCTGAATAAGATTAAACTCTTCCTGACTCTAACAATATCTTCCAAATGATCAGATTAGAAGTTTTCCTTCTGATTTTCCTCCTGAAAAGTTTTATGTTTATGTATAGGAACATTTCTGGCAGACTTTGAAACACTTTTATGTTTTTATTGTGAAAGGTTAGCGGGTTCTTCCAGACTCCAGATCTTGGCCAAAAGTATACTTTGTATGTCGGACATTAACCATCCATTGGACGAAGCAGAGACACTCCAGATGGTATCCTAAAGTGTCTCTGGAGGTATTCAGGCTGATGTTGTTTAGTTTAAGCATTTCGAAATCTAAAAGCTGCTTTCTATTTGGGAAGACTTACACATAAATATAGAGGAGAATCCAGACTTGTTTGACATGTAAACACAAAACCAGTGATACAAATGGAAGTCAATAAGCTTTAAGCTTATTTCACTGCTTTTAAAATTGTGAAGACTTGTGGTTAATACTCTCTGTTGTATTTAAATAGAAAAAAAGAAGTTTTGCAAAATCTTAAGGAGTAAAAGAACAAAAACATTGTAATGGATCAAAGATAAAATCTGATTTAACCTTATTCAAATCAGAAATAACAATTCAATTCAAAAATACTTTATTGATCCCAGAGGGAAATTAAGTGTTGGTATAGCTCTGTGTGTTGGTAATTATAGTTATATACCAATTATATAATATAGTAATTATTTTTAGCAAGAGTTCTGATGAATATTAAAACGAGAGATCACATTTCTCCTGTTTTAGCTTCCCTTCATTGGCTCCCTGTTAAATCCAGAATAGAATTTAAGATCCTTCTTCTTACATACAAAGCCCTTAATAATCAAGCTCCATCATACATCAGAGATCTAATTGTTTCATATGTTCCTAACAGAGCCATTGGTACCATTATCAACTTTCTCTGTCAACTCAGGCTTTAATCCTTAAACTATGATTAATCCACAGGCGCGTGCACATAAAAGAGTGACGACGACACGCGTTCGATATGGATAGAGCGAGAGCTATCTACTTTTCAACGGAGGAGGAAGAGATTATCCTCCAGAAATATGAAGAATTTAGAAATATTTTTCAAGCACGCAGTAACACTGTATCTGCTGCCAAAGCAAGAGAACAATCGTGGAGGAAGATTGCTGATTGTGTTAATGCGTGGGTTAAACAATTAATGTACATTTAAGTAGGCTAAGCATATTAAAATATATTAAATGCTAAAATGAAAATGTATTCGTGTATATATATATATATATATATATATATATATATATATATATATATATATATATACACTACCGTTCAAAAGTTTGGGGTCACATTGAAATGTCCTTATTTTTGAAGGAAAAGCACTGTACTTTTCAATGAAGATAACTTTAAACTAGTCTTAACTTTAAAGAAATACACTCTATACATTGCTAATGTGGTAAATGACTATTCTAGCTGCAAATGTCTGGTTTTTGGTGCAATATCTACATAGGTGTATAGAGGCCCATTTCCAGCAACTATCACTCCAGTGTTCTAATGGTACAATGTGTTTGCTCATTGGCTCAGAAGGCTAATTGATGATTAGAAAACCCTTGTGCAATCATGTTCACACATCTGAAAACAGTTTAGCTCGGTACAGAAGCTACAAAACTGACCTTCCTTTGAGCAGATTGAGTTTCTGGAGCATCACATTTGTGGGGTCAATTAAACGCTCAAAATGGCCAGAAAAAGAGAACTTTCATCTGAAACTCGACAGTCTATTCTTGTTCTTAGAAATGAAGGCTATTCCATGCGAGAAATTGCTAAGAAATTGAAGATTTCCTACAACGGTGTGTACTACTCCCTTCAGAGGACAGCACAAACAGGCTCTAACCAGAGTAGAAAAAGAAGTGGGAGGCCGCGTTGCACAACTGAGCAAGAAGATAAGTACATTAGAGTCTCTAGTTTGAGAAACAGACGCCTCACAGGTCCCTAACTGGCATCTTCATTAAATAGTACCCGCAAAACACCAGTGTCAACATCTACAGTGAAGAGGCGGCTGCGGGATTCTGGGCTTCAGGGCAGAGTGGCAAAGAAAAAGCCATATCTGAGACTGGCCAATAAAAGAAAAAGATTAAGATGGGCAAAAGAACACAGACATTGGACAGAGGAAGACTGGAAAAAAGTGTTGTGGATGGATGAATCCAAGTTTGAGGTGTTTGGATCACAAAGAAGAACGTTTGTGAGACGCAGAACAACTGAAAAGATGCTGGAAGAATGCCTGACGCCATCTGTTAAGCATGGTGGAGGTAATGTGATGGTCTGGGGTTGCTTTGGTGCTGGTAAGGTGGGAGATTTGTACAGGGTAAAAGGGATTCTGAATAAGGAAGGCTATCACTCCATTTTGCAACGCCATGCCATACCCAGTGGACAGCGCTTGATCGGAGCCAATTTCATCCTACAACAGGACAATGACCCAAAACACACCTCCAAATTGTGCAAGAACTATTTAGAGAAGAAGCAGGCAGCTGGTATTCTATCGGTAATGGAGTGGCCAGCGCAGTCACCAGATTTGAACCCCATTGAGCTGTTGTGGGAGCAGCTTGACCGTATGGTACGCAAGAAGTGCCCATCCAACCAATCCAAATTGTGGGAGCTGCTTCTAGAAGCGTGGGGTGCAATTTCTCCAGATTACCTCAACAAATTAACAGCTAGAATGCCAAAGGTCTGCAATGCTGTAATTGCTGCAAATGGAGGATTCTTTGACGAAAGCAAAGTTTGATGTAAAAAAAATCTTATTTCAAATACAAATCATTATTTCTAACCTTGTCAATGTCTTGACTCTATTTTCTATTCATTTCACAACGTATGGTGGTGAATAAGTGTGACTTTTCATGGATACAACAAAAAATTGTTTGGGTGACCCCAAACTTTTGAACGGTAGTGTATATATATATATATATATATATATTATGTGTGTAGATGTATGTGAAAGTATAGGCTATTACATCCTAAGAAAGATTGATATTCATTAATTTTTAGATGCAACCCCAACTCCAAACGGTCTTGGCAGCAGATCAAGAGAAAATATAAAAATATAATTCAAAGTGGTGAGTATTTACCATATTTTTTATTATTTTCTTAGAACATTTAATCACAAACACTTGTTTGCAGCAAACAGAAAAAAATGTGAAATAAGGAAAACTGGGGGAGGGCCACCTCCTCAAGATTACACTGTGGCAGAGGAGTTGGCTCTGAGCAACAAGGGGCGGCCGATTATGGATGGGATTGCATGTGCTGTACAGTCAGGGCAGGGCTTCGAAGAGTCACATTTGTTATGTGCGGCTCAAGAAGCTCACAGATATAAGACATTCCTTCCGCGGAAAATCTGTATCTTTCATACAAGTACGCATCAGGAAAGTCAAATGGATTTTGTCTGTCCCTAAAAACTCGTTCTCTACGAAGTGCTCGTCTAACAATTTGCGCGGAGATGTCCACAGGATTAGGGAGAAAAGGTGAAGCCATTGCAACAGAGAACAGACGCTGGGAATTAGTTACGTCACATATATATGTTTCTTTGCTCACAGCTGATTGGTCAAACTTCAGTCTGAGATCGCGAATCCAGGACATAACCTGCCCCGGAGCAGGTTAGCCGTGCAGCGTAAGATACCATGGCAACGAACACCGATCAAAGCCGAGCCACTTTCATGGTACCCAAAACCCAGGGTTGGTGGAAACTAAGCTGAAACATAGCTGGCTAGCCACCTAATCCGGCTTCATGGTACAGGCCCCTGGTCTGGTATCCTGCTTGGCTGCAATGCCCTGTTGGACGGGGGGCATCGACTGGGATGATCCTCCCAGTAACTGAACATCCACTGTGTCCTGTTATCAACTTTTTACTTTCTGTAACATAGAAAGTACTCTTATATCAGATCTTCTGTTCCTTCTGTGTCTCTGCTCTGTCTTCTCAAACCCCCAGACGGTCGTTGCAGATGGCCGCTCCTACTGAGCCTGATTCTGTTGGAGGTTTCTTCCTGTTAAAGGAGAGTTTTTCCTCTCCACCGTCGCTACATGCTTGCTCAGTATGAGGGATTGCTGAAGGATTGCTGTGGTTGGAAAGTCTGCATCAACGGGGCCCAACCTCACGCCAATGACTGACACAATCTGCTGGGATTCCTTAAATAGGAAACTTTTTAACTGATTGGAATGTTTGTATAAATGTATTGAAATGACTTCTTGTTAAGTGCCTTGAGATGACATCTGTTGTGAATTGGCGCTATATAAATAAACTGAATTGAACTGAATTGAAATTACCAATTATTATTACCAATTTTATCTATCTATCTATCTATCTATCTATCTATCTATCTATCTATCTATCTATCTATCTATCTATCTATCTATCTATCTATCTATCTATCTATCTATCTATCTATCTATCTATCTATCTATCTATCTATCTATCTATCTATCTATCTATCTATCTATCTATCTATCTATCTATCTATCTATCTATCTATCTATCTATCTAGAGATAGTTATATATAGTTATAGATAGATAGAGATAGTTATATATAGTTATAGATAGATAGAGATAGTTATATATAGTTATAGATAGATAGAGATAGTTATATATAGTTATAGATAGATAGAGATAGTTATATATAGTTATAGATAGATAGAGATAGTTATATATAGTTATAGATAGATATCGTTATATATATATAGTTATAGATAGATAGATATCGTTATATATATATAGTTATAGATAGATAGTGTTGGTATATAACTGCATTGTCTGCATTTTACAGTCCCCTTACATAACTCTCAAATAAAGGTGACATGTAGCAGAGCTGAGCAATACGAGAAGGACGAATCCCAGCCCAGTTCTTTCTGCATAACATTTACATGTTATTTCTGTGTGACTGTGACTTTCTTCCACAGTCCAAAACACAGAAATGTTTGGTTAATTGGTTTCACTAATGTTATGGCGCCTGCAGATCTTATGGTTGAGGGTGATATGGAATACCTAAAGAACTAGTAAAGCCTTCAGGTGGACTATAAATTAACCAGTCTGCACTCCTATACACATATGCTGCCACATACTTTTGTAGTTTACTTTCTATGCACATTACAACATTTACATTCTCCACTCATGCACACCATGCACCACTGATGTTAACATCTCACAATTAGAAGTTTGGTTTATACAATAATCTTAATTAAATAGATTGATCTTTTAGCAGTTTATGTAGGGTGTGTCTCCCTTTTTTGTTGTGGCATACCACAAAAAATGTCCCTAGGAATTATTATGTGTATGCATGGTTGTTTGTTTTGTGGGTCACTGCCTTGCCTTGTGATGAACTGGTGTCCTGTCTTAAGCACCAGGCCCCTGCAACCCTGACAAGATGAGACAAGTCACCAGTCTATCACAGGGCATCACAACCACCCATGCACACACATATACACCCAAGGGTGATTAAAGGTGGATGTTTTGGACTTTGTTTGAACTGTGGTAAGCTGGAGTACCTGAGAACCCATACAAGTACAAGGGGAACATACATTATACATCCCTGGCTGCCATTCAAACCCTGAATTTTTTTCCTGCAAGGTAGCAAAAGCTAATAGGATTTGTGTGAATATAAAACAGAAAAGTTTTAACCTCATTAAATTATTGAAATAAATATATTGATTTGAGTAATGTGATCTGGGGAAAATGTTTTGTAAAAATCGAGTTGACTATGGGAATCTTAAAAACTGGTTGGAAATTAACAAATTTAGTATCTCTTAGGAAATGAACCTGGAATGTTAAGTATCAATAAAAGTTTCATACTTGATAGATTCAACTATTTTACTCACTAAAATGAATATACGGTTAGGGACATGATGCAAAATACGTATAATTCCTTAATTAATTTTTTTTAAATAAAAACTAGCCAACTGTCGTTAATAACCAATCTAAAACATGTTTTTCTGTTATGTGTCATAGTTCTTGAACAATATGATCGTTCAAAATCTGAATCGTTAGGTTAAACCTAAAATTAAAACAGGAAAAGCCCTAATGGTAAGGAATAGCGCGATTAGTGTAATTCACTGTGCTTTATCAGCAGCAGAAAATGTAAAGATTCACTATGGAAGAGTAAACACATTTTATTACAAATGGGTAATGTTTATAAAACATGATTTTAGCTGTAAGCTCACCGGAGATGACAATGTATGTCTTATTTACACTCTTGGATAAATCTTTTATTTATAAATGAAGGTGTTGCATTGTTACATGTCATTAATGCCATATAGTGGTGTATAAGTAAAGCTTAATGCAAGTTAACAGCAAGCGTGGGGCTATTTCCGTGCAGATTGTGCATCTGGGTAAACTGAGAGGGGAGGAGGTGTTTGGGATTCAGTTTGAACTTTTCCTCGTCTCCGGTCAGGAGCATAATCGCCCGTATCGGCGTACCGTTGTTCGCAGAGCCCTCCTATCTTCCCTCTACGACTCCAGCACCTCAGACTGACAGATCCAGGATCAGCAGCAGCTCTTCCCCTCTCTCTTCTTATAATCAGCGCTTCGCCGCGCAGCGCAGCGCTCCAGCCGCGCTCTCTCCAGTTCAGGATGTACTTGTCTTGGTCTCCTTCTGTGCATCTTTGTCTCCGACTGTAGTTTTGTGGGAGTTCCCGCAGGAGGGAGCAAGCACTGGTCTTTGGTGTTCTTTGCTCTAAATTTGTGACTGAACAGGCACTGCACAATCATTTCCGAGCTGCAGTTCTGAAATGGGAATGTATTTACATCTGCTGCTCCTGCAGTGTTATTTCGTCTCGAATTTTGTGTGCAATGCCGTTGCTTTCGTGGAGGAGCCCGCCGGAGGGAGGTCGGACGGGTACTGCGGGCGAATCCTTCGGGCGCAGACGCAGGGGACCCGGCGGGAAGGGCACCACGAGTTCAGGCTTAGGTTGGAGGGAGACCCGGAGACTTACCTCCCGGGCACCACATACAGAGGTAGATCTTTACTTTTCTTCTTAGTCTGCGCTCAGTCAGTGCTCAAATCTGCATTCAATTAAACAAACTGATGTTTACCAAATTGAAAACAGCACTTCTTTAACATGTTTTTATTTACATAGCAATATTCAATCATGTTTTGTTTATTGTTTTTTTACAATGTTTTTATAAGTGGAAACTGCAGCCGCAGGGGATCCAATTTCCAAAGCAAGCCTTCCTCACCCTCCTGCTGGGGAGATGCTGGTTTGATAAGGCTGCTTAGTGTTATAATGTGTGGCCTATATTCACTTCCTTCTCTCTTCCTGCCAGAAAGAGGACTTTCTCATATAACAGCATGGAGATACAGGCTCAGAGACACACAGACAGATCTGGATCCAATTAAGTTGACAAAACAAATTTTAAGGTCCCATCCGGCCAGATGTGTTTCACCACAGTGAAACTGGGCAACTTTCTCTCAGTGATTCCAGATGAGTTTTGAAGAAAGCCTCAAAAAGTTTTCAACTCAAAACTGACCATTAAAACTATAGAGACTCACACAAAATAAAGAAATTAATCTCATTACAAGTTCCTTTTGGAACAATTTTGTTTGACAGCTCTGATGCATGTTATAATAAAAGTGTCCCCACAACATGAAGCTTCCACCAACATGTTTTTATACCAAGATGATTGTGTGTTCAGGGTGCACATAGCTTTTAGCTGACTGGAAATAGGACCTAAAATAATTTGGTTTCAATAAAAACTTTCTCTTTGCCAGTTTTTTGTACATTGTGAAAATAAAATGTTAGAATGTAACCAATAAAATTGGTGTGACAACTTGCACTCAAGTTTATTTGAGTAACTTTTAACCACCACCTTTTAGTACATTTTACCCAAGTTTCACAGCTAAAAAAACAACCACTTGAATAGTTGTGTTAAAATCAAACGCTTTTGTATTTAATGTAAAATTGTTAAATGAAATTGTATAAATTTCATTTAGTGGTTATTAATTCAATTAATTGAACATTAACTAATTTATTTACATGATTTTAATTAAATAAATTTGTCAAAGTTTTTACCCCACCAACACTTTTTAAAATAATGATATTAAAACCAGCTTAAGTTGCTTGTTCAACTGTGTCATGAGGATTGCCTGTTAGCTAATGCTAATAAGTGAAAGCTGTTTTGTTAAATGGACTGAACTTATATAGCACTTTTCTAGTCATGCTGACCATTCATAGTGTTTTACAATGGAGGCACATTCACACAGGCGCACACATTCATACACATATTAGTAGTCATCTTGGGGTTAAGTGCCTTGCCCATGGGCACACAAACGTGTAACAGGCAGAAGCTGGAATTGAACCTACAGCACTCTGATTACAAGCCATCTACTCTACCCATTGAGCCAGTAATTTTTTGGAACTAATTTGTGCCCTGTAGTCAACAAGTATCTGTTAACAAATACTTGCTGACTACAAGTCTTGTGATGCTTCTTAACTTTTACAACACACGTATTCATTCATAAACCAAACACACAGATAAAAAAACAATAGCTTACCTGCCATCGCCTTTCCTCCTCCTCCTGACGGGTAATGTGATGGTGATGCATGTGCAGAATGGAGCGCTGAACTAATGTTTTTGATTAAGTTCCAATCATTCCAATTGGGTTCTATTTGTTGAAATAAAGTAGACATTCTGGTTTAGAATTTGAATCCACCCATCCATTATCTATACCATCTATCCTATACAGGGTTGCAGGGTGGGGGGTGGGGCCTATCTCCAGCATTTATCAGGTGAGAGGCGGGGTACACCCTGGACAGGTCGGGCACACAGAGACACACAACCATGCACACACACACTCATACCTAAGGGCAATTTTAGAAATACCATTTAACCTAACAGTCGTGTTTTTGGACTGTGGGAGGAACCCGGGGTATCCAGAGGGAACCCACACATGCACAGGAAGAACATTCAAACTGCATGCACAGAGACCCCAGGCTCTTTCCGTTCTCGGATAATGGATTGGACAGTGCTCTGTGAGATGTTAAAAACTTAGATATCCCTGACCATTGTGGTGTTTCTTGGTCTTCATGATGCGATTTATTCTGTGTTGATCACAAACAAATCAATATGGCCTTTACAAAATTCGTGGATTCACACTGAGATTACACACAGATGGACTCTAATGACTGAGTTCTGATGGCAGGTTTTATGTAATGGCATTAGAATAAAGGCAGATGAATACAAATACAAGCTACCATTTCAGAAAGCTTTCCTAGGTACAAATTTAAATACCATGGATAATTTTCCTTTTATAACAAAATCACTGTACAATACGCTGACGTTTGTGGAGTAAGATGACAAAATGTGAGAGTATGATGGGTATGAATATTTTTGCAAAAAGTGGAGGTGTAGGAGCTGTGCTTACAGATCAGAATTCACATAACATATTAGGAGGAGCATATTTTTAATGTCAGAATCACTAATGTAGCTTTTTGTTTAACGTGTTCTGATATATTAGGTTTGGGATTATTGATTGTCATTACTAATAAACTTAAATCTAAAAAAGTGTACCTTGATACAACCCATTTCATTTTGTTGAATATTTTAAGTTAAAAAAAGAAATTCTATACTGAAAATAAAAAAATCCCAAACAAACTGTATTGTCTAGTTTGATGTATTACCCTAGTATAAAATAAAAGTATACATTTTGTTTTTTACACACAGCGTGACATTCAGTAAATTAGATTATTATTGAAAAGTTATCTATTTCAGTAACTCAGTTCACTAAGTGAAACATATTATACACATACTGTTTTCAAGTCTTTATTTCTATTAGTTATGAAGATTTTTCTGCTTAAGGTTAATGAAAACATTTATGACTAAAACTTTACATCTGACCCATAAAAAACATTTTAATACAGAAATGTGGGCTTAATGAAAAGTATGTTTAAAACCTACCTTAAGGTCTTTAAGGTTGTTATTTTCAAGTTACTTTTAATCTGACAAACAAGGTTAATCAGAACACATATTGATTTTGTAAATATGACTGTAATTAAACATACTTGCAGTTAGACAAATTATAAGAATACTTAATGTCCACTATTTTGGACTAACTATACATCATACAAAATATTTTTTGTTTGTGGTTATGCATTATTGAAAATATAAATGCATTTTAAAATACATAAAAGTAGATTAATTTTATTTTTATTGCTTCAAGACTGCTACCTGTTTACTTGAGACATATGGACATATTAGGGCAAGCATATTTATGTAGTAGGGATCAACGATAACTAATGCTGCTTCAGGTTCTTCAAGGAATATCCCATTTCTCAGTCAACCGTTTTTAGTAATAACTTGATTAATTAACAAAGAACCAAGGTATAGTGATAAGGGGAAGGCTTGGAAGTGTGATCCAGCTGTAACCTTCTTTATTAACTCCAGTGTGAGAAGCTAAGCTGCTGTTTACAACCTTCACTCTTACACATCATGCACACAGTCACGATAAACCTTTTGTCATGATTATCTGCAGTGAGCCTGGGTGTCACAGACAAACCGAGATGTTAAAATCTAATGCCTGTTTAATACCCTGATTCTCGGTGTAGCTGATATACTCACACAGATTCTTGCCTTCCTCACAGTGGTGCTTCTGGCTAGCAGCCCTGCTTATTTCAGAGGCTTCACTCTCATCGCGCTGAAGGAGGGCAGAGAGGGCACCACAGACGAAGATTTCGCTGGCCAATTCCAGGTAAGCCTGAGAAGGTGTGGAGAAGAATCTCTGCATATTGAATGTGCTCTGTGTTCTATGGGAACATCCGCAACAAAGGAGCTCATTTGCAAGCTTTGGTGCACCTTGCAGTCGATGAGGCGGTGCCCTGCTGTTCTCTGATGTGGAGGTTAAAGGAGGTGTTTCTGACAGATGTAGTGTGTAGGTGTTGAGATGGAGAAGAAAAGAGGATCTCTTCCTGTCTTGGTGCCACCCTTCCAGGGTGTAGCAAACACGGCACCCAGTTGCTACTAAGTACCTGATATTTCCTCCAGAGAAAGAATAAGGTGACAAAAGGATGAAGGGAAAAATACATGTGGGAACAGAGAGAAGAGATAAACAGTGAGAAAGAGATGTGAAATGTTTGTTTCAGTAGTAACATATCTCCCACTAAGCAGCAGAGAGCTACCAAGGAGAGAGCCAGACTTTCTCAATTACCTTCCTCTCAGTGTAAACAGGAACAAACATCTGTGTTTCCACACTGATTCTTACTAGACTTACAGCAAACAGCAAGAAATGGTTTTCCTGTTAGTAACGGTTCAAAAATAGCTGTTTCCCAACTTTTTAGCTTCTGACCCATAAAAAGAGAGTGGAAAACTTTTGATCCTGATTACTGGTTGAATACACAACTGAGTCAATTAAAACAGGATATAATGGCAACACATATAGCATCAACAGCCTATATGTTGCTTTTGTAATATTTTTAAACATAGCAAACATATTAATTGCAGTTACTATTAGGTTGCTTGGTTTAATTTCTGAAGAGGATCTCACCACCCCAAACTCGTTGATTCTCGACCCCATTGCAGCCCCAACTTCAACTTCAGGAACTACTGGTTTAAAGGGAGTTTTGAATATGCTGGCTCACCTCAGTCCTCAAACATTTATGTTTTAGAATACAGTATTTAGATTTCTGTAATTTCATTCAAGCATGTACAACAGTATCAGGTTTGTGTGAAGAAAAGCAAATCTGAAACTGTTTTTAAATTCTGTGAAAATTATGAAAATGTTCAATCAATACCTTATACTAAATTAATTGGTAGTTAAGCCTAATTTATACTTCTCTGTCAGCAAGTTTGCACCCACAAATACACATATTGACGGAGACGTTTTCCTTTTATACTTCTCCGTTGATGTGTCAGTGCAATTCTGCGCCAGGACAGCAGGGGCTGCAGGCCTGTTCTGGCGGGTCTGCCTACCATTGCATTGATGTTTCTGGTGGACGAAAGTTGATTTACTTCATCTTGTAAACGCACATTCATTCGAGGAGCAATGGCTGACAGAGAGTGAGTTTTGATTGAACAGCAACAAGTGCAGCTCTTTTAATACTCCAAAAATGTATACAAAAAAACAAACAGACAAACAAACAAACACAGTGGTCTGTTTTATTGTTCTCTACACCTCCTGGTTTTCAAAATTGGCAAAATTCCATATTAGATAAACTGGCCTTGTAATATAAAGCATCTAGTGCCCAAAAGCTGGATTGATTACTAATTACATAGACTATAGAGCACTGTTCTGGTGAAGTGATCTGGGGCTGATGTTAGGCTGACCAATCACAGATGTGTGCGCTCCGTTGCATTCGACAGATAGTTAAAAAACTGGGCTCTACTCCGTGTGTCTTTGCGTGAGTGACGGACTGCCCTTGCGTCGATGGATAATAGTGCTGCTTGTCTTCGCTCCTCTGCAGACGGAGAACGATAAACTACGGTTTAGTCATATTTGTTGACTTTGTGCATGCTCAGACTGGAAAAAAGTTGTTGAGCAGAACTTGTTTCCTTCCCATTCTTATCCACACAAAGTCCTCATCTAAACTTTTTGACACATTAGTAAAAACGTATCTGGTTTTTATTTAACGTTTCTTATTCCCATGATTTAACCCCAAATTAAATTAGCCACTGGACATCTAATGGAGTACTAGATCACAACAGTAGTCCACAATCCTTATAGACAAGCACCACCTTTAGTATAATAGTATAAACTGTTTTTAAACAATAGTACAGCTGGATTTTGACTTTTTTATTTTTTGACTAAATAAATAATTTTTGACAAAATAATTATTTATAGCAAAATAAAATATCTTTTCAGATGCCAATTTGACATGTTGCATTAGATTGTTGCAATGACTACTGTTACCAACAGCCTAGAATAAAAAAGGTTTGCAAACCATGCGCAAGAGAATAATTTGAATGTTAAAAACCGGTTGGGGAGGATGCATGTTTGCTAGGTTTGTTGCTGACATCATCACTGACAAGAGGCCTACAACAGGTCGGGTTCTGAGTTTCATCTGGGACTACCAGTACTTAAAACTGCAAAGATCAAACCAAATTAAATACCTTGTATTAGGCAGGACATGCCTAATAATAATATAAAAAAAACATATGTAGAGCATAGACTGTATATAAAGATGGACGAAGCGTCCGTGACGTCAACCATAGGTTTCTAAAGAGCTGGATTGAAGCCAACTGGGCGGTTCCCACCATCGCCATCTTGGCTGTCTCACGCATCAAAAAAAAAAAAAAAAAGGGCAAAGAGGTGGCACTGAGAGTGAGGCTGTGCAGATGGGGGTTAATGATTGATACTCTGAGCTGATGTAGCTACGAGCTAACTGAGCTAACCTGGATCTAACTGAAGCTAACTGAGGTTAGCGGGCGCTTTTAGCCAGAAAACTGCGGTTGAGCAGCTCTGTTACCCCTCTGCCTTCTAGGCAGATTCAATAATTTTATCAAATAAAAGCATGCAGCCTTGTTGGTCCATAGCTTTCACTATAACTATGTGAATCTTAATTAAAACAAGTTTTAATAATAAATATGTAAAGAAGAAATGTGATCATTTCAACCCATTTTTGACCAAGCAACATCATCTTAAATGCACAGCAGAAATATAATTTTACTTACAGAAAAAAGTGGAGCAGAGACATTTTGGACAGTCTGTTAGTGCAATCAAAACCACAGCAAGCCATCTTTGTCCAATAAGTGCACGATAAACATCTGAACATGAATAAACATTGCAGACACAACTGATGGTCAAGTTCGGAGAAACAAAATAAAAAATAACGACTCCAACGCTGCAGCTCTCCCTGGAGCAAGCGGGGGCAGCAAGCCTCTAGTCTCCAGTGCTATAATTTCAAGCTTAAAGTATGTCTGAATGAGTAATGAAAACAATCACCCCCCTCATAGTTGTCATGATGGTAAACCTGACATGGTTTTTTGAACCAGGCTGTAAACATGTTTATTTCTGCTGGGAAGTTGGCATTTTTAACATGGGAGTGAATGGGAACTTACTCCTTTCTGGAGCTAGCCCTTAACAGATGAGGGGGGGGGGAACTGCATTTTTTGTGACTTCCAGGTAGGCTTCAAATCTGGCCGGCGGAGTTTGCCCCTTGATGTAAAGTTTATTATCAAAACATATCTGAGTTCAGTCAGTGAACAGTCCTCAACAGTAGCTAATCATTGGTACTCAAGTGGCTCATTAGAGGATTATGCACTGCAAAACGAAACCTGGTAGATGTTTCCAGTCAAAGTAAATATCTGAAATTAAAGTGAGGCAACTTAAAAATCCCAAAGACCATTGCAGCTTAAGTAAAAACTTTAATTTTTAATTTTAATTTTTTTACTGATTTTAGCACTGTCATCATTTTCTCTAGAAAACATTTATGGAGATGATTACAAGTAATTTTTTTTTTTTAAAGATTTGTGGAGAAAGTACATTTTTGGGGGGGACTGGCCTTGTTTGCACTAGCAGCTAGCCTCTCTGATATGATGAACTACAAGGAGTAGGTGTCATGTGTTATCTGTTTAGAATATACATTTCTGGCCTTCTAGACTTTATTGAGAGACATACTTTTTATGTTCTTTATAAAGAGCCCAACTTTGCTGGTTATCAGACATGCATTTCTTTAGTTTCCACATCTTTTTTTCCATGATCAAACTGCTACCTTCTAGATTTCCCTTATTAAGTGCTAGCAAACAGGCAGTGCACAACAACTGGTGGGGGTAGCTTTGAAACATTGTTAAACTCTGATAGCGGTAAGCAACCCATCTATACTCAGGACAATGCAATCTGGATTTTTTCAAATGAAAACAAGAGTCGTTTACTTGGAAATAAGGGACATGAGTGAAAGAAGAGACATCACAATAAAATGTTTTTGGTAGATTAGCAATTTAAGATGATGAGCATCCATTAATGTTTAAATATCAATTAGATTTTTTTACCCTTGCTCTTTCATTCAATTTTAATTTAATAGTTTTGCTGCTGCCGTGAGCCATATAGTGTGTGGAGTTTTTATTATGAAACTGTATCTTCAAAAGTGACTTCTCTTAGTATATGAATATATTTTGATACAAACTTTAGTTTGGACTGCACAGTGGAGCAGTTGGTAGCACTGTTGCCTAGCAGTAGGAAGGCCTGGGTTCGAATCTTTCTTCATGGAGTTTGCATGTTCTTCCTGTGCATGTGTGGGTTCCCTCTGGGTACTCAGGCTTCCTCCAATAGTCCATAAACATGACTGTCAGGTTAACTGTTCTCTCTAAATTGCCCTGAGGTATGAGTGTATGCATGCTTGGTTGTTTATCATGTGTTTCTCTGTGTTGCCCTGCGATGGACTGGTGACCTGTCCAGGGTGTACCCCGCCTCTCGCTCGACCAATGCTGGATATAGGCACCAGCCCTCTACAATCCTGCAGAGGATGAATGGGTGTAGATAATGGATGGATGGACAAACTTTAGTTAGGTGTAATTTGAAATGGGCACCATCTGAAATCATTAGAAATTTAGAAGGCTGGAAGAGAATGCCTTTATCCTGCGGCTGGTCAGTTCTCTTCAAGTAAATGGTCTCTTTTTTCCTGGTACCCTTTAAACTCTTCTGAATCAAAATAAACCAGGCTCCGAAACAAAATATCACAAAACAGCAGTCCCTCATATACAGACTGAAAAGAGATGATGTGCATCTAGATGATGAAGTGCCCTTGATTGGAGTTGTTCGCCTTGGTAAACAAGATACATTTGTTTAAAACTCTAGGCTTCTATGGATCCTGGTTAACAAGACAACTGCAGACAAGTTAATTATGTGCAGTTTAAAACTCTTACACAGGCCGTGTAGGCTCCAGAATACTTTTTAAAAAAACATATTTTTCAGCATTTCTTCAGCATCCGCATACTTGACAACATGTGTGGAAGTTCTGCTTGTGTTTGCAGTTATTCAGTCTTCATTAATATGGTGTTTATCTGACTGTTGTGTTTTGGAAAATACTGTAAACTGATGATGTTGGTGAATTGAAGTTAACAAATGAAACATTTGTGTATAAACAGCTGGGAGTAATGTGTGTGGTGCAGTGCTAATTGAGAACTTCGGATAGTAAAACATGCATAATGCATCTATGTAAAAATCACTGCACCCGAACATTGGTACTAACAGCATCTTCAGTGTACAGTTGAGTTAACACCTCAAGAGGATGGTTTGAGGAAAAAACAAACAATTTATCTCTTAATGCAGAACTACATTCCCTTAGCTTTTTCTTTTTCATCTAACAGACTTATACAGTAACAGGTCCAGGATCGAAACCCAGACATCCTTCTCCTGTTTGGGAAATCCAGGATCTTTCTAGGATATATACCAGTGATATATGCTTGTGAGTTCTAAGAGCACCCCAAAATCTCTTCCTAATTAAATTTGCCTGGAAAACCTCCAAATTGAGGCACTCCTTGTAAAATCCCGATTAGATGTTCGAAACACCTTAACTGACTTCTTTCAATGTTGAAGAGCAGCAGCTCTCCTTTCAACTCTCAAGGAAAACAGAGCCCCTCGAATTATCTCTGTAACAGAGGTAGGCTACTATACAGAGGTTCACATTTTAGCTGCTGGCATTTGGGATCTTGTGCTTTAGTTAATGATCCATATTTCATGACTACAGGTGAGGGTCAGAGCCTAGAGGGACCTGTAAATCAAGAACTTCATATTATGGTTGAGGTTTTTTTTTTTACCTCGACAGTCTGGAGCAGTAACTGCTTTACTGCAGAGAAGACCCTATCCACCTCCCACTCTGTCCTACTATCTCTCCTGTTGAGGACACCGATATACTCTAACCCCTTTGCGTGAGGCAGAGACTGACCTCTTGACATTGAGGGAGCAGTCTCAGATAAAATCAATCACTGCATCTTTTATCACAAGACTCCTTTCATGCTAACTGTGGCCATGAACTATCATTCATACCATCACACTCCTCTGCAATCTTGACTTGTTTTGCTCAAATCTGTACAATACCTGGTTATCCAGGTTCTCAGCCATACCAAACACTAGGAACACTTCAGTTCAGCTAAAAAACTTCTCATCTACAAATCCTTTCATGTTCTTGTTCCTCAGTTCTCCTCTCTTGTCCCCTGGTGTACGAGTGAACATGGATTCCTCCCCGAAACTCTGGTTTTCTACCCCTGACCTGCTCTCCATTAGTCAGCCCAGACTGAAAATGTTTGGTGTTGCAGCTCCCAATCTCTCTATGGCTCTTCCTGTCCACATCACTATCACAAATATATTTTAGATTCACTCAAAGGACTTTACATTTCAGTGTAGATGCTTTTCATTTAGTTGCTGCGAAACCTTGTGTTTTCTTTAGGTAATTACTTCCTTTGTCTTTGAATAACAATTAATCATTCAATAACCTTTTTTTAAGTTTAACATTTGTGGAGCTGGCTTTCAGAAAATATGCCATCATGTTTGTCCTGCTCACTGATTTCTTAATGGATCAATCATCCACTTTTTGACAAGTTACTTGCTGTCTTTCTAATGTTGTTAGTCATTTGGATCTTGTTATATTGTACAAAGTTTTAGATATTTGGCTGTGGTCAGAACATAAGAAGCAGATTTGTTCTGCTCTGTTTACAAAGTAATTTATCCATCTATTTTAATAGATATTCAGTTTTACATATTTCTCTACAAATAATACAAAGTAACCACAAGATAAAAGAATCCAATTATGAAAAAGAAGGACACGATTCAAGAACAGGAACATAAATACAGACAGTGTAATTTTAATGTTTGATTATGTACAGATGTGGACAATTTTGTCAGCACTCCTGGTAAAAACGATGTAAAAAGCTTTAAGATATAATACTTTTTTGGGGAGGTTTGCATAGTCTTTTTGAAAAAACAACATTTACAGGATTTATTCAGTGAGGAAAATGTCATACTAAAATACATAATGGTTTTTGGCAAAATTGTCACTGCAGCAACTGTTGGTACCCCTGCTTCACACGCCCCTTTTGGCAATAGGACAGTACATAGTTTTCTCCTATAACATTTCATAAGTTTGAACCATACAGAGAGAAAGATCTTTGATCAGTCCTTGAAGAACCTCTCCACATTGTCCAACGTCTCGGATCCTGGGTGAACATTGGTGTAGCAGTTCTAGAAGGGAAATACTTACTTTTTCATTAAGCAGATCTCCATGGAGTTCCCTGGCCTGAACAGATATGTAGTCCCTCTAGTGACTTCTGGGTCTGCTCCAGTGTTGCCGTCTGTGCCTGGAAACCTCCAAAGTGAGTGATGACTCGTTTTAGGGTTACTGGTATAGCCCACCTTTTTGTATCTAAAATTTCCTGGTATTTCAGAGTTCATCATGCTATACACTCCAACTATATTCAGGGTGTTACAAAAAAAGAAATGGGCCCACAGCATCACAGATCCTTCACCATACTTAACAGCTGGGCATAAAGTACATTTCCACACATTGTATCTTTGTTTCAAAAGTCCTCATAGAGTTTAGAAAACTTTATATATTGTTAAGTTTGCGATGGTAAGCAGAAGAGGCTTTTTGGTGCCATCATCCCCTAAGCAACTCTTTAACATGTAGATTCCACTCTTTGCTGCTGCCCTTCAACAGTTAGCTTTGCAGTTTTTTCTTTTTACCTGTCTTACCATCCTCCTCACTACACATGGCAAAAAGATAAGCTTGTGTTATCATCCAACCCAGTGAGTGATGGCTAAAACAAACTGTGTCATGTCATATTTATACTCCAGGTTACTACATAAATTACTAAACTGAAGTTAATAAAAAATCTGATCAACTTAAAAAAATCATTTAAAAAAATGTTTACTATATTTATATTAGTTGTGTAGTTAGTAGTCACAATGACTGCTATTGGAGAATAAATGTGATCAAATAAAAGGCAAAACTTTTCAAATGTTTTCAGTGTAAGAGTATGCTACTGCAATTAAAGATTATTTTAAGGATTTTTACAATGTCAATGTTAACATTATTTTATAGTGCTACACAGAAATAATAAAAATGAGTAGTAAAAACAGAAAAGACCTATAATAATAAAAAAATACATTAGTAAAATGTTAAGTTGTCAAAATGTGTACACATCTTTTTAAAATCATTTAAAAAGTGTTAAAAATATGGACAGGGTGTTGCTTTTCTGTTTGTGTCCTAAGGCAGAACAAAGTTTCAAGATCAGATTTTTTTGTTGTTGCTTGAACTTGCCTACCCTTCAATTTTCACAAGCTAGTTTGCTGTGTGAAAATTGAGACAAGAGGAAAACATGTTGAGCTGCAGCTTGAGGATAAGATTGCTCGAGGACCTTGGTAAAGTTGTTGAAAACTCCAGGCCATGTGAAGGTCAATAGGACAGAAGTTTAGTGCAAATATCTAGCTTTTTGGGGTTCAAATAGTTCAAAATTCAACATCTCACTGAAACAACAAACAGCTTGCACTCTGAGTCGAAGTGCATTTCTGCAGTGAGACTGGCGAGAAGGCAGTGAGCTGAGACTGGAACCATGTGGGCAGGGCCTGAACAGAATTGACGTTGACGATCTGGCTTTGCAATCTGTCTGATACTTATTCAGACCTTTGTGGGTTTTTTTTAATGACAGATGTAATTTACCCGTTCACACCCAGGAAACAAAATACTTTTGGCAAACACTGTCAAGTGTAAAAAAAGAAAAATTCCCATTTAAAAATTCTGAAATGTGGCTGTGAAAAAAGAATTGTCTTTGGTTCCATTATAAACAAATTATGTTATCTCAATAGAAGCATTACTCTGAAAATTCTTAGAAGCAGAAATTGGCTTTAGTATCACTTAGTTTATCAAAAATATGCTTTTATTGTTATTGCATTCATGCACCGATAATAAAAAAAAATGCAGTATGATCGTGAATTTAGACATTTATATATGTTATTCAATATCTATTTTTCAAAGGCTAGCTATGACTTTACTTCTGCAGTATCATAATTGCTATTATGCACTGGAAGCAAAGACTTTTGAAGGAAGTTGAGGTTCCTTGTATGGCAGTTCTGTCTCCCCACACTGTGGTTGTTTCTGGCAGCTGTCCTGGAATGTGTCTGCATGCTCCTCTAAAATAATACAACCAGGAGCTTTTGCTTATTGACATCTCTTCAAACAATAATATTAAATTTTAACGCATTACTGCCACTGAAAGACTTTCATTTAAATGTGTGAAACATTTGAAAGTGCCGCTACGTATCTTGTCTGACTGTTCCATTAAATTGGCTCATTCTCTGCTTGGAGATGTGTGTCTTTGTACTTAAATGTGCTTTGACAAAACACACATGTCTGGTTCTCCTTGTGTATGTTTTTCCCAGCCCTGTGTGGGTTACTGAGGGACTTGGGTCATATTTATCTAGGTCAGCAGTGTGTTATTGCTCTGGGAGACAAATGGAAGTTGTTTGAATAGGGGAAGCAATAAAAAGAGGTTAGATAATATCTTTTTTAAATGCTCTGGAGTTTTTCGGGGGTACAAAAACTTAATCAGTTTAACCCAAGTCATAGGCAATGCAGATAATCTCAAAGTCAAGTAAAACTCAACAGCTGAAACAACGCAGGAAGAAGGCATGACAGTGACCTTATATGGAACACAAACTCCAAGATAATCCCTAAATAATTGTTTCCTTACTTACCAAAGGTCTAAACTGACTACCCCGCGCTATCCCTTTTTTCCTATTAACGTAACCTTAAAAGAAAAAAAGGTGACCTTGTACTACTTATATATTTTTGTTTTTTATGCCTGGTTGTTTTAGATATGTTTGCCATGTTTTGTGGCCTTGTTTTCCCAAATGCAAACAGTCATATAGAAAAGATAGTAAGGGTAAGTAATAACAAAGTGGGTTTATTTACAGTAAATGTGGAAATATGTTTTGTGAGCAGCTTCTTCATATTAGTGGTTCTTGTGTGTCATTGTTCCTCCAGAAGTGGAAGGTAAGGCACAGGCGAGTCTACTGGGAAGCACAAGAGAGACATGACATAAGTATCTAAGTAAGATCAAAAGAGAGAAAGGATTGATTACCACTACTTTGATGGACAATCAGACACTTAAGAAACTTCTTTAGCTCCTCTTATGCAGCCAGGCTGATGAGCATAATGGGGGCCATGTGAATTGGTTATAGTATGAGCTGCTCTGCCCTCACAGAATAAACAGTACAAGAGGAATGAGGAGAGAAATGCAGAAATCCAAAAACCATCCTGAAATCAGTTTTATTATCTAATAGCTTCTACTTCTCCACAGCACATTGTTATTCTGAGGCACCAAGAACCAGAGCTAGAACTTGGAGCCTGAAAGAGTCAGAATTGCCCTTGTTCTGCTATCTGTGATGTTGTTTGTTGGTGTAGGACCCAAATGCAGGCAAAAGGTGGATGCAGAGGGAGGAGGCAGAGGATCAAGAGGCATCAACAAGTCTAAAAACACAAATATTGAATCGTAAATCTTTATTCTAACGCCTTGTATTTACTCCCCCATGGGCAGTTGTCGTTGTTTGACACCCCTTGATTGGAAAGTAAACACAAATGTGTTATCTAGGGCTTAATCCATCACTGGTTTTCCCATGAGCAAATAGCTTGATGAAAACCTAAAATGGAAGTAAATTCACATGGCCTGTTCTTGTCAGCTGTGAACTTTGTGACTATTTACCATTGGTGGCTGTGAACATTAACACCACAGCAAAGAAAATTTGGTTTCAGGAAAAAAGACCACATGAGGATTTGAAGGTTTCTCATCTTGCCACATTAAAGCTTGATTAAGCTGTATTGTTCAGAATAATGCTATAATCTGCACTACAGAAATAATAGGTCAAGAAAAATTACTTGTGAAAGAAAATTAATTACCACTCCATGATGTCATTAAGAACGTCTTCATTTAAATCTTTAGTGGTTAGAAGCCAATAAAATCATTATACTGCTGTTGTCATCACAGCCTCGTGACACTGTGCGGGAGCTTGTTATAGTTTATTCATGCTGTTTCTTACTGATAACAGCTTAAGCAAACAAAGCAGGACAAAATAGGCTGGAAAGACAGCAACACATGCAAACACAAGAAGGCTCACACACAGATTTTTCTGTTGAGAAAAAATATCTCAACTGATATGTGGAAAGGTTTGGCCCAAAAGATGATAAAAGGAGCATAGAGATGAAGCAAACAAAAAAAGCTTTAATATTGAAAAAAATAATAATGCCTCAGTTCAATGACAGGTTTAAAAGGTCCAGCCAGATGAAGCCTCAATGGGATTGAGATCCGGGCTCTTCGCTGGCCATGGCAGAACACTGACATTGCTGTCATGCAGAAACTCACGCACAGAACGAGCAGTATGGCTGGTGGCATTGTCCTGCTGGAGGATCATGTCCGGATGAGCATGCACAAAGGGTACCACATGATGGAGGAGGATGTCTTCCCTGTACCGCAAGGCATTGAGATTGCCTGCAATGACAACAAGCTCAGTCCGATGGTGATGTGATATACCGCCCCAGACCATGACGGACCCCCCACCTCCAAATCGATCCCGCTCCAGGGTACAGACCTCGGTGTAACGCTCATTCCTTCGACGATAAACACGAATCCGTCCATCACCCCTGGTGAGACAAAACCGTGACTCATCAATGAAGAGCACTTTTTGCCACTCCTGTCTGGTCCAGCGAAGGTGGGTTTGTGCCCATAGGCGGTGTTGTTGCTGGTGATGTCTGGTAAGGACCTGCCTTACAACAAGCCTACAAGCCCTCAGTCCAGCCTCTCTCAGCCTATTGCGGACAGTCTGAGCACTGATGGAGGGATTGTGTGTTCCTGGTGTGACTCGGGCAGTTGTTGTGGCCATCCTGTACCTGTCACGCAGGTGTGATATTCGGATGTACCGATCCTGTGCAGGTGTTGTTACACGTGGTCTTCCACTGCGAGGATGATCAGCTGTCCTTCCTGTATCCCTGTAGCGCTGTCTTAGGCGTCTCACAGTGCGGACATGGCAATTTATTGCCCTAGCCACATCAGCAGTCCTCATGCCTCCCTTTGTGGAGGAAATTCTGAGGAGTCTTGATGAGATTAAAACGATCAGCTGGTTTCAACAAAGTTTATTACATGCAGCAAGGAGAAGTCAAAAGAGACTCTACAGTTATTACAAAGACATGAGTATGTATCTGTAAGTCATACACCTGAACCACCCTCTCCCATCCTCATGAACCGATTAACCCTGGTTCCTCAGTTAGTGTCTTACGAGAAAACAACTCCTTATAACGACCATTCCACAGGTGCATGTTAATTAATTGATTATGGTTAATTGAACATGCATGGAAAACATTTTTTAAACCCTTTACAATGAAGATCTGTAAAGTTATTTGGATTTTTACAACATTATTGTTGAAATACACAGTCCTGGAAAAGCGACGTTTCTTGTTTTGCGGAGTTTAGTAGTGTGATCTAGCATTGGGACTTTGCCAAGCTTATTTAGTTTTGAAAATTAATTGTATTTTCTGTGGTGTTCCTGTGTTTGACATCCTGTCTGACTAATCGAGTCTGTACATGTCAGTTTAATCAGAAGTAAAACAGATGTATTTTACACAGAGCTCAGCTTCTAAAACATGATAGTACAACATCTGGTGGAAAGGAAAACATTACACAAGAGTGGTTTTGATCCATTCCAGTGGTTGCAATGGGTAACATGCTGCGACTGCCTCTGTTGAAGTTCAAGGTAGACTAACTGTTCTTGTTTGTGCTTAAAATTTCAAGGGAGGGATTTTTTCAAACCTGATTTTTCAATACACAGAACAGAATTTAGTTTTTATATATATATTTTTTTTTTCTTTTCTTTTTTTCTGTCTAATAAGAAAGGTTGACAACCAAAGAAAATAACTCTTCACAAAGGTCACCAACAGTTTCTGACTGTGTAGGCTGGGGGTGTAATCTGAGTACATAACGTCAGGTTCTCTGTAGCTAAAGTTCCTGTATACTGTGAAAGAAGGGTTGGTATATTATTGAACTCATCTAGGAGCAATTTTTGTGCAATTAGCAGTAGTGTAGACCACCATTTTGTGGTACTGAATACCAGCAGGAATGAATACACATTATCAACACTTGCCCATATTTAGTTATGCTGCCAATCAAGTAATACATTACTCTTGACATTTTAAAATATTAGCTGCTCCCACATATGTCAGTGCACATCTGTAGCACAGTATGCTGTTTTATCTAGAGGTTAGAGAGGGTAGCTATAACATTGTGAATGTGGATTCCGATGATATTCAGAGTGTGTGAAAAGGGTTAGCACAATATTTCAGTAGAGTGCAAATGGTACAGTGGAGATGATAGCTAATTAGGATCAAAAGAAGCATCTGTCCCCTAAATGCAGCACAAGTACCAATGATGACACATAACACAATTTTACCAGCATAACAAGATGATAATGGTGCAAAAATAATTGGTTATATCCACTAGGGGGTACTTGGGGAAGATCTACAAAAGTAAATTGGTGATGGATGTTCCCTGATTGGACATCTTCAGCTTGAATACTTTGCATTGTTGCTGTTTATCAAGCAGAAAAATAAAGAATGTGTTCCACAGTTGGGCTTTACTCCTATAGGAATGACAACAACAAGACAAGTGACAAACCAGTGGCGGTAAATAATAAGTAAGATATTACTTTAGATATTACTACTACTACTACTACTACTACTACTACTACTACTCCTCTTCATACTTAGTATTTGGAAATCTAATTGGTAGTGAAATCAACATTACCAGGCAATACTTAAATGATTAAGCTTGAGGATATATATTGTGAATTTTAATAATGAGACTGAAAAATTGTAAGGGTTGTGTGAGCATGGGATTTAGCTCACTGTGTACATTGCCATAGATCTTTTATATATTTTAAATGTATGCTGAGTACTAAAATTAAGAAGCCATTGATGCTGAGAACGTTCATGTTTTTAAGAGCAGGCTCAAGACTTACATTTTTAGTCAAGCTTTTAATTGATATATTATTTATTAATATCTGCTTAATTGCTCTGCATGTTTTACTCGATTATCCATCCATCCATCCATTTTCTGTACCAGTCACTCCTATGCAGGGTTGCGGGGGGGGGCTGGTGCTTATCTCCAGCTGTCATGGGGCGAGAGGCGGGGTACACCCTGGGCAGGTCGCCAGTCCATCGCATGTTTTACTGAAAAGCCTCTGTCAAATGTGTCAACAAACGTAGAATGCGTTCTCTCACTAATGTCAATTCCGGCTTTATGCTCGTTTAGTGCGTGGCGATATAGTACGAGTAAAATGCTAGTCACCATAGCGGCTTCTTGCTCTCAGTAGGATTATGCAATGCATGTTTATAACTTTGAAATAGTCCATTGGGTTCGGATTTCTTTATTATATATTATGTTTAAAAATGTCAACTTCGTGTCATGAGGTATTTAATACAAATGCATGCTGCACTTAAAAAACATAAAAAACAAACAAAAACACAAGCAAAAACAATTGGAATAACCTGTCCTTGGGCTGCATGATATTAGGAAAACATAAATAATTAAATAATTTAAATGTGACAGTGTCTTTCTGCTTCTGAAAACAATTCATAATTTCCATTTTGTCAAAAAGTTTCTTTTTGAAAAACTTGCATCTGGTAGAAGCCTGCTGTTTTGGAAATGGAGTAACTTGTAGTTATACAGTATATAGTTGTAGTTTCCTAATGGCTTTATCGCCTTACCACCTCTTTAACTTCTAAAAGGTTTTGTGCTGCATTAAACAAACATTGTCACTGTCAGTGTTTTACAGGGACAGAGAGCCTGAATGTATGGTACTAAAATAATTTGCTGAAATAGTTTTGCTGTCCTAGCAATTCTTTGCAATGTAGGTATTGTGTATTATAATAATGATAAACTTGCAATAAGCCCTACCCTTTTTCTTTCATTTAGGAATTTTGCACAACTGTGTGTTGGTCTATCACAAAACGTCCTAGTAAAAGTTTGAGGTTGTAATTTGACATAATGTGAAAAAGGTACTTTTGCAAGGAACTGTAAATCCATAGGATAAGTACAATGACTTTCTTTCTTTGACCATGTTGTCTATTATGCTAAGGATAAGTCTATCATATTGTTTTTTAAAATAAATATTGACAGATGGAATAATGCATCAATTTGTTTTTCTAAAATTGCTAAACAAATATATTGGTTCTGACTAAAAGAAGCCAGCTATTTCTGCATATCTCAGGTTTTTAGGAAATTATTGTTATAAATGTAATTTCTTTTCATAAATGATGAAAGTGGCAACAAAGTCTAGTTTATTAACTTTTTTATGACATTTTGCTTCTACATGTCATTTACTTTGTTCTCTTAATATGTTGTCTAGGTGATAGACTTGCCTGATGTTAGCTTTTTTCACCACACCTTAATGGTGCCAAAGCATTCACAGAAGAAAATAAAAGGCAAGAAAAGGTCGTAAGAGAGTGAAAAGACAGAAAAAAAATACTTATTTTCAAAGCAGAACAGAGACTTTCTCGTTCTTTGGTCTATGTAAACATAAAAACAGTAGTTCTTAGTTTTAAAAATGTGATGGAACTACAACGTTTTTGGGGACTTTTGTAGACTAGCTTACATTATGGGTAATATTCCAAACATTATACTGAAAATATGGATTTGTATGTGGAAGAGTGTGAATTTTGAAACTCAATGAACAGTACAGAATGTTTTTCTCAATGTTGTACGATACAAGCCAAAGAACTAACACTAGTGTTGGAAAGTCAAGGGACTTTCAAAGAGGGGATGCTTTCACATATGACTCTGCTGCTGAGGTTGGGTGGGTGGGACATGTAATATGATGTAATATTGGTGATAGCCCCAAGATCTCAGAGGTGTTCTGCTGTAATAGAGCTGCTTTGATTGATTGAAATCTCTAGGCAAAATGTTGGTGCCTCCGAGGTTTTCATCAAGACAAGAAAACTTTGTTATTCTCTGAAATTATCTCATCCACAATAGGAGATGTGACATTTCAATCTATCATTCTGTCTTCCTGTAATTCTTTTCTTCTGTCTCATATTTGGACTAAAGTCCCTATGGTTTTAACTGTATTCACTGGTTTGCAACTGCGTGGCATTTAATTGCTATCCTGGAATGTGTGTGCGCACACACATGTACCCGGTAATATTAGCCTTTTCTGCCAGATTTCTCCAGAGGATCGCAGGTTTGCTATGCCTGTCACCCAGGCTTTGTGTGAGTGTGTTTGAACAGAGCTCTGCATTTGCTTGTGCAGGCACTCTAAAGCATCTGTGTTTACCGACTGAAGTGGGAGCAAGAGATTGAGAGAGATTGAGATAGACAAACCGTGGACTCTCACTGACATGCCAGGCTCTGCAAAGAAAACAAACACCTCTTTTGACAGTCTTCCCACACTAACCTGTCTTCCTACTCTCTGTTCTAAACTAAGTCCATATTTGGTACATGCACTGGTATGGTTGATAAACTTTAAATTGTGTTGCCTTAGATTTGCTGAAAGTTTAATTGTTTAAATAGCAATTTTACTATTGTATATGTACAGGTCCTTCTCAAAAAATTAGCATATTGTGATAAAGTTCATTCTTTTCCATAATGTAATGATAAAAATTTAACTTTCTTATATTTTAGATTCATTACACACCAACTGAAATATTTCAGGTCTTTATTGTTTTAAAACTGATGATTTTGGCATTCAGCTCATGAAAACCCAAAATTCCTATCTCAAAAAATTAGCATATTTCATCCGACCAATAAAAGAAGAGTGTTTTTAATACAAAAAAAGTCAACCTTCAAATAATTATGTTCAGTTATGCACTCAATACTTGGTCGGGAATCCTTTTGCAGAAATGACTGCTTCAATGCGGCGTGGCATGGAGGCAATCAGCCTGTGGCACTGCTGAGGTGTTATGGAGGCCCAGGATGCTTCGATAACCGCCTTAAGCTCATCCAGAGTGTTGGGTCTTGCGTCTCTCAACTTCCTCTTCACAATATCCCACAGATTCTCTGTGGGGTTCAGGTCAGGAGAGTTGGCAGGCCAATTGAGCACAGTAAAACTATGGTCAGAAAACCATTTACCAGTGGTTTTGGCACTGTGAGCAGGTGCCAGGTCGTGCTGAAAAATGAAATCTTCATCTCCATAAAGCTTTTCAGCAGATGGAAGCATGAAGTGCTCCAAAATCTCCTGATAGCTAGCTTCATTGACCCTGCCCTTGATAAAACACAGTGGACCAACACCAGCAGCTGACATGGCACCCCAGACCATCACTGACTGTGGGTACTTGACACTGGACTTCAGGCATTTTGGCATTTGCTTCTCCCCAGTCTTCCTCCAGACGCTGGCACCTTGATTTCCGAATGACATGCACAATTTGCTTTCATCCGAAAAAAGTACTTTGGACCACTGAGCAACAGTCCAGTGCTGCTTCTCTGTAGCCCAGGTCAGGCGCTTCTGCCGCTGTTTCTGGTTCAAAAGTGGCTTGACCTGGGGAATGCGGCACCTGTAGCCCATTTCCTGCACACGCCTGTGCACGGTGGCTCTGGATGTTTCTACTCCAGACTCAGTCCACTGCTTCCGCGGGTCCCCCATGGTCTGGAATCGGTCCTTCTCCACAATCTTCCTCAGGGTCCGGTCACTTCTTCTCGTTGTGCAGCGTTTTCTGCCACACTTTTTCCTTCCCACAGACTTCCCACTGAGGTGCCTTGATACAGCACTCTGGGAACAGCCTATTCGTTCAGAAATTTCTTTCTGTGTCTTACCCTCTTGCTTGAGGGTGTCAATGATGGCCTTCTGGGCAGCAGTCAGGTCGGCAGTCTTACCCATGATTGCGGTTTTGAGTAATGAACCAGGCTGGGAGTTTTTAAAAGCCTCAGGAATCTTTTGCAGGTGTTTAGAATTAATTAGTTGATTCAGATGATTAGGTTAATAGCTCGTTTAGAGAACCTTTTCATGATATGCTAATTTTTTGAGATAGGAATTTTGGGTTTTCATGAGCTGTATGCCAAAATCATCAGTTTAAAACAATAAAAGACCTGAAATATTTCAGTTGGTGTGCAATGAATCTAAAATCTATGAAAGTTTAATTTTTATCATTACATTATGGAAAAGAATGAACTTTATCACAATATGCTAATTTTTTGAGAAGGACCTGTACTTCCAATGTATGAATGGTCTTTCAATCCTACTTTGTGTGTTAGCTCCTCACTGGAACGATAGCCATCTCTAGAAAATTGAAAAAGTGACTTACATTTTTATCTCAGCTTAAAAAAAACACATTTCAGTATGAAAAACACATTTGAATCATATCGTAACCAATTTATCTTGGAATTATTTGAATAATACAATATCTGTTGAGTTACTGTTCAGATTAAGGGTGCTATGTATTTCAACCTGAGCAGTTTTACAGATTTTTTTTTATGTAGATTTGTCCAGATGGAACTAAAACATTTGCCATTTAGATACATTTTGTGAAATTTGACCTTTCTTACATACCGAATTTAATTTAATTTAATTTCATAAATAAATAAATAATAAAATAATAAATAAATCATAATTTATATTTAATCTGTTTAGATAAAATTGTTTTTGACTCATTTTGATAATACACTAAACATTTTCCCATTCAACTCAGATATCTCTGCACCTCACTGATAGATTTGGATGATTAACATCTCCATCAACCAGTCAGATTTAGGGGAATTGAAAGGTAATGGCCACAAATACCTTTGAAAACCAATGATCACCCAGAAGGCAGAAAATCCCAATGACAGGATATGTTAGCTAAGAGTAGCTTTTCCGCTAAAATCCCATAAATCCTCTTAAAAAATATTTTTTTTAATCTAATGCAGATTCATAGCAGTAGACATTAGCAATCATTTTAAAGCTGAAATTGAACTTTTGACCAAAAAACAATTAAACTAAAACAGTGTTTATTACATAATTTCTTTTTGGTTTTCCTTGACTGCTAAGTTGCCAAGTTTTTGTTGCACAGGGAGAAACATCTGTTTAAAGAGGAGATCCTCTGCTTTCAAATAATATTGTGTTTAGAGTTGGTGAATAAGCAGAAGCAGAAAATTTAACATGCCGGGTTTATGCTTTTTTTGTTACATGCCCATATAGTTGCTTAGGCTACATAATGTGTTTAGTCTGGATGGCAATGCGTGGTATAGGTTTTTAGCTTTACCATCCATCCATCCATTTTCTTCCGCTTATCCGGGGTCGGGTCGCGGGGGCAGCAGCCTAAGCAAAGAGACCCAGACTTCCCTCTCCCCAGCCACTTGTTCCAGCTCCTCGGGAGGAACCCAAAGGCGCTCCCAGGCCAGCCGAGAAACATAGTCCCTCCAGCGTGTCCTGGGCCTTCCCCTGGGCCTCCTCCCGGTGAGATGTGCCTGAAACACCTCACCAGGGAGGCGTCCAGGAGGCATCCTGACCAGATGCCCGAGCCACCTCAACTGACTCCTCTCGATGTGGAGAAGCAGCAGCTCTACTCTGAGCCCCCTCCGGATGACTGAGCTTCTCACCCTATCTCTAAGGGAGAGCCCAGACACTCTGCGGAGGAAACTCATTTCAGCCGCTTGTATCCGTGATCTCGTTCTTTCGGTCACCACCCAGAGTTCGTGACCATAGATGAGGGTAGGAACGTAGATCGCCGGTAAATCGAGAGCTTCGCCTTTTGGCTCAGCTCTCTCTTCACCACGACAGACCGGTAGAGCGCCCGCATAACTGCAGATGCCCCACCAATCCGTCTATCGATCTCCCGCTCCATTTTTCCCTCACTCGTGAACAAGACCCCCAGATACTTAAACTCCTCCACTTGGGGAAGGACCCCATCCCCGACCCGGAGGAGGCACCCCACCCTTTTCCGGCTCAAGACCATGGCCTCGGATTTGGAGGTGCTGATTCTCATCCCAGCCGCTTCACACTCGGCTGCGAACAGCTCCAGCGAAAGCTGTAGATCACGCTCCGATAAAGCCAACAGGACCACATCATCTGCAAAAAGCAGAGACCCGATCCTGAGGCCACCAAAACGGATCCCCTCAACGCCTTGGCTGCGCCTAGAGATCCTGTCCATAAAAGTTAGGAACAGGATCGGTGACAAAGGGCAACCTTGGCGGAGTCCAACTCTCACTGGAAACAAGCCCGACTTACTGCCGGCAATGCGAACCAAACTCTGGCACCGGTCGTACAGGGACCTAACAGCCCGTATCAAGGGGCCCGGTACCCCATACTCCCGGAGCAACCCCCACAGGGCCCCCCGAGGGACACGGTCGAACGCCTTCTCCAAGTCCACAAAACACATGTAGACCGGTTGGGCGAACTCCCATCCACCCTCCAGGACCCTGCTGAGGGTGTAGAGCTGGTCCAGTGTTCCACGGCCAGGACGAAAACCGCATTGTTCCTCCTGGATCCGAGGTTCGACTATCCGTCGGACCCTCCTCTCCAGAACCCCTGAATAGACCTTACCAGGGAGGCTCAGAAGTGTGATCCGCCTGTAGTTGGAACACACCCTGTGGTCCCCCTTTTTAAACAGGGGGACCACCACCCCGGTCTGCCAATCCAAGGGAACTGCCCCCGATGTCCACGCAATATTGCAGAGCCGCGTTAACCAACACAGCCCCACAACATCCAGAGCCTTGAGGAACTCCGGTCGAATCTCATCCACCCCCGGAGCCTTGCCACCGAGGAACTTTTTAACGACCTCGGTGACCTCAACACCAGAGATTGGAGAGCCCGACCCCAAGTCCCCAAACCCTGCTTCCAGATTGGAAGGCGTGCTGGTGGGATTGAGGAGGTCTTCGAAGTATTCCATCCACCGACCCAAAACGTCCCGCGTTGAGGTCAGCAGCACACCATCCCCACTGTAAACAGTGTTGGTGGCAGACCGCTTTCCCCCCCCGAGACGCCGGATGGTGGACCAGAATCGCTTCGAAGCCGTACGGAAGTCGTTTTCCATGGTCTCTCCAAACTCCTCCCATGCCCGAGTTTTTGCCTCAGCAACCATCCGAGCCGCATCCCGCTTGGCCTGTCGGTACCTATCAGCTGCTTCAGGGGTCCCACAAGCCAAAAAGACCCGGTAGGACTCCTTCTTCAGCCTGACAGCATCCCTTACCGCCGGTGTCCACCAGCGGGTTCGGGGGTTGCCGCCGCGACAGGCACCGACCACCTTGCGGCCACAACTTCGGTCAGCCGCCTCGGCAATGGAGGCACGGAACATGGTCCACTCGGACTCGATGTCCCCCGCCTCCCCCGGGACGTGTTCAAAGTTCTGCCGGAGGTGTGAGTTAAAGCTCCTTCTGACAGGAGACTCTGCCAGACATTCCCAGCAGACCCTCACAACACGTTTGGGCCTTCCAGGTCTGTCCGGCGTCCTCCCCCACCATCGGAGCCGACTCACCACCAGGTAGTGGTCAGTGGACAGCTCTGCCCCTCTCTTCACCCGAGTGTCCAAAACATGCGGCCGCAGATCAGATGAGACGACAACCAAGTCGATCATTGAGCTGCGGCCTAAGGTGTCCTGGTGCCAAGTGCACATATGGACACCTTTATGCTTGAACAAGGTGTTCGTTATGGACAATCCATGACGAGCACAGAAGTCCAATAACAAGACACCACTCGGGTTTAGATCGGGGGGGCCATTCCGCCCAACCACACCCCTCCAGGTCTCACTGTCATTGCCCACGTGAGCGTTGAAGTCCCCCAGCAGAACAAGGGAGTCCCCAGGAGGAGCACTCTCCAGCACCCCCTCCAAAGACTCCAAGAAGGGTGGGTAATCTAATCTGCTGTTTGGCGCGTAAGCACAAACAACAGTCAGGACCCGTCCCCCCACCCGAAGGCGGAGGGAGGCTACCCTCTCGTTCACCGGGGCAAACCCCAACGTACAGGCGCCGAGATGGGGGGCAACAAGTATGCCCACCCCAGCTCGGCGCCTCTCAGCGGGGGCAACCCCAGAGTGGAAGAGAGTCCAACCCCTCTCGAGGAGACGGGTTCCAGAGCCAGAGCCGTGCACCGAGGTGAGTCCGACGATGTCCAGTCGGAACCTCTCAACCTCGCACACCAGCTCCGGCTCCTTACCCACCAGAGAGGTGACGTTCCACGTCCCGAGAGCCAGCTTCTGCAGCCGAGGATCGGACCGCCAAGGTCCCCGCCTTTGGCCGCCGCCCATCCTGCACAGCACCCGACCCCTATGGCCCCTCCCACAGGTGGTGAGCTCATGGGAAGGGGGGCCCATGTTACCTCTTCGGGCTAAGCCCGACCAGGCCCCATGGGTAAAGGCCCGGCCACCAGGCGCTCGCCAACGTGCCCCACCTCCAGGCCTGGCTCCAGAGGGGGGCCCCGGTGACCCGCGTCCGGGCGAGGGAACACTGAGTCCATCTGTCGTTTTCATCATAGGGGTCTTTTGGGCTGCACTTTGTCTGGTCCCTCACCTAGAACCAAATTGCCATGGGTGACCCTACCAGGAGCAAAAGCCCCCGACAACATAACTCCTAGGATCATTGGGACACTCAAACCCCTCCACCACGATAAGGTGGCAGCCCAGGGAGGGGCTTTACAATCTGTTTAATCACTCTTTATGAAAGAATTGGTGGAGTTTATTTAAATTGGTTAGTTCTTTGGCATGGGCTCTGCTGACAAGAATAAGTAATACATTTTCTATATGGTTGTGGTTGGGGCAAACTGGCTGATGCAGCTGTAATTGTGGCCTGGAAAGCTCGCTAAGCTAAGCTACCATCATCATGCTGAACAGTTTGTAAAGTGTTCTTAGATGGGAATTATGTTGAGCCCTCCAAACATAGTTCTTGTCTTCATAGTCAAATAGCTGAATCGTTGTATCACCTAGTTCCTCAAACTGAGAGAAGGTTGTTGCACCACCATTCAGCCCCTAAATTAATTCAGTTAATCACATAAATTACAGTACAATGCATTTGGTTCTCATTGACTCCAACTTCCCTTTTGTCACATCCTTTTAATAATGACTTACCCAACTTGTCCCTTATTTAAGTATGATCTCTCATCTTACAAAATCCTTAAAGCCCTAGCATGTAAATATGAGTCTGACGAAAGTTTGAAATGGTTATTGCCCCACAGGGTGTGCTTGCATGCACATCAATGTTCCCAATGAAGATCTTAAACACCCCAAGGAAAACAGCATATTCTGATATATTCTCAACATATGAGTAATGATCATTTTTCTCTTTTAACTTTGTCAGCAAAAACTTCAGGTGATGTAAAAAAGTGAAGTGACTTGGTGATTTGGTAGCATGGATAATTTGAATGCTTCAGACAGGTTTTAGCCTAAATGTTAATGGGTTGTTTTACTGCTAATTTTCTAAAACTATAAATATTTCCAACCAGTTGTAACACATGATTGTATGGTATCTTACTATTTTTACCCTGAATTGATTGAGCAGTTATGTTGATTTGAAAATTAGGTATGTCAATTGTTTTATTTTAGTCTCAATTATGTGAAATTTGATGTTCTACCCCTGGAGAGTATTTTTAGATTGGTGTAATGGCATATTGCCATCTTATTATCTTAGTGCAGTAATATTGCACAGGATTACTACTTCCGCTTAATGGCCGCTGGCTGCTCTGCTTTTTGACTATGTCACTGGGGGCCACCATTGCTCCGCCATTGCTGTAGTACCGCCATATAGCCGCTAGTCCCCCATTGGAATACATTGCACTTTAGACACGTTAAAAACAACTTTGTTGCCTGGTGCCTATTTTTTTAAACTGTCTACAGCTACATATTACTCCTGTGATTACGCCGGGTTAAAAAAACCCAGAGGCATCAGGCTGGTTAACGTAGGATAATTTTTCTAAATCTTGCGAGGGCCGAACTTTGATTGACAGGCCGTTTACATCGCTGCCTGGCCCATCGGCTAGGCTATTAGTTGGCTGCGCAGCTGCATGAAGCTAGCAGAGGCTATCTGGCTGTGGAGCTGAGCTCAACCTAACGCATTCTGTCTGAGGCTTTTCAGTTTGATATATTAGACTATTGAATAATGTGTGAGCCTAAGTAAAACATGTTTGTAATTACAAAATGTACGTTTAATTTTTTTTTCCCCTTGTCTGTTTGACCACTATAACATTTTACTGCTGATATGCAGTGTGCGATTTGTGATAAAAGCAGAGGGGGGGATTTTTTTACATTTTTTAAACTTTTTATTCATGAAAATAACGACAGGTTTGTGTATGCAGGCTGCAGGGCATCTTGCTCATACGTTTACCCTTTATAAACTGACAGAGAATGTGAAAAACAAAATTATTGTTGACATCAAAAAATTAAGATAAGATCAAATATATTAAGATGATTAAAATTAAAGATAAGAATTCACTTGACTTATCCAGTCATAGAAGGTGAGATGATTTTTTCCCCCCCTGGCAGCATCAGCAGCACTTTGTCCGCCCTCTCAGACCCACAACTCTCTCTGCATATTTTTCTGTGGTGAAAAAAAATCACCTTGGAACCCAGCCGGGGTCAGGTGCAGAAATACTTTTCAGATGTAAGAATCCCTCTATACCCTCAGTTTATTAAACCATGCGTACGGATTTGGGGTGCTGCATGAAAGTATAGATAGCCTATTTGAGTCATTGCCAGGACCATGTCCGTAGTAATATTGATCAATTACAGTTTTGTCCCCACCACTTAAAAACCTGATGTTCTTTTTGTTGTTTGTGTTTTAAACAGTTCATCCACCAGCGCAATTTTCATATATTCAGTATCCTCTTTAATGCAAGGTGTTCTAATTAAGCTGCGCTACCAGCTCCATGCTTCCCAGAGGAAAGACGGACATACACTGTGCGCTTTTTGGACCATTTCCACAAATTTTTCGATCGGTTTGTCTTCAAAGCCGTATAAAAACAAATATTGCATTTGTTGTGCATGGAGTTGAAACAAACCTGGTCACTAGTGAGATCTTAGTCGTATCATTTAAAAGTTAATGGAATAATACCCTTTTTTCAGTTAAAGCTCTGAAAAGGTCGAGCACGATGCCTAAATCAGCGCGCACATAAAATGTGCGTATGAATTTGATTAAACTGAGGGTACATATGAACCTCAAAATTATTTCTGCACCTGACCCCTGCCGGGCTCCATGCAGAGATGAAGGGAAGATTGTTGAGTGTTTTTATCATTCTTCCTCTAGTCTGTCAAACGGATTCTGCAGGATTCTGGGTTGATTGCGCAGAATCCCCTCTTGAACTCTGCTGCGGAGACGGAACGTGTAAACTGCAGCCATTAATTTATGAAGGTGTTCGCCGATGTTGTTTAATAGAAATGTTTAATTAACCTTACCATAACCTATTATCAATTCAAAGATGCAAACTCTGTGAGGATCAGTATTATTTGTTCTGATAATGAAGCATATGTTTGCAGGAGAAACAGAAAGGCGTTCACAATCTTTAACAACTTTTGTTTTCAAGAATAAAAAAAATAAAAAAATCATAAAAAAAGGTGAAAAACTGCACCTGACTTGACTCCAAGCCCTCCGCCCTCGGCTGTATCAGGATATTGTTGACCGTGGCCTTATTTGTAATGTCAGAAATACACGCCCCGCGAGGGCCAAGTGGGGCCGAGTCTAGAGTGAAGATCCCGCCCTTATGCCCTTTTTTGGAACATGCTTTGTCAGAACCGGGGAGGAGGAGTCTGTAAATCCGCCATGATTTCCCCCATGAACGTGGTCATTGTGGTAAACGGGAAGGAGTGTGGAAACGCTGTCTATTATTTATACATTCAATGCTTCCGCTAAAGAGGTTATGTTTTTGTCAGGGTTTGTTTGTTTGTTTGTTTGTTAGCAACATGACTAAAAAGGTTATAGATGGATTTTGATGAAATATTCAGGAAATTACTGCAGTGGGACCAGGAACAAGTGATTAGATTTTGGGGGTGATCCGGATCAGCGTCTAGGGTGGGGGAGGACTGAGCTGTTTTGGTGGAGGTCTGTGCTCTCTGTGTAGTTTGGACAGCAATAGATGTTGGTTAGTATAATGACTTAAGGGATTGCATGCCAGTGATATATTCAGCCATTTGGATGATGTGTCACTGCTGTAAATGCTCACATCTGATCACAGAGAGCTAGAAGCAATGTGCTGAGAGATTAGAAAAAGATGAGTAAGTAAAATGGGCTTCTTATCTGATATTTGATTGCACTATATCATCACTAATTACATGATTTCCTAATATTGTGCAGTCCTTTTTTCAAACAGAGTTATGTTTATAGGTATAAGTTTGAGATTTGACTGTGTCTGTTTGACTTCCTATTTTAGTGTATTAAGTTCACTGTAATAATATTTAATCAAAGATATCTAGAACCTCACTGTGATATTAGTCACAGGAACTGACTTGCTTCATAGACAGAACAAGTCTGCTCAATATTAATGGTACTTCTTTTTTCTACTAGTATGTTTATGACCGTACATCTTGGCATATAGCAGAATTTCATTGCAACTCAGTTTTCTTCTTTTCTTTGTCTCTAAAACAGCTTTATAATTAAAGTTTATATCTGAATAGATTAAATATCAATTTAAATTTGCACGCTGCAAATCTACCTTTATATTCCTACCAAAAGGCTTTGTTTCTTTTTGCTTTCATTCTCCTTTTTTTGCTTCTTTCTGAAATCTGTCTGTCTGATAGAGCTTCAGTGTAAGTGAAAAAACCAAAACGTAAATCAAAGGCGGATCAGTCAGCGTACAGAAATATGGCAACTGTTTCTCAGGAAAAAAGGCTCCAAAAGAAAAAAACTGTTAGTAAGTTTATGTCAAACAGGATTTCTGGGAAAGAGTGCTCAGTCTTTGTTATTATTGGGGCGAGACAGCTGGAGAAAACAAGCTACTGGGTCATAGGGGCATGTGAGGTTCTGTTTCTCTATTTGTTTAGTCTGTAAGATTTGTGACAAGGTTCAAGTATTGAGACAACTGAGCAGTACATGCCTTGAATGCACAGGTCTGTTATTATCCAAAGTTTCACCTTAGGACTTTGACAAGGCTCCCTCTTTCACAACTTTACTTATACTCATGTTGGTGCTAATGATTGGTCACAAGCTGTAATATCTGATAGGTTAAGGTCAAGGTAATATAATTGATGATCCCCACATTCACAGGCGAAATGAAATAAATATTTTGTATAAATAATACATATTTTGTATACTTGTCAAAATATAAATATTTTGACAAGTAATTCCTATTAGTCCTTTTTTTTGTATTAACTATCTACAACGTTTCTTATTATAAAATTACCAAAATAGTTTTTAGTCTGAAAAAAAAAACATTTCTTTGGTGAGCTCTTTTATTTTCCCATCCACTTCTTGCTTCCTAAGACAAATGAAATTGTGCAATTAAACACACCCCTAATAGCAACCTGCTTCATGAGCAGCTTCAAAAATGGAGTCAAATCACCTCAGATACCAGTGATGTATAGGTAAAGAAAAGCCATAGTCAGGTGTGTAGAGAGAAATAAAAAGGTAAAAGTAATTATTTTCTACAGAACAGCAAAATTAAGCTCCATGGGATACACATTCTACATATTAGTTTTATTAAAGATTGTATGCATCTGATTAAAATATGTGAAGACACAAGCCAACACTGTCAAATCATCAACACACCTCTTACAAACAGATTAAGATTAGAGACATTTGTGTGAAGATTATTTGTCATGCTATAATTATATTACTATGGATGTTGCTCTCAAAAAACCTGGTTGGCATAAGAGAATAAATATTTGTTAAACCCTGACAAACACTGTATTACTTCCTGTCCTTCAAACCAGACAAGATGTTTTGGTCCCCTGATGTCAAAAATAATTACACAGAGATGTCATGGTGCTTGACAGCGATCTAATATTCCTACTATCTTTTATAATTTCTATGAAAATAATATAAATAAAACTTATTGCTTACACGTGTAAAGAAAGAAATGTAAGGATATGACAGTGATGTTAAACAGTTTTTAATAAAATCAGATTGCAACATTGTTCTTGAAGGGTGAGGTACTGTAATTTGTCAACCTGGCTGTCTGGTGATACTTTAAACCCACACTCTGATACTGAAATCCAGTGTTGTGCCAGTTTCCCTATCAATAACTAGTTCTTACTTCAGTTCACACAGGCTAAAAAGGTTGAACTCAGTCATATTCATAAAGCGCATAAACGTTTTAAGTTCCCAGTCTTAAAATGAACAATTTAGATGATTATACAGTATATCATAAGGTCCGTTTTGGATCATTTGTACTGTATCTTGTGTAAATCTCTGATATGATATTTGTATAACACCACTTACTTTTTTGCCAGATCATCGATGATGACGACACCCAGTTTATGACCAACTGTCTTCCTGCAGTGACAGAGAGCACCCCTCGCAGAAGAACCAGAATACAAGTCTTTTGGACGGCACCACCCAGTGGTACTGGCTGCGTTATTCTCAAGTAAGTTTTATTCTCGTCTAATTATGTACCTTTATATTCAGAGCTACAACAGATATCGAATCACAATTGTCTATCAGTGTGTGCAATATTACAATATTAAAATACTATTTGGATGTAGTATTTCTATGGATGTTAAGATAAAGACTGATTTAAAATAAATGAGTCCAAAAAACATGTTTGAAGTTTATTTAATGTAACATAGTTTGTTGTTTGCTTCCCCTTTGAATTTTCAAGACAATTTTTGCTCTTTTTAAAAAGTGTTGAACTCGAAGCTCATACTTGAGGTAAAGGTTTAAGAAAATATAAGTGTATGTAACTTCCAAGTTACAGATGTCAGAAGTGTGTAATAACTGTGATGAAGGACTCTTGTTTTTGGTTTTACCTTCACTGAAACAACGTTCAAAATCTTGCGTAAGACAGTTTAGTCTGTTGGTTTTCTGGTCTTCTTATACAACAAATGAAGTTCCCAGGCCCATTCACCCTTGCCACTAAGCAGTTGTTAGTGGCCAAAAGCAAATTAATGAAAAGTCTGCCTTCAGGAGTTTTTTTTAGAAGCACAGCACACCTTATTTTTGAAAGCTAAGACCACCTCCACAACACAACGAAAGATGATGATTACTTGGTACAATTTGTGGTTTAAAGCAGGTATGTTGGTATTGTGTGACCTCAGTTTCATGTTTAAAATGGGTTCACAAACTCTGGGATAAACACTTCATTCACAGAATGTTTTCTCAGAATTGCATGGTGATTTTGTTTGAGGATTTAAAGAACTCTTCAGTACCGTGTCATTTTAGAGCTATATAAAAACAATGTAATACTCCAATTTCTACCCAGTCATTTTCTCACCATTGGTGATGGTCTGGGAATATTAATTATAGAAATGACATTATACAGCTATTTAAAAGTTTAGCCTGACAATTAAATTGTTCAGACTAACTGCAAATGTCCATATTGCCTGTCAGCTATTAATAAGTGACATTTTGCTGTAATGGGACCTAGGAGGTTTGCTTTGTGGAAGGTAGATTTTTGGTTCCATCCATCCATCCATCCATCCATCCATCCATCCATCCATCCATCCATCCATCCATCCATCCATCCATCCATCCATCCATCCATCCATCCATCCATCCATCCATCCTTCCATCCATCCATCCATCCATCCATCCATCCCAGTTGAATGATGCAAACCCAAACATTCTCATCAATACTCAGAAGAATTGCTATGATCCTCCCCATTCATTTATGATAATCTTATGATAATTTGCTTGTTTATTTCGTTCTTTAGGTTTTGCCATATTCTGTTCATTTCGCTGTGTTCATTATTGTTTGTACAGTGTTCCAAGAGTTTATTCCTTTGTCTTTAGTTTCTTATATTATTGTTGTGTTATGTTCTTTGTGCATTTGGATTTAGTTTTCTTAGATGAGTGTTGTTGTCTTTTTGCCTAGGTTTGTACTTTCTTTAATTCTTAGTTAAGCTGCTTTGTGTTTAATATTGACCTTCCATCCACCTGCCTGTTTGCTTCCAGTCACCTGATTTCCTCACCTGCAACCAATGTCATTCTTTACTCTTTCCTCAGTATTTAAGCTCATTGGTTTTTATTTTTGATTTCTTGACTCTTTTGTTACTATGCCTGTGTTTCTGTCCATGCTTCATGTCCCTTTCACCTTGTTTCAGTTCAGTAGCTTTTTTGTTTTACCATTAACTCCTTCACAATGCTAATTCCAAGTTCCTGTCTGCACTTCAGCCCTGCTTCAACCACATATTAAATGGCAGAATTGGCTTATAGCTGGACAATAAACAAACAGATGCAAACCCTCTATCAACAATCACTTTGTCCTTTCACATCACGCTAGTCAATCCTTCTAGATCACAGGTCCTGTGTGTTTTTAGAGCATTTGGTTGAGATTGTGGAACTAAAAAGGTGCAGTTTACAATTTGCAGCATTCACATGAGCAATACATACAATGTGTGGGGGATTTCTTCTTGGTTGAACTTATGTTTACATGCTCATGCAGACCTGTTTAAATCCATTCAGTGCTTCAAATACAAAAACACAACTATTGTGCACCATCCTACTTCCACAGCATCAGATTTTGCTATATATTCTTCAACATATTTCTCAGATCAGACTGACATTGAAAGATCATAAGTTGTCTCTGCTCTGTGTGCACCACAGTCTCCTACTACTTCTGCAGCTGTGTTTGCTTTGTATCATACCACTACCTCAAACCCTCACACTATTATCCCTTAAAGTTCATTACATTTTGTGGCCATCTCCTCACCAGCTTTGCCTTTGGATTGGTTTAATTTATTTAGCCCTTTGTTCTGGATCATTGTTCAGGAACAGTGGTAAGGCAGGTTTGGTTTTCCTCTCAAACTGTACTACTTACTGCAGAACATTTGGTGGATTTTACAGGGAGATAAAAAAGTAACAGCAAAGAACACTTTGTCCTTTATCTCTTTTTCAGATTATCAGAGATGAGATGATTTGCTGAGGTCGGCTTAGTGGCCTTTATAAAGGACTTGTAGTCATGTAGTCATTTTGTGAAGCTATTTGATGCTATTGCAGCAACCGAGTCTTTAATTTATCCAATCACTTAAATAACTTTTTTCCTTTACTTCATTTCAACTTTCCTCCATTCATGGTTTTGATAAAAATGTATTTAGATTAAACTAATTTAAAAACATTTGTACAGTAAAACTTATTTGTTTTGCCGCAAAAAGGCAATATAGGTTGAGTAATGAAATTGTTAATGGTCAAATTTGATGGAATACAGCAGACTTCATGACGTCAGTGTTCTGCTTCTGCACTGTTATGAATAACACATTTATTTTCAACATGTTATTTTTTAAAGCAGCAACAGGCTGTTTTATTATTGAGTAAAAAATGGTTCGTTAGAAAAACAGAACAGAGCCAGAAGAGCAAAACCTTACAGCCCGCAGGGACTGATTTTCATGCACATCAACTACAATTTGTGCTTCTATAAATGTAATATTCTCTGATAACGGAATGCACCATTTTAATGCATCATGAGATGTTATTCAGGTGATATGCCAACAAAAATAAAATATATGTACACTACATTAAGTGATGGCAGCACATACCTTCAAGCCACTGTTTGACTAACAAGAAATATGAATGATAAACAGGTAAACCTTGGTGAGAAAAATTGTTTCTCCCTCCGCCTGCCCTTTTCTCCTGTTCATTTCTATCTCCTCTTCTGACTACCCGAAGGGAATAAGCTCCCTGACATGCATCTCTTCCTCCACTGAGCGGGAAGCTTTAACTTGCCCTCACCTCCACAGCACAAGCACAGCTGCTGCTTTTAATTTATCTGCTGCCGTTGTATGACAGATGGCACGTAGCCATCCCAGTAATTGCTGGTTCAATAAATCTGGCCCCGTGTAGTGGAACATCTGCTATTCAAATTCACCTGTCAGAAATTACTGTCACAACTGTCCCAGATAGAGATTTCGGATTACCTAATCTAAACTCTGTGTTATCAGTCTTAAGTTTACTTTTTTCACCTAACTTACCTTGTTAGGCCATTTTTTCTGTCTGTTACCTTTGGCAAAGTTTTAATAGGCTAAACTGGGGTGAAAATTATTAGCCCTCTTATAGATGTATATCAGTTTTCCTCTGTGGTTAAACTTCAATGCTTCTGACCATTAAACAAATTATCATATCAGATAAGGACAACGGAAGCAAATACAAATTTTAGATTCCAATGTATGATTTTTTTTATGGGAAAAGGCTATCAAATCCCAACTGACATGTAAAATAATCATAATCACTTAACTAGAACTTATCTAACAACATTAAAAAGGTTAAAAGACAAAAAACCCAACACATTATGTCACAATCTAAATAAATTTAAAGAGCATATTGCAGGTTAAATATTTTCTAAAATGCATATAACATGTTGTCCAAAATTACTATTTGATACATTTATTGAGGATATTTCTTGTTTTTACAGTACATGACGCCACAAATTTTAATAAAGAAGTTTCATATTCTGGATGTGTGACGTAAGCAAAGGGAGTTATATGCTATGCACTGATCCGCTCAGTGTAGTAAGTGTGTAGTTATCGGGTAATAAAAACAAAAGCTGAGCCATCTTCTGTTCCTGGGTGCATTTTGTGCAGCTGAAAAGATACGATTTCACCTCTGCTTCGGCTACGAAAACGCGTTCAACTGTGGCGCTCACTTCAGACCGGAGGATTACCATCCCAGCGATGTGATGGGAGTTCAACATGGGATGCAGGAGCAAAGATCAGATGCGACTGACACAATGCGCAGTTCCTTCAGTACACACTCCTGTGAATCACAGTGAGAGGCGTTATCTCCAGATGGAAAAAACATTGTGGTGAACCTCCTGCAGAAAATTAGTACACTGATTGATCCAGGAAGTGAAGAAAGAATGCAAAACAACATCTAAAGCAGTGCAGGCATCATTTGCCTCTCTTAAGCTCAGCCTTCATGATTCAACAATAAGAAAAAAACAGCAACACATTGCAACCATAGGAGCGTTTCAGGGCAAAAACCATCCAATCCCCAAGCCAATCACCAAAAACATATTAATGTTCCCAAATACCTTATGGAAGATCATCTCTGGACCAACAAGACAACAGTGGTGGTTTTTGAAGAGTATTAACACAGCTCAGAGGAGACCTCGTATTTGCTGTATCAGCTTCTGAATTGTGGAATGAGCTTCCTTTGGACATCAGACAGGCCTCTTCACTGTCTGTTTTTAAATCGCTTCTTAAAACCCACTTCCTCTCTCTGGCCTTTGACACCATCTGCGATGTTAACTTTGAAATAGGGTTTGAATTGTTTTTATTATTTAATTAAATTTTTAGTATGCTTTTTTTACTGTTTTAATTTTGGGCTGTTTTATTGATTTGAGGTTTTATTGATTGTATTGCTCATTATCTTGTCTATTTGTTCTGTGTACAGCACTTTGGTCCTGTGGGTGTTTTAAGTGATATATAAATAAAGTTGGTATGGTATGGTAGCCATGTAAGGGTCTGAGGCTGCTTTGCTGTTTCAAATTCTGGACAAATTGTTATAATTGAGGGATCCATGAATTCTGCTCTCTTCCAGAAAATCAAGAAGGCGAATGTCAGGCCATCAGTTTTGACCTTAAGCTCAAGAGCACTTGGGTTATATTGCAGGACAATGATTCAAAGCACTCCATCTTCACCTCTGAATAGTTTAAGAAACATAAAGACAAAAAAAAAAAAGAACACAGGTTTTGGAGTGGCCTAGACGAAGATCAGATTTCAATCCGGATTAATTGTTTTTTTTTTATATAAGGCCAGACTGGTTTGGATAACTTCTTTCACTTCATAAATGAAATCAGAATTTGGAAATCTGCATTTTTGTTTTCATTGTACATGTCTGATAATCTAAAACATGTTAGTGGGGGAAAATGCAATCTTAAAGGTAAATACTTTTTACAAAACCTTAGCTCATGCAAAAGAAGACATTTTTGACAACAAATTTGTTTGACGAAAACTCAAGTTTACTTAACAAGACTATTCCTGGCTTCTTTATGCAAGCTAATGTTAAATTTTTTTTTTATATAATTTGAGAATCATCGTCTTTGTAACCTGCAATGTGTTCAGCCTTGAGGATGTCAAACACTTATCGCTGTGTTCACTAGAGCTGGTTCCAAATCCAACTTCCTTAAACATGGAGTCTTCCAAAATGCCTTTGCACTTTGTTGGAGTCTTATAAGTTTTCTTTCTTCTCCCTCCTGGGTTTTAACATTTAATAACTTGAAACATCTGCTATCTCAAAGCGCCAGTGAAACCTGTAATACCTAAAAGACAGGAGCGTTTTTATTAAGATCATCTGTACAAAGATTTCAACAAATACAGTGGAAGAAAAGTCCTTTCTGCTGTAAAGTTTATAGTACGTCAAATTGCCAAAAATTACACAGGATGGTTTTCTTTCTAACTTCTAAAGTTTGCAGCTTTCAACTAGTTTGTTTATTTTAACATAAATACGAGAAACTGGGGCTGCACATTGGCCCAGTTGGTAGCACTGTTGCCTTGCAGCAAGAAGGCCCGAGCCATGAGTGTGTGTGTGCATGGTTGTTTGTCCTGTGCGTCTCTGTGTATTGTCCTGCGATGGACTGGTGACCTGTCCAGAGTGTACCCCGCCTCTCGTCCCATGACTGCTGGAGATATGCACCAGCCCCCCTGCAACCCTGCATAGGATGGATGGGTACAGATGATGGATGGACGAGAAACTGGGAAGATCAGCCAGCTCTACCGTGCAAGGAGTGTGTTGGGTCATAATAACAGCTGATATAATGTGAGGAAAAACTGTGGAACACTGGTAAAGGTTTGAAGAAAGGGAGTCAAATGTAACGTGTTATAGATTCCTTAAAAGCATTGGTTATCATAGTTTTAGTGCTTATAGATTTGTTTGAATCAGTGAGAAACTATTGCACTTCTGATATAAAATGCACAACTATTTCTTTTATTTGTGGGATCAACCAAAGAATACTGTTGTGAACAAACAAAAAGGCTTTTTTAAAGTTGTTGAATGCAGAGTCTCTCCCATCTTAGATGCTGAAAGCATGCAACTCCTACTCATAGGTGTCCTAGTGGCCTCTCTCATTAATCTCTTTCTTGCAAAGTCCCTCAGTTTGTGAGGACGGTCTGATCTAAGCACATTTACACATGTGCCATAATCCTTCCATTTCTTGATGCTGGATTTAACTGAACTCCAGGGGATGTTCAGTGCTTTGGAGATGTTTTTGTATCCAGACTCTGACTGATGCCTTTAAACAACCTTTTTGCAACCTGATTTGCTTGGAGTGTTCTTTTGTCTTCATGTTGTAATGGTAGCCAGGAATAATGATTAACCAGGGAATGGACCTTCCTGACACAGCTATCTTTATACCACAATCACTTCTGACACACTTTATCTCCATTCCACTCATTGTGGGATTACTAACACCTGTAGGCTAAACCTCTGTTAAATCAGGTCAGTCACTTTAAAGGGGGCAAATATTTATGCAAATATTTATTTTATGATACATATTTTTATTTACTTGTCTTTTTTTGTAGAAATCAGTTTTCACTTTGACTTTAAAGGGTTTTATTTTGTAATTTTTTGCTCATGACTGATTTGTAATAACAGTAAAATATACTTTTTATAGGCACGGTAACCCCCCTCACTTTTTAATCACAGTCTGCGCGAACAATAAATTGATGATGAAGAAAGTAAGTAGTAAAGTTTGGCAAACTGGTGATCAGGAAAACTTTCAAGATTTCACAAGAAAGTCTTTTTCTTGAAAGCACAGTTAAAATATCATTTTTTACTTTTACCCAATGTTGTAGATTGCTGAGCTAGAATACTATAAGCTCCTGTTATAACACACTTGATACATGTTACTTTCTGGACATCCATTCTTTATTTGTTTTTGCATTTCATAGATCAGGGTGTATTGCTATGTTCTGTAATTTGCTAGGCTTGTTAGTGCTGCTTCTTCAGAGACGTTTTTCCTTCTAATTTATACATTGTGAGATGAAACTTAGAGAGAGGTCACCTGTTAAACACCTCTATCCGTTTCTTGTAAAGCAAACCATGTCAGCAGCTTTTAAATAGCACACTCTATCATGCACTATTTTTGTTGGTCTCACTTGTTCCTGGCACTTGAACTAACAGCAACATGAAGATGCAGTATGCAACTTTTCTTTTTCGAGCCTGGTGGTGTACTGTCAGGACTGCCCTCCTCCTCCTCTGCTGGTCAAATTCTTGTCATTCATCTTGTTGAGCTGCCTGGAAAGGAGACGTAGCCTGAGGGAAACATCAGCTGTAAAACCTCCGCAAGGCGCTGATTCTTTTTTTCTTTCCAGAAGATATTTATATATCTTTTAAATATCTATTTGACTATTAATATTTTTCTGTAATTTTGATTTTAATTATTTTTATTTCTAAATACTGTTCAAATGTAACATTTTGCCCCAGGGTGTTTGCTAATGTTCAAAATAAAAGTGTTTCTTTTTTTCAACCTAGCTGGATTTGGGTGAAAAAAAACTAAGTTAGAAAAGGAAGGAAGAAACAGTGGGAACATCAATTATAATCCAGCAAAATTTTGTAATTGTTGAAATATACTCAAAATTCTTGAAATGAAATAGATGGTTTGGTCCACAGGCATTTATTAAATTTGGGGTATCAGATGGACCCTCACTGGTCTAGATGCCCACACCTGATATAGATGTAGCTCATGGTCGAGCAGCTTCTGTCATCCCGGACTCCAGAGCTTCTGCCGCCCCCGCCTCCAGAGCTCCTTCAGACACACACACAGAGCATATTTCACATAAAAAACATTACTCAAAAGCAGACATGAATTTAGGATAAAATAAAAACAGCAATAAAGCATAAAACGCACGCAGAACAGATGCCATGTAAAACATTACTCAAAGCTGATATGAATAGAGGATAAAGTAAAATCAGCAATAAGGCATGAAACACACTCAAAACATATCATACATGAAAACATTCATCAAAGGCATCTGTAAACAGATGGGTTTTTAGCTGTGATTTAAAAGAACTTAGTGTTTCAGCAGCTTTGCAGTTGTCTGGAAGTTTGTTCTAGATTAGAGGAGCATAGAGATTGAAAGCTTCTTCTCCATATTTGGTTCCAATTCTATGGATGCTGAGTAGACTTGTATTAGAGGACCTGAGTGGTCTGGGGGGCGTTGGTATAGTAACAGTAGATCTTCAACATACTTTGGCGCTTGGCCATTCAATGATTTATAAAGTAGTAGGAGTATTTAGAAGTCTATTCTCTGAGCTACAGGGAGCCAGTATGAAGACTTTAGAACTGGGGTGATGTGCTCTACTTTCCTGGTTCTAGTGAGGACACGAGTAGCAGCATTCTGGATCAGCTGCAGCTGTCTAACTGACTTTTTAGGCAGACTGGTGAAGACACTGTGGCAGTAATCAATCCGACTTACTATTCCTCTGCCACCACTCCTTAGCTGTTTTGCTTTGCGAATGAGGCTGACTATAAGTAGGATGCACGTGATAATACAGTAGTACTAGATTACTATGTACACTTTGTTAAGTTGTCTTGTGGCAACTGATAAAGGGAAATGAGCATGCTGTGTTGTGCACTGTGCAACTACACAATAAAACATTACCTATTCCTTTTACAAACTCAGCCGTGAACATTTGTTCCAATGGTGCATTCCATTTGTACTCGGAACTCGGAAATTCCGACTTGGTTTGAATAGCTCTGCTATTGCCCTGTGATGGACTGGCGACCTGTCCAGGGTGTATCCCGCCTCTCGCTCGATGATTGCTGGAGATAGGCCCCACCCCCCCGTGACCCTCCACGCAACCCTGCATAGGATAGACAGCCATTTCCCTGAGTCGGAATTGGAAGCCAACTTCAGCTTCATATCACCCTATTTATGGGGTTCAGGGAGGCCTCGCTGTTCTATGAATTGGACAGTAAATACATATATTTTTACAGACTGCTTTAATGTTATGTCTTGAGGAGTTGAGCAGTTGCAGTATCACAACATCACTCTCAGGCCCCACAGTGCAAAGCATGGTGAGGTTTCTGGTTTGTTAATACTGAGTCCGGCAGCGCCCCTTGCTGTACGGGCATAGGAATTACTCAAATTTCATTATTTTTTGCTCCACTATTAGCTTAACAAACAGAGCAAAAGGAGGAGCATGTGGAAAAAGGTGTGGCTTGTAAAGCAGTTTTTGTGACTCGCATCAGCAGTTTTGTGCAGTTGCATTCACTGACTTGTGTCTTGTTAAGGAACAAAATATGATAAAGTTCTGTGTGACTTCAACTTCACAATTACAAAGTACAAATACTTTTGCACCAACAATACCTCCATAGTTACTCTCCTGGAAGATGCTCCATTGTCCTGTTGACCTACTAGATAATCACTGCACAGATGAGGACCTTTAGTCAAGAGAGTTCAACATTTTTACATAGTCAGCCATAGTTTACTGTATGGCCTAAAGCCTTTTATTCCTGTTGAAGGAAAAATGTCATGATTGTTAGCCTCTAGTGGGTTCTCCCTATCATGCTAGTGACATTGGAAATCAACAGAACCACCCATTTCATTTTTTTGTGTAAACTTTATTATTCAATGAATAAATAAAAACAAACATGGACCATAAAAATCTTACAATTCTTGCCTCAAGGATACTGTCCCTTTCAATTATCTTATTCATGCTAAACCCAAAACAAAGTGCATGAAAGAAAATAGTGTTTTATATTAGCCATAAATCTAAAAAGTGGCAGTATTGAGTTTTGATACACCTCATAAACCAGAACAAATATCAGAGTTTTTAGCATTTGACCTGCTGATTACACATCACATCCAATAAAAGGAAACTGCTGATTTGACTTACTGGCTGATTGATTGATCACTCTTTCTAGAGATAAAACACAGTTTTATTGTGTTGCTACATAAATGTAGACTTTCAAAGAAAACCTAAAAGATGTCTACACATAAGTTTGCGCTTATTCTCTGCCTCAGTTGATGAAACTGGTTGGCATTTGAAAGCTTTATTCATATTTGAAGAATGCATAGCATAAACAACTTGATTACATTTCTGTTCCATGTGGAAAATGTCAAAGATTCTCAGATTTCTGCAATAATGGTGACTCACCCACTCAATTTCCCTCCTTTTTGCTGTCTTGAAGTCTTCATCCTGCTTCATCTGACACATGCTATGATGAGTATTTTCAGCCGTAAGGTCTTTCATATTTCTGCCTTGATTTGACTTTTATCTTTTGCAAGCGTGAAGTACTTGTTTAAGCAAGCCCCCTGGGCTGTGACAGAGTGCATAGTGTGTATGACTCTGTTAGTAAGAGTGCGTGTGTATTTGTGGGTTTTCCACCTCAGGTCATAAAGGTTTTTCTTGTAGTTCTGATGAGTTTGCCTCGAATCTGTGCTGTAATCTCAAGAATCTCCTGAAAAGTCTTTTGGTATCTAGAAAGTGTTTCCCACCCTGAGTTAAAATAGACAGGGAGGGTGAGAAAAAGAAGGCTGTGAATGAAAAGAGGTTGAGGCAGACTGTGTTTTTCCAATCTAGGTTTTGCTGTCCTGGTGATCGTTATCAGGTTTATACTTAGAATTCTCCATCTCTTTCCTACGGCTGTCTGTTCATCACATTTTCACCTCACATCGACCTCTGGTTCATTTTCCACATCAGTATTCGGATGCTGTTAGTGGGAGGAAGCCAGCGGGAGGAGGGGGACATCCTTCGTCAGCTTGCTCAGTGACAACACCAGTCAAACTGTGAGACTCTGAAGTTCTTTGACAGCATGACCTGAACTTCTCTGTCTTGTCACAGTCAGACACATTTTCTGTATTGATCACACAACAGGATTATTTGGAGCATGTTCAGTTTTTAAGAACTACCGCTGTTTTATACTTCAAATTCCTTAAATACAAACTAGAGGACATTAATTCAGACTGATATGAATGTATTTAGTCTGTTGTGCTTTTTGCTCTCATTTGCTCTGAAGAGTAATTATCTTTGAGTGTGACTATCACGTTTAATATCAGGCAACAGCTAAAGAAATTGTTTGGACTATTCATTTCTACTTCATCTCCCAATACTACACTCATATAAGGAAAGGCAGGGCAAGACAATTTTATTTGTATAGCACACTTTCAACAACAAGGTAATTCAAGGTTCTTTACATGATTAGGGGGAAACAGCAATAAAGCATAGAACACACACAAAGCATATGACATGTAAAAACATTGCATGAATTTAGGACAGCTTAAAAACAGGAATAAAGCATGAAGCACATACAAAACCAATGACACATGAAAACAGTACTCAAAGGCAGCTCTAAACGGATGGGATTTTAACCTTGATTTAAAAGAACTCCGTGTTTCAGCAGCTTTGCAGTTGTCTGGAAGTTTGTTCCAGCTTAGAGGAGCATAGAAACTGAAAACTGCTTCTCCATGCTTGGTTCTAATTCTGGGGATGTTGAGTAGACTGGAATTAGAGGACATGAGTGTTCTGGGGGGTTGGTATAGTGACAGTAGATCATCAAGATACTTTGGCGCTAGGCTATTAAATTAATAAACTAGTAAAAGTATTTTGAAGTCTATTCTCTGAGCTACAGGGAGCCAGTGTATGGATTTTAGAACTGGGGTGATGTGCCCTACTTTCCTGGTTCTAGTGAGGACACGAGCAGCAGCGTTCTGGATCAGCTGCAGCTGTCTAATTGTCTGTTTAAGCAGACCTATGAGGACGCTGTTGCAGTAATCAATCTGAATAAAGATAAACGCATGGATGAGTTTTTCAAGGTCCTATTGCAACATCAGACCTTTAATCCTAGAAATATTGTTCAGGTGAGAGAAGGATGACTTGTTATTGCCTTTATGTGACCCTGGAGGTTCAGGTCTGAGTCAATTACTACACTGAGATTTGGGCCTTTTCTATATGTATTAACTTAAGCTGTGTGCTTATTCTTGATCGTTTATCTTTAGGTCCAAAGCTGGAAAAAGTTATGGCACATCCATCCATTGATTTGCTCGATGCATTTACTTAAGGTTTAGATGGGTTCAAAGTAACCTGGTGACATAGTAATGTAGAGCTGAGTATAATCTGCATTGTTATGGTAGCTAATCTTATTGGCTGTTATAATCTGGGCTAGTGGGAGCATGTAGATATTAAATATCTACCCAACGGCACCCCGCATGATTTCTCTTCATTCGGATGAAAAGTTTCCTATTGAAACAAATAAATCCCTGTTCTTCAGGTAAGAATCAAACCAGCCAAGTACTGTACCAGAGAGTCCGACCCAGTCGTTCCAATAGTACATCATGATCAACAGTGTCAAATGCTGCACTGAGGTCCAAAAGTACCAGCACTGTGGTTCTACCACAGTCTGTGTTTATGCGGATGTCATTGAAAACTTTGACAAGGGCAGTCTCAGAAACCAGACTGAAAAACATCAAAGCAGTTGGTCATTTTTATGAAGCTATTTAACTGTTGAACCACAGTTTTTTCAATAATCTTACTGATGAATGGAAGATTAAAGATTGGCCTGTAGTTCTGCGTTAATGTGTTGTCCAGGTTATTCTTCTTTATCAGTGGTTTAACAACTGGTGTTTTTAATGCCTGGGGGAAGAGACCTGACACGAGGGATGAGTATACTATTTGAATCAGATCAGACCCAATGATAGGGAAAACTTTCTTAAGGAAAGCTGTGGGTAAGATATCAAGACAGCAAGAGGAGGAGCTCAATTGGTTAATGATTTCTTTGAGTTTTTTTTGGTTTAATTCATAGAATTCTGACATTTTCTCTACATTGGTGTTAGTTGGGTATAACATTGTTAGTGGGTTCAGTACTGCGATACAGACCGACTGTCTGATTGTTACAGTCTTTTCAGTGAAAAAGCTGGCAAATTCATTCTAAGATCTGGTAGAATTTGGTTCAGGGGCTACTGTCACTGGATAATTAGTTAGTCTTTCCACTGTTGCAAACAGAGTCTGTGCATTATTAATGTCTCTGTTAATGATTTCAGAGAAGAAAGATTCCCTAGCATCTTTAAAAGTTAAATGATATCTGTTCAGTCTCTCTTTGTAGATCTCACAGTGAACCTGGAGTCGAGTTTTCCGCCATTTTCTCGCAGCTCGTCGACACTCCCTTTTTTCACTACGTACCAGTGAATCGCTTGTCCAGGGAGACTACTTTCTACCTGAGACTACTTTCACTTTAGTTGGAGCAACGGAATCAATGATGTCTGAGATTTCCGCGAGGAAATTATCTACTAGCTTGTTTACTAAGTCGGAGTTGGGAGATGAGGGGGATGTAGTGGGAGGGTAAATACGTTTAAAGGTTTCAACTGAGCTGTCCCCGAGAAAACGCTTTTTTACAGTAGTCTCACTGCGGCTAGATAGTTTAGCAGACATGGTACTTTCATATAAGGAATCTAGAATCTTATGCTTCAATAGCTTTAACAGGTAAAATAATTTTGTTTTTCTCTCTCATTATTTACCTAGTTGCAGTTGAAGCATATAGCTACATTAGTGGGTGGTGACGTTACCATGGCTAGTATTACTGAAACTGCAGAGTGCATTCCCTAAAGGTTATAGATCCTAACCTTTACTATGATTTTTCCTGAATTAAATCTGCCAAGATTACAATAATTACAATGTTTACAGAAGTTAAAATAGAGCAACGTTGTTGTAAGCTGTTCAACTTTAGGTATTGCCCTCCTTTGCCTAAAAATTGATTGACGTGTAATTTTGAATCTTATCTGGTCCACTTCAAAAAGGGTTTTAATGATACGAAATTGCTCATATATGGTGTGTTAACTAATTGGTAAAGATCTTAATTTTCAATGTTCTACTGCTTACTCACTGGTCAGAACAGATCTAGCAGAAAATTATCCAATTCTGGTTGACCGCTAATTAACTGGTCAAATCATCATTTGGCCTGATTTAGCAACAAAATGAGAGAGCAAATTTAGAATAATGTATGACTTTGATGTCCTCCCAACATCTCACACAGAATTTCTGCACAACTGCCTCATCCCAACTGTTTAGCACGGTTGAAGTGGGGTGACGATTTGACAGAATACCCAAAGCAAAATTGAGCAAAAGCACAGTCAAATTGTGATGTGTTGAACAGTTTTATAGATGTTGGAGGAAAAACATGCAGCTATCAAAATTTTAAAAAAATATTTAGTCCATAGTGTTTAATTCTTATTTTAGAACAGGGTTAAAACACTCTCTATGGTTGCCAGCAGTAGAAATAATGTTTTAGATGAAGTTTGACCTCTTTGTGCACAGTAGATATAGTAATGGAGCTACATTTGGATAATTTCTGCACATATCTAGTACAGATTTTCCTGCTTTATGAGTAGTGGCTTCTTACTGTTAAAAACTACAAAAGAATGAGTCAAGTATTTAAGAAAACAACCTAATTTTAACAACGAAATTTAGTAGAAAGGACTTCAGGAGCTAGTGAACATAAAGATTCATTATTCCACTGGACCTAGTAAATAATACAAACTACCAGCATGCTTTTACCTATTAAAAAATTTGCTAAAAATAATCAGGCACAGCTCAATAATAATCATAATTCACTTTTGTTTTCCAATTTCATGCCCAAGCAGTTACTCCATGTTGCAGAGTATACTGCACCATTCAGCCCACATAAGATTTATAGAAGCAATATAACCGATAACTCCTACCTAAAGTTGGTGTTCTCTCCTTCGTCTTCATAGCCAGGGTTGTTCAGCTCACTTTCAGGCAGTTTTATTTCTCTTTGCTGTACGTGGGCCAGACTACTTTTATAAAAAGAAAAGAATAGCTATTTATTTCTTCTCATAACAGTGTAATATAGAGTTCTACTGATCAATCACTTTCGATTTCTCCTTATGTTCAAATAATGCCTCCGTTTGATGGAATCATGTTCTTTAAAGTGTTGATTGCGAGTTAAGATTTAATGCCATAAATGTGTCAAATATTTAACTTTTATTTAAGTTGGTTTAGTATCACATCTATATGTTTAAGTAGCAAAATAAAACAAAGAGGATCTGTGAAAAATGAAACAGTTAAGTTAGTTTTTATTTTTTTGCCTGAATGTATTTTGTAGGATAATACTTTTAAATCTGAATTATATTTACATGAAGTTATCATTGCCCTCAATGTCACAATAATTTGTAGCTATTAAAGATGCCTTTGAACAGTTTCTTCCAGGGTGGAATGATGGTATAACATACATTTGCAGTTAATTTCTAAAACTAAATTTGATACACAAGTATCAATTTAGTGTGGAGTTGGAGTTTTTCTTATCCTCAAAGGGTCAAAGTTATAGACGGGTCCAAATATATTCATACACCTACGCTTACATTTGGTAAATGTTACTTAGCCAGTTGTACTTTAACCACACACACACTTTTTTATCATGAACAAGCTTCTGGCATAAGTCCATGAGTACAACTAAATGAATTGGTTTCCTGGCACAATCAGACTTACAGGAATTGTTTACGAATGTTCAGTGGAGTTGAGATTGGGTAGTTCAGGACACTTAATGTTTACCCCTTTTATATGTTTTAAAGTCTGATTTCTGGTGTGTTTGGAATCACTGTCGCACCAACCATCTAGCTCCTGATTTGAGATGTAATGGAATAATTTGTTTTAATGTTTATGATAGGCTGTAGGTTTGGCTTTTCCTGGATTATTCATGATCATTCTGAAAGAGTTCCTTTAATCTATGGTCCGAAGTTTGAATTGGCTAACATTAATCTTTTAGAATGACCTGCTCAAATCTTTGCCTCTTTTGTTGGAAGAGAGTAGTAATGGGTGATATAAATGGTATAAGGTAGAAATGATATACATTTTTACAAAATAACTTAAGATGTATCTTGTGTCCTCACATTACTGTTGATAGGAACTGTTCAAATGCATGATTACAGACCACAAATTATTATGACATCCATGTTCATGATGAATAGATTGAGATAACCTTTTGAATCCTTATTCTTATTCTTACAGGTCCTCCCAGTGTTTTAGTTATCCGTTTGTTTATTACTTGACCAGTATAGCATGTCAATAAAAAATAAAATGAAATAAAAAAAACACTTTAGAACTATTTACAAGGTTATTTAGGTATTGGAATTCAAGAATTTGCAACAGAATGTATTTTTTATTGCAAGCTATTTGGCAGGTTTGTTGGGAAAGTTTTACAAGGACAGCTTTGTGCTTCTCTGATTATTTGTTACCATCTTTTTTTTCCTCAAAACATAAATAGGAGAGGAACAAAACAAAACATTTGGAGTCTGTGTATGCCGTTATAAATGCATTATGTTTTTTTTACTGAAGAACATAAAAGGATTGGTAAAACTATTCATTTTAGCTGGGGCAATTTTCAGTCTGCTTTTGTCTACCGCAATTGTACAGATCTATATTCTGTCTTCTGGATTTGACTCCTGCTCTATCTCTCTCTTCTTTGTATCCATGGGTATGATTGTTTCTATTGCAGCAGGATGATTGTGCTGTGAGAATGGGAGAATATGTTTTTCCTGTGAAAAAATGTGTACTCAGTGTCTATTATGAAACCTCAGGGAAGCCATTACCACCCCTTCTTATAGAGGATTACATGGATCAGATATTGAAAAGAAACTAAAAAAAGTCAATTTCATGCAGCTTTTGCACTCTTATGATGATCCAACCTTTCTCCATTTTATTTTTCATCTTTATCCTTGCTCTACATTTCTCCCAACCTGTTCTCTATGTCTGCAGGGCCAGTATTGTCCAGAAGAGAGTCATCTATTTCCAGGATCAAGGCTCTCTCACCATTCGACTATGTGAGAAAGGTAATGACAGCTGCCTATCTTCTTTTCCACTGTCTTTTGCAGCTCATTTTTACAACCTTGACTTGTCACCAAACAGCTTTTATAGCTTTCCCTGAACACAGTATTTTTCCTGTGTTCTGGCACAAATTATCTCACACCTCCCCTCATCGTGTTTCAAAAAAATATATGAGATAACATGTATTGAACAAACCAGCAGTTTCTCTCTCACACATTATATATATATATATATATATATATATATATATATATATATATATATATATATATATATATATATCAGGTTTCTTGTTTGTGCACACAGTCTTGTCAATCTTGTACAGCTGATTCTGACTCTAATAATAAATATAGTTGCTGAATGATGTTGTTCATGTGTTTAATACTAATTTTCTCTACTATATTAAATCAATAAAGCTGGTTGAAAAGTGTGAGGACAAAAATTAATGGTTGACATTGGAATCCTTGAAGAATTTAAATGTGTCTCTTTAGATTACCATAAGGCAATGCCAGATATTTTATGTTGTTTGTATTTTACCACAAAGAAGAATGCTTTGCCACTTTCTAAAGCTCTTAAAATAAAATAAAAAACAGTCTAGTAAGACCATAAACTAACAGGAGTCTCTCAGCTCAAATCCAAACATTTATTGTACAATAAACCTGTAACTGGTTGAATGGTTTTCTCATGCTAAATCTCAGAGGAATCCTATCTTCATCCAGCTTTTCACTCCCCGCCAAAATCTAATTTTCCATGCTATTATGCAAGTCAATCAAGCCACCATCTTTCAATTTGCTGACATAAGTTAGGTGCTTAAAGTTTGACTTATCCTGCTATAACTCTAAACTCTACTAAATAATTGGGTGATTCATAAATATTCAAACTATTGCCTTGACCTATCTTTCAGAAACATTGGTCTAGGGCAAAATTAGAATATCTATTAGTATCTGTTATGGCTAGTGTGTCATTTCTTTACACTTCTTTTATGGCTTTGCAATTTTGGTAGATTCTCACTGCCTCAGATTTCTATCAGTTATCATGTAAACTAACCCAGTAAAGAAGTTATCAGGACTGTGCACTTATTCGTCCTTTTATTCCCACCAAATCTGCTGGGAGTATTTGCAGTCAATAAGCTCAGTTGTAGTCTCATCTGACCAAGACACACACAGTTCCAGTCAAAGTTCAAACAGATTCAAACAAACTTCCCGTGTTTCCTTTGTGAAGGTAGGGGATAATACACTTATTCCCTAACATGGATCTGAAGCAAACGATTGGCATGTAGATATAATGTAATGGTTGCTGTGAGGACTTGATGACCCCCAGATGCCCTTTTTTGCTGCAGTGAAGTTTTTCACCACCCTTACCAATCTCTCCTCTGGGCGTTGTGGCAAGATAAACTTGGGTGCTTGTCCAGTCTTGTTTATAATTTAAAACTTTTTTAAATTATTGATCTGACCATTCATATGGATAATAAAGCAATGAGCTCTTTTCTTGTAGCTATTTCTGGACATCTAAGTATCAGCATGTCTGCCTGATTTTAATGATGTCTTGTGTGTTTCCTATTTTAAAGAGCAGTTAAGAAAACTAGGTTTGTTTGTCCAGTGCTTTTTAAACTCCTGGGATTTTTTAGACACTGTGATAACCTTAGGAAAAAGTATCTGAAAAAAAAGTAACATAAAATCTGTAACATTTATTTTATAAGATATGTTGTCACATAGGAGGAGAATAAGTGCTGTCCTGTTGGTAAAAGGAGGGTATACAAACCATTACAACCAGTGGCGGTGGGGGATTGTTTCCTTACTGAAAAAACATACAGTACTTAATTTGGATGTAGAATTTATTTCTAAATGTATCGACAGAATATTGTCAAAACAGTCTTGTTAGAGAAATTTCTAATCTCAATTACTGTTTCCTGGTTAAATATAGGTAAAAATAGGAGAATACACTACTAACTAGAAGAAAACCTAGATTTCTGTTTTCAGAAATCCTTGTCACCAATAAAAGATGGCCTTTTTCATCATTAAATTGTTCAATATCAATGTATCCCCAGTACGCTTGTTGGAATTTCCCCCAATTTGATTTTGGTGCTAAATGAACTTACTATGGCCATCCTATTAAAAACACTGTGCTTTGTTTTTTAAATAATATGGTCCGCAGCTGGAGGTCTATAGTGCTTAAGCTATGTGTGCAGTGATGTTCTTTTGGTTTTGCACTGAAGTAAGGTCACAAATTATTGAAAGCCTATTTATTTGTGGTCGGCTTTTACTGAACTTTAATAAACTGAAAAATATTACGATTTTTGTCATTTGAAGCTTTGTATTTGAGCATTTGTTTTTTGTAACTTTCAAATCCCATTTTTCGGCAGAGCATGCTCCTGGTGAAGTCACAGAAGTACCTGCCATCGAATGCTGCGCTTGTGGAACTGCCAAATATAGACTCACCTTCTATGGCAATTGGTCAGAAAAAGTACATCCCAAGGACTATCCAAGTGAGTTATTAAAACAGGTTCGAATTATTACCCACATGCACTTTGTGTCTGATTAGAAGTAGTTTTTGGCTATTTGTTTGTTTGTCATGCTGACTGATGTGAAGAATTAATTTGTTTTGTGTTTTTGTTTTGCTGTGCTTAAATTGTTTATGATTTTCCCACTTCGAGAATTAGTTTCTCTTCGTCCATGTTGTCTTGTTGCTTTTTTTCTCGTATCCGAATAACGTATTTGTTGACCCACGCATCTACTATGTCTTGTGTGGCAGGAAATGACAAAATAGCTTTCAGAATTAAATACCTTTTGATTATATCATGTGTGTATAAACACGCATGGTTATTTTAGACAACATATATGTATAAATATACACGTGACTATATTAATATAGCTATGCATACAAAAAAATCTAGTCTGTCTTTATTGATTTATTTTGAAAAAAAAACGAATTTTGTGCTTGTTCGGTATCCTGTTGGTGCTGTGTGATTTGTGTAGATGGACTGCGAACTTGGTCCGGCGTCCGGCAAAAATAGAATCGATCCTATTTTTGCCGGATGGCGAAACGGTGGCCGGTGGCCGGCGCCCTGCGCCGCTCTGCGGCGGCAGTGGAAACGCTCTTATTGACTACAAAGGGAGCGCTTTTGCTGCGACGTGCATGGCGGAGCGCATGCAGTGGAAATTAGGGGTTAGTCTCACACACAAATTGATCTGCATGCGAAGAAAATATAACTTTAGGTTACTTTAGTCTCTTTAACTGATGGATCATACAGTATGTAAAGCTTCAAAGAGTAAAAAAAAAATAAAAAAAAATGGACAGAGTGAAAAATGGGAAAGTGCTTTGTAAAAACAGGTTGATGTGCAAGTTGTGCTAGATTAGTTGTTATATTTGAATCATTCAGGTATAACTCAGGCTTGCTTAATTTACAAGGTTCATATGAAGTTGTGAAAAGTCTGAGGAGGTACCGGATAACGTTTAAGTTAGCAGTATGGAGAGAAAATAGTCTCAAAAGATCTGTGTGTGCGTAATACTTGATTTGTAACTTGTGTCAGCCTATTTGTGTGTAACTTAGGGTAGTTGTATGTGTAAAACATGATTTGTAACTTGTAAAAAACATTTTGTGCGTAACTTCGAGTTCTTGCAGCTGTGTGTTTAAATGTACACACAAATATCAAGAAAGTATGAGTACAAAATAATTTTACACACGCACCATTTCAAATTACACGAACTTAAAACTAACTACGAATTCAAAACGACTCCTACGCATACAAATCGTTAAATACTATGCACCAATCGCATGATACACACAGACAAAACCACGTTTACGGACAGATTAAGGTTACAAGTGCACGAGGAGTTTTGAGACTGATTTCACGTCTCCAGATTTGTGCGTGCATGATGCGTTTAAATGCTGGTAGAATGCTGGGTCATTTGAGTTTTCTTATTGCGTTCCCTCTAAACTTGCCGTTGAAGTGACAAAAACGTTTGTCTGTGAAAGAAAGAATATCTCAGCACTGGTTAGTTACAACACATAGACCAAAATATACTCATTTTTAAATTCGAAAATGCTTTCAATTAAATAAAATTTTTGGGGTCGGACATCCAGGTCCTCAAGAAGTAATCGAGCGAAGAGTAATAGAACTACATAGATCCTGCAGCATCTTAAGCTGGAGCGGGGCACAAATTAATATTCAAGGAGTTCCATATGCTGTATCACTGTTACCAGCGTGTTTTTATATCTTAGGCCGAGATATAATCATATCCGGGCAAGTTATTTTATTTAATCTACAAGTTTTCAGGAATAACATGTTGACCTAGTGACTGAATGACTGGTGGCTAAGTGTAAACACTCCCAATGGCATATTCACTTGTACATTTATAATCTAAATATGCTTCACATTTAGAATGCAGTGGATAGTTTTCTAATTTGGTCTTATAAATCAATTTTCCATGTGCAAAGATGGGCTGTATAAATGTCACAACGCTGATGTTATACACACACACATTATATATATGAAAAAGACAAAACCGAGATGCTTCACAAACAAACTGAATGTATATTCATTGGTAAGAATTATGGTATACATTGAAAGCAGTCAAAAACATGCAAGATGTCTGCAGCACATCACTGTTGATATACTCCAACTCTGATCTAATGTCGTTCCTCTTAGTATCTGCATGGTATAAAAATGCTGTAACTAGAGGCTGAAAGTGATCCCAACTGTCATCCAGTTCAAAGGTATCACCATGCTGCGCATAAATATCGAACACCATTAAAATCAGGACAATAGAATCCCACCAGAATCTGGATCATGGGTGGGTCCAGAGTACAGACGGGACCTGCATCGATATCAGCAATGACAGCATCTAATGAAACAAATAATTATCAAAATAGTATAACATTTCTAGACCTGTTGTTAAATTGGAAACAAATGTAGCCAATGCTAAGAAGGGATATAAATATAGTTTTATATATATATATATATATATATATATATATATATATATATATATATATATATATATATATATATATATATATATATATATATACATATATGGCAAGGCAATTTTATTTGCATAGCACACGTTCAACAAGGTGATTCAAGGTGCTTTACATGATTAAGATGTAAAATAAAAACAGCATATCTATGTGTGTTATACATACATGTATGTGTGTATGTATTGGTTTATTTAAAAATGCAACAGTAAAATAACATTTTCATGTGTGTACACCATTGAAGATAATGACAGCATTCACCATGCAACATCCAACATCTGCCTCAGTGCTGGTGACATTGTGGCTCTTGAGGATGAGCTTGAAGAGGTTACAGAGGATAGGGGATGGGGGGGTTAGATGCATCGGCTGTGCTCTCTGGTAGAACTGTCTTCAACTGTCTTCTGAATATGTCTTAGTGATGTGGCAGCCGTCGATTGAGCCAGCCTGGATGATGTTCTGGACAGTACTACCCAAAGCACTCTGCAGACCATCCTGTGTGATGTTCCACTCTTCAACCAGAAGAGACCAGCCATAGGTCTCAGTTGCAGCACACCATCCAGATCCAGCAAAACTGCCAAAGAGTCCCTGTTTCTTCATTTTAAGTTTGAAGGATGGTCTAGGAAGAGGTCCTCCATCCTCCTCGATGAAAAACTATCAATAGCTACACATTTCCTTCTGTAAATATTTTTGATGTCTTACTAATTTTTCATTCATTAGTTATTTCTAATTGTTCCAAGAGCCTAATTAACAATAAAACAGTTGATCAAATGAGTTAATGAGAATTACTAGTTGTTCAATCAGTTTATTCATAACAAATACCAAATAACTAAACATCAAATGTGACAAGAAAAAATAAATTCAAACAGAAAACAGACTATACATCCTGTCCTTGTTCTCCTGGGCTCTCCTCTCTTCAGCCTCCATTCACCGCCTGATGTACTAAACAGAGAAAATCACTGTTGACAAAAAAAAACAACAGAAGCATTTAGGAAATGCACATTAATTAACTTGAGCAGTTCTTATCATAACCAAAATTATATCTTCATTACACATGTACATAAAGTACTTTTCTTTTTATCACCCCATGTGTTATTGGCCTGCAAGAGGATGACCTCCCCCTGCAGGTCCATCTTAACTAGGATTGTGCTCATAACACAGACAGAAAATAAGTGAGGACAGAAACATAACAACTGTGTTCATCCGTGAATGCTAAACTATAGTTTTTGCAGCAGAATACATGGGGAACTATACTCTACTGAGATCCCAGGTTCTACAGTGTTTGAGGGTTAATATAAGTGTACTGTAAGCATAAGGTGTGCAACTGGATTTATTCTTCTACCTACATGCTACGGTGACCTCTTTGCCCCGGTCAAGAGGTTATAGTTTCTCTTAAAAGAAGCAATCATATCTTTGACCCCTAAATTATACGGAAAAAAAAGCTTAATTAGCAAGATTCAAACTTATAAGTGGCAACACATGAAGAACCAAGGGAACACCATATGAGCTCCTTTACGAGCGATGATTGTTTAAAGAAATATATACAAAAACATGTCTAAGCAAACGACAAAGGCTAACAACACAAACTTAAAATTTTTGTACTGCCAGATTTTAGCGTCATGTAAACGAATGGTGCAAACTAACCTAACCTAGCGGTTTTAGCTAACATCTGCAGTTAGGCTATGGTTTGTTTACATGACAAACTATATGCCACTTATGCATAACCGCATTTAAATAGAAGCAAGAAAAATGTGCTGGTAAATCATCAAAATACACTCTAAACACAAGCAACTTATTGTGTGTAACAACCTCAAACCTACCGTCTTATGAACAAAACTTCAGCTGCTGACTGGCGCAATGCAAACTCAAATGACCCAGCATTCTACCAGCATTTAAACGCATCATGCACACAAAAATCTGGAGACGTGAAATCACTCTCAAAACTCCTCGTGCACTTGTAACCTTAATCTGTACGTCAACGTGGTTATGTCTGTGTGTATCAGGCGATTGGTGCGTAGTATTTAACGATTTGTATGCGTAGGAGTCGTTTCGAATTCGTAGTTAGTTTTAAGTTAGTGTAATTTGAAATGGTGCGTGTGTAAAATTATTTTAGTACTCATACTTTCTTGATATTTGTATGTACATTTAAACACACAGCTGCAAATACTCGAAGTTATGCACAAAATGTTTTTTACGAGTTACAAATCCTGTTTTACACATACAACTACCCTAAGTTACACACAAACAGGCTGACACAAGTTACAAATCAAGCATTACGCACACACAGATCTGTTGAGACTATTTTCTCTCCATGTAGCAGCCTTCATTACCTACAGTATGCTTTTACATAAAAGTTACAAATCTTAATTTCTGAGAACATGTGGGTTTTTTACATTTATTTATATTTACATCTTAGGCTTGCCACATCACAATTAGCACTTTAGACATCGCTTTGTTTTTTTTTTAAACTACTGACAGAACCCTTGTTCTGGTTCACCACCTTCCATGAATTGGTTATTTAAGTTTAAACCCCTCAGTGCTAAAGTTCCCATCTTCTTTAGGGCGCGCTAACCACTGGTCTGCCCTGATTGGTGCGTCCCACTCCAGGAGTTATGTACTATGGGAATACGGCGGTTATGCCAGTGAGGGAGTTCGACAGGTAGCTGAGCTCGGCTCCCCCATCAAGATGGAAGAAGAGATTCGACAGAAGGTAAGAATAACTTTAGTATGAACCAAAGCGACAACTTCATCACATCCTTTTTAATGCAACTTTAATGCTTTACTCTGTGCTTTCTGACTCTGTTATTTGTACCCAAAATTAGATGCAAAATACAAAGTATGAGTAAAACTTGATGTTTTAAGTTTTATTGTTTAGTCTCCACAAACATTTCTTATGACCATGAAAAATATCTTCGGTTAAAAAAGTGCTTCCCCCAGAACAAAATGTGACTTTTTTTCCCCATAAGATAATTTTTTTTTTGATTTTTCAAAAGGTGAGCCCAAAAGATGGGATTTCTTTTGCAGTTAAACTTTTTGTTTCGTTTTTAGCTTTCTATGGATTTTCCTTTCTTTCTTCTTTTTCATTATGGAAACAGTCCCAAAATTTTGTTTTTTATTTATTCGTGAAAGAGAAGAAAAAAAGTTGTTTGGCTTGTTTTAGAAGGGGAAAAAAAGTTTTACATAATTGGAAATGAGTTATTGACAGGTCAACACGGTGATCGTCTATGCTTTGATACCATCTGCACACAGACTTAGAAAATTGGTCAAAATTAAACCTAATATTTATGCATTACAGTAAAGTCTTTATATTGGATTAAGTATTTACATAGTGAGTGGGTGTTATTCTTTTAATAATAAAAACATGTTGCCAGCACTTAGCCATCAATTCTGTTGAAATGAGCTGCAGTATTCTTTTTGTTCATGTGAAAATACTAAAAACTGAATGTCAACATAATCTGGTACCAATAAATTCAGTTTGGAATTTAAGTAATTACCCAATTTTGAATGGTTTTGGTTGCATGGAGATAAGTTTTGTCTCTAATCTTTGTTACTATTTAACAGACTGCTTCATAAGAGAAATACAGTACATTTAAAAAAACAAGCAAAACCCTTAAAGCACTGAAACCACTTCTATATGTGATGCTAATTGGCCCTGAACTAGGTTTTATTGGTCTTTTTGATCACAAAATCAGTTATTGTGGTGCAGAAAATCTCCCAGATGTATAATTTTGGCTTACGGAGTAGGATGGTATGTTTTATTATTGCTGCTTCTTGCTTAGGCTAATTGTTTGTTTCAAACTGATTTAAGTGAGCCTTTCTTATTGGGTATTAGTTGTTTTGTTTTGTTTTGCTTTTGTTTATAACTAGGGCTGTCAAACGATAAAACATTGAAATCTAATTAATCACAAGGTAACTAACGAATTGATCACGATTAATTAACATTCCTAAATATGACTGATAAACTACAATTTTCGGTGTAAATAAAGGACAAAACCGGATGCCGTTGCTCTTTTTTTTAAACGAAATACAGGAGAGGTCCATGGAACATTTGTTTTGAACTCCACAATCACATTTACACGTGGCTCTTTTAATCTATTTGTCTTTTAGCCAGCTGCTAAGGCAAACAAACTGGTTAACATTTTCTGAATGCAAAGCTGCCCATTTCTTATTAATATTGGACAACTGCAGCTGAAGTGTTGGTTAGCTATGTTAACTTGTTTGTTATCCAAGGCTTACCTGATGTGAAGTAAGTGATAGCTGCAGATTGCTGCAGTTTTAATCATCTGCTCGTTCCAAGAGCAGTGAGTGAGTGACGCAGACCGATAATCCCTCTATCTGGCCTTTGATAGAGGATTCAATTCAGATCTGCCATGCTCTTTACGTGAGGAGCACTGAACGCAGCGCGGGCTGAATTGTAGGATAAACAGGGCGGGTCACCATGTGCATGCGTTAAAAAAGTTAATCACATTGATTCTACAAATTAATTGACCTGCATTAACATATTCATTCTGACAGCCCTATTTATAACTAATTTTACCTCTAGTTTTTGCCAGATTCAGAATGAAAAGGACAAGGCACAGCACCCTTTTATTTGAGAAGCCATTTCAATCTTTGAAAAAAGGCTATTTGTAATTAGAGGGGACGCAGTAACAATATGATTTTGATAATACATTTTGGCTAAAGATGTGTTTTTTGCAAAGACACAGAGCTATAGAAACAATCTACTGTGATTGTTGCACAAACCACTTAAGTGGATCTACATTGTAGTCTGTGGATTATTTACTTCTGTGGCACATGAGGTCAGTATTTCAGGAAGCTGTCTGAAGCTCTGAGGCCTCCAAGGCATTTATTTATTTTTTGCTGCAAATGTTGTCACAATGTCACACGTGGCAGCAACTCCTTTTGTCATTTTACTGTAAAGCACTTCTTTAAAAATAACATTTTACTTATCCACTATCATAGCCAGCAGGTTGTACATATTTCACCTTGATGGTATTTGTCCAATGCCTAGGCTAATTCTCTTGCTGTGGTTCAGCATTCCTTTTCCATTCAGTACATACAATTTCAAACCTAAAAAGAATTGGACAATGTGGTTGTAGCAAGTAGAATAAACCAAAAACATACATAATGTCTAGAGGCAAACGTGTCACTGTATGTAATTAAACGTCTAATTCAGGTCCTTTATTTAGGGTTTGAGAAGTGCCAATTGAAAAAGCATGACTGTTGGGTTGAACTAGATATCTGGGGTCGCATTTATTAAACTTTGCGTAGAATCCTAAATGTTCTTTTGGCAAGTAAGTTTCAGATCTATCAAACTGAGTTTGCACAGCTGCATGGAATTTCCGCTTTATAAATCACTCTCTCTAGAAATGTGCTCAAATGATTTTGGATCATATCCCACCTCCTACACATCCACTTTCTGCCATAAACGGTCAATGCAAAGTCCCTTGTGGATATTCAGAATAAACGTAAGCTAGCTGATATGGGGTGATTCATGGGTAACCATGGCAACCAAGAGACTGAGAAAGTGCAATTCCACAGAGACTGAAGGAGGCACATGGATGCACGGATTTTTATTTAATTTCAATCAATTAGTCAACGTTTATCTACGTAGAGCTTTACTCAGCCAAAAGGCGACCAAAGTGCTTCATAATAAAAGACAAAAATATAGTTAGCAGTAAGAAAATGTGTACCAAGACAAGAGTAAAAAGATTACTATAAAAAAATAAAAGCAGCAGCACAAGTGATAAAATAAATAAGAACAAAAAAATTCAAAGTTTAAATTATATAATTACTTATTGTAGCAATAATAAGGTAAAAAAAGCAAATTTAAACAAACAAAAAAACTAAATTACAGCAGAACATAAGTTTCAGCTCTCCTCAATATTTAAAGGCTGACACAAAAGGTGCAATTTATTATAATTTTTTTTTGTGGGTTTCTGTGTGACAGAAAAGGTGCGTTTTAGGTCTACTTTTCAAAAGTATCATCCGTGCAAAGTATTAAATGGGGGTCACAAATAAACGGAAGAGCTGTGAGTGGTACAGCGTTGATGCAGCGGGGGGGGGGGGGGGTGTACGGTTCCAGTAGGTTGATAGATCTAGCACCAGGCCCAGTTCAGTGCATACATCTAATTAGGACCGCTTTAGGGCATCTACATCAGCTCCCCCTATCCAGATGCTGCCAGCGGCATAATTTTCAATGAGCTCCAGCGCATCCATTGTACAGCATTATGCAGAAGTGTCACTGCATTATTTTTATTTGTTCTTCCCACAATTAATGCACCAATAAGTGCAATTGCTGTATAATCTGAAGAGATACATATGAACATACTGTGATATAATTCTTATATGCAACATATTTTCATTGAGATTCTCATTTTAATTCTCAGTTCAGAGACGGGGGTGGGATTTAACTGTTGGTTGTGTGTTGGTCGTGTGTTCAAGTCTGAAAATCCTTCTTAAATTGACAGTTTTTCAAAGTTTCAGAGTCTGGAGAAAGAGATACACAGAATCCAAGTTGCTTCAGGTTCATTCTGAGGTTTCCAAATTCAATTATGATTTGGGAAGCCATCTTTTAGTGTTGGTTCAGTATTTTACATCAGTCCAAAGTCATTGCAGCCATCTACCAGTTATCTTAGAATACCTAATGCTGACTAGCAGTATGGAGATGCTGATTTAATTTTGCAGCTTAACTTGGCACCTGCCAACATTCCTTATAAGACCAGCATCTGTTCTAATGACTATGTATCACTATGTTTGATTGACCAATCAAACGTGCCTGGCCTAAACCCCATAGAGCAGGGGTCTCCAACCCTGGTCCTCGAGAGCTACTGTCCTGCAGGTTTTAGATGCATCCCTGCTTCAACGCAGCTGAATCACATGAATGGCTCGTTAGCAGGCTTTTGCAAAGCCTGATGGCATGCTGCAGAGGTAATTTAATTCCATCCATCCATCCATCCATCTTCTTCTGCTTATTTGGGGTTGGGTCGCGGGGGCAGCAGCTTAAGCAGAGAGACCCAGACTTCCCTCTCCCCAGCCACTTGGGCCAGCTCCTTGGGAGGGCCGCTCCAAGGCCAGCTGAGAGACATAGTCCCTCCAGCGTGTCCTGGGTCCTCCCCTGGGCCTCCTCCCGGTGGGACGTGCCCGGAACACCTCACCAGGGAGACGTCCAGGAGGCACCACGACAGACCGGTACAGTGCCCGCATCACTGCAGACGCCCTATCAATCCGCCTATTGATCTCCTGCTATATTTTTCCCTCATTCGTCAACAAGACCCCCAGATACTTAAACTCCTCCACTTGAGGAAGGACCCCATCCTTGACCTGGGGGAAGGCACTCTACCCTTTTCCGGCTCAAGACCATACGTAAAATAAATTCAATTCACTTATTTGATTCTGTTGTATTGGAGCAGGGATGCATCCTGGACAGTAGCTCTCGAGGATCAGGGTGGGAGACCCCTGCCATAGAGCATGAGTGTCCAGCTCCAGTCCTCAAGGGCAATTGTCCTGTCAACTTTAGATGTGTCCCTGCTCCAACACAGCTGATTCAAATGGTCCAACTGCCTCTTCCGCATTTCAAAGTCCTGCAGAGATTTGCTAATGAACCATAATTTGATGCAGGTGTGTTAGAGACCAGCCCTTGAGGATTGACTTTAGGCCCCACTGTCCAGAGAATATAGAGGGATTATTGGTCTACGTCACTCCCTTTTCTCCTAAGCATGTTTTCTGCAGAAAGACATGCAATCATGTCTTGTGTTGTTGGTTGCTCAAATCGCTTTGATAAAAACAACAAAACGTTCAAGTTCTGTGGAATTCTATTGGCTCACACTCCTTTTAAGGCAAATGTCTGCGAGCTATCAGAAGAAGCAATTGGAACAATGATTAAAAATGCAAAAATCTGCAGCAATCACTTCATATCAGGTAAGCCTTGGCTAACAAACAAGCTAACACAGCCAACAAACACTGCAACTGCAAGATAACCGCAAATAATAGCAATGTGAACCAGAGCTATGTAAAGTCTCTTTCTCCTGCCAGGTTGCCCATACATCTGGTGTGTTAATAAACATATAATCCCTACATGAATTATTATCAAGAGAAACATGAAACACAGTGTGTGTGGGGGGGGGGGAGATGGGCTGTTGAAAGACCAACATGTAAGTAGTGTCTGCAGGAGCTGCAGACTGCTCCTGTACTTGATGCTAATGACCAGCTACTAGAGTGCATGGAAGAAATGTTGGAGAAAATGTGCTCGGATCTTGTGAGTAAATTTGTCGAAACTGTATCTGACGCAGTGAAAAGGGAGATTATGAGTGCTCTTGCTCCGCTAGAAGATAAAGCTACATCGCATGATCATGCTATTGCAGACCTTGAGCACTCGGCTAATGACCACGATGACAAGTTACCTAGCCTGGAGGTTGCTGTTGTTTCGCTAATGGATCTGGTTGACTCTTTATCAAAAAAATTTGAGGATTTCGAGGGACGCTCTCTGCTGAATAATGTACGCGTGGTCGGAGGGTAGCCGTCCAACGGATTTTATGGCTACATTACTGCAGAATCTACTCGGCCTGGACAACAAACGCATCTTGGACCGGACTTTCCGCGCTAAACCTGCAGTTGGGGAACCCCCCCGCCCCCGCCCCTTTGTTGTCAGAGTCAGTATGTTTCAACAACACAATGAAATCCTACTTTCCTGACTTTACCGCTGCGGTGGCCAAAAAACTGACTGCTTTTACCTGGCCGTACTGTGGATTACTCTAAGTGGAAAAGTCCAGAAGTTTGAAGACCTATCACTTGCAATGGACTTTTTTGAGAAAAATATAAAAAAATGTGGTGGCCCCAGACTCTGTTTAAATGTGTACTTCATGATGGGAATATTCAGGACTAACTTGTGCATTTATAAATGGGTATTACAATGACTTAATTGGAACTTTTTTTAAATGTATTATTTTTGTTTTCTGAAATGTAACTTTTCCCATGGTATCCTTCTATGCAAGTTATGGAATTGCGCTTTTATACAAACCCTAAGTACATGCATCGAGCAAATCAGTGGATGGATGTGTCATAACTTTCTGTAGCTGAACAGAAACAAAACAGAAGTAATTACTTTTGGACCTAAAGAGGAACGATCTAGAGTCAGCACACAGCTTCAATTAATACACCTAGAAACTACTGATCAGGGCCGAAATCTAAGTGTAGTAATGGACTCGGACCTGAACCTCCAGGGTCACATAAAGTAAATAACATGGTCAGTCTTCTATAGCCCAAAGGACATCTCTAGGATTAAAGGTCTGATGTTGCTACAGGAACTCGAAAAACTCATCCATCCGTTTATCTTTAGTCAGATTGATTACTGCAACAGCGTCCTCACAGGTCTGCCTAAAAAGTCAATCAGACAGCTGCAGCTGATTCAGAATGCTACTGCTCGTGTCCTCACTAGATCCAGGAGAGTAGAGCACATCACACCAGTTCTAAAGTCCTTACACTGGCTCCCTGTAGCTTAGAGAATAGACTTCAAAATATTTTTACTAGTTTATTAATTTAATGGCCTCGCGCCAAAATATTTTGAAGATGAACTGTCACTATTCCAACCCCCTGGACAACTCAGGTCCTCTAATTCCAGTCTACTCAATATCTCTAGAATTAGAACAAATATGGAGAAGCAGTTTTCAGTTTCTATGCTCCTCTAAGCTGGAACAAACTTCCAGACAACTGCAAAGCTCCTGAAAATCTGAGTTATTTTAAATCACAACTAAAAACATGTCTGTTTAGAGCATGGGTGTCCAATTCCGGGCCTCAAGGGCCGGTCTCCAGCCAGTTTTAGATGTGTCTCTGCTCTAACACAGCTGATGCAAATGGTCCAACTACCTCCTCAGCATGTCAACGTTCTGCAGAGACCTGCTAATGAGCCATCATTTGATTCAGGTCAGCTGAACCAGGGAAAGAACCAAAACATGCAGGAGACCAGCCCTTCAGGACCAGAATTGGCCACCCTTGGTTTAGAGCTGGCTTTGAGTAATGTTTTTATGTATCATATGTTTTGTGTGTATTTCATGCTTTATTGCTGTTTTTATGTTATCCTAAATTCTTGTCTGCTTTTGAGTAATCTTTTTACGTGAAATATGCGTGTTTCACGTGTTAAATGCTTCATTGCTGTTTTTACTTATTCCCCTAATCATGTAAAGTACCTTGAATTACCTTGTTGTTGAAAGTGCACTGTAAATCAAATTGCCTTTCCCTGTCTTTTACATGTTGGTTGAGAGTAAGTTATGGCTACTATTTTCCCTGAAACACTGTTTATATTGAACTTTATTTTTTGATTTTGGTTACCAGTATTATTATTAACGACTTTGTGTTAACTACACATTCATGTTTGAAAAAGGTTTTTTTTTCCTCTTCTTGGACCTCTTCAAAAGCCTTTGTAGGTCAGGCTATGAGTATTGTTTTTGGGGGAAGTGGGCCACACACATCCCATTTGGGGGGATGCTTTTGCTCCAATTAATCTCTTTTCTTTTCTTACAATTTTGTTTTGTTAGCCAAGTGGCCAGGTTATTTACCACATTATTTATCTTTTTAACACTTTGTCATGTCTCTATCTATGATAGGACCCTGCCATTATTATTTATTATTATTATTATTTATTAACCCATTTATTAATTTTTTTCCTTAGGTGTATGATAATGAGGTGGGCGTCTCTACCACTGGCCTACACCATGATTGGTTAGGTCAAAAATTTGGAAAATGATAAGATCAACTTCTGTGTCTGTGTGTGCAGCTAGTATCATCATCATGTCAGTCACAGTATATACCCGAAATATTATATAGTCTTCACTGACTGAATTATTATGAATCAAATTGTAAATATGTCTTAGCTCATGCGCAAAGTCCTGTAGAGAAGCCATTTTCTCACCAAGCGAGAAACAAGATGGCCCAGGCAGGGCGGGGGCAAAATGTTTGTTTGAATACCTACAGAGTTGATTGGTTGACACTGGTTCTTGTAGCTAACCAATCATGGTGTAAGTCAGTGATAGACATGCCCACCTCATTATCATACTCCTCAGGGAATAAATAAAAAATTAGTTTAATGAATAAACAAATGTGGGGAAAAATAAATAAAAGTGGAAATAAAATTAAATGATAAATAAATAATTGTAGAAATACATGATTGAATATGTAATTTATTACTACATATTTATTTATTCTCAATTGTATTTAGCCATTAGGTTATTTATTTAAGTTATTTATTTCCACAATTATTTATTTATTGTTGTATTTAATTCCAAATTTAATTATTTATTTCCACATTTATTGATTGCTATATGCTTTTCACATTTATTTATTTCCAAATCTATTTAATTATTTATTACCACATGCATTTAATTATGTCTTGCCACATTTATTTATTGCTATATTTTTCACATTTATTTATTTCCACATGCATTTAATTATGTATTTCCAAATTTATTTATTTATCTCCAATTTTATTTTACTTCCACATTTATTTATTTATTTCCACAGTTATTTATTCTCACATTTATTATTTATGTCCACATTAATTTATTTATTTCCACGTTTATTTATTTCCACGTTTATTTATTTATTTATTTATTTATTTATTTATTTATTTATTTATCTCCAATTTTATTTAATTTATACATTTATTTAATTATTTACTTCTACATTTAATTATGTATTTCCACATTTATTTTTTAAATTCTATTTAAATTTTATTACCACATTTATTTATTTATTTTATTTATTTATTTATTTCCACAGTTATTTATTTCCACATTTATTCCCAAATTTACTTATTTATTTCATATTATATTTATTTCATATTTTTAGATTTGTATAATGAAGCCTTAGACTCTTAATCAGGCCCCTATTTCCCTTCTCTTGAAGAAGGGCAAAGACCCTCTCTCTTGTTCATCCTATTGTCCTATAAGCCTTTTAAATGTTGATTAATAAAGTTGTCCAAAGTTTTAGCCTCGAGTCTCGAGTCTGTCTTACCCACTGTAGTTTACTTGGACCAGACTGGGTTTGTTTAAAATAGACATTCTTTTTCGAATATTAGGCGGCTCTTTAATATTTTCTACAAAAAATTCATAGAATAGTACTCAGGAAGCCTTAATTTCTCTCGATGCCGAAAAGGCTTTTGACCGAGTAGAGTGGTTTTACCTATTTTACACAGTCAGGAAGTTTGGTTTTGGTGATGATTATTTATCTTGGATCAAGTTGCTTTATTCTAACCCACAGGCATAATAGTCAGGGTTAATAACACTGTGTCGACGTACTTTAGCCTCTATCGCTCAACGAGATAAGGGTGCCCATTGAGTCCCCTTTTATTTGCGTTGGCCATTGAGACGCTCTTTTTTGTGCTCCGTTCAAGTCCAAGTATTAAGGCATACAACGACATGGTCTAGAGATGAAGTTATCACTTTAGGCTGTGTATTTACATTTATATGGCTCAGATATGCAAACTTCTTTTCCCGCCAATTTGAGTTTGCTTTCAGATTTTTGCCGGTTGTCAGGATATAAGCTGAATTTAGGTAAATGTGAGTTATTTCCTATTAACTTAGCTGCTAAGATTTTTCCCCTATATAGCTTTCTTTTTAAGGTAGCTAGTGACAACTTTACACATCTTGGGATTCAAGTTACGCATAAACCGAAAGATTTATTTAAGGCCAACTTTTCTCCCTTGCCAATGAAAGTTAAGGAAGATTTTGAGCATTGGTCGTTACTCAGTTTGTCTTTGACTGCTCGTATTAATTTATGTCGAAATGAATATTCTTCTCCATTCTTTGTATGTTTTTCAATGTGTTCCAATTTTTCTAACCAGCTCCTTTAGTCAGGTGGACTCTCTTATCTCAGACTTTCTCTGCCAGGGGAAGGTCCCTAGGTTATCTAGACAGTACAGTCGTGGCCAAAAGTTTTGAGAATGACACAAATATTAGTTTTCACAAAGTTTGCTGCAAAACTACTTTTAGATCTTTGTTTCAGTTGTTTCTGTGATGTACTGAAATATAATTACAAGCACTTTATACGTTTCAAAGGCTTGTATTGACAATTACATGACATTTATGCAAAGAGTCAGTATTTGCAGTGTTGGCACTTCTTTTTCAGGACCTCTGCAATTCGACTGGGCATGCTCTCAATCAACATCTGGGCCAAATCCTGACTGATAGCAACCCATTCTTTCATAATCACTTCTTGGAGTTTGTCAGAATTTGTGGGTTTTTGTTTGTCCACCCACCTCTTGAGGACTGACCACAAGTTCTCAATGGGATTTAGATCTGGTGAGTTTCCAGGCCATGGACCCAAACTTTCAACCTTTTGGTCCCCGAGCCACTTAGTTATCACTTTTGCCTTATGGCACGGTGCTCCATCATGCTGGAAATGCATTGTTCTTCACCAAACTGTTGTTGGATTGTTGGAAGAAGTTGCTGTCGGAGGGTGTTTTGGTACCATTCTTTATTCATGGCTGTGTTTTTGGGCAAACTTGTAAGTGAGCCCACTCTCTTGGATGAGAAGCAACCCCACACATGAATGGTCTCAGGATGCTTTACTGTTGGCATGACACAGGACTGATGGTAGCGCTCACCTTTTCTTCTCCGGACAAGCCGTTTTCCAGATGCTCCAAACAATCGGATAGAGGCTTCATCGGAGAATATGACTTTGCCCCAGTCCTCAGCAGTCCATTCACTATACTTTCTGCAGAAGATCAATCTGTCCCTGATGTTTTTTTTGGAGAGAAGTGGCTTCTTTGCTGCCCTTCTTGACACTAGGCCATCTTCCAAAAGTCTTCGCCTCACTGTGTGTGCAGATGCGCTCACACCTGCCTGCTGCTATTCCTGAGCAAGCTCTGCACTGGTGGCATTCCGATCCCGCAGCTGAATCCTCTTTAGGAGACGATCCTGGCGCTTGCTGAACTTTCTTGGACACCCTGAAGCCTTGATAATCCTAAAAATTGTTGATTTAGGTGCAATTTAGTAGCCACAATATCCTTGCGTGTGAAGCCATTTTTTTGCAATGCAATGATGGCTGCACGCGTTTCTTTGCAGGTCACCATGGTTAACAATGGAAGAACAATGATTTCAAGCATCACCCTCCTTTTAACATGTCAAGTCTGCCATTCTAAGGACTATGAAATTCATCTGATCACTGTTCATACCATTCTGGAGTATATGCAAATTGCTATTATAAAAACTTAAGTAGCAACTTTTCCAATATTTATGTAATTCTCAAAACTTTTGGGCACGACTGTATTTACAAAGACATAAATCGTTAGGGGGGATGGCCCTACCGAATTTTAGATACTACTATTGGGCCTCCAATATTAGAGTTTTTACATCTTGGCTCCAATGTGGTATTCCCTCCCCTTCTGATTGGCTAACTATGGAGACAAACTCTGCAAAGCTTGTGTCTCTTATGGCTCTGCTGTATTCACCAATTCAATCTTCAACTGCTGTTTATACACAGAATAAAGTAGTCAAAACCTCTCCTTAGATTCGGGCTCAGTTCTGGCACTATTTTGGCTTCCAACACTTGTCTCCTCATGCTCCTATTGCTGCAAATCATATCCTTCCTCCTTTTCTCATGGATATAACTTCTGTGGCTTGGTTGAACCTTGGCATTCGGGCTTTAAAGACGTATTTATTGATAATGTTTTGCCACCTTTCAGCAACTCAGTCAAATTTGCTCTTTCATCACTTTTTTGTTTTGTTTTGGTATGTACAAGTTTGCAGTTTTGTTCACAGTAATTTTCCTACTTTCCCTCACTTGCCTGATGACTCTGACTTAGACTCATTACTTTTGCCCATTTCTAGACTGAGAGGTTCTATGTTGACCCTTTATTATCGGATAGATTCGATCTGTTCGAAGTCTTTAAGGTCTATCAAGACCCTCTGGGAGGAGGATATTGGGGATGTTATCTCTGATCAAACTTTATTTATTTATTTATGAAGCGCTTTTCATACAAGAAGTTGCATCACAAAGTGCTTTACAGATTAAAATGACCCCACATAAAACCACCTTCCCTTCCCTCCCCCACAGATTTAAAAGCATGGTCACAGTTATACCCCCCTCCCCCCAACCCGTCTCCCATGCACACACACAGTTAAAAGAAAAGGTAAAAAAGGACATTGGGCCGAGTGCAGATGAACCATGCAAGGAAACGCCATCAGAGGAGCCATATGCCCCGGCAGCAGTAGATTAACAGCAGCAGCCGAGGCACCGACACAGGGCACCCAGTGGAGGCAAGGCCAAGACCCCCACCTCCACCCAAGCTCCACCCGGAGAGCACCCAGGCAGCTACAGCCGACCACCGCTCCCGGGGCAGAGGGCTCCCACAGAGGAAACACTGGAACGGGGATTAAGATAAATTAAAGTATAAAAAGAAACGGTAAATTAATGTGCTAAGATTGAAAAGTAAAACTGATAAAAAATATAATCATATAAAACATCCAAAGCAATTAAACAAACAGTGATAAATAATAATCAGTTAAAAGCTAAGCTAAAAAGGTGAGTCTTGAGCCAGCTCTTAAAAACATGAATATTCTCTGCAGCCCTGAGGTTCTCTGGCAGCCTGTTCCAGAGGTGAGGGCCATAAAACTGGAAAGACGCCTCGCCATGCTTGTGTGTCCTGACTAGCTTGAGCTTTGGTCACATATTGTAGCGTGAGTACACAAGTCCTCCATATGTGCAAGGCATTGTCCTATTCAATTCAAACTTGTACATCATGTATACTTTACCAAAGCTCGTCTGTCTAAAATGTATAATACTATTTCTCCAGCCTGTGATAGGTGCCAACGGTCACCTGCAAATCTTTTGAATATGCTTTGGTTGTGCCCTCAGTAGTTTTTGGATTGAAGTGTGTGTGGTTCTAGCGGATGTGGTTGGCAGAAGAATTGATCCAAACCCCTTCAGTGCCCTGTTTGGGTCTTTGTCAGTGCTGTCTCCTTTATATCCATCCCAGGAGAATTCCCTATCTTTTATGACCATCATTGCGAGGAGAGTGATCTTACTTAAATGGAAATCACCTGGACCCCCCCGTTTTATACATTGGCTTAAAGATATGCTCTACTTTATCAAACCTGAGAAAATTAGGATGTCACTACGGGGTTATTCCGATAAATTTGCTCAAGCTTGGCAACCACTACAACAATTTGTTGGACAAATTAATCTTTCTTCTATCCCAGACTAGTTTCTTTTCTCATTCCTCTGGAGGTCCTTTTTTGTATGTCCCTATATTTTTTGTAGTTTCTTTTTTTGTTTAACTTTTATAAAAAAAAAAATAATAATTATATACATACTTGATTTTCTGGTTACAAAGCTGACTGTTTTGTCTGTAAATGCTGCACTTGTTTTTGGAGGCTGTTGGTGTTGTCACAACCCAGCTCGCTTAGTTATGGCAAAGAAAGAGGCATATTGTTGAGCCAAACCAAGTTTTGTATATTTTATTAACATAAAAGCTTAAATAAATAACCCTATTTCTTTTTTGGTTGTATTTTTCTTTGAGTTATATGTTTGTTGTTGAATCATTTCCTGGTAATGTGACAACTAAAATAAATAAATAATTAATAAGAGAGAAAGCTACCAACAAAATCTAGGAGAATCAATACAAACTAACGGAAATCAAAGTTCACCAAGAATCCAACTAAATCAACCAAAGAAAAAAAAACCATGGACTGCCTGCCAAGCCTGAGCCAGGACAGCCCCTATGTGTGAGTCAGCCAGGTTTTTAAAGGCTGGGCAAATTAGCCTCAGGTGCTCCCAGTCAGCCGACAGACCACACCTACTACCTGCAAAACAAAACACAATTTTAACAGGTAAAAACAGTACTGTCACACCCTCCCCCAAAACGAAAGAGTCCCAAAGGGATCCTGTCACAACAAAAATACATGGCCACATCCTACTGAGTTAAAAGAACAATGTACCCCACCATTCTGCACGTCCCAGCTACTGGATCCTGGAACCGTTTTAAGAGATGTAAAAGAAACAATAGTACAGACAAGTCAGAAAACTACAGTTGACATGAGACATCTTTTTAACAACGTGACAGAGCGTCTGCAATAACATTATTTGAACCTTTAATATGTCTGATATCCAGAGTATATGCCTACAATAACAGTGACCAGCGCATTAGTCTTTGGTCTGGACATTTCAAAGAATTCAGGAAGGTCAAAGGGTTATGATCTGTATGTACCAGAATTGGCCTACTACCTGATCCGATGTGAATTTCAAAAAATTGCAGAGCCCAAATCAAAGCCAGCGCCTCCTTTTCAATAACAGAATAGTTAAACTTGTACGAGTTGAACTTACTAGAAAAGTAGCAAACAGATCTCACGAATCCATCTTCATCTTTTTGCAGTAACACTGCACCAGCACCGACCATGCTAGCATCCACCTGTAACTTATAAGGTTAATTTAAACGTGGAGCAGCCAAAAGAGATTCTGAGCATAACACAGTTTTGATTTTCTCACATGCCTTCTGGCACTCCGCTGACCAAACAAACTTTACAGAACTTTTCAATAAATTGGTCAAAGGTGCAACAATTGAAGAAAAATCTTTACAAAAACTGTGATTAAAATCCCACCAAACCTAGAAATCTCAACTCTGTCTTAGTACTTGGTGGTGCATATTCCTTGCCCATTCATTCTGCCCAGATAAGTTACAGAAGCCTTGGCAAATTCACATTTTGCCAAATTAACTGTGAGATTGGCTCAAACAACCTTCTCCATGGAGAAGCCCAGCTAGAGGAAGAGGGTACCACAATGTCATTCTGCAACATATATTGTACCTGTGCATACATAACTTAACGCTTCTCAGGGGATGCTCTATAAAAGCGTTGACGCACAGGTTTAGCAAGCTGCAGAGTCTGTGTCCCTATACTTGTTTGTAGTTTTCTTTTTTCTTTAAGTTTTATATAAAAATAATAATAATAAAAAAATGTATTTGATAAAAAAAACTGTTTGGTTTTTTTTCTCACACCTAAGTCATTGGAGGCTGTTTGTGTGTTATGTTTTATATCTTATAGGGAGTTGTACAACTTGCTTAATGGGTATCATGTAGCAATAGATTTGTAAGACTGTGATATTTCTGTCCAAAACTAAAACAAAGTTTGAATATATATATATATATATTTATATTTATTAGGGATGCACCGATGCATCAGCTGAACATCGGCAACGGCCGATATTTGCCTCGTTAACTGCCATCGGCCATCGGGAAATAAAAATGACATTTGCCGATGATTGTATGTGTCATGAACGCTGTGCTTTTTATTTGGGCGGGGGGAGATACTGAGACGGAACAGAAGAGGGCGCCACCCGCGCACTTCCACAGTAGATCTAACAAAGAAGATGGTGGTTGTGTGGCAATATTTTACAGTTTCAGAGAAAGATCAGCGTTTTGCAGTTTGCAATACGTGTACCATTGAAATTTCAAGAGGGGGGGCTGTTAGAAAGTAATTTAACACAACAAATCTTATTGGACATTTGAGAAGCAGGCACCAGGCTGTGAACAGCGATTACCTGCAAGCTGACCTAAAACGAAAAAATGAAGCCGCCAAGAAAGCGCAAACCCCGGTAAGACTCAGACTTCATTTGACATGGCGTTTGAGAAAACAAAACAGCTGCCTCCAGACAGCGCCAAAGCGAAACAAATAACAAACAAGGTGATGGAGTTCATCGCTTTAGATGACCAGCCTTTATCTGTAGTGGAGAACGTGGGTTTTCGGAGTCTGATGAAGTTTATGGAGCCACGCTACAAGCTGCCGAGCCGGCGTCACTTTGCCGAGGTTTGTCTCCCCGAAATCCACAACATTGTGGCCACGCACATACATGAGCTACTGGCTTGCGACATCGCTGCAATCAGTTTCTCCACTGATATTTGGAGTTCAGATGTAAGCCCTGTGAGCATGCTTAGCCTCACGGCACAGTGGATTGATAAGGACTTCAACCTGGTGAAGGCAGTGCTACACTCCCAGGAGTTCGCAGGTATCCACTCAGCATCTGCCATTTCGGAGGCATTTGAGAAAATGTTCCAAACGTGGAAAATCGACAAAACCAGAGTGCATGCTGTCAGGAGAGATAATGCTAGGAATATGACGAAAGCTATGATGGACAGTGGTCTGGTTAGTTTTGGCTGCATGGCGCACACGCTGCAACTGGCAATTCATGACGGTGTTTTTAGTCAGCTGAGCCTCACGGACGTTGTGGCTATTTGCCGAAAAATAGTCTGTATTACGCTGCATCTCACACCTGTGGTGCATTCAAGGAACGTTCGAAATGTATGGTGAGTTCAAAAACGTAGGACATTTAAAACTTATGACAAAAAAAACCCACTGAAAATAATATCATAAGCAATAAACTTCTGTTTAATGGCGGTTGGCAAGAAACATTTGATGCATGCTAAATATGGCCTACTTATTTTTACAAAGTAGGCCTACTAAAAAACAAACAACAACTATATTATTAATTTCATCTTCTTGAGATATCTCAGCAAATGTATGTTTCAGAACTTTAATTTTTTTTAAAAGGTCTTTGATGTCCAGTTGCAATTTGATATCTTTTCAGTTTTGTAGGCTACCAGTTTTCTCCACAGTTTACTTCAAGCAAAATAATAGAACATGTTCCACAGTCTCCTCTTGAAGACAGTAGTCACATTTCCCTGTAGCATGTTTCCCCTGTTTAAATAATGTATTATTTAAATAATGTTTAAATTATGTATTATTTAAATAATGTTTAAATTATGTATTATTTAACCTGTATGATCAAATCCTAATCTAAATATAATTTTTTCCTCCTTTGTTTCATTTGTCATCACCTGATGACATCATCATTACGCAAATTAGCGTATGACGTCATCTGACGTCATCTTGCGACTTTCCAGGGCAATTTCAGCTACTTTCTGTCGGAGACAGTTGGCAACACTGCGCGTCCCTCCTTTTGCCACATTTTTCAAACTGGAAATGTAGGTGGAGTAAGACTCTGGTAGGGTGGTGAGTTGCTCTTTAAAGTGGAATTGAACCCCATGAAAAGGCATAACCCCGCCCCAGACAACATTTGAAAAATTCTACAAAGTGGGCAGTAGCAGGAGGCACGGAGGGGCGTAGCCAAATGTGCAGGATGAGCGGAGAGGGTAACGTGGGGGTGTTGTCAGGAGGACAGTGACACCTCACCTAATCTGACACTGAAACATGGACAGTGACCGAAGCAACGTTGGCAGTTTTGCGACTGATCGACCTTCATCTGTTTTGAACGTTAGCCTAAGTTAGCATTAAGAGACTGGACCCATCCCGTCTCCCTCTGCCTCAGCAGCACCGGCCTCAGGCAGCGCTGACTCTGCACCCTGAGCCAGCAGATCTCTTCCGCCGTCACCGGAGGTAGAGGGAGGCTTTATGGAGCCCAGCGGCCCCGAGCCGTATCAATTCGAGCTGCTGGCTCAGGGCGCTGGCTCAGGGCGCTGAGTCAGCGCTGTCCGAGGCCGGCCCTGCCAGTGCTGCTGAGGCAGAGCGAGACAGGTTGGATCCACTCTCTGTGTGGTAATGCTAACATAGACTAACGTTCAAAACAGCATGTTAGGTATGCTAACTAAGTGCTAATGTGATAATAATGGTCGAGTGTGTCTGAAAGATGGTTTTATATCCAAACCCACGGGGCGTGTCTGTGAGACCATGCCTGTGACGTAAAGAGTGAAAAAGATGTACCGCTCTCCGCCAATCACAAAATTCAAATGCAGTAGCCATACTTCAACCGTAAGAGGGCAGCACTAAGACGCTTTTAGACCAAAAAGTGTTGGATTAAACAAGTTTACACGAAGAAAATCCCAGAAACTGAAAGATTGCATTGGTAAAGACCCATTTATACAGTTTATAAGGAGTTTGTTTTGGGGTTTAGTTACGCTTTAAGGACTAGAGCTGGATACCCATGCTTTTGGTTGACTCTTCACTCACACCTGGTACTAATCATGCCACCTGCCAAGCGTCAGCTGTTGTTTTCACTCAGTAAGGCCTGTAAACACTGCATGTTTTTTTTGTTCTCTGTCAAATTTGTTGTCATTGCATCATTGTGTTTCAATGCTTGGTCTTTCCCGTTTTTAATTTGAGTTTGACGTTAAACTTCTTAGCAGAGCATTGAGGTTTAAAAAAAGTCTTCTGTTTACAATTTCAGTTGATACTTTTAAATTCTACATCTGTGCTTTCTTTCAAAACATCTACATACATTAAAGTGTAGTTCAGAACAGCAGGTTTACCTAAAATCTTTGAAAAAAGAATGGTTTTTAAAAAGCTGTTATGATAGATCAAAATGGGAACTGGGCAAAATGGTGGAAATAATTGTTGATGGCAAATGGTAGCAGTAATGAACAGCATTTAAAAACATTTTACTCAATACAAAGCACATTCTATAATGTTCTTTTCACTCACACACAGAACAGCACAAAACAGACACCAGACTGTCAATTTAGTCATTGTCCTGTTCACATATTAAACACCAGTCAAACCATATTGGCATATAAACTGTTTTCATCTATATATTAAAACTTTTGGATTGAGTAAAATGATGCAAAAAGGTTTACTATTTCTAATTTAATATGTTACAAACATGCTGCAGATTTGGCCTGGCTTGTCTGTGTATTGCCACACGCTCCTTTTTCTTCTGGCTCTAAAAGGTGTGGGCTGGACATTTCAGAGGGAACAATAGTGTGTTTTCTAGAGGACTGTCGGTGAGGTGTGTGCCTGTCAGTTCAGGTTTGGGCGGCTGTGTGGAGACATTATATGCAGACAGACAGGCCTAACCCCTTTCTTGGCTGGTTCTGTCTTTCTCAGGGGGTAAATCCTACTAGGAAACAATGAAAACTTCAACCTGTTTTATTGAAAAATGAGATGGCTTCATTGTGTACTATAGGCTGGAATGCCTGCTGTTGAGCAGTTGGAAAGAGTAGTTTAACTTCAGCAGCCATGTATTTGAAGCTATAGCAGCCCAAAAAAAAATCTTTAAAAAGGGACACATCTGTTTTGGCTGTACAGTAAGTTTCAGTAATGTGTACTCCCCAAACAAAAACTTAAGACAGTAAAACTAAGTGAACACAAAATATAACCAGGGCCTTTTCCTATAGAATTCTAAATTTAGTCATACCTCTGCCAGATTTAAATTCAAAGTAATTTAAAAAATGTATATGGAGGGAGCTAAAGATCAGGGTGATGACAAGAAGGCTATCCATCCCAAAAGATGTGAGCTCATCACCAAAGGTGCCATTGGGAAAATACCAGTAGAAATAAAAAACAAAAAAGCATTATATGAAGGGTGTCGTTCCTGTAATGCTAATAACGGTATTTTCCTTACCATTGGTAGGGGTATAAATAATTTTTGATTAATATTTTTTTAGATAACTGTAAAGTACATTAAAAATAAAAATGTATATATTTTTTTCTAAATTGTATTCTCTGTTTACATAATTTTTATGTTTTTGGAGAGGCTCGTCTTATTTCCTGTGGGTAAAACACTTCTTGGTTGAGAAAAAAAATAATTTATCTAAATGTGCAAGTAATGCAAAATTCAAAACTGTTTGAACAAATTCTTACTGGGCTGGAGCTGGAATAAAGCTTAAAAACAAAATATACACAAGTTTAATGGTTTTGCTATATTGAAATGAGAAAAAAAAAGTATTTACAAGATTTTGTTGATTTTCATTTAAAAACAAAAACATTCCTTTTAATATTTGTCTTAGTTCAATCTCGGGTGTTATGTTATCTCTAGCAGTTAGTAGTTTATATTATTGATTCCAAATCTTTATAAATATTTCAGCGCTCTTTCATACATACACAACACAAGAGTGAACGGTGATTGTAAGAACTTCTATTCTTTAAATCAGATGTTTTTTGTGATTAAAAGGAAATATATGGCAGAGAACCTTAGTGTTTTCAAAATGCATAATAGCTTGAAACTGGAAACAATATCACTTGTCATCACCCTGATCTTTAGCTCCCTCCATATACAGTCAAACAATTTTACTCTGTGTGGCTTTGTTGAGGTCAACCTTTTGATTTAAACTGCCAACTAAAGATCAACTAGTTGGCAGTTTAAATCAAAAGGTTGACCTCAACAAAGCCACACAGAGTTATACATGCAAAATTCTGAAAAAGGGAAAATTAATTTTGATAAAATTGTTTGACTGTATACTTTTAAGCTCATTCATGACTTTGTAGACAAAGCATTTTGTATTTACCTATAGAAGGATGTCTGGTTTATGTTTATGCATTTTGCAGAGGCTTTTACCGAAAACAATTTAAAAACGATAATATAACAATGAAGTTTATACGAAATCTAACGATATTCTACTTAGAAGGAAGACTCCCAGTCAGGTTCCTTTCAGAAGTGAGAGGGATGAGGGGATTTATTAAACATTGAAACAAGGCAAAAATTCAAAAACTCTTCAAATATAAAAATACACTTTCATTTCTCAGAGGTTTCTGAGTTCCGACTGGGTAAACATTGAGAAGTCTGTTGTAAAGGTGGGAAGCTGATATGGGCCAGTAATCCCAGTCTTAGCAGAGAATACCAGCCATCCAGAGGAGCAATCAGCTGTGGTGAGTTGTGGACAAAGCCTTAAGACCCACATCTCCAGCCGAGTGCTGACCGGCACTCCTATAACTAACAGAGCTAAGCCTGCAATAACACCAGCAGGCTTGCAGACAGCGACATGGGCCGACACACGGGTGCTAAAGAATGACAAAACCTGAGCGCTTTCACTGTAATGATGTGAATACAACGCCAGAAGTTATCTTCTAGAAAAGCGCTTCCTAAGTGTGACCTAGAATGTGAACAAAACAAAGGAGATGATTGTAGATTTCAGAAGAAACAGGGATAAGTCAAACAATGTTTCCATCATGGGAGAAGAAGTGGAGGTGGTTGAGGAATATAAATACCTCGGAGTTCACCTTGACAACAGACTGGACTGGAGGCGCAACAGTGAAGCCGTTTACAAGAAGGGACAGAGCAGACTGTACTTCTTGAGGAAGCTTAGGTCCTTCAAGGTTTGCAGCAAGATGCTGCAGATCTTCTACAAGTCTGTTGTGGAGAGTGTAATCTCTTCAGCCGTCATCTGTTGGGGTAGCAGCATCAGAGCCAGGGATTTAAAAAGGCTAAACAACCTGATAAAGAAGGCTGGTTCTGTTCTTGGGACAATTGTGGAACATCTGGAGATGATGCAAATAAGGATTCTTCATAAAATAAAAAAAATTATGGACAACCCTGAGCATCCTCTTCATGAGACTGTCATGCAACAACAGAGCGTCTTCAGTCGGAGGCTTCTTCAGTTTCGCTGCAATACAGACCGCTACAGGAAATCCTTCCTGCCCACAGCCATCATCATCTACAACAACTCCTTAAAGAATTAATTATATGAGCTATACCAACACTTAAGTTCCCTCTGGGATCAATAAAATATTTTTGAATTGAATATAGATTAATTGTACAGAGTAATATTTTCCAAACATTTATTTTCATAATTTGGTGTTAGAGGATCCGAATGCAGGCAGACTGGAGGCAGAAAAATCTGAAAAGATTGGCTGATCAAGTAAAGACTATTACACAAGGAGAAGAGGACATGGAACCAGAGTCGGCTTAACAGAAGAAACTAGCAATGGACAATGAGAAAACCAGGTGAGATTAATCAAACAGATGCAGAACAGCTAGGAGAATCTTAGCAGAAAACTGAGGGAAGGTGACAGAAAACAGAGAGGGAGCAAACCAAAACATAAAAGAAGTAACAAAGGGGGAAGAGACTAACAGTAAAATTAGAGCCTAAACTAAAATGCAAAGAGAACAGAAACATAAGAACTAAGATACTATATACAAAATAATTAATCCTATATTGAGCACTCTAAGTGACAATGATAAACCACCCTAAAATAATCCAAATACAAACACATGTGATTCCTAAAAACCCAAACAAAACTGGATCCTGTAACCTGTTCCTGTTAATGTTGATGACTAGCTTCATGTAAATATCTATTTTACAATGTTTTTATTTATTTAATTTTGAGTAGTTTGGTGTTCCATAGGTATCACTGTGGAAGATTAAAATCCCCAAACCCAACCTGCTAAGGCTGGTATAACCTTTGTTTCCTCAACAGATTTATTATATCCTTGCCATGCTGCATTAATGCAAGTGGCCTGACCAAATATTGAGTACATATGCTTGAGTACATAGACAAATCATCTGGGCAACATTTCTGTGCCCTTTTGTTTCTGATTTATGTTCTGGAAAGTAACTTTTTTGAGAAACTAACATTTTGGGTTTTCATTAGCTATAAGTCATATTTATTAAAATTAATAGAAATTAGTTGATTGTCTAATTTACTGAAATGTAAGCATTTACCGATATTTAATTATTGCAATGGACTGGTAACCTGTCCAGGGTGTACCCTGCCTCTCACCCAATGACCGCTGGAAATAGGCACCAGCACCCTCCCCTCCCGCAACCCTGCAAATGATAGACGGTTAATTATTCAAAGTTTTTTTTTATACCATTCAGAAATTAGAGAATTGATCAAAAGCCAAATGTTTCCTAGGCAGACATTGTCTGGGCCACCTATGAATGAGCCATGTTTCTGGTAATTATAGCCCAGTTTTTGTTTTGTGTTTTTGCTCTTAAGTAGGAAATTTGGAAACAACTGCATAACTAATCTCAACTTTGTATTTCTTCCCACTGTTGTGTACTGGAGTCTGAGTCAGACGTGATCTTGTGCTTTAAAAAGACCACCTTGATTGGTATTACTAGACGTACCTTCCCTATTTATTCTTTTTCTGAGCTGCGGTGAGACTGGAATAGTCCCACATGTTAAATTTCACTATACTATGGGTGTTAATGTGAATTTTATTTATATTTTGTCAAAGTCCATAATTTTGCTTACATTTATCATAAAAATCATAAAAACACATCATAAAAATCTGAGTGATCGATTTAAGAAGAATCTTTAACCATTCCCTTCAATTTTGAGTTGGTTCTAATAATCATACACCTTCTAGTGGATACCTAAAAGTTTGTTGAAATTTCTTCATCTTCATCTGTGCAGTGAGGCCCGAGAAGCTTCCCTGGATCAGACTTGTTTGGTTAGCACATCCCACACAGTCTTGATTGGATTGCCATCTGGAAAATCAACACACCAAACTCGTGGCTGTGCTTCATACACTATTCCTACACAATTTTTGCTTTGCAGCAGCTGCTGTATCATGTTGAAATAAAGCAACAGCCAATAGGGAATAAGTTAGAGTTTCAATGAAAGGGTCCACATAATCTGTGATAATGCTTATGTCTGTATATAATGTATGCGACAAAATAACTTCAACATACATCCAGTAGGACATTGCACCGAGCATCATTCTGCTTGCCTTCATCTCATAGTGCATTCTGATGCTGTGGCTCCCCCAGGTAAGCGATGCACTCGCACCCTGACATCCAAAAAAACATAGCAGGAAACATAATTCATCAATCTAGGCCATCTTCTTCCATTGTTCTGAAGTCCAATTTGGATGCTTATGTGCCAATTGTTGATACTTTTAGTGGTAACGTGCCTTGAGATGACATATGTTGGGAATAGGTGCTGTATGAATAAACTGAATAGAATTACTTGGTGGACTGGGGTTAGCAAGGGCTCCTTGACTGGTCTGGAGGTTTATAGCCCCCTATACACAGAGACGGACTGGCCATCCGGACGTTCTGGAGAATACCAGAACGGCCGGTGTACCAGGACGGCCGCCGGCCGCTGCGCGGCCATCACAGGTTTTTAAATGTTTTTTTCTTGCTGATAATCGACTGTTGTTACATATCTAGACCGATAGGTGGGAACAATGCGCTTGCTGGCCCATAAATGCGCAAGCTCACTCGTCAATGCTCGTCACTCAACCGTTTACAAGTGCAGATGGGAGAGAGACAGACCATGGATACTGTAGGCGTTGGTAACCCAAAAAAAAGGAAAGAAAAGGGTGGGGCTGAGCAGGTGAGGGAAAAAAAATTAAGCAGTTAGAGGAGAGTGGAGCATCCAAATGCCGGAAGCTGACAGAAATGTTTGTCAGCGGCAGCAGCACTACAACGACCGGCAGCTCTTCAACTACCAGCAGTTGCAATTTTGAAAGCGGCTGCTCTTGTGAGAGCCAGGAGGAGGCTGCGGCCGCAGCACAGGGAGAGAGAAGTGAGGGACAGATACATGAGGTGGCAGAAGTTCCCCAGACAAGTGCAGGGCACGTAAGTATGAAAGGAGGATAATGAGGGCTACTTGCTAGGTAATCTGACGTTAGCAAATGTTATTTCAGGTTGCTACATTTTTATCTATACCCCAATGAAACAAAACTATTGCAGTTTTTACAGTTGTTTAACTATAAAACACAATATAAACATGCCACAGCATCAACATGAATGCAGAAGAAATATTTAATAAAAGTAATTAAACCATTTTTTTGTGCTGTAATTTCTGTACAAATTAAGATTAGTAAGTAATAAATACACTCAACAAAAATATAAATGCCACACCTTTGTTTCTGCTCCCATTTTTCATGAGATGGACTTAAAGATCTAAAATTCATTCCAGATACACAATATTACTATTTCTCTCAAACATTGTTCACAAATCAGTCTAAATGTGTGATAGTGAGCATTTCTGCTTTGCTGAGATAATTCATCCCACCTCACAGGTGTGCCACATCAAGATGCTGATCTGACATCATGATTAGTGCACAGGTGTAGCTTATACTGCCCACAATAAAAGGCCACCCTGGAATGTGCAGTTTTTTGCTTTATTGGGGGTCTGGGGACTCAGAACCGGTCAGTATCTGGTGTGACCACCATTTGCCTCATGCAGTGCAACACATCTTCTTCGCATAGAGTTTATCAGATTGTCAATTGTGGCCTGTGGAATGTTGGTCCACTCCTCTTCAATGGCTGTGCGAAGTTGTTGGATATTAGTGGGAACTGGTACACGCTGTCGTATACGCCGGTCAAGCACATCCCAAACATGCTCAATGGGTGACATGTCCGGTTAGTATGCTGGCCATGCAAGAACTGGGACATTTTCAGCTTCCAAGAATTGTGTACAGATCCTTGCAACATGGGGCCGTGCATTATCTTGCTGAAACATGAGGTGATGTTCATGGATGTATGGCACAACAATGGGCCTCAGGATCTCATCACGGTATCTCTGTGCATTCAAAATGCCATCAATAAAATGCACCTGTGTTCTTCGTCCATAACAGATGCCTGCCCATACCATAACCCCACCACCACTATGGGCCACTCGATCCACAACATTGACATCAGCAAAGCGCTCACCCACACGATGCCACACACGCTGTCTGCCATCTGCCCTGAACAATGTAAACCGAGATTCATCCGTGAAGAGAACACCTCTCCAACGTGCCAGACGCCATCGAATGTGAGAATTTGCCCACTCAAGTCTGTTACGACGACGAGCTGGAGTCAGGTCAAGACCCCGATGAGGACGACGAGCATGCAGTTGAGCTTCCCTGACACGGTTTCTGACAGTTTGTGCAGAAACTGTTTGGTTATGCAAACCAATTGTTTCAGCAGCTGTCTGAGTGGCTGGTCTCAGACGATCTTGGAGGTGAACCTGCTGGATGTGGAGGTCCTGGGCTGGTGTGGTTACACGTGGTCTGCGGTTGTGAGGCCAGTTGGATGTACTGCCATATTCTCTGAAACGCCTTTGGAGACGGCTAATGGTGGAGAAATGAACATTCAATGCACGAGCAACAGATCTGGTTGACATTCCTGCTGTCAGCATGCCAATTGCACGCTCCCTCAATGCTTGTGGCATCTGTGGCATTTTGCTGTAAGACAAAACTGCACATTGCAGGGTGGCCTTTTATTGTGGGCAGTATAAGGTACACCTGTGCACTAATCATGATGTCAGATCAGCATCTTGATGTGGCACACCTGTGAGGTGGGATGGATTATCTCAGCAAAGCAGAAGTGCTCACTATCACACATTTAGACTGATTTGTGAACAATGTTTGAGAGAAATGGTAAATATTGTGTATCTGGAATGAATTTTAGATCTTTAAGTCCATCTCATGAAAAATGGGAGCAGAAACAAAGATGTTGCTTTTATATTTTTCTTGAGTGTACATTTTAAGATTGCATTGAATAGATGATGTAATACATAAACTATAAACGGTCCGTGTAACGCTTATCAGTTCTATTTTCTAAACACAAACGGACATTTGGAAAAACAGAAAAATTGATTCAAATTTTCAATTTTTCCTTTTTTTCACCTTGACAAATTAAAAAAATTGATTTTTAAACAGTTTTTCCAGTTTTCTGTTTTCATTCAGAGGATCAGAAATTTAGAAAATTGCAAAATTGCGAACAAATTGCATCTGGGCTCCAATTATTCAATAGTGCAATGATATTCTCTCCCTCGTTCCAATTAGTTCTATGACGTTGTGCCAGTTGTCGCAAAACTCCGCCCCTGAACGGCTATTGTCCAATCCTTGCTCAGCAACCGTAAATAAGAAGAACCTCCGTCAAACTTTGTGATTTTAGCAAGATTGTTAAACAGTGCGCTTATGGGACTTGTAAGTCTGACACAAGATATTCCAAATGTTTAGAGGGAGGGGTGGCTTTTTTTTCGCTTTTCCGAAGCCCAAAACTCAATTGGAAAGATGCAGACAATGGATCAAGCAGTGTGGGAGACCTCACTCACAGTGAAATCCTTTAAAAAAGATCAATAAGCATAAACATGTGCATGCAGCATAACTCAGTATGATCGCAAATGTCAAGGCTTACTGGTGGTGACCATAGCTGGCTTAGGATACAAGTTCCTCCTTACTCTGCCTGTTACACAGGTAGCTTGTGCGAGAAGTTTCTCTGTTCTCAAACACATCAAGACTTGATTAAGGAGCACACAGTCACAAAGACACCTGAAAGCATTCATGCTTATGACCACAGAGAAAGACATCCTCATGTCCCTTGACAATGACTTGGTCATAGACAGAGTTGCAGAAAAAAGCAACCTACTGAAGAAACTTCTTCTCCCCCAACACTGAGCTGTTAATATGCCACAGATCATTGCTGGTATAGTTTGAGGCAGTCACCTGCATATTGTTCAGCAGAGACATTTCAAGAGAGTTTTTATTTCTGTAAGTATTCAAGTTAACTGTGTAATCACACCCTCTTTACATTGTGATTTATCATAACTCATATCATTTGGTTTTGTTTTTTAGGCAGTATCCTCACCTGCATATTTTTCAGCAGACATTTATCCATTGTTGTTGTTTTATTCTGTTTATTATTATTCTGTTTTATTGCACAGGGTCCTTGAGTGACCTGAAAGGCGCTTCCAAATGAAATGTATTGGTCTGGCATGATGTTGTTATACAGTCCTGAGAAAGCTGTTTATTCAATGTGTGGAGGTGGATGAACATAGTTTGCACGGTATGCCTTACAGTAGTAATGTGAATTACACAACCGAGTCGATCTCCGTTAGCCATCTAGAGGCTAATGTGATGCTAACGTGTAAGAGTCGGTTCTGTAGATAAAGCTGCAAACCTTTCTTTTGGTTTTGTCAAGCTAGTGATTTATATTTTTGTTTGATTTTTTTCCTAAAAACACCTAATGATGTAGGCTGATTCTAGTGTCTAATCTCACTGTTTTTCCAATTACCCCGACCTCCCCCACAAACTGAATATCTAGCTGTAAGATCTTTACTTTAAATTATCCCGATTGTTACAGTCGAATTGTGAACTGAAACTGCTTGTTTGTTGTTTGGGCAAGCGATTCGGAAAGCAGCCACTGAAACATGCCTCTTATGAGCGACAGAGAGATTTGATTTTACGGCAGTGATGTTGCGCGACCAGCCTGAAGAGGGCGAAAGAGAGCAAATATTGTGAAAGTTGGCTTTAAGCAACAGTATTCAGTCTGTTGCATCATACCATGTGCGCCAACCTTCACTTCCCACATGCATAAATGGACCAAGACTTTGTCGCCATGTTCCATCAATGCATCACTTTAATAGATATTTACAACTGCAAACTGGGACAAAATGTTCACTAAGAGGTAGCCCTGATAAAAAGATTGTCAGTATTGGTCATATTACCTGTCAGTGGTCATAATGTCATGCTTGATCTCTCTATGTAAAGGTGAACTACTTTTTGGTACAAAAGATTAAAATTTAAGTTAAAGGTATGTCAAAAGGTTAAGAACAGACTAATAACTTAGATTTTAAAAAGTCTTTTTTATATCACCTCCCAAGGAACAGATTTACACAGCACATCTAATTATTGATTGCCTTAAAATGTCACATGCTTTAGAGAGTTACTAGCTATTATATGACTTGAGGTTGCAAAATGTGAAGTGCAGCAGGTCTAGGAATAAATATTTTACCTTTTTAATGCCACAGCACACTACCAGAACCAAAAAAGAATCTGTAACCAACTTATTATAGCTTTCCGTGAAATGCCACATGCTCTGCAGCCAAGGTGTGATCACATCAAGATTGGACAGCAAAACGTCAAGAGCTGTTGTGCAACAATTACCCGTGTAACTATTAAAAGTAGAACTGTTATTATGGCCCTGGTCCATTACACTTAATTGGGATTAATGCAGTTTTCTCCCTCTGTGGGGATTTCAACCTCCCAAATCTTAAGGTCTATCTGTGTTCGTAGCTCCATAAAACCCTTTCACTCACCTCTGAAAGGATTTTCCAGCTGCATTCTTCTACTTTTCTGGATGCTTCATTCAGAAGGTGCTTCAGGGCACCGCCTGTCATGGCTACAGCTGTTAGGAGGTGACATTTGATGTGCAGTTCCTTTGTGCTGAGGTTCAACATGTTTTTTTAAAAACTGGCTGAGCTTTTAGCAGTATGAGGAGGGGTCTTTTGAAATGAGACAAAGGAGGCCGGAGTGTAAAGACAGGTGGACACAGTTTCTCTCCAAACTTTGCTCTAAGACGCAGAGCTGATCTTTTTTTTTGCCCTCAGCAGGCATCTGTTGGTTTCCTCTGGGAAAAACCACAGCTGATATTTCCTTTGCACTGAAGGAAACCTTTTTCCATTTCAAAGTCTCAAAGCTGGACAGAGTTTAAGCATTAGAAATGTGATATGTCTCACAGTGACCTTCTCAAAGTCTGGACAGGTAGTCAAGGCTAGAGGGTGACCTTTGTGCAGCTGCTTTTAAGTTAGTTTTCCGATTTCTAGAGCATTTTAAAATTTGTTTCATGTTTGACCCTTTGCTCCTTAAACATGTTGTTTTTGCAATCTTGATCATATTTGTCTGTGTTTTGTTTTTAATTTGCTTTATAACAGTTCTTGATTTCTTTCAGATTTAGAATTTTCTCTTCTTTCTGCTTTTAATCCCAGTATTTATGCCAATGGTTCCCATGTGGGGGGCGCAGATCCATTGGAAGGGGGGCGCTGTATGAATAAAAACAAAAAGCTTGGGTAATGCTAACATAATGGACAGATTATTGACTCCCTCAAAAGAGCAAAGCAGAAGATAAAATGTCACCAATGTGCTTCTAAACCAGCATTCTTTCATGCCAAAGACTAGAAAATATGACAAAATATTTCTTATCTTTGGTTTTGTTAGAGCAAACACCTGTAAATGCTCAACTGAGCTCATATAAAGCGTGGTACTGAGTGGCACAGTGTAAAAAGACACAAGCAATTGCAGAGGATTTAATACTTTCCCACACAGTCCTGCACAGGTCCAATTTTACCAGCCCCCACCCGTTATAATTTTCCCACCCTACTCGGCACCTCTGATTCTGTCCTGATCAAATCTGGATCTGCGCCGGCCTACTGATTTAAAACCCGTGACCCGACCAGAGACCCGGACCCACTGATTATATGTAACTCTGATTATATGTAGTTATATGTGATTATATGCAACTCTTTGAAAAGGATTCATTTTCAGCAGAGTTTGCTCTTAACATATGGGGTGCATAGACTTTTTCATTGACCAAAGTTTTGACTGTCAAAAATCCCATCATAATCTATTTTTACCCATCAAATTTTAAAATAATGACACATTCACTAGTATTTGTTGACTTATGTTAAATAATATTCACTACGAACAAGCTGAACAAAGAATCCCCATTGTGCCATCAGACGTCGAGCAGATGAATACATGTATTAATTATTTTTACATGCTGTGGCCTGAACGCAGAGTTTCGCAACTTCCTCCTGGTCCATGGACGAGAATTGCGCACAAGCTTGTACGTAATGAAGTCTTAGTCCGAAACTAGAATCACAAGCGGCACTTCTCTCTGAACAAGGGCTTTCCTGATTGCTTCAGCGGGAGGAAATCCACCTCGGTCTGTGTCCTGTGCAGCTATGCGCTCTGAAGCCTACATAACTCTCCAAGGAGTTGCCTTCAGTGTCCCTAAACTCAATTACTTGAAGCATTCAGTCAAAACTGCTTAGGAATGGTTTAAATCTATGCTTAACAATGTGTTAGAATTGCCCAGCTAAAGTCCAGATTTAAATACTGTCAAGAATCTTTGGCACAACTTTAAAATGTATGTTACCTGGTGCCCTGCATCCAAACTGATTGAGCCTGAACTGTTTGGCCAATAAGAATTGGCAAATATGCAAAGCTATACAAGTTCCACTGAAATACCTGCTGCAGTTATTGTAGTGAAATGTGGTTTAAGTACTGACTAGAGCCGATTGTAAGCTACACTTTTCAGATTGTTTTGGTAAATAAATTTTAAAAACCATGTCTTCTTTTCTTCCACTTCACAATTATGCTGTTTTTCAAGTTCATCTGTCGAATAAAATCCATGTAAACAAAGTTAAAGTCTGTGGTTGTAGCACAAGATAACACTGAAAAGTTAAAGGGGTATGAATACTTTAGCAAGCCACCCTTTAGGGTCCTTTTAAAAATTGACATGCAAATTTAATGACCCACCGACTGATAGATTGTATTTATATATTACATTTAATTTGAAACATTTAGACTGCACAATAAGGTAAGGTATGTATTTAAACTATTTGGAAGGAAATCTGAGTAGATTAAAAACATTACAAATTTAATAATTCAAGAAACCACGTAATCCTTCAAGAACAAGATCAGTTCAGTAAATACCAAGTTTCATTTAACAATTATACAATGTTATTAATCAATAGCTTTTCAATAAACAACAATTTCACCATAATTTATTTTAGCTTTAGTTCTTAAAAAACATATTTTCTTTTTTTTCCTTTCAGGTTGTGATTTAAAAAAAATGTAAGGATATTGGATCTTTGCTGTATGACAACCCCTTTAATTATTTCTGAGATCAGAACACTGCGATGTGTTGTCTCTTTTGACAGATAGGTGTCAGAGAAAACCTGTCAGAGCTCCAGATGCATTCAACAACTGTTTACTTTATGATAACAAAATTGGTGTTAATTTAATTTCATTGCATGCTTATAAATCTTCACACAACTTTAAATGTGTCTTGATAGTCAAACACTAATTCACTGTGTCATCATAGTTTTTAAATCAGAGACATACATATTTTTATTGAATAAAAATACATCATATATAACGTTCTAAACTCAATTTTGCTTCTCTCAGGAAAATAATTACTTTTCTTCTTTTTTTTACCTCTTCACACACTTTTCTAATACTTATACATCTCTGGTCTCTAGGGTGATTTGGCTGTTTGTCAAGCTGGTCATGTAGCAGGTTGCTATGAAGGGTGTGTTGTCATCCACACTATATTTGGACTCCACGTTGGTTGTCTCTGAGTGTGAGAGGTGGGTGGAAATGAAGAGACAGCTCAACCATGTGTTGGCTCTGTGTGTGTGCCTGAGTCTTTTTATTTTCTTTCTATCTTTTGTGGTTTGCACAAATGTTGGAGAAGTGTTATGTAGGGCTATCCTGATTTCTTGATGCAAAAGACAGAGATGCAGTTAAGTCAGAGAGCAGCTGATGGAAACATAAACACTCCACAATAGAGAGACATTCCTGGGGGATTCTTGGAAAGCTTTTAGTGCCTAACAGATGGATGGCAACTTATAGCTATCTCTGATTGGTTGAGCATTTTAGGAGTAAGACAACTGGACAAATAAAGTGGAAGACAGTGACACCTAAGCACCATCATTCCAAGAATTTGACTCCAGTTTTCTGTAACCTATCAGCTCAAAGCACCAATTAAAGGATGCACTTAATGTTTTAGTTATATCTTTCTTTCCATTGCATGTCAGGACATTTTATGTTGCACACTTTTGTTTCTTTTTTTTTGCGAAACCAAGAAATGAGAGAGCAGTTACTGTCTGAAGGTTTCTGGGGTCTGGCTGTGCATTTAAAAAAACAGTGTGTGTTAAAACGCAATCAATAAGCAATTGTGAATCACTGAAAACAGATGTCAATGCAGTGTTAACAGAATTAGTTTTTCTAAAATTTAATTTCAAGTTTCATCATAAATGAAAAACATTCTGTTCATTCTCAGCTAGTAAAAAGACAGATGTTTTTTTCAAGATATGAAATCAAAAACTTAAGTCAGTCCTGTGCAATAACTATCCAATCCAACTTTACTGCTGTCAATGTGTTTGCATTCTGTATATTTCATTGGACATTTTGTTTTCCTATGAGAACAGTCTTGCAGAAAAATGTCCAATTTTCTTGACTTAAGCATCCTTAAATTTGCCAAAGAGGTTATACTAAGTTATGTTTGGTTGGCTGCAATGGACTGGTGACATATCCAGGTTGTACCCTGTCTTTTGCCCCGTGACTGGTGGAGATAGGCACCGACCCCCCCCCCCCCCCAACCCTGCAGAGAGAGAGAGAGAGAGAGAGAGAGAGAGAGAGAGAGAGAGAGAGAGAGAGAGAGAGAGAGAGAGAGAGAGAGAGAGAGAGAGAGAGAGAGAGAGAGAGAGAGAGAGAGACTATTGTTACTTCAGCCCTCATCAAGGATGTAAATTCTCATTAGATGTGCTCTGGCTGCTGAAGGAGGAGCAGCCTCTGCCAACCTCTCCTGACCTCTAGCATTATTCTCTTTTCTTATTTTCATTTCTTAGCTTTTTTCTTAGTTACTTTATACACCCAGCCTCTGGAGTCACTGTATTAGACCTGATATCTTTCTTGGATTTCTTTCTGAAGGACTGTGGATTAACAAAATGGCATTTTGCTCATCTGAGGACTTTGAGAAACTGCTCCAGAGAATTGAAACAATTGAGAACAATATTACACCATCTTCAAATAAATTTTGATCTAAACACTGGATATGGAAATGAGACAACTTTACCGGTGAGTACAAGCAGGGAGGAAGAACCTGGCAGCCCAGTGTTACCTCAGTCTAACAGTCTTGCACAGAAGCCACAGAGCAACGCTACTCCTCCAGCCAAAAAGCGTTTAATGGGTAGAACACCCCATTCCCAATTCAACGAAGACTGGCCTGCTTTAAAGCTGAATCTACACCTGCTTTCTCTGCTCCCAGGAAGAAGAAACAGAAGAACCCACAACCCAAAGCAAGAGATATCACTCCCCTTGGAATACCGCTGAAAAACAGAATCAATTCAATTCAGTTTATTTATATAGGGCAGATTCACAACAGATGTCATCTCAAGGCACTTAACAAGAAGTCATTTCAATACATTTATACAAACATTCCAATCAGTTAAAAAGTTTCCTATTCAAGGAATCCCAGCAGATTGTGTCAGTCATTGGCGTGAGGTTGGGCCCCGTTGATGCAGACTTGCCAACCACAGCATTCCCTCACCAGGAGAAATCCATCCTCATAAAGCGGACAGATAAGAAAGCAAGACCCCCCCCCCACCACCAAAAGTTCTCATCATACATGATGCATTAATTAATGGTTATCGAAGATTTTAGTAGCCAGAACACTAGCGTTATCAGCTGCCCCAAGAAGAAAATGAGAGAAATATCAGAAAAAATCCAGACAATTTTAGAACAACACCTTAAGCTGGAAAAGCTTGTTATCCATGCAGGTTCAAATAATGTAGCCAAAAAGCAATCTGAAGTTCTCAAATCAGACTTCTCTGATCTGCTACAGAGACTTGGTGGACTTAACATAAACATATTTATCAGCGGACCAATCCCTGAAGGAAATAATGAAAAGTACAGTAGACTTTGCATGCTCCATAAATGGTTGAAGAGAAAATCTGTTGAAAAATGAATCCCATTTATTAATAAATTTAAAATATTTGGATGTGCAAAGGACTTGTTCTAGTCAAATGAGCGTTATTTAATTAGAGCTGGACTGAGGCTCTTGACCTCAAATATTTTCTGTTATCTGAATAAACACCCAAGAACTGACCTCGGAGCACGGCCTGTGGATACTATCAGAGAACAAACATTACCCGGCACAGACAAAGTGAAGATTACATCATCCCAGACAGCTGTACAGACTGATAGAGAACAAACAGTTCCAGCAAGTATTCGAATGTCATCAGACTCATCGACACCTAATGACTCTCTGTTTAGAGATTTCTCAGATAAAGTGAAAGCACAAATTACAATTGGATAACAACTAACACCGAAACTTAGACTACATCAGGCCTCTGGGACTAACATTGGATGTACTCTGCCCATGCCTGAATTGGTAATCACGGACATCTTATGTGGAAGGGAACCAGACAGGAATCCCACTCCCATTGTCTTCCAGAAGTTGTCTGGCCACCCCGAAAAAATTATTCAAGCCATTATTAGGAAGAGAAAACAAAAAATTAAGGAATCCTCCAGGGACAGTAGCCCCTGAACTAAATTCAACCTGGGCCTGTAATGAATTTGCCAGCTTTTTCACGGAAAAGATTCTAACAATTAGACGGTTTGTCTGTACTGCAGCACCGAACCCACTACCAATGCTATATCCAACTAACCCCAATGTAGAAAAAATGTCTGAATTCCATGAATTAAATAAAAACAAAAACCTAGAAGAAATCATTAACCAATTAAGCTCCTCCTCTTGCTGTCTTGATATCCTACCCACAGCCTTCCTTAAGAAAGTCTTCCCTGTCATTGTGTCTGATCTGATTCAAATAGTTAACTTGTCCCTCCTGTCAGGTGTCTTCCCCCAGGCTTTAAAAATAGCAGTTATTAAACCACAGCTAAAAAAGAGTAATATGGACAGCGTGTTAATGCAGAACTACAGGTCAATCTCTAATCTTCCATTCATCAGTAAAATTATTGAAAAAGCTGTGTTTCAGCTGTTAAATAGCTTCATAAATATATGTCGGGATGTGGAATATCAGGAGTGTAGCATCATGCTGTTTACAGAAACATGGCTGAACTCATTGTCCCCGGACTCTCACGCTTTTCTGGATGGATTTTATTTGTTGCGGGCTGACAGGACACAGGATTGCGGTAAGGGGTAAGGCGGAGGGCTGGCTGTGTTTGTAAATAATAGATGGTGTAACCATGGACAACTAACTGTTAAAGAACAACACTGCTGCAAGGACATTTAACTGTTAGCCGTTAGCATGAGCCCGTATTATCTTCCACGTACGCCCCCCCCCCTCTGCTAATGGTGACACAGCCTGCGATGTCCTGCACTCAGCAATACTGGATTTATTTTATGCCAACACCAAGGAGGCATACAACCCAACACCCCTCCCTCTCCTAGGAAGATCAGACCACAACCTGGTTCATCTCCAGCCTCTGTATGAACCCCTCGTGCACAGGCAACCGGTTGTGACCCGCACAGTGAAAAGATGGTCCAAGGAGACTGAAGAAGCTCTGAGGGACTGTTTTGAGACAACTGTGTGGGAGGAACTCTGTGACCCTCATGGGGAAGACATTGTCAGGCTCATTAACTGCATCACAGATTACATAAACATCTGTGAGGAGAACACTGTACCTACCAGGACAGTACGGTGCTTCTCCAACAATAAACCCTGGATTAATGCTTAAGGAGAAGAAGAGGGCATTTAGGTCTAGAAAAAATGAGGAGATAGAGACTGTGCAGAGGGAGTTGAGGTGGAAGATCAGAGAGGCAAAGAGCAGATACAGGAAGAGGATGGAGGAGCAGCCCCCCTGCAGCACATACATGTTATAAAAAACTTCATGCTACTCCATGAGCTAACATTCACAAACTGTGGCAATAGGTCATTTGAAGATGACTGGGGGCCATATTTATCAAATCCTTCTCATCAGCTAGTGTGTCCAAGACAAGAACACATGATGGAGAAAACAATAGTAGGCCTATAATGTTTATCCTATCCTTTTTCTTGGATCGTTTAATTTGTTCCTGTAAATGTGTTCTTTAGCAGTTAAATTAACAGTTGACAAATGTTAAAAATACTAAAATTAACTCTCCAACAATATATTTAATAAATCAGTCACTTATTAGCCTCACTACTACTAGCCTATACAATTATCAGTTCAGAAATACGCCCAAAAATAGCATCCGCAGTAGTAGTGAGCAGTAATAAATCTGCTAGCCCTAATTACTTACGCCAGTTAGTTAGCTGATATCAGATCTTCTGTTCCTTCTGTATCTCTGGTCTGTCTTCTCAAACCCCCAGATGGTCGTGGCAGATGGCCGCTCCTACTGAGCCTGGTTCTGTTGGAGGTTTCTTCCTGTTAAAGGGGAGTTTTTCCCTCTCCACCGTCGCTACATGCTTGCTCAGTATGAGGGATTGCTGAAGGATTGCTGTGGTTGGAAAGTCTGCATCAACGGGGCCCAACCTCACGCCAATAACTGACGCAATCTGCTGGGATTCCTTAAATAGGAAACTTTTTAACTGATTGGAATGTTTGTATAAATGTATTGAAATGACTTCTTGTTAAGTGCCTTGAGATGACATCTGTTGTGAATTGGCGCTATATAAATAAACTGAATTGAATTGAATTGAATTAAATTAACAAGTCCTAACATTACACAAAATAAACCTCTCCAAAGTTATACATCAAATAAATAGCATAGCTAGCATATTCGAGCAACGTTAATACTCACCTTCAAACGTACGGTCCTTATTTCGCTCATGATATTTAGGTTTTCCGACGTGTCCTCATTGTTTACATCAGCTGATGTTCTGAGACGAACCGCTTAAAAAAATAAAATCTTGATTTACAATTGTAGCAACAACAACATTTCAGTCTTTCCAGCTCACATTCGTTATAACAATAACGTATCCCATGAGAAATATAGTTATAGTGACATATTATTTGTTAAACATTTCTGAATAGATGTTCATTACTGATATACATTTCTTGTTTGTAATTCAATTAAGAGACTTAAAATAATAATCCACCTCTATCAAAAATAACTCAAATGATGGTGAAGAATTCTGAAATTTACATTTATGGATATGAAACTTCCCTTACAAAATATAAAGGTTTACTATAGTACATAATTTATTTTCTTTGAAGTCAAAACAATTGAAAATGTTCTTCCCCTCAATGATGATTTTGTGTTTTTTTTTGTCTTTGATCTATGGTTAATAAAAAATATTGCAAGAATTACGAGTGCCAACAAACAAAATCTGATAAAGACAAAGCTAAAAAATGTAAAAGATCCAGGGGTTCCCTCAAAGGAAATCATCATTTTCAAAAACTAAAGCAGATACACGGTGTCAGCCCACCACCTGTGTAATCGAATCTACAGACTACAGAGGCTTGCACTTCTGCGCCTCCTGGTGGATAGATTCACGATTTCAGAAATTGAATGACCGCTTGGAACAGGGGTGTTTCCACTCGCTACGTCAAGACAAGGGGCGTAATGACGTATGTTGCTGCCGAATTTTTTAAGCTGATAGTAACGCGATCATAACGCGACAATACTGCGCTGATACTGCAGGAGTATCAGCTGAAAAAGGCGGACATTTTTCATACCCACATCTGTATTTGTGTATGCTTCTTGCTTCATGGCTGTTTTTACTTTATATGCTTTGTCTGTGTTTTACTGCTCTTTTTATCTTACCCCTTAATCATGTAAAGCTAGAATTACCTTGTTGTTGAAAGTGTGCTATGCAAATAAAATTGCATTGCCTTGCCTTGCCATTAATATTCTTATATTTCATCCATGAATGCAAAATTTTTGCGACTAAAGTCTCTCTACTTCTTTCTTTATAAAAAAATTCATAAAACAGATGTTTTTCATTTGTTAGTTGGCAGTTTTATTTTTTGAGCCAAAATATTTTAAAGGATTTTGAAGAATATTTTTTCCCTTAGCTCCACATATGCGAACGATTAAATTTAGGCCACATAAACAAAAAATGCTCTTTAAATGAGGGGGAATCATGAAAATGTAAATTTCCTCCAAAATATACATTCTGGTTTGTATGTTTAATTGTATTAACACAGTCAAGGTGAAGCCTTTACAAAACTAAAATTTAAAAATGTGTCCCGGAACCCCCTAGGGGATAGGCAAAGTAGGTGTTCTCATAATGTATGCGAGTATGTGAAAGGCACTACTGGGTGCAGCCTTGAAAATTGAAGCAATGCGTACTCATAAGGCACCTGTCACAAAAAAATCTGTGAAGAACCTTCTTCCTTCAGAATCCCCTGGAGCAAACATTAGGCTGGTGGAGATTTGTGTGGTTGTATTCAGCTGTGGTAATGGTCATAGCTGGAGCTCTGGTTATTAAATACTGTGAGGTATAGATCGAAGAATGAAGTTCAGTAATGCTCTCACAGAAAATATACAGTAATTTTCAAAATATTGAGCGCACCTGAATATGAGCCGCACCAGCTAAATTTGAAAAGAAAAAATAAATTTTTTTTCATATATAGGGCACACCTGTTTTGCAGTAAAACACAACTCCACATTGCCTGATAAAAGTCAGTGAATTTTGCAGGTTGCAGTTTTTTAATGATTTGTATTGGTAACCTTTAGGAATTTATAGTTTTGGCATCTAAAGCAGACATGTACCAACTTTTGAAAAATAAAAAACAGAAACTAAACCCTTACAAAAACATATATATGTTACTCCATATAGTAATGATATTTTATTGGAATCCTAGTTAAACATATAAAAAAAATATTAAGCAGCTTTCTGAATATCTGTTTTTCTTTTTTTTTCAGCTGATGCTACAAAGTGGGAAGGTTTTGAGGTTTAACCCTAATTCAAGGTTTTCTTTGTAAAGAAAACATCTTCTGCCCTCGCATTTGTGTCCTTGGAGCAATGCAAAGACATGCATCTCAAATGATTGAGTGGTTTCTAAGCTGGCATAATTGAGAGAATCTCCTTTTTTCTTATTCTTTTATCTCATTCTGACCAACCAAACCAATTAGGTTTCCACTTGTAGACCACTGCTGTGAAGCAACCACAGAACCAGTTACTCTTTAGCTAAGAGGCACACTTCAACCTTAGCAGAATTTTTACATGCCTGTCAGGTTGGTTCTTTGTTCTCTGGAGGAGCATAACTTCAATCCTGGTACACCTCTCTGAACAGGAATGGGGACACATCTTTTTTCAATAATACCGTAATTTTCGGACTATTGAGCACACCTGAATATAAGCTGCAACAGCTAGATTTGAAAAGAAAATACAATTTGTACATATATAGGGCAGACCTGAATATAAAACGCACATTTTCATGTAACATGAGATAAATACACAGAAGACGGTACACGGAAGATTTTTTTATTACCTCTGCCAAGAGGTAAGGTTTTCTTGCCCATCTGTCTGTCTGTTTGTTTTTCTGTCTGTTAGAAACATAAATCACAAAGTTATGGATGGATTTTGATGACATTTTCAGGGAATGTCCGCACTGGGACCAGGAACAACTGATTAAATATTGGGGTTGATCTGACATGAAGCGGCTCCCCTCACACAGGAGCCCTGAATTTCCACTTTCCGCTGGAAGAGCACAGCCATGCATCTCATTAACAGGCATTTTGTTGGAAAAGTACTGAAAGGTAGAATTATATATCAACATGGGGATGGGGGGAATGAGTGGTCCTGGTGGAGGTCTGAGTGCTTTTCTAGTGCTTTTCTTGTTTAAATTTTTCAATTTATTTTGGAACTATTTTTTCAAACTCTACCTGAAAATCGGCAGCACAGCACCGACATAACATGACAGTCTGGTTAGAAAATAAAACATACTTTAGCTTTCCAGAAAAGTTATTGGTCTCTATCTTCATCATCCTCTTCCTCATTAAAGCCACTGAAGTTGTCGTCTTCTTCAGTGTCTTTATGTCCTCTGAAAGCTTTTGTAGTCTTTTTACATGACTCAGTTCTTCCTGCTGCCTCTTCCAATGTCTCACCATCGATCCATTGATGTCAAGCTTATGTGCAGTAGCTCTATTTCCTTTGTGATGGGCAGCTCGATTGTCTTAAACTTAAAACCTGCATTTCTTCGTGTGTTTTCCATTATGAGGGTGCGTGGATTAAAACTACCGGTAGTGTCTTCTTTGGCGCATAATCTTTCCCCACATGTCTGCTAAGCAATAATATGCTTTGCTTAGAATGGAAATGTGTCTGTTTGTAATTTGCAATGCATTTAAACATCTGTGGGTCCAACTCTAAAACTCTAAACTTACAGTCAGTGTTGTGCACGGTCTGAAGGCTGAACACAATTTAGCATTGTTGAAACATGCTGGATTTCCCTTAAAGAAATCTTAGAGTTACAGTTATACAGTTATACCTACATTCTTTGCTGCTGTTTTTGTAACAGTTGGTGAACTAACCGCTAATATCAGTTTAACGACAGTTTGCAATTTGAGCTCTGTAACCATCTTTTTTATATTAGTAAAACTGTCTTTTGCAGCTTTACTAAGTACAATTTTTCAAAACTACTCATGCCTGGAAGGCCAACAGAAATGTTTGAAAAGTTGTTTAGTTTTCTCTTTAGTTATTAAAAGGAATCCGCTCCAATCTTCATATGCAGGTCAAAGATGAACAAAATTAGCCACAAGATTTCTATCAGTACATCTCACTGTGTGTATTTTTTAGAAGATATTTTATTTAGCCATTTCCTTTAACCTTGTCCAGTGTAATACAAAAAGATGTTTAACAAAAAGTTTTAGCATGTAAACAGCGAGTGACTGTCAAAAAGAAACCAATTTTACTAATGAGCCCTACTAAGCGATGCAAATCTATATTGTAGCCTATGACTGTAAAGTTACATGATGGATGAGTGTGAAGGATAAAAGGACATAAAGCTTGACTCTAGTAAACATCTTTATTGCTTAAGATAAATATTTTGGGATTGAATGTACCCCAAAAAACACTAGAAAGGCCAATTTGCATAAATGCATATCCTCAGTTTCCTGCTTCATTGTGATTCAACCCTGCACAGTAAATAATACCAGTCAGACATGATGTGCTGCACTGTTTTTCTCTGCTTGTTATGATGCAGATTTTATTCTTGTTTGTTGAAATTTGATTGAACTGTGCTCTGGCTGCTTGAACTAAATTTTGAGCTTAGGGAAGGTTGTTTCTACTCTTAGCCGAGGAGACACATCCAAGCTGATAAGTGAAATGCAGACTCTGCACCAAGAGACAGCTGGACTCACAGTCATAGGATATGTTTCTCCTTCATCCCCTTTTGATATAAAGAAGCACATATCGTCTTGGTGGGTGACCAATAATGTGCAGTTTAAAGATAGCAACACCTCAGAAATTCTCTTTCCTCTTCCTGTAATATGGTGATTTCAACATGAAAGCAACGTTTTCCCAAGCTTTAATGCATTTTGCAGAAACTTCTTCAAACAAATAAACTTTACACAAACGATTTAATCCAAATAGGTTTTTCCTCGTGGTTATTAGTAGCAATGGATTAAAAGAGGGTATACAGCTCAATTACACCCTAGTGTTAGACAGGATGACGACATCCCTCATAGCACTTTTCATGCCTATGTTTGACTTTTATCTAATCTTGAAAGGCTTTAACGCTTCACTTTGTAGTGGGACTTCACTTCAACTCGAAACTCAAAAGCACTGAGGGAATTTCAGCTTTCACAAGTCATCGTTGTATCATATACACTTTATTGTGGGAGACTACCACAGCTCAAAAGTACCTTTATCCCACAATTTGCCCACATTTTAACATATCAGTTCTTATTGTGTCACTGCAGCCGTTTGTGTAGAGATGTGATACTCAAAATTGCATGTCAAGCCGTTGAATGTATGAGACCGAGATGATTTGTTGAATTGTCTTTTAAAGGCCCAAATCAGATTGGATCCTATAAAGATACTGTTACAGCTGAGGTTTATCTCATGATGTATAAGTAATGCATTATATTAATAAAGCTGTAAATTCACCAATGCTTGCCCAGCCATTGATGTTTTGAGTACATTTCCAGATGCATGGTGCAAAGTGGTGTCAAAAAAACTAAAACTAACAGATCTTAGAAGGGGCGAAAAATTACCAATTTGACTGACTGGCTCAATGTTTTTATTGTTGTTAAGTAGATGTGAGGTGAGAGATGGTTTGCAGTGCTTTATTACAGGCAGTGACATTGTAATTATGTGATAACATTAGGGGAATGTGACTGGATTTAGTGGTAGATTTATGAAAGACCAAGGGAACCTAATGAGGGATTTGTCTATGCAGCTCTACTTTATAACCATTTTGTTTAGATTTTTTAAAAAGCTTGAAGTTGTTTTACAGTTTCTTGGTTGTTAGGTAAGTTGAGTCCATATACTGGAGCCACTAAAAATCCGTTTTCTTTCCCATAGTGGTCCAGAATTTGTTGGACATATCAGAGCTTGGATTCCTCACTCAGCAGATTTATTTTAAACTATTTATGAAGCACACTTCTTCCTTTAATCATTTGCACATTTGGAGTTTTTGTGTGGTGCTATTTTGGAACTAGAAACTATTTACATAACCTTCGCACTACTGTGACTGTAGTCTTTTTGTAATTACTCTGAAGCTTGAAGCCGCCAAGATTCATTACTTAAACTCTGAACTGAATTTGCCTTTTTGGCAGTTTGTCTTGACAGTTTTATTGTCAGTTATTACAAGCACATATATAAGTTTTGGGTGTTTTGGTGAGTTAGTGAGAAAGTATGTGTTTAAGAGGGAGGGAACATATGACTGTGTCTGTATGTCTTTGTCTGCCTGTCAGGTTGGGTCTTGGGCTGCCCTCTCGCCTGGAGCACCTCAGGCCTTACATTTAATGGGGGGCCTATTTCCCTTCTGTCACTCCCCTGCATACTGGTGCGTCGGTGGTCAATCCGGTTCGGACCTGGTGCGCGCCTGGGGGGGCCTGTGTGTCGGCCGGCCGATGCACTGGGCCGATATCTTCCTTTGGTTGGTTGGGGCACCTCTTTTAGGGGTGCCAGGTTTGGGATAGTTGGGTGGTGCCTGCTCGGTGGCTCGGCGGGATACGGATCCAGCGTCTCTGCTTTTTCAATCACCTGTTCTGTGCGCACCGTGCATGGTCGGTTCATTGGCGGGTTGGACCGGCCCTGGCCTTTGTTGGATGCCTGGTCTCGGCGCTCTGCGTTGCGTGCGATCAGGACTCGGGAGCTGGTACAACTTGGTGTCCAGGTGCTGGCTGAGCTCGGCCTGGGGAAGCCGTCCGTCCGCTGCGGCTATCGGTGGGGCGCCCTGACGTGGGGCAGGGCGCTGGGATGTTGGTGGTGGGGATTGGCTCGGGGTGGTGGTGGCGCGTGGCGGCCGGCCGCGGCCCCTGCAGTGCCGGGGGCCCCTCGTCGGCCGGTCCCTTGTCGGGTCCCTGCTGGGGGGTGGGGTGCCCCCATGAGCTCGTCACTGCTGCCCCCCGGGCCCCTGCATAGTAGCCGCTGGACGTTCCCCTGGGGTTCTCTTTTGCTCCTCTCTTGGGGGATGCGGTCGGCCCCGCCCGGGTCTGCCTGGGGCTCTGAGGGTCCTTTGGACGTCTTGGCTCCAAACTCTTGCATGTCTGCATGGATTCCTGGGAGACGGATTGATGCCTGCTCACTCCAGCTATCGAACACTCTTATGGAGAAACCTTATATGCACCAGCATGCTCACACACACACATAGATGTGGGGTCTCTGGTGATTACAGATATATTCTTGGGCTGAGGTTATCATTACTAGAGCTTGATTAATCGGTACCATGAGTTTTTCTGTGACATTGTTGTTGTATTTTTATATCCATTTTTGTGTGGTGTGGTTGTTTAGTTCTTAGTTCACGATGTTTGGTTTGTTTTGTCGATGTTCCTTTTTCCTTTTTTGTTTTGTTTTGTTTTTTCCCCTCTCTTTGCCGTCCTTTGGGTATGGAGGCAGACTTTAATGGTTTCCTGTGTTTTTTTGTTCCCATTCCTCTCTTGTATTTTCAACTCACCCTCTCTCATGACTTTTTGTTTCCTACCTCTCTTCTTCATCTTCTTTCTTTCTTCCCCTTAATTTTCCGTCACCGGGTCCATAACATCAGGAAATAAAAACCCCAGCGAAGAAAGAAAGAGAAAAAAAAGAAAAAAGAAAAAGAAGGAAAAAAACAAAAAAAAACACATATATAAGTTAATGAATGATATATGTCCCTTCTGTTAAAGCCTTGAAACTTGCAAATGTTATTTTATAATGTCCTCAAGCAGACTAACAAATAGGCAAGGCAAGGCAAAGCAATGCAATTTTATTTGTATAGCACACTTTCAACAACAGGGTAATTCAAGGTGCTTTACATGATTTGGTGATTTTAAAAAAAGAGAAAAACATAAGAAATAACAGAATATAACATTGAAAATTAAAGTCAATAAAGTAAGAGAAACATCAGTAAAACAAGAGAGCAACACATTTGATACATATGACAATCATTTACTTACTTACTTACTTACTTACTTACTTACTTTAAACAGATGAGTTTTTAGTCTCGATTTAAAGCAGTGCAGGGTTTCAGCAGCTCTGCACTTGTCAGGAAGCCTGTTCCAGAAACGGGGAGCATAGAAACTGAAAGAGTCTAGGGATGTTCAGTAGGCTAGAGTTGGAGGACCTGAGTGGTCTCGGTGGTTGGTACAGTGACAACAGGTCTTCAACATATTTTGGTGCTAAGCCATTTAATGATTTATAAACAAGTATGAGTATTTTGAAATATATTCTCTGAGCTACAGGGAGCCAGTGTAAAGACTGTAGAACTGGGGTGATGTGCTCTACTTTCCTAGTCCTAGTGAGTACGCGAGCAGCGGCGTTCTGGATCAGCTGCAGGTGTCTGATTGTCTTATTAGACAGACCTGTAAGGATGCTGTTGCAGTAATCAATCCTACTAAAGATAAATGCATGAATGAGTTTTTGGAGGTCCTGTTGCAACATTAGTCCTTTAATTCTAGAAATGTTCTTCCGGTGATAGAAGGCTTACCTTGTTATTGCCTTTATGTGACCTTGGAGGTTCAGGTCTGAGTCCACCTAGATTTCGGGCCTGATCAGTAGTTTCTAGCTGTATTAATTGAAGCTGTGTGCTCACTCTTTCCTCTTTAGGTCCAAAAATAATTACTTCAGTTTTGTTTCTGTTCAGGTGGAGAAAGTTATGGCACATCCATCCATTTATTTGGTCGATGCATTGATTTAGGGTTTGAATAGGTTCAAAGTCACCTGGTGACATTGTAATGTAAAGCTGAGTATCATCCGCGTAGTTGTGGTTGTTAATGTTATTGGTTGCTATAATCTGGCCTAGTGGGAGCATGTAGATATTAAATAGGAGAGGCCCTAAGATGGAGCCCTGGGGCACCCCACTTGGGATTTCTGTTCGTTCTGATGAAAAGTTTCCAATTGAAACAAAGAAGTCTCTGTTCTTTAGGTAGGACTCAAGCCAGCCAAGTACTTTACCAGATAGTCCAACCCAGCTCTCCAGTCGTTCTAATAGGTTTTTGTGATCAACAGCGTCAAATGCTGCACTAAGGTCCAACAGAACCAGCACTGTGGTTCTACCACAGCCTGTATTTATGCAGATGTCATTGAATACTTTGACAGGGCAGTCTCAGTGCTGTGGTGAGCACGGAAACCAGACTGAAAAACATCAAAACGGTTGGTCATTGTTTGGAAGCTATTTAATTGGTGAAACAGGTTTTTCAATAATCTTACTGAGGAATGGAAGATTCGAGATCAGCCTCTAGTTCTGCATTAACATATTGTCCAGATTCTTCTTCTTTAGTAGCGGTTTAATAACGGCTGTCTTCAAAGCCTGGGGGAAGACCTGATAGCAGGGATGAGTTAACAATTTGAACCAGATCAGACCCAATGACAAGAAGAACTTTCTTTAGAAAAGCTGTGAGTAGGATATCAAGGCTTCAAGAGGAAGAGCTTAATTGGATAATTCAAGGTTTTTTGGTTTAATGCATGGAATTCAGACATTTTCTCCACGTTGGTGTTGATTTGGGATGGCATTGGTAGTGGGTTCAGTATTGAGGTACAGATTGACCCTCTAATTGTTATAATCTTTTCAGTCAAAAAGCTGGCAAATTCATTGCAGGCCCTGGTCGAATTTAGTTCAGGGGCTACTGTCACTAAGGGATTACTTAGTCTTTCCACTGTTGCAAATAAAGTCCACGGGTTATTAATGTTTCTGTTGATGATTTCAGAAAAGAAGGATTCCCTTGCATCTTTAGAGTTGATATCTGTTCAGTCTCTTTTTGTAGATCTTACAGTCAACCTGGAGTCGAGTTTTCCGCCACTTTCTTTCGGCTCGTCGACATTCCCTTTTTTCACTACGTACCAGTGGGTCATTAGTCCACTGAGACTTTTTTCTACCTGAGACTACTTTCACTTTAGTTGGAGCAATGGAATCAGTAATGGCTGAGATTTTCCCGTAGAAAATTGTCTACCAGCTTGTTTACTGGGTTTGAGTTGGGAGATGAGAGGGATGCGGTGGGAGGGTAAATAAGTTTAAAAGTTTCAACTGAACTGACCCTTAGAAAGCGCTTTTTTATATTGATCTTACTGTGGCTGGATAATTTAGCAGAGATGGTACTTTCAAAGAAAACACAGAAATGGTCAGATAATGCAATATCAATTACCGAGATGTTGGATACATTTCAACCTTTGCTGATAATTAAGTCTAGAGTGTGTACTTGATTGTGGGTTGGCTGTTTGACATGCTGGGTCAGGCCGAAGTTATGGAGAGTATCATCCAATGTTTTTGCTTGTCTATCTTGGGGGTTGTCGGTATGGATGTTAAAGTCCCCAACAATGATTAATTGGTCATAGTTGATACATATAACGGAAAGAAGGTCGCTGAAATCATTAAAGAAGTCAGAGTTAAGTTTTGGGGTTTATATAAATTTAGGATTAAGCTTGGTTAGGCTCATTTAACGTGGGTGGCTAGGTATTCAAAAGAGTCAAATGTGCCCAAGGATGCCTTTTTAAAGTTCAGTGAGTTGTGAAAGATTCTGGCTAAACCTCCACCTTGTCTGTGTTTTCTGCTCTAGCTTAAAAAAATTGTAATTTGGAGGTGTAGATTTTATCAGTGCAGATGTTTCATTATTTACACCTAGCCAGGTTTCTGATGAAAAATGGTGTGTAAAATATGCTCAGTGATGAAGTCATTGATTAGGAATGACTTCCCAGATAGAGACCTAATGTTTAATAAAGATAACTTTAGTAGTGTGATGATGGGCAGCTGAAACTTCTGACAGGTTATCAATTTTAGATTTTTTTAATTATGAGAGCGTTTGGTTAACGGTTCATTTTTCCTAAGGGAGACGATAGGGGTAGATTTACTGCCCGGTTCCCTCAGATATCAAATATCTGTTAGAATCAGTGGGGGGAAGCTCCCTGGTTTATTGACTCTAGTCCCAGGGGTTTGGTGTAGTCCAAGTTTTGGTGTTAATTGTGTCTCAAATTTGATTTACTTATTCAGTCTGTCTGTAAAGTTTCTAAATGGAGACTCATTTTAAGTGGCTGGTTGACAGGTAGTTGAAGACTTAATCTCTGATTGTTGTGCATCTGTTAGGGCCTGTGGCATTATCATGAATTGGTGTGTTTGTTTTTTGATAGTATCCATGGGTGCCTCAAGGTCAGCTTTTGCGAGCAAGTGTTTTGCTTTCTGGTTTTGATAAGATATTTGCTGCCAGCAGTCTCACTCCGGCCTTGTTAAGATAACGCTGGTTTTCTTTGAACAGATGGTTTGCACTTCCAAATATTTTGAATTTATTAATACATTTGAACAATTTCTCAGCTGATTGTTTCTTCAACCATTAATGGAACATGAGAAGTCTGCTATATCATTCATTATTTTTTCATATTTTCATAATTCCCTTCAGGGACTGGTCCACTGATGAAGATGTTTACGTAAAGTCCGTCAAGTCTCTGTAGGAGATCAGAGAAATCTCTCTTCAGAATCTCTGATTGTCTCATCGCGATATCTGCTGCACCAGCGTGAATAACGAGCTTTTCCAACGTAGGATGTTGGTCTAAAATTGTCTGGATTTTTTCTGATATTTCTCTCACTGTAATTTTGTTGCAGCTATAAAGTCTGGTTTTCTTGCTACAAAAAGCCTCAATTCCATTAATTGATCTGTCTTGTATGATAACAATCTTTGCTGGGGGGGCTCTTGCTTTTTTATGTGTCCGCTTAATGTGGCTGGGTTTCTCCCGGTGATTTTGACTGGTCCTGGGGGCTGTGTCATCTTTTGGGGAACTCAGGGCTGCAAATCTGTTTTTCAGCGGGATTCCAGGTGGAGTAATATCTCCTGTTTTGGGTTGAAACCTCTTTTATTTCCTTTTAGCAGAGGTGGCAGGTGTTGGTTTAGAGCTCTCCCTGTGCTGGAGTTTCTTTTGTTTATTCTTCCTCGGAGAACAGGCAGGGGTTGAAGATTCTGTGAGCTTTAGAGCCAGCCAGTGTTCATCACAGTGGGGTGTTCTTCCCATTAAGCACCTGTTGGCTGAGGGAGTAGTGTTGTCCTGTGTTCTTCCCTGCATGTAGTCATCAGTAAAGTTGTGTCGTTTTCATAAACAGTGCTGAGATCAAAATTAATTTCCAGATGACGTAACTTCGTCTCAATGTCTTCAATTCTCTGGAGCAGTTTCTCAAAATCCTCAGATGGGCAAAATGCCATGTTGATAATCCACAGTCCATCAAAAAGTAATCCAAGAAGTGATTCAGTCCATTACAGTAACTCCAGGGACTGGGTGCATAAAGTAATTAAGAAAAAAGCTATGAAAAGAAAACAAGAAAAGCAAACAGAAAAGAATATAAAGCAAGGGATCAGGACAGGCTGCTCCTCTTTCAGCAGTCAGCAGCAAGTCTAGAAATAAGTCTAAATATAGAGTAGCTTTTACAATGTGACTGTTTTGAAGGAAATTACTAGTTAATTGCAGTCTGCAGCTTTTCCCCAAGATGTCACAAAATCCTACATGCTGAACCTTTATTGTTGTTTTTCGTCTAAACATTGTAACACTGAAAAATCTGATATCACAGTAGCTGGGATCCAGAATAAATTAAATGTAACTTATGCTGAACATAAATGTAAAGCAGAAGACAAATAGACTTCTGCACTGAACAGAAAATAAAATCTGACTTTCTTTATATGTGACTGGTCAACCATTGGTCAGAGCCAGTCAAGGAGAAGCTGTCTGAAAAATCTGCAAAAACCTGCATAATTGGTGTGTTGATGTATGCATTGCATTATATTCAAAAATGCATTTTCTTGCTTGGTATGGTAATGTAGATAATTAAAGGACAGATGTGATGGCATTTCCTGCTTCACTGTTTCTAATGTCATGATGTCATGTTTACATTGACATTGTTTAATTGGGCTCCACTGTTTTGAAAGTATCTTCAGTTTTCTGCCTTAAGTTATTTTCAGTCAATATTGCTCCTGTGAGAGAAAGCAAATAAATGACTGCATGCCTCCAGTTTCTTTTTACTACTGTTTTGATTTTGCTCCTCAGGGGTTGAGGTTCAAAATCTGTCACTCTGTATGTTTGCTTATGAAGCTGTTGTGTTTGTGTGCATGCGTGTGTTTGCGTCTTTCTCCATCCTTTGCTAATTTGGAATTTGTATTCATTAAAACCAATAAATGCACGCTCACACCTGTTGTTTATGTCAGCAGCTCTGTTTAGGCGGGTCTGGATAAATAGCGTTCACCATCCTCTCCACTTCTCTCATCAATAATCACAATCACTTCATGAATCTCCAATTATCTCCCAAGCTGCTGGCCCCTGGCAAAAGCTGAGCCTGTCTTACTATTTTGAAATGATGAAAAGATGCTTTTAAGCTATTAACATGCTACACATCACCATTTCTATCCTAATTATTCTTTTTCATTTTATCTCATTAGCGTTGAAAAGGAAAGATAAATTTTTGACGAGAAGTGGTGCACATGGGCATGTGAGCTTTTGAACGCATTAAAAATTAACAGAGATGGCATGATCAGGTGTCTCACTGGTGAATGGTAACAGAAATACACTGACTGCAGACTTGAAAAAAGAAAGATACAGACTTGTTAATAAGGTCTACTCACCTATCAAAACATTACTAATCTGACTCCTTACTTCTGAAATTATTATCTCCATCTTTCTCCCCTCTTTTTAATCACAGTTGGTGCTGTCACTTGCTATGTTCTTTGTGTGCTTAAATTTCTTTTACTTTCTCACATTGTTACTTCTGAACTTGCCATCTTGTTAATATTCAAACTGGCCTACCTGATTTATCTTTCAGACAGAAATTCAGGCCAAAATTAAAACTGAAGAGAAAACTTTGTTTCTACTTGCATTTTGCAATCGGGCAGAATGTCAACAATTTGTTCCTACAAAAACTTCTAATAGACTAACTTCTATATCTCTCACATATCTTCATTTATTACCACTTTATTTAGGCAAATAATTGAAAACTGAAACTCATGTTGTTTACTGGCTCTGTTTGCGGATGCTTAGACTTAGAAAGTTGTTAGGCTTGATCTAATAGGCTAACCGAGCGTCATTTCAATGTCTTTGTTTCAGCTACATTTCTAAAAAGGACATAAGTGCAGATGAAAGTAAAACATTTTTATTTACAGTAAATAGTAACAATGACTGCTTGAGCTGAGATAATAACAGATATCCATAAACGTCCACATTTTGAAGTCGACTTTAAAGTTGAATAATTGCACAACAAACCACCAGATTTAGGGGCTGTTTACACGACAACGTTTTTCAGCAAAATTGAGGTCTTTCTCTGCGATTTGCCCTCTCGTTTACATGACAATGGGAAAACGGCTTCCAGAGTAAAGAGTTCTGAAAAGGCTGGGTGATTTGTTGTCATGTAAACGCAAGCCGGAGACTTTTGAAAATGATTACGTCACTGCGAACCGCCTACGACCATGTTGGAGTTACGCACTCTGCCTTTCTACAGAAAAACAACAACAATGGTGGATCCATATATGCTGTTACTGCTGATGCAGCTTCTGAAGTTATTTGGTCTCTGTAAGCAAAACTTAGAGATCATCAGGTTTCAATGCGATCGCCAACAGAAACGCATGCAGTACGTATGTCAAATAATCAATACGTCTTTATTTAAGCGGAGGACAACTACAATAAGTTTGTGGTTAAGACCCAGGAGAACTAGTCGCTGGTGGGACAATTTTGAAAATGGCCTTGTTGATGAGCAGGCATGGAGGGAAAATTTCAGAATGTCGAGAGAGTCCCTGCTGGCTCTTGCCGAGCAACTTAGTCCCTAGATAGAGAGGCAACCGACAAACATGCGCTCACCTGTGGGAGTTTTTGCTATAGTACTCCACTTGATTTATGTGTGAAAAATCTTTATTATGAATTGTTGGGGTTTTTATTTCCTGATGTTATGGACACGGAGACGGAAAATTAAGGAGAAGAAAGAAGGAAGATGAAGAAGAGAGGTAGGAAACAAAATGTCATGAGAGAGGGTGAGTTGAAAATACAAGAGAGGAAGGGGAACAAAGAAAACACAGGAAGACATTGAAGTCTGCCTCCATACCCACAGGACGGCAGAGAAAGGGGGAAAAACAAAACAAAACACGAAAAAGGAACATCGACAAAACCAACCAAACATTGAGAACTAAGAATTACACAACCACCTCACACAAAAATAGATATAAAAATACAACAACAATGTCACAGAAAAACTCATGGTACCGATTAATCAAGCTCTAGTAATGATAACCTCAGCCCAAGAATATATCCTTAAACACCACAGACCCCACATCTATGTGTGTGTGTTAGCATGCTGGTGCATATAAGGTTTCTCCATAAGAGTGTTCGATAGTTGGTGTGAGCGGACATCAATCCGTCTCCCAGGAATCGATGCAGACATGAAGGAGATCGGAGCAAAGACGTCCAAAGGATCAGTTCAGTCTTGCTCCATTGTGTCGTCCTGCAGTAACATGCGACGGAATGACTGTGCTGGAGCTGGGTTGGCTCCTTGCAGGGGAGTAGAGGGGCCAGGCGTGCTATGCTGATTAATAGGTATGAAGCCCAATGGTCAATGTTGCAAAGGGCTGGGTATATAGTGAGACCGTTGTGTGAAACCGGTCGGTGGCATGTGAATGTCTGCATATGCACTACTGTGTCCACAAGGATATCGACTTGGATGCTCCTGTTGATTGATGAGGGGTTTTAAACAGCGACAACCCCTCATTGATGGAGGTATGCATGGCCCCCATTTGGCCTGAAAGCTTGTCCAGTTTATTTTGAGTGCATCTCTCTGACGTCTTCACCAGCTCTAACATCCTTCCCCTCATTTCAAGATCCTTGGGTCAGAGTGGACCTTCCTTTTCAGCTTATCTCAGCCTATCTCTTCTGTGACCGTCAAGCTGCGCCTATACATGGGGGGAAAAGAACAAAGATTTTAAAACCCACTGTTCCATTACTCCTTTAAAGGAAGTAGGCACACAGTACAGACACCACAGTGCATTGTTTCATAAAACATCTATGAAAAACAACAAAGAAGTGGTGGGGTTGATGGGAGTTGCACTCTCCGAACTACCCACGTTGTCTGTTTTATCAGACTTGCCAGCACTGCCCTCTGCTCAGCTGGCTGAACAAAGGCAGCCACACTTTTTTCATGCTTACAAGAAAGACAAAATTGGCTGTGTAGAAATATGTCTAGTTACTACATGGTTTAGCCACTAAACTAAATGAAAACTGCCCAATCACTCTTATTTAAGGGACACTGATTTAGAAATACACTTGGGAAAACTACAAGCCAGACTTCTTGTTTATTGTGTAAAAAATAGCATACAATTAAACAACAAATGTGAGTAGAACAAATAAATTAACAAACAGAAAACTGTTTATCCATCATGTCCCTGTTCTCCTGGGCTCTCCATCTTCCCTTTGCTGCCATATTCTAAACATAAGGAAATCATAATAAAATGTATATTTAACTTGAGCATTTAAAAATTATATCTTCAATACACATGTACATGCAGTCATTTTTTTATGCATCACATTTGTTTTTGGCTAGCAAGAGGGTGAAGTTCCTCTGCAAGTCCCTCTTCCCCATAATTGTACTCAAAACATGGATAAATAACAAGTGAGGAGGTTAAACAGGCAAACTGTGTTAATCTGTGAATGCCAAACTATAGTTTTTACAGCAGAACACAATAGGCAACTACGCTTTACTGGGATCACAGGTTCTGTAATGCTTGATGGTTAATAAAACTACTATAAGCATAAGCTATGTATTATAAAAGTGGCAATCCAAAAGAACTACGGGACCACCATATAAACTCGTTTACGAGCAATGATTTCCACAAAAATAATATTAAAAAATATGTATATGCAAATGGAAACAGCCCACAAACACAACCTTTTTAAGCTTTTGTATTGTCCAATTTTAGTTTCATGTAAACAAACGCCCAGGCCACACTATGTTAACTTAGTTATTTAGTCAACAGCTATAGTTAAGATATCAGTTACTGTTAGGCTATCATTTACATGACACTTCTTCTGATACATTTAACACATTTATTACCAACCTGCGAATATGGCCACTACTCATTTGATATGAAGAGTGACATCTGACAAGTTCATATTTGCCCCTCTCCAGCTTAGGACGCCGCAAGTGGGTTGAAGTACAACGTAGTTCCATTACTCTGCGCTCGATTGCTTTTCGATGATCCGGATGTCTGAGAAGAAAAACTGAATTTAAGAACTGAAATTTAATTGTAGAAGTGAAACTGAATGGTGAGAAGTGAAACATAAAGTTGTAGGGCTAAAGTTAGAATCAGATGAAATACAGTTTAAAACCAAATAAATTCATTTTCAAAACACAAAATTCAATTTCAATTTAGTGAAAATCATTTCCAAACCATAAATGTGATTTCAAATTGGGCTAATTCAGATTCAGTTTTTCAAAGCATTTATTCAATTTGAGCATTTCAGATTCAATCTAAGTGATGCAAATTCAAACAGAAGTAATTCAAATTCAGTTTCTTATGGCACATAATTCTGCCCATAGAAGGGTTTGAGGTTAAACCTGGATTCAAGGTTTTTTTTGTAAAGAAAACCTATTCTGCCCCTGCATTTGTGTTGTAATGTGGATCCTTGGAGCAATACAAAGACATGAATCTCAAATGACTGATTGGTTTCTAAGCTGGCATAAATGGGAAAATCTCCTTTTTTCCTCAGTCTTTTATCTCATTTGGACCAACCAAACCAATTAGGTTTCCACTTGCAGACCACTGCTGTGAAGCAACCACAGAACCAGTAACTCTTTAGCTAAGAGGCACACTTCAACCTTGGCAGAGGGTGTGTGCATGAAAACTACCGGTAGTGTCTTCTTCGGCGCATAATCCTTCCCCACATGTCTGTCTCACTTTTACGCTTCCTGCTATAGTGCCCCCGGAGGCTGTTAGGCAGTAAAAAAATATATACATTATCCACATCACTGTATAGGATGTGCTGTGGGGAAAAAAAATAAAAATTTCCCTTCATATGGATGAGGCTGGAGTCTGCATCGCAGTTTTTCATATTTTATTACGGCCAGTCTTGTACCAGCGTTTGAACTCTATTGAACCCAGATCATGTCTGCCCTCTCTGCAATCAGCTTCTGCCTTCAGTCCCATGATTTTATGTCTTCATTGCAAAGTTAACCAAAACACTCCTCACAGCTGAGGAGTCAGCAGCTAGATTAGAGTGGGTGAAAGGCCTCTTCCCTGACTCTAATAATTATGCCCTGTTTCCCAGATTCCTTTACTGATAATTCCTTAATTAATTAATGTTCTGAAATGTTTTGTAACATACGCAGGGTCCAAAGCGTGGGAAAAAAGTAGCAGCTTATAGTGCTAAAATTATGGTACATATTATCTATATAACAAAAATATGTAAAAAAAAAAAAAAAAAAAAAAAAAAAGGTCTATGTAATATCTGATGTAAAATAAACCCACACATCAAAAGTTTTAACCCCGAACACTTGATGTCAGAACACTGTAATAACGTTGTTGTGACACAGAGTGAGCTAATTTTGTCTGCTTTACATAACCTTCAATAATTATCATCAGTAATTTAATATTAATATAATTATTGATGAAGTTAAAGTTTTAATCTATTTAATTAATATAATATAATTAATGTTTGGGGGCACCTGCTTCTTCACTAGAAGCACTTGTAAACCCAGTCTCTTCTGAAAGGTATGAGTTCAAAACACCGTGGACAATAATAATATATGCATACACCAAGTAATCACAGAAAACTTCTCTATAAGCTAAGGGGAGTTTATTAAGAAAATAGTTCAACCTTACAGCCAAAACATTTCAACAATAATTCCCATCTATTCTAAAGCATGCAACTACCACTACTGACTTTGGAAAAATGGATAATATAGGAATGGAACGAACAGTAATAAGCTCCACAGAATCCTTTCAAAACATCACTATTCATAAAAGAAAAGAGAGGGAAGTCATGCATTAATTCTTCCCGTTGGTAGAACTAAGACGTGCAGATGTGGATGCAAAAGGGGTTTTAGCCACCGGGAGGTGGGTCAATCCCTCGCTCCAGGGGGGGCTCAAGTAAGAGACAGCCTGTAGGACAAGGGTCATAAAACTTTTCTCTGGCCCAAGATGAAGGACAGCACATGGAGTGTAAGACAACAAAGGGCCATAAAACTAGCTTTGGCTAAAATGGGGCAGAGCACATGGTGTGTACTGTCCACTTGGAAGGTCACAGCTTTAACTAACAGACAAAGAACAATGGAGTTAACCTTTCAGCTAACAGACCAGCTAATCCAGGTCGGACTTAGCCCAGCTCTGCCGACCCGGTGATAAGAGAGCAAGAGAGAAGGTTGAACGAGGAAGAGAGAGAGAGAGAGAAAGAGTGGAATCCGCTCAAGATAAAAAGTAGGCATTGGGGTCCGGAGTAGGAACAGGTGGTCCGGTCGGGGTCCTATGCTGTTGGGCTGCTTTGCCATTGTGGGGCCCTTGGCAGTCTGCTTGTCTCCGTCCTAGAAGGTAGGGGGTCCATCTCCTGGGTCCGGGGGCTGGTTGCTCTACTTGGGCAACGGTACCTGGAGCTGGGTACATAAAGTGTGTATGGGGTGTGTAAGTGAGGGTACAGCGTCATTTCTTGGGTGGTGAGAATGTATGTGTTTAAGAGGGAGGGAACATATGACTGTTTCTGTATGTCTTTGTCTACCTGTCAGGTTGGGTCTTGGGCTGCCCTCTCGCCTTGCGCACCTCAGGCCTTACATTTAATGGGAGGCCTATTTCCCCTCCGTCACTCCCTGCCAGTGACGGATGCCCCTACCCACTGGTGCGTCGGTGGTCAATTCGGTTCGGACCTGGTGCGTGCCTGGCCGGGCCTGGGGGGAACGGTGTGTCGGTCGGCCGATGTGCTCCCTTGGTTGGTTGGGGCACCTCTTTCAGAGGTGCCAAGTTTAGGATTGTTAGGTGGTGCCTGTTCGGTGGCTCAGCGGAATACAGATCCAGCATCTCTGCTCGTTCGATTACCTGTTCTGTGCACACCGTGCGTGGTCGGTTCATTGGCGGGTTGGACCGGATGCCATTCATCTGCTGCGGCAATCGGTGGGGCACCCCAACGTGGGGCGCAGGGATGTTGGAGGTGAGGATTGACCTAGGGTGGCGGTGATGGCCGGCGGCCGGCCGCGGCCCCTGCGGTGGCGGAGGCCCCTTGTCGGCCGGTCCCTTGTCGGGTCCTTGTTGGGTCCTTGTTGGGGGGTGGGGCGCCCCTGGGCCCCGGCTCTCCCGGTCCATGGACTGGCCCACCCTGGTGCGGCTGCTGCCCCCCGGCCCCTGCATCGTAGCCACTGGACGTTCCCCTGGGGTTCTCCTCTGCTCCTCTCTGGGGGATGCGGTCAGACCTGGTCCGCCTGGGGCTCTGGGGGTCCTTGGACGTCTTGGCTCTGATCTCCTTCATGTCTGCATTGATTCCTGGAGACGGATTGATGCCTGCTCACACCAGCTATCAAACACTCTTATGGAGAAACCTATGCACCAGCATGCTCACACACACACACACATACGCACACACACACATAGGTGTGGGGTCTCTGGTGTTTACAGATATATTCTTGGGCTGAGGTTATCATTACTAGATCTTGATTAATCGGTACCATGAGTTTTTCTGTGACGTTGTTGTATTTTTGTGTGAAGTGGTTGTGCAGTTCTTAGTTCACAATGTTTGTTTTGTTTTGTCGATGTTCCTTTTTCATTTTTTTTTCCTTCTCTCTGCCGTCCTGTGGGTATGGAGGCATACTTCAATGTTTTCTTGTGTTTTCTTTGTTCCCTTTCCTCTCTTGTATTTTTAACTCTTGACTTTTTGTTTCCTACCGCTCTTCTTCATCTTCTTTCTTTCTTCCCCTAAGTTTCTGTCTCCGTGTCCATTACATCAGGAAATAAAACCCCCAGCAATTCATAATAAAGATTTTTCAGACATATATATCAAGTGGAGTACTTTAGCAAAAGCTGTAGTGCTCCGCTTGTGAAAGTAAATCTCTTGGGCTTTTACTTGCTACTCAGACACCAATTCTGAGCTCCACACTGCCAAACAGGACACGTTTAAAAAAAAAACTAGATAAAAAATAGTTTAAAACACACAGAAAATAAAACAGCTCACAAACTTATGCGTGGTGACGCTAAATGAGCCAACAGGTTTAGCGCTTAAAAACGCTTTAGCCAACAATGAACGAGTCTAATTTGTTCTGAACTATATTTTCCCCTTTTTACAGTATCTGCCCAGACCCAAGATTAGGATAAATTAACCAGTTTAGTCCTACTTTGCTTTGAGGGGGTCCAGTCCACAAAGAGGGGAGCAAAATGTGTCTGTAATTTAGCAAAAGGGAGAGTGGTTTCTTTCCTGTCCTGCGGGTCAGAAGTCACATGGATTCATCGATGAATAGCGTGTCTCCTTGCATTGCCAAGCAACACTGGAATGAGAAGGTGTCACTCACTGCTGACCCCTTTTATAAACTTTGTGATGTCATCGTTGGCCACGGCCAATGGGAACGTGTTGGGGTCACAGCTAGGAATGCTAGGAAATGCAGTTTGTTCAGTTCATTTGTGGAAAATGTATCCCCAACAGCATTTTGTTTTTTGGACTGTTCCTTTGATATGTCAAATAGAGAAGACAGATAAACCACACAAATTATTGACTGTGTGGTATTTTGCAGTGTGAGTCAATGAACTTATGCACCGACTTAAAGTTCCAGCGGGTTCTCCTGCACCGGTCGAATTAGAAAAACACACACTCGCCCGTACCTGTATTCCATGGTTATTTCCATATCTACGTGGCCGAGATCCACACACTGACACAACACAGGAACTATATAGCTCTCATGGCATTCCTGCTTTGTATCAGTTTGTGTTAAAATGTGAGACATCTTCTTTTATAGATAAACGGTCACACTGGAGTCAAATGCGCATCAAATCCGACATTTTTGCTATATCTGATTTTTTAAATGGTAGTATGAATAGCACAAATCCAATTTTTGTTTTCAAATCCAACCAAGGTCACTTTCATATGTTGTACTAATTCCGAAACATTAAAAAACTCAATTGAGCGACTCCAGCAAGCTCTGTGGAATAATTGCCTCCTTCTTTTTTTTAACCTTTCACTTGTTTGGAATTTTGTTAGCTAAACATGCAAAGTATATTCACAGCCAAATGACACACGTTGATATGTGTAACATTTATTTATAGTTAGTGAACTTTTTTGGGGGTGGGGGGGTTACACGCAAGTGTGGTCTGCAAGTGAAGGTTTTTCCAGGGTCAAGATAAAAGATAGAGAAAGGTATACAAATAAGATAAAATTAAATATAAAACTAATAAAACCAGACATGAACTCAACACTTAATTTAAATGCTGTAATTTGATTCTTTTAATAAACCATGTAACTCGGTTGGATGTAATACTGGCATGAACACAGTGAACACGTCTGATGTTGCTCACAGTGGTCCACGGTTTGTTTGCTCAGACTCATGAAAAATTAGAGGGAACATTGATAGTAACTGAGGCTAAGTTGAAGCTGCGATAAATATTTGGATTGAAGACGTCTTACATTAGCATGAATGAAAATCAGATCATCATAGTCATAAAAATGTGCACCTTTAGGACCATGAACAACCACAATCTGTTGAAACCATAATGAAGCATTTGTCACTGATAGATTATGAATATTTACAGAATTTGTTTGAATAAATTCAAATTTGTTTCTATTCTAGTTTGTTCCAAAAGCACTAAATGAACTGGGAGAGTTGGTTGTGGCTCTTGTGTTAGTGTGGGATTGAGAACTAACTGCAAGGTTGTTAGATTAATCCATAACTCTTTATCCATTCCAAACTGACCTGAGGTAACACTTTTGTGTAGCACCTCACATACAGTGGGGCAAAAAACAATTTGGCAGCCACTGTGCATTGTGCAAGTTGTCTCACCTAAAAAGATGAGAGTTCTGTAATTTTCATCATAGGTACACTGTAAGACACAGAATGTAAAAGAAAAATCACATTGTATGATTTTTTTAAAGAATTTATTTGTATACAAACACCTGTTTGAACTAATTATCTGTATAAAATACACCTGTCCACACCTTCAAGCAGTCAGACTGCAACCTCCACCATGGCCAAGACCAGAGAGCTGTCCAAAGACACGGCAAGCAGCTTGGTGTGAAAGATCAACTATAGGAAAAAAGAGTTCTGCAAAGGGGACAGGACAACTGATCCGTATTAAGGAAAGAATGAATGAGGCCATGTATCGTGATATTTTGGGCAAAAACCTCCTTCCATCAATGACAGCATTGAAAATGAAACGTGGCTGGATCTTCCAGCATGACAGTGATCCCAAATGCACCGCCTGGGAAACTAAGGAGTGGCTACGTAAAAAGCATTTCAAGGTTCTGGAGTGACTTAGCCGGTCTCTAGACTTTAATCCAATAGAGAATTTGTGGAGGGAGTTGAAAGTCCGTGTTTCCGAGCGACAGCCCAAAAACATCACAGCTCTAGAGATGATCTTCATGGAAGAATGGACCAAATACCCGCTACAGTGTGTGCAAACCTGGTGAAGACCTACAGGAAACATTTGACCTCTGTCATTGCTAACCAAGGTTATATTACAAAGTATTGAGGTGAACTTTTGTTATTGACCAAAATACTTATTTTCTGCAACATTATGCAAATAAATTCTTTAAAAATGATATAATTGGATTTCCTGGAATTTTCTTTCACATTATGTCTCTCAGTTGAAGCCGACCTATGATGAAAACTACAGACCTCTCTCATTTTTTTAAGTGGGAAAACTTGCACAATCTGTGGCTGCCATATATTTTTTGCCCCACTGTAACTTCAACATCTTTAGAGTGAGTGAAGATGTGAAAATGATCTTTTTTAAGTCACTTCAATTCTTCACTTTCAAAAATCGAAAGACTTTAGCCACCAAATGTCACTGCTCATATTGTTTCACTAAATACGCCTCCCTTCTTCAATATCAGAACTTCTTTTAAGTTTCTGTATTACCCATTTTGTCGTGCTGTCTTTCCTCCCCTCCTCTGCTATGTGTTATTCTTGTAAGTCCATCGTTGTTTACCACTTATAAGCCGGATATTGGATGATAAGGTGTAATCAGGGCCCTCATCTCCACCTCAGTGCCTGTGTCAGCTTTGACATGTGGGTTGGCGTTTAATGTGTGACAGCAGCTCGACACCAGTTCACATCCCTCTTCATTAGAGATGCTGGAGCCAGTTATATTTTGCGCCAATCAGCCTCAGTGTAATCACTTGTGTTCAACAAACCAATCTTGCCCATGACAAGATAATTATCATGGTTTCTCGAGGGAGACGTGTACTGCAAAGGACCAGAGAACTCAAATAGAAGTCGGAGCTGCAGTTGCACCTTTTAAGAGTTCTGTATAATTCTGTTTCAGCTTAATGAAGGTTTATCTGTAGCTGTTTTTAGAAATGGAAAGTTGGAAATGCTTTCATTAGGGATCATTGCAAAGGCTTGGCAGTGCCTAATTACCTGTGAAAGTCTTCCTAAAACTCGTTGGAGTGTCAGATGATTACACTAAGATTTATTTTGATTGAGTGCAAGTGTTTTGATTGCATTTCTCCTTTAATAGTTTATTGCATTTGGAAGGATTCTCTGACTTGGAAAGTTATAAAAGGCTACTGAGCGCAGCTCTGACAGGTGATGCGCTGCTGAGTTTATTTTACTGTGAAAGGATGCGCTTCATCATTATATAGTGACATTCGTGGTTTATGGACTGCTAATGGCTCATAACAATTTGTTCACGTTAGCTTCATACTAACCACATGAATTCAATTCAATTCAATTCAAAAATACTTTATTGATCCCAGAGGGAAATTAAGTGTTGGTATAGCTCATATAATCAATTCTTTAAGGAGTTGTTGTAGATAATGATGGCTGTGGGCAGGAAGGATTTCCTGTAGCGGTCTGTATTGCAGCGAAACTGAAGAAGCCTCCGACTGAAGATGCTCTGTTGTTGTGTGACTGTCTCATGAAGAGGATGCTCAGGGTTGTCCATAATTTTTTTGATTTTATGAAGAATCCTTCTTTGCATTATCATCTCCAGATTTTCCACAGTTGTCCCAAGAACAGAACCAGCCTTCTTTATCAGGTTGTTGAGCCTTTTTAAATCCCTGGCTCTGATGCTGCTACCCCAACAGATGACGGCTGAAGAGATTACACTCTCCACAACAGACTTGTAGAAGATCTGCAGCATCTTGCTGCAAACCTTGAAGGACCTAAGCTTCCTCAAGAAGTACAGTCTGCTCTGTCCCTTCTTGTAGACGGCTTCACTGTTGCGCCTCCAGTCCAGTCTGTTGTTAAGGTGAACTCCGAGGTATTTATACTCCTCAACCACCTCCACTTCTTCTCCCATGATGGAAACAGTGTTTGACTTATCCCTGTTTCTTCTGAAATCTACAATCATCTCCTTTGTTTTGTTCACATTCAAGGTGAGACGATTGTTTCCACACCATGTCACAAAGCGGTCCACCAACTCTCTGTATTCAGCTTCTTGTCCATCTCTGATACACCCGACAATTGCAGAGTCATCTGAGTATTTCTGCAGATGACAGGTCTCTGATTTGTACTGGAAGTCTGAGGTGTACAGAGTAAAAAGGAATGGTGAGAGTACGGTCCCCTGTGGTGCTCCTGTGCTGCTGACCACCTGGTTTGACACACAATTCTTCAGTCTCACAAATTGTGGTCTGTTGGTCAGGTAGTCATTGATCCAGGCGATTGTTGAGGGCTCCACCTGTGTCTTCAGGAGTTTCTGACAAAGCAAATCAGGCTGAATTGTGTTAAATGCACTAGAGAAATCAAAGAACATGATCCTTACAGTGCTGCCTGCTTTGTCCAGATGACAGTGGGTTGGTTGAAGTAGGTGGATGATGGCATCTTCAACTCCAACTCCACAGCGATAAGCAAACTGCAGTGGGTCCTGATACGTTCTTGTTTGCTTACTCAGGGGTGCCAACAGGAGTCTCTCCAGGACCTTCATGATGTGGGATGTCAGGGCAACGGGTCTATAGTCATTGATGACTGATGGGTGAGTTCTTTTGGGTACTGGAACAAGGCAGGATGTCTTCCACAACACTGGGACCTTCTCCTGAGTTAAGCTAAGGTTGAAGAGGTGCTGCAGAATCCCACAGAGCTGCTCTGCACAGGCCTTCAGGACTCTGGGGCTGACACCATCTGGACCTGCAGCCTTGTTCCGGTTCAGTTTCTCCAGCTGCCTCTTCACCTGACTTTTGGAGACAGACAAGTGGGAGGGGGAGGCAAAGGGGGTAGCAGCATTTCCTGACTTGGTTGAAGTCAAACTTGTGGAATTAGAAGAGTCCATGGCTGAGGTGAAGGATAAAACATCCGAGGTGTAACAGGAAAGCTGTTGATCAGAGGATAGTGGGATGTCTGTTTGGCTGGGAACAGGAGAGGGGGATGCTGAGCTAGTTCCTGAACTGAACCTGTTGAAGAATGTGTTCAGTTCATTGGCTCTGTCCAGACTTCCATCTATCCAATCCTTCCTGTCCTTAAAACCTGTGATCTTTCTCATTCCTGACCAGACATCTCTGATATTGTTCCTCTGTAGTTTGTTCTCCAGCTTCTTCCTGTATGCCTCCTTGCTGTCTCTGATCTTGACCTTAAGTTGCTTCTGTATACTCCTCAGTAATTCCCTGTCTCCCTCCCTGAAGGCTCTTTTTTTCTTGTTTAGCAGTTCCTTCAGGTCACTGGTGATCCAGGGTTTGTTATTAGGGAAGCATCTCACTGTTCTGGTGGGGATGATGTTGTTCACACAGAAGTTTATATAGTCAGTCACACACTCAGTCATGTCATTGATGTCCTCTCCATGTGCTTGGCAAAGAGTCATCCAGTCTGTGGTTGCAAAACAATCCTGCAGGGCTTCTTCAGCTTCCTGTGACCATTTTCTCACAGTTCGTTTTGTCACAGGTTGCCTCTGAACAAGTGGTTTATATTCTGAACAGAGAAAAACAAGATTGTGATCTGATTGTCCCAGAGGAGGTCTTGGTTTGGACGTGTATGAATCCTTTACATTTGCATAAAACAAATCCAAGGTCCTGTTTTCTCTTGTAGAGCAGCTGACAAATTGTTGAAATGTTGGAAGTGTAGTAGAGAGCGAGGCATGATTAAAATCACCAGATATTGCCACAAATGCATTGGGGTGCTGTGTCTGTAGCTTAGCAACAATGGAACTGATGACATCACATGCATTGTCGGCAACGGCTGAAGGTGGAATGTAAACAACTGCCAAAATTACACTGGTGAACTCTCTTGGCAAATAATATGGACGAAAACTCACTGCCAAGAGTTCGAGATCTGGGCTGCAGAGACGACACTTCACAGTAACATGTCCTGGATGACACCATCTGTTGTTGACAAGCACTGCTACTCCACCACCTTTCCTTTTTCTGCTCGTCTTCAGATCTCTGTCTGCTCGTACAGTCAGGAAGCCTGGCAGACAGACGTTGGAGTCGGGGATATGATCCAGCAGCCACGTCTCCGTAAAACACATAACACTGCATTCACGGTACTCTGGCTGAGTCCTTGTAAGGGCTTGGAGTACATCCATCTTGTTAGCCAGTGATCTTACGTTACCCATTATGATCGATGGAAGAGATGGCTTGAACTTCCTCTTTCTCTGTCTCCTTTTCGCTCCTGCTCTGCATCCACGTCTCCTCCTTATCAACTCATCGGGGATTTGTGGTTTCAGTTGAGGTATTATTTCAGCTTTTGCGATGTTAATCAGCTGCTCCCGGCTGTAAACCACATTGTTGCCATGGTTACGCATCATAACAAATTGTCAAAAAGGGAATAATTTACAGCAAAAATCCTTCCAGCTTCACAGCACCAAAAACTAGAAAGTATACAGGTCAAAAAAATGCAATCTTCTTTAAGAAAAAAGAGGAACCAATGTACAAAAAAACAAAACTTAATATGTAGCCAACAGAGCCACTCCAACATGCAGCCACCCAGAGCAGCGCAATTCTAGAATTAATGTCTGTCTAACTAAATGTTGTATTAAATTACTTTAGATAATTTCAGAACAAAATAAACTTAACTTACCTCATTGCTAAGCTTTGACTTAAGATATCAAAATAAAAACATTTTTTTCACTTTGTTCAAACGTTCAACTCTTTCATGTATGTTAATTGGACATCTTTACTATGTTTTACATGTAGATTTAGAGTATAGTTTCTCAGTTTTATTTAAAAATCTTCAATTCGGAGTGAAGAGAACAGGAGAAATTATTGCCTTTTAATCTGTTTCTACATTTATTCCATAAATACCATAAATGTCCGTTTTTATTTAAGGGTTAATTTCAGCTATAGAAAAATGTTAAGGGAAGAAGGATAACACAATGAGTGACTTTATTTATATTTTATTTGTGTGTATTTGGTGTGTATTTGGTGTTGAGAGGAGGGGTTATTTTTGTTCCCCTTTCAAGCCGTTGGAAACCACAGTATGCACAAAGCGTTCCCAGAGCTGGATAAAATAGTTGGCCATCACATGCAAGGTATATTTTCTGATGTGACAATTGGCCTTAGAACAGACATTAGAATGTTTCCCTAATTTCTGCGTTTGTCCCCATAGCACTATTGATAGATTGGATTCGATCAAAAACATGCTGTGATGCATATCCAGTTTCTGTTGAGCTCCTACTACAGAGCATAATACATTATCCAGCCAAGTTATTAGGTACACCTTACTACTACAGGGTAGGACCCTCTTTTGCTTGCCTATTCTGTAGCCCATCTGCTGCATATTGTACATTCATAGATGGTAATCCTCATACTTTTGTTCTAATGAGTGTTTTGAGCTACTGCTAAAGTTTTATCATCTTAAACCAGTCTACCCATTCTCCTTTCTAATTAACAAGACAAGACTATTTACTGTCTTTAGACTTGAAATATAACTGTTCATTTAAATCCTTGTAGATCAGCAGTTACTGAAATCCTCAGACGAGTCTCTCTGGAACCAACACCCATGCCCCTTTCAAAGTTCCTTAAATCTCCTTTCTTTCCCATTCATATGTACAATTTGAACTTCAGAAAATCCTCTTGACCACATTTAGATGGCTAAGTTCATTTGTTTGCTAATGTGTGAATGGCAGTTTCTGTGTTTGTGTTTAGAAGGAACTGCATAAGTGAACCCAGTACAAGTGCGAGTGTAGGCAACTCAACTTATAGTGTGTTCTTGTCAGTTAAAGTGTTAAGACATACAGTACAAAAAGATCAGGGATTATAAAGGAATTTCCAGCTTGGTTGTCCTTTCTCACAGTATAGCATCACACAAACATAGGGAACCTAAATCTGAAGCACTTAAAAACTCTTTATAGGGATGGGGCCCTGTTGTAAACATTGTGGGTATCAGGTTGAAACTCGACAAACTCCTAATTGGCTCACATCCCTATCTGGAAGAAAATATTTTTACTGACACATCCCTAATTTTTGAGATGCAAGTGTTGTTTTTTTTAAACCTTAAAAATGACTGATTCTGTTACTAGAACTATTCAACCTATAAAAGCTGAAATTCTTATAGAAAGCACATTGGTTGAGGTGTTAAAACACAAGCTGCATTTTTTGTATATACTTTAGCCAATCTCTTTGTTCTTGCTAAGTATTTGGGCTGGCAAAGTTTGTTCATTTTAGAGTTTTAGTTTAAAGTATTGTGACTTTGTTGATAGAAAACAATGCAATTAAACAGAAATTTGTTCTTAGGAAACACTGAGTTTTACAGTTGGGGTCTAAAACAGCATAAAAGCACATAATGGTAATGAAGAATCATTATTCACACAGTGGGTCACCTAGTGAATGCAGTGTACAAGACATATTTTCCTTTATAGCTTATGTGTGCTTATGAAACTTTAATAAGCAGAAAAAAATGATATTATCAATGCTAAAAAAAACTCTGGAGTTGCTTTAACTTACCTGAAAGGGAAAAAAGTGCATCTATCTGCAGGTTGGGTTTTGTGTCCAGTCTATTAGAACTCATAAACCTCCATCTGACAGGTCACACAATCTCAGCCCATCTTCCTCAAACATGTTACAATTTTCCCAACTTCAATTCGTGTTGTTTCTCTGGACCCTTTAAGTATCCCCTTCAGTCTATCACTCCCATTTAACAGTTTCCCCTGGCTCCAGTAACCCCCCCCCCCCCAAGAATCTCCAGCTGCCAGTTTTCTGTCTTCTCTCCATGTGCTCATAAACAAAAATCCCTGAGAATGGTGGCTTTATTCCCACAACAGGGCTGAGGGCTTGAAATTCATCACTTGCTTTGACTGAGTTACACCTCGTCTCAACGCAAGGTCAAAGCAATTACTGGACTTTCACTCTCTGACCCCCTTCTTCTCCTTTTGCCTCAATCTGCACTCCAACAAAACTACTTTTTTGCTCCCTTGGGATCCTTGCTTTCTTCTGCATCACTAGTCTACACAGTGTTCCTGTATGACATCCATGCTTCTTTGTGCTTTTGGTTTTTCTGTGCTGCTCCTTTTTTCACCTACGGTATGCCTCAGAAGTGTAGTTCATGGTGTATATTAACTGTCAGTAAATTGTGAATGCAATGACCAGATCAGTAACAAGTAAACCTGGTGATCTGCTCGTAAATCAACCCTTAAATAGTAAACTTCTTTGCTGTCAGATGTCTGAGTAAAAAATATTTTAGCTCGATAAAATCTGCAAAGTTTTAGAAGTTAGGAATTAAAGTAGAAAAATGTGTCAAAGCAGGAGAGAAACAATTATGACAGAGCAGATTTTGATGCAATATGAGAGTTTGTTCTGTCACATAAAGTGAATTTTCGGGCTTTTGCATTTTTGCAACTGCAACAAATCTTCACCAAATAGTTTAGTAAATTCCTTTTCTCCCATATTTAAAATACATTTGAAGTCAGTGAAACGATAACAAAATACTTATTTACATACTTATAATCGGGTTGAGAGAAGTAGAGACCTCCCCAACACGGTAACTTTAAATATGCAATATCTGCTCTTCACGTGGTTCTATTCCATTTCCGACCAGCACAAAAAAGGTTGTTAAAATAAAATAAAGATTTAAAACGTTTTCTTTCTGACATTAAAAAACCATCAACTTGATTTTTAATAAATGGGAAAAACTAGTGCAAATTGCTCAATTCTGCTGTACCTGATTGGCAGGATTGCATCCGTGCGTATTTAGTGCAAACTGCTTTGTGAATCCAGTGCAATAACAAATCAAATATGTTTTCATGCAGTGTTTTAAATATACATTTCAGGCATAGGCTAATGGGATACCTTTGGTCTAGATGTAGGGCACAGTTGCAGGAAAAAAGTTATAATAATTTTTCTGGATAAGACAAACTTTTATTTCCCCCAAATTTCCAAATTCTGCAATTAGATAAGACATACTAGACCTAAATGATTGTTGACACTGCAAAAAGTTTGAGTCACCTTGTACCTTATATCAAAGAGAAGCACATAAAGGATAGGAGGGAACAAGAGGCATCACAAAGCATGAAATCCTGATTACATGTGACAATGTATTAAATTACACAGGTTAATAAGATGATCTTTTTCATTTTTCTCCCCTCTCTCTCTTACCCTCGTCTTTTAATAAATCATCAAAATAATAATGATGTTTAAGATTTAAAAGCCTCTGAGGTTTCTCAGATGACCAGCTGAGCTTCATTGGATAACAGTCTTTAGAACGTTATCTCCATTTCCAGATCCAGATCAAATGCAAATTCATATCACTTTCTGCTGCAGCTTCCTCATTTTCTCCTTTTTTATAACCAGCCCCTTATTACAAAAGCACTTTCAAGCTGCTGATTTGTGTTTTTATGGTAATGTGGGTGTATAATTTCTTGTTTTACCTTGAGACAGTTCATTTTGTGTTTTCTGTATTTTGTGATCTGTAATATGTTTTTATTGTTTGCCTTGTTTGTGATTTTATGATGAAAAGTGCTCCATTGCTTACTCTGTGGAGTAATTTATTTTCCCAAATAGCCTCAATTTTAAAGGGCTTGGTAAGAACAAAGGGTACATTAATGGCTTGAAATGGAATGATTGATGTCTATGCTTTTGTTTAGGCTTTTTTCAAGTAAACATAATATTAATTGGAGGTTGTTTGTAACAGAGACGTTTGCAGATATGGAGCTTGACGATGATCTATGCTGATTGATGCTAGCTCCCTCAGGTAAAATTTTCACGTATTGGTGATGACATCGGTGTATGATGGATTAACAGGACCCGAGGTTATCACCAATATGCAGACAGATACACAAACACACAAAGGAAATCATTTTGGCTCTGAAACAAACTCAGAAGGAGAAGAAAGGTGGGAACTTCAAGTTTACACGTGATATATAAGGTCATCTCATACCAAGAAATAATAAACACAAAGTTTAAAATATTGTGTTAAATAAAGTCTGGATTTGGTCAGAATAAATGGTCACGTATTGTAGGTGGGGAAGACGAGGCAAATAACACAAAGATAAAGGGATACAAGGTAATCAGAATCCTAGAGAGCAGTTCATAACTTAAGAGGCACTGGAGAACTTCAGGGTGGACACAATGCAATACTGCCAAAGAAATCGCCTATTTTTTTTGTTCCTGTTTTTTTTTGTTTTTTTCATCCACATCTTAGACTGTTGTTGCTTATTTTCTCCAGTTACACTTTCCTTTTTTTATTCAACTTTTTTGGATATGAAAATGAGCTGCTTCCTATGGGATGTTTCAAATCTGCTATAGTATTTTTTTCTAGTCATAGTGTAGGCAAATCTGGTTGTGCAATCTCTTCCTGTTGAGGATTGCTCAAAGTTATTTTGGTTTGATCAGGGGTCATAATCTGTCATATCTAATTAGACACCCAAATGGGATTAGAATCATTGTCAATTAAATAGTACTATACATAATCTTTTAAAAGATACACAGTCAAAATGTACATTTCATGGGTGTTGAGCAATTTTCTCATTAGTTTTCTCTGTAATTCATCAAAATTAAATTAGTGTTGGAGATGAACTGATGTGCAATGGTCAACTACACAATGGGTAATCAATGGTTTGTTTATGGGTACCAAATGCATGCAAACTAACCCGAAGCCATTGACACATATAAAAAATAACATACTAAATAGTTATTATACATTGACATGAAAGTATGATAGTATTAAACTCTGCTTTTCTCCCCAAAATGTGTGTATATAATTCGAATGATGAAACAAAAAACACATTTTAGTTGCATGAACTGCATAAGGATTTGTAGCCTGATTTACAATGAAGACAAGCAAATGTGCACAGTGAGGGAGGGCTCTAGCTTCAATGATGTCTGGAGAAGAGAGGAATGCTTAGAAGGAGGAGGTATATTTTGGTGACTGATCAGAAAGAGGAGGAAATAATGCAACAGCGTACAGTATTGGGGGGTTGGATTCTTGTTGGGGAAGTGGAGTAATCCTGGTGGGGTGCTAGCTTTCATCGAGGCGTGTGCTCTGGAAGGTTTCCTCAGACAGCAGAAGGGGCCATGTGTGAGATCAGAGAGGTTGCAGACAAAGGGAGGTTGGAGGACGAGCAGGCAGGTAGATGCTGTTGGCAGAGGAGCTGATGATGACAACCATGGATGGAGTGAGAGTTTGGGGAAGATCTTTCCTGTGGAGGTTGGTAGTTGTAATCCAGAGGCCGGTGTGGAAACCAACGTGAAGAGTTTACCCAGAGTGGTTGATCATCAGGCGAGGATTGGTTGTCACACAGCTTCTTTAATGCCCAGCAGGTAATCAGCTGATTGCCCACAGCTTGCTGCAGGGCAGCTTCACCACTCCAACACAGATCTTTGTGAGGGTAAAGTCTCACACATGAACACAAACGCAAAAAAAATAAGCACATGCCAGGATCCTGACACCAGTTAAGTGATGTTTACACAGAGTCTTCTCATCAAATGGGGTGTCAAACAAACATTTGGAAACCTCAGCTGCTATGATTGTAAAGGTTTTTAATTTGATTTAACTTAAAATAAAAATGAACACAAAAAATTATTTAAGGCTTCTTTTGCCATTCAGTTCTACATCATACACCTATAAGATTTCTGCTTGTTGTCACAGTCAAAACAATTCTGTAATAGATGGTACATCTGCTCCTTGGACAGAAGAGGTCCATATATTGTTGCCTATATTCATCCAGGGGATCATGGCTGTTTTCACTGTCCAACAGGCGTGGGTTTTCATTTAAAAAGAAAAGGAACTAGTTTGGACACAGCTGTGGGAAAAAATGTGTTCTTCGTCGCAAGGATTTCTTAACGTTGACTCTTTCTCTGTCCGAAACTCGGACGCTGGAAAGAAACAAACAAAACATCCCCTGTCCTGATTCCCGTTTCATATTTTATTACGGCTAATCTTGTGCATGAGCCCATTTGGGCCAACGTTCAAACTCTCTAGCACCGAGATAATGTCTGCCCTCTCTTCAAGCAGGTTCTGCCTTCAGTCCCCTGATGTTATGTCTTCATTGCAAGGTTAACCAAAAACTCCTTACAGCTGAGGAGTCATGCAGTAAGATCAGAGTGGGTGAAAGGCCTCTTCCCTGACTCTAATAATTATGCCTTATTCCCCAGATTCTTTTACTAATAATTAATTAATCAATTAATTGACATAACATTGAGATTTTCTGTAACAACACAAAAAAGTGAAAAGAAGCTCCTTTACTAGCCATAAAGATTAAACAGATCTGGGCTCATTTCCAGTCTTTGCAAAGTATCACAGTTTCTAGCATATTTCAGATCTTTGTACAATTATTTGGTTATAAGAACCATTTTGTTTGAACAACTGTAAGGAATGAAATATGATGTTTAAACAGTGAAGCGAGCATGTCTTGTCTACACATTTCTTCTGTTAAACAAGCAATTAAAAACCACAGCCGCCCTGTTGGCTAAGCAATTCAGTTAAACAATTGTTCAGTATAAATTATTCCATTCCATGTTTGATGTCTTTGTGCACATTTCAACATGCATTTGGACAGTTAATGAGACTGTTATCATACTACCATAAGGCAAAGAGGCTCAAAAATTTTTAATAAGCCTGGATTCCTATTTCTATAAGCATAAAAGATAATGTTGTCTGTGGGTGAACAGTAAAGAAATAAGATGAAAAAGAGGACTGATATTCAGTACACACATCTAGTGAAAATCTTTTGACTTCGTTCAGCTGCAGATGGAGACTGAAGCTTGGTCTGCGAACCAGTAAGTAGTCAAGCAGATCAGTCCAAGTAGAATTAGCAAGATATCAAGGTAACAAACAGCAAAGAGCAAACTTTAGAGTATAAACAGCTCAACATGTTTAAAAGCACTCATTTATAACAATTTAGTACCCAGAGAAAAAAAAGAGTCAAAATCAAAGATTAGAAATCGAAGTTATTTATTTTTCTTAATAAATATGTTAAACATACTGAGATTTCGCCATCGTTTTTTCATAATCAACGTTAAAACCGGCACAGCCTAAATCATGCATGACAAACATTCATATGCACATATAACATTTACATATAACTTTATAACATTCTTTGATAAAAACTTTTAAGTTACCGTCCATCTATAACATGTTTGATTAATATATATATATATATATATATATATATTTTTTTGTAATAGCAGTATAATAATTTTTTTTTTTGGGTTTAGTTTTTTCATTATTTAGTGTTTAATGTATTCAAGACAGTTCCATTGCATCTCAGGATAAAATTTTAAGTTTCTCAGCATACAGCTGCCACACATTGCTGTATCCCAGGACAGAGTTTGAAATATCAGGGCCATTCTGTCATAATTAGTGATAGTAGAGGGCCCAAAGAGAGACAGGAGGAAGGCAGGCAGGATCATAATTTCAGAGTGTTCAATGGATTAAATAAACTTAGAAAGGATAGCACAATGATTAAACACAGAGAACCAACAGGAAGCAAAGCAGGTTACACAAAATATAACAATGACTGTGATGAAACCAGGAGTAAAGGTACTTAGGAGCTGATTGCTGGAACATGGTATTAAGTGATGTAGAACGTCTGTAAAGGACTAGAATATAAAGGTAACTGGCTGCAGAATGGCAGGAAATGAGGGATACAGAAAAAACAATGAGAGACCGGTCAGGGGTATAAAACAAATATAACTAATGATCATGATAAGTTTACTAATTTGCACATTCACCATCTTTTTTCTTATTTCTGACACATTTCTATTTTGTCATTCTGATGGTTTTATTCCATGTTCACATATTTTGTTTGTCTAAAATCACCCTAAACATTATGTTTCCACTGGAATTTTCATAGTTTTCTTTGGTAAAGAGCATCAACTCCGAAACATTAATATTGGTTTTAGTCAGAAGGAAAGTGTTGGTAAAATTACTTTAAACCTAAATCAAACAGGATTATGAATTCATTGTACAGAATGTATTTAACCCAGTCTTTTCTTTGCCATTGCATAAGTTGTTAATCTTTATTGACATTAAAAATTTAAGTTAAATTGTGTCAAAACTGTACAGTATATTTGAGCCCAGGTTTTCTGGCTTTGGAATAGTGATTCTGTCTTTTTTGTGTCCAAAACCATGTGGAGATTTTAAATTTTCAAAAACAGCAGCACCCTAAGCAGCTACATCAAAGTTTTCTTCTTTTAAAAACTACAGCTCCCAGTAGTATCAGAGCTTCCCCCATTGCATTTCGGAAAAACATTCATTAAAACTGTTCTAACATAAGTTGTAGTGCTTTGTACACTGAAAACTCTAACTGTACTTTTTACTTGGAAAATACATTTTTACACAAACTGCTGGCATATGAACATTGATGGAGATCTGAGAGCGCACAAATCCTCGGAATGATCTAATTACTACCCAGGTTATAAGTATGTTTCAAACCAAACCATTTCACTGCCCGAATTCATCAGATATCATGGAACTGAAAAACACATTAAATGATTGGAACTGGTGATCCCTCAGGGAAAATAAGACGTGGGATTTTTGCATTTACACTCGCTGTTGCTTTAAGGGAACGCAGGCTGTTATTTTGTACAGTACAATTACAGTCGTTTGCTTGAGGGACAAGGAAATTACAAAGTAATTGGACAGATGATACAGCTTCATGTCACAGGTGGTTGATAAATAACCTTCGGAGCCAATGGAATTGTGTTTGCAGAAAAATATTCAGCAAATTATTGAAGACATCTTGCAAGATGAGAGAACTGCAATCTATTTCCCCCAGGTTAAATTGTTTCATCATGTCCTCGCATTTAGATTAAACTATCAAATTTGTGTTTGTGTGGCATTGCTCTGTAAGTACTGAAGTATGTGAGTGTGGGTGTGTGCGCGTGTGTGAGAGAGCTCTTACATGTTGACTTAAGCTGTGAATTTTATTTGACTGAGCTACAACATAGTGGCCTAGTCATCAATCTGTTCCATGGCCTCTCTGAAGTTCTAATTGCATTAGTGCAGTGTTGAGTTTTTATTAGAAACCTTTTCCCAAAGTCTCCATGCTCATTTTCCTTTATTAGACAAATCTAAAAAGACAATACAGAACCTCTTGTCACTGAGTCCCTCCAGACAGAATTCATTCCAAAGTGAAAAGAGTGATAACTGGGTAGAATTGAGCCAATTGAGAAGATATGCCATGGAAATGCTGCAGGTTGCCTTTTGTTTGTGTCGCTGTCCTATTCAAATCAAAAGGTTTCAGTCTAGTGATAACGAAAGGTTTATTATAAATTTGGGATTGGCTATGCACAAACAGTTGTCTCCTGGAAGGGCATTATTCATCATTTTAGCTTGATGCATCATCACACCTTTTCCTTTTCAAAAAAAACAACAACAACTGTACATTTGGTAATTCATTGGCTACCCAACAAGAGATTGGTGATAGTAAAGACTCTACCCTAAGGTGAAAATAATATTATACTAGGTATTCACAATATATATGATACGTTTTACCAGATCTAGATTTGGCAAATAGAATTGTTCTTCTGGAATCAACAGAGAACCATGCAGCAGATTATCTAAACAATCTTCTAAACCCTGCAGTCCCACTCCAATAAAATATTTAACACCAAAACAATGCATGTCAACAACACCTCCACAAAATGCCAAGTGACGATGCACCAGCTGACCTTGAAAGCACTCAGTTTTTATATGATTTAAAGTGTTTAGGAGCACATATGTCTCTCTTGTTTGAGGTGTTCTGTCAACAATTTAACATTGCCAAGAATAGCTTCTGGAAGTTAACCTCAGTTTAGATGTTTGACCAGATTTCCATATAGATAAAACTGAGACTGTTGACTCACTAATTATGTCAGTCCTGCTGTATGGTGGAAAAAGTGCAAGAGGGCTTCAAACCAGCAAAGGAAAAGCCAACTGAACTGGTTTGCTATTAGCTACCAACAATTGAGTCAGCCTTGCAGATGTTCTCGTCTCATGGCAGCTCCACACCCTCAGCCACTGGAGCAGGCAACCTCCAGTAACAATAATTCACTAGTATGTACTTTACATAACTGCCCAAAGTTACAAAAGAAGAGTCAGGCCGCTGTGCAAAAATATACTGAATGCTGACACGGAACCTTGTCTCTGAGCTCTAAGAAGTGCAGGACCAACAGATACAGAGGGATGCTATAGCGGGGAGGTTTTAAATATTGCAATTCCAGATGAGCTTGAACTTGCATGCATTGAGTAAATGCATAAACAACACGCATCTAAGTTATACTTTTGTTATGAAAAGTGTATTTACTATTTATTAATGAGAAGGTGGGATGAAGCTACTGAGAATTAAAACTATTTGTATTTTGAATTGTAAAAATCCATATCTTTATCTTTATTGTTATTATTATGTAATTATTCATGATCTACTATATCTGCAATACACTTTTCTCTCTTACAGTAATAATTTAAGGATCACTGTTCCAGCTTACTCTGATATGAAGCATTATTGAACAATGATGTGAAAATGCTTATGGCAATATTGTAGGCTGTGATTGGAATTATTTTCATAAGTCTGTTGATTCCTGCAATCAGAATGTCTTTAATTATTACATGCTTTGCATAAATAAGGGATTTTTTAAAACTAGTAGGTGGACTTTAAGTTTACTTACTTTGTAAATCAGTAAAATATTTCTTAATATTAAGATATTTGGGATTTATGCATTTTTGGTTTGACTTTCAAAGACATTGGTGGGCTTCATAATTAATTGCATAAACACAATCTTATTGTATTTTTGGGCAAGGGGAGAGGTGACCTGTCTGCAATTATGCATTTATATTTTCATATTCTGAGTTGTTTTATTGACATATGCCTAAGTCATTCAGCTTTTCCTTTGAGACATTGTTGCAAAGGAGTTGAATTATTGGAGCCATTACTACATTTATACTTTTAAAATGTTCCATCACTCACATTCTCTTTTTCCTTTTTTATATTTTCAAATTTTTCTCCATCTATCTGCTTGACAGACCAGATATAGATGTTTGCTGTCACAGCACAGATGCAGCACTGAGCCACAGTGATCATTTTACTGAGGCTTTCACCTGAGCTCTGCGTACCCTCGTGTTTGTCAGCAGTGTCACTCACTAATCTTTGTAATTTCTTTGAAAGATGTGTCCAGGGCCTCAGCTGTTTCCTCCTTATTTTTTATTGCTGTTACACCTGGTGCTGTGGAGACTGGAAAAGAACAAATGACAGCACATCTCTGGCAGATTGACAATTCAGCAGGTAGAGAAGTAAAACACTGTACAAGCACCACAGTCATTGTTTGTAGACCATTTTATAAAATGCTTCAAAGTCAGGCTTTTTTGCCATCTCAGTGTAACATTGTATAAGGAACAGTCCAGCTGAGGGTTTAAAGTCAATCTGCGTCTGTCACACGTATAAGGCATCAAAGGAGGTAGTTATAGAACCAAGTTGGTCAGGAGGTGTGAAGTTCCATGGTGCTTTAATTTAATTTAATCATTACATAGTGGTCAACCAGAACTCTCTGCATACTGTGCCCCTCCAGTTTACAGTTTTGTGACCATGCAGAGTTGTTGGGCAGAACAAGAAAAAGAAAAAATGAGCACTGTTTTTAGGAGTGGTGCGATCTGGTGTTTTTTTCCTTATTTGGGTGGTTTATAACACAATAATACAAAGATCGCATTGATACATTGTGATAACCTAGAATCACTTTTCTTTCTTTACAGTTTTCTTGTTGTTCTCTTTTCTGTAAACAGCTGGCAAACCAGTGCACTATTGCCACCTTTTAGGCTCTCCTCCAAAAGGATGTGCGCTTCAAATTTACTCAGATTCTCTGAAATGTGACAACGGCATGGAATTATCAGAATGCAACCATCACACTCATGACATTAGCATTCTGATGGGATGGCCTGAAATCTTAACATATGTTTTTCCAAATTTCCATTGTTCCAGCCAAATTTAAATTGTTGTGGGGACTGTAGGGTTTATTTGTTTAGCCTGTTTAGAACTGCTATGAAATAAAATAAAAATGTACATGGAGATCTGTACAGGGGTGAGACATGACTCAACTGAATTCTCAATAAAATTGCTCTAATTTAATAGTGTTCAGGAAAGTTTTGCTTAGACAGCACTCCTCTGTTCCAAGCTTCACAGTCTAACTGCACACAGAATAAATTGTTTAAACTTCTACATAGAAAATACAAATATGATAATAATAATAATAGTAGTACTTTTTTCTAAATGTTTACATTGTCTAATCTGCAGTTTGAAACCAAAAAGCTGGTAATGATCCATCTCTGTACTTATCAAGAGTCATATACTGAAGCAGCCAAGGTTATTATAACAGGTATGTTAGCTGAAAAGGGCAATAAATTCAAATAATCCACCAGTCAGATCTGATACAAATTCAGTTTATTACATTCTCTAACATTATTACATTGCAATGTTAAACCATTACATCAAAGTAATAAAACAAAAAATAATAATCAGTTTAAAGTGGGATATTGTCATTGTCCTAAATTAAGAAAGAAAAAAAAAACGTTTTGAAAGTGCCCAAATTCTTCTAGGAAACACTAACGTCAAAGCAGAGTATACTTGAAAAGAAAACATTGTGCAAACACTGCAGAGTTTGAGCCAGTACAAGGGGGTTAAGTTCATTATTACAAGTAAAAAGACTATTACAACAGTCCGGGTATGAATATTTACAAGCATCCATAATCATTCCCAAATCAATCTTTGATAGAAGTGATTTTAGCTTTGAAATGTTACAAAGATGAAAGAGACTGTTTTTTTTTGTTGTTATCAAAAATTCCTTTACAGTTATGTAAATAAGAAACTAGATAGCCCCCGTGCTGCTTTATTAGTGGAAGAGCCCTATCAGGGGCAACAATGTAGTTTTCACTTTTGCCAAAGTGAAATAATCATTAAACCATTGGTGGATTATGTACAAGCAGTTGGTTAAAAAAGAAAGTTTGTGGAACTCAAAAGGCGTAAAGAACAGTACACCTGGATATCATCAGCGTATAAATAATAGAAAATATCATTGTAAATGTTAATAATCTTTTAAAATTGGAGTGGATATTAAACACAGAGTATTGACGGCAAAACATAGCCCTAGGGTACTCCAACAGTAAAGTGAGGAGATATAGACCTAATCTGATTTATGTAAGCACTAAAACTGCAAGCAGAAAGATATGAAAGAAATCCCAGTAAAACCCTTTATGAAAGTCCAACTACATCTCAGAATCAATGAAACCAAATCTCAAAATCAGTGTGCCGAAAACAGCTGGGAGATTCAATAACAACAACACTGTGAATCTTTATTGCCTCATTACATCAGCATGTCAATTAGCGTTCCTGGGGCCCAGCGGTGGGCCCGTTCCACTTCCGGGTTTAAATCCACTGATCTTCTGGCATCTAACTTCTATGAACTTTTTTATTTACATAGTTTATATCATTGCAAAGCTAAGAGTCTTGTGATTCCAGTGATATGTGCCAATCAAGGATCAGGTTTTGGTTTAGGTTCAGGTTACTTTATTTATACCCGTGGGTAGATTTGTTTTGCAGATTAAGGAGAATTCGTTCTTACAACACATAGGCACAGACAAGTAAACACAAGTGTAACAAGGTGAGGTTATTTAAAACGTGAAAGAAAAACCCTATGTTCCACAGATTGGGACATTAAAAGAAAACTAAAATGAATAAATAAGCAAATAAATAAAATATGTGACTCTGACATACATCCTATTTTAACCTGTTCAGTGCTGTGATAGCAGCAGGAACAAAGCTGTTTCTCTATCTTTTGGTTTTACATTTAGGGAGATTAAACCTCCGACCAGAGGGAAGAAGTTGAAAGTGACAGTGCAACGGGTGAGAATCATCATTCGTGACGGAGGTAGCTATCAGGGCCGGCGCTGTCCATACGCAAAGTACGCAGAGCGCGTAGGGCCCCAAGTACCTGGCGGGGGGCCTCCAAAAAGGGTTTCCAAAGAAATTTCATGAAAATTATTTTATTAGCCTATTGCATATAATACATAAATTACTTATAATAGGCCCATGGTTGTTTTTTCTTAATTGCGTAACCTATCACTCATAATTCGGGCAAATTAAATGTTTTTATCTAATTTAAAGGAAAAGACTTGATAACTTGAGTAAATAACTTGACTTTACTGAATATATCTGTGTTAAACCCCTTGTGTTTGATTTTCCTGACATTATAAGCCTGTATTTGGCGTCAATCGGCTGTTGTTGTTTGTGAAGTTTAACGGCAGACATGAAAGCTGCCGCCTTGTTAAGTTGACCAGTGTTAGAGATTTAATTTTTCTTCTTTTGTTTGACAATTTTATGTAAATGCATTTGAGTTAAACAAACTTTTCTGCATGGTCTGTCATACAGGCCAGTTTTCTTAAACGATAATTTGCCAATCCCTAATGGACAGCTATTTCAGTGTTTAGATGTCACTAATTCTCAAAACATTTTCTAGTTTTACATTTCAGTTCAGAACTATACACTTCTAGTAACTTTGTTGCTGTTAAAATGAAAAAATGCATTAATTAAAACATGGCTTGTATTGCTTGTTCTACATCATACAATACAATCATGATTTTCCCACATGAATACTTGTAGTATTTGAAAAGATTTAATATCCAGAAAAGTCCCAAATATTTTTTTTTTGTTTCCTCCACATAAAATTTCTGTAGTAGGAAATATATGATTAGGATCTCTGCTATTGCTTTGCCTGAAACCATTCCTGTCTGGATTTCTTTCCGCTGCACATTGATTCATGCATTTATGACTCTATCCCTCTTGACTTCTTGTCAGTTTGCTGGAACTGCTCTTTGATTTGACCTCCCTTGGTGTTTTTGTATTTGTCTCAATATCTGTCTGTGTGAACCGTCTGTCTGTGTGTAACTATTTGTTGCCTTGCCTTGTGTGTGTGTGTGGAAGAGTGGGGTGAGGTCTGAAGCCTCAAAGCCCCAGGCTGCTCGAAAGAGACACACTCACTTGTTAAAATTGTTTTTAAACACACAAACTCAAACAGAAGAAATGCCACACATCCACACTCCAGCCTACACTTGTTTTCTTTAGTCAGTCTCTGAAGACTGTATAACCTTCAGTCAACCAGATAAAAAAAATGTCTCTGGTTGACTGAGAAAGTCTAAAAGATGGAGAAATCGAGACTGCTATAAAGATACTTGAACTGTAAAGGTATGCTTAGACCTTCCAATTCCCTTTCTCTGTAATGAACGTTTTCAAGTTTAGGCAAGATCCATTATTTATTGCATTTGCTTTTGGCTTAATAATTAGTTGGGATGCATTATGATGGATAGTGCATTCTACAGTCTATAAAGTGGTTGTAATGCTGCAAAGAGAGTATCAAGGGTGATGGGTGCAAAGGATTGTCACCATGTAGAATAAAATACATCTATAGTAAAACACCTGAGAGCCATTTTGTCATAATGACACCCACTTTATCCATGCTCTTAAGCCTAAAAACATTGAAATACATTGCACTGTCCTTGAATGAGATTTCTCCCCATCAGTCATGTCAATTTGTCAATTTTGGCCTTTTCTCTGTCAATGTTTCTTTTCTCTCTCTTTACAGTCATACATTTAGAAGCAAATTACCCTTCGTAACACTCACTCTTCACTGCATGTGTCTCTTTGCAGGGTGATGAAGTGCTGACCGTCATTAAAACCAAGGCTCAGTGGCCGGCGTGGCAGCCACTCAACCTGTAAGTACCACACAATTTCAGAACAAAGGGTACTTCTGTAAGAGATAAAATTAAATAAAACAAATAAAAATTGTGTGAAACAGCAGCACTGAAGTGAAAATTGAATTAGACACCTGTCTTTTTAAAATTATTTTATAGATTGAGAGTAACTTTTCAACCCCAATATTTAATATCTTATGGAGGAAATAGGATGATCCGTTTCTACTGTACATATGATGCTACTGGATAATTCATTTTCCTGCCTCTGTTTGTAACTGTGTTCAGGAGTGTGGGTATTTAAAGCTCTTCTGGTCTTATCTTGGTATAAGATTTACCACAAGGACAAGTATTAAGATAAATAACTAATTTTGACATAAACTAATGAAATGTTTGGAATGTTGTTAACTTCTATATAATTCTTAAGGCGATGACAACAATAAGTAAACATCTACTCACTAAAGCACCACAATTGTTCTTGTGGGGGCATTTTGCATTGAGTTTTGGAACGAGTAATAAATGGTTAGGTATGAGTGTGTCTGTGGATGTTGTTTGTCTTTTGTGTTTCTGTTACCATGTGGTGGACTGGTTACCTGCCCCGGGTGTACTCTGTCTCTTACCCAGTGACAGCTGGAGATAGGACACACACACACACACACACACACACACACACACGCACACACCCACACACACACACAGACGCCCACACCACTTTGTCTATACCCATTTCAAACGGGGCATTGAAAAAGCATAGATGGATGTTTCCTGTGATTTGTAAAGGAAGGAGGAAAATATGCCTTCTAAGTTCACTGCCATGTACACTGCTCAGGCTCATTGTGGAGACCTATTTAAGTTCTTACCAAGTGAAAACTTATTGAAAACTTTTGATTGACAGTGGTTATATTAGCATATATATATATATATATATATTTATATTTAATATACTGTGCCACGTCACAAAATCTCCTGCTCTACATTTTTTAGATCCAACCCTATATAGAGTCATGAAACAGTCACTATGGCTCATCATACAGTCCCTAATATATGATTGGATTAACCTGTACAGCAGTTTAACTAGAGAAAAATCGCATATTCTATGACAATATAAATCCTGCTGACTGAATTTGAAGTGTAAGGTTGATTAAATAGACAGGACTGTGAATTTAAATATTGGTTTTAAATGCATATCGTAATAATTATATATGCTAGAAACATATATGCAAAAACTACAGCTTAGACGGTAAACTCAGTTTTTGCTGGACAACACTGGTTCATGAAGTTAGTGTAACCTTTACTCCTGCAGATTTGGCAGGAAGCTGTTTTTTAATGTAACTCTAATTGTCTGTGTGAAAAGCAGCAAAAAGATAGTTGTCACTTTGTGTTGCTGCTGAAGCTAAAAACATGTTGCCATTCAAACAGGAATGTGAAATGAGCTACGAGAGAGGCTGTGGTCAACATCCGCAGTTAGTGGCATATGACAACGTTGTGAATCTATCAGTCAAACCCATAACTAAGTAATAAAAAGAAGGTCTTTGCCCAGCAAAAGTTGGGGAACAACAAAAATACATAGATGTCCATTATTTTGCTTATTTTGGGCAAGCAGTAACATTTTAACTACTTTAGATACATAGGAAATTGCTGAAGGTGAGTGATCTTTGTTTGAGTGATTTTTGTTGTTTTCCTTACCTCTGCTTTCCACCGAACGCGTAAGTGGCGCGTAACTTCTGTTAAGCTCAATAAGCAGCTGATTGGATGTGTCTCAAAAGACCTGTGCCATGGCCCTCTCCCAAATTTATGGGGCAGGTCTATTTTTTCTATGCGCTACGCTTCTAAAAAGCATCAAGCTCAGCATTTTAGATCAGACCAGGTAGGAAATCAAACACGGAAGCATTGTAAAATAGCCGGAAATTTCAAAATGAAAGACGCATGCAAATTTCTGATTGCTACGAAAAAACAAAACAAAACATCACTACCTGTGACAACAGGGTTGAAGTCCTTCAGTCTGTGGGTCTAATTTGTTGATTTTTATCATGGACGACTAGAATTTAATCTTTGAAGTGGAGAATCACCCAGTTTATATGATACCAGTGATCATTTTTACAAGGACAACATGAAAAAGTATAAGGCATGGACAGAAATATCCACAGTTTTGGGAGTGAATGGTGATTTTATGCTATGTAATTACATATAACAACAAGTTATGCAATTGCAAATCTGTTGTGATTTCGTGATTTCCCGGGAAAAGCTGTGTGGAACACTTTTGCGAGTGATACTTGTCTAAAATGGACCCGGTAGGAAGGGACACGCTGCTGAGTTTGCAAGTAAAACGCATCTATTACATTACGTGCCACTTACACGTCTGGTGGAAAGTATGGGGGAGTTATTCTGTGACAATGATGTGTATTTGCATGTGTGTGTTGTGAGAATGGAGGTGGACAACAACACAATTTAACTAGGTAGGTAGGTAGGTAGGTAGGTAGGTAGGTAGGTAGGTAGGTAGGTAGGTAGGTAGGTAGGTAGGTAGGTAGGTAGGTAGGTAGGTAGGTAGGTAGGTAGGTAGGTAGGTAGGTAAGGCAAGGCAAGGCAAGGCAATTTTATTTGTATAGCACACTTTCAACAGCAGGGCAATTCAAGGTGCTTTACATGATTTGGTGATTTAAAAGAAACACATAAAAGAAACACACATTATACATGATACACAATAAAGCAAGAGAAAAATTAAAAAAAAGCAAGAGAGCATGAACACATTTCATACATATAACATCAAGCATTTACTCAAAGGCAATTCTAAACAGATGGGTTTTTAGTCTCGATTTAAAGCAGTTCAGAGTTTCAGCAGCTCTACACTCGTCAGGAAGTCTGTTCCAGATAAGGGGAGCATAGAAACTCAAAGCTGCTTCTCCATGTTTAGTTCTGAGTCTAGGGATGTTTAGTAGGCTAGAGTTGGAGGACCTGAGTGGTCTTGGTGGTTGGTACCATGACAACAGGTCTTCAACATATTTTGGTGCTAAGCCATGTAATGATTTATAAACTAGTAAAAGTATTTTAAAGTCTATTCTCTGAGCTACAGGGAGCCAGTGTAAGGACTTTAGAACTGGGGTGATGTGCTCTACTTTCCTGGTTCTAGTGAGGACGCGAGCGGCAGCGTTCTGGATCAGCTGCAGCTGTCTGATTGACTTTTTAGGCAGACCTGTCAAGATGCTGTTGCAGTAATCAATCCGACTAAAGATAAACGCATGGATGAGTTTTTCTAGGTCGTGTTGCAAAATCAGTCCTTTAATCCTAGAAATGTTCTTCAGGTGATAGAACGCTGACCTTGTTATTGCCTTTATGTGACCCTGGAGGTTCAGGTCTGAGTCCATTACTACACCTAGGTTACGAACCTGATCAGTAGTTTCTAGCTGTATTAATTGAAGCTGTGTGCTGACTCTTGATCGTTCCTCCTTGGGTCCAAAAATAATCACTTCAGTTTTGTTCCTATTCAGCTGGAGAAAGTTATGGCACATCCATCCATTTATTTGGTCAATGCATTGATTTAGGGTTTGAATGGGTTCAGAGTCACCTGGTGACATTGTAATGTAGAGCTGAGTGTCATCCGCATAGTTATGGTAGCTAATGTCATTGGTCGCTATAATCTTGCCTAGTGGGAGCATGTAGATATTAAATAAGAGGGGCCCCAGGATGGAGCCCTGGGGCACCCCACATGTGATTTCTGTTTGTTCTGATGAAAAGTTTCCTATTGAAACATAGAAGTCCCTGTTCTTTAGGTAAGACTCGAACCAGCCAAGTACTGTACCAGAGAGTCCGACCCAGCTCTCCAGTCGTTCCAATAAAATATCATGATCAACAGTGTCAAATGCTGCACTGAGGTCCAACAGAACCAGCACTGTGGTTCTTCCACAGTCTGTATTTATGCGGATGTCATTAAATACTTTGACGAGGACAGTCTCGGTGCTGTGGTGAGCGCGGAAACCAGACTGAAAAGCATCAAAACGGTTTGTCGTTGTTATGAAGCCATTTAACTGCTGAAACACAGTTTTTTCAATAATCTTACTGATGAATGGGAGATTAGAGATTGGCCTGTAGTTCTGCATCAACGTGTTGTCCAGATTTTTCTTCTTTAGCAGTGGTTTAATAACTGCTGTTTTTAAAGCCTGAGGGAAGACACCTGATAGCAGTGATGAGTTCACTATTTGAACAAGATCAGAACCAATAACAGGAAGAACTTTCTTTAGAAAAGCTGTGGGTAGGATATCAAGACAGCAGGAGGAGGAGCTTAATTGGATAATAATTTTTTCAAGGCTGTTCTGGTTTAATTCGTGGAATTCAGACATTTTCTCTACATTGTTGTTGATTGGGGATGGCACTGGTTGTGGGTTCGATATTGAGGTACAGATTGACCGTCTAATTGTTAGAATCTTTTCAGTGAAAAAGCTGGCAAATTCATTGCAGGCCCTGGTAGAGTTTAGTTCAGGGGCTACTGTCACTAAAGGATTAGTTAGTCTTTCCACTGTTGCAAATAGAGTCCGTGCGTTATTAATGTTTCTGTTGATGATTTCAGAAAAGAACGATTCCCTAGCATCTTTTATAGTTAGCTGATATCTATTCAGTCTCTCTTTGTAGATCTCATAGTGAACCTGGAGTCGAGTTTTCCGCCATTTTCTCTCGGCTCGTCGACACTCTCTTTTTTCACAACGTACCAGTGGATTACTTGTCCACGGAGACTTCTTTCTACCTGAGACTACTTTCACTTTAGTTGGAGCAATGGAATCCATGATGTCTGAGATTTTTGCAAGGAAATTATCTACCAACTTATTTACTGAGTTTGAGTTGGGAGATGAGGGGGATGTGGTGGAAGGATAAATACGTTTAAAGGTTTCTACTGAACTGTCCCCTAGAAAACGCTTTTTTATAGTGGTCTTACTGTGGCTGGATAATTTAGCAGAGATGGTACTTTGAAAGAAAACACAGAAATGGTCAGATAATGCAATATTAATTACAGAGATGTCAGAAATATTTAAACCTTTGCTGATAATTAAGTCCAGAGTGTGTCCTTTATTGTGTGTTGGTTGTTTGACATGCTGGATCAGTCCGAAGTTGTGGAGAGTATCATCTAATGTTTTTGCTTGTCTATCTTGGGGGTTGTCCGTATGGATGTTAAAGTCCCCCACGATGATTAGTTGGTCATAGTCGATACATATTACAGAAAGAAGGTCATTGAAGTCATTAAAGAAGTTAGAGTTAAGTTTCGGTGGTTTATATAAACTTAGAAATAACGCTTTGTTAGGCTCATTTATCTGGGTGGCTAGGTATTCAAAAGATTCAAAAGCGCCCAGAGTTACCTTTTTAAAGTTCATTGAGTTGTGAAAGATGGTGGCTACACCTCCGCCTCGTTTGTGTTTTCTGTTCTCGCTTAAGAAATTATAATTTGGAGGACTGGATTCTATTAATGAAGTTGTTTCGTTATTTTCATCTAGCCAAGTTTCTGATAAAAAAAGGGCGTGTAAATTATGCTCAGTGATGAAGTCATTGATAAGAAAAGACTTTCCGGATAGAGATCTAATGTTTAATAAAGCTAACTTAAGTATTGTGATGACGGGCAGCTGACCCTTCCGACAGGTTATCAATTTGAGATTTTGTTTAATATGAGAGCGTGTGGTTAACGGTTTATGTTTCCTGCTGCTGATAATCACTGATATAGCCTCAGGGGTGCCGGGTGACTTCTGGGAGACGGTAGGGGTGGATTTATTGCCCGGTTCCCTCAAATATCAGATATCTGTAATAATCAGTGGGGGGAAGCTCCCAGGCTTATGGACACTAGTCCCAGGCGTTTGGTGTAGTCTAAGTTTAGGTGTTAGTTGTGTCCCAAGTTTGATTTGCTCATAGGTAGGTAGGTAGGTAGGTAGGTAGGTAGGTAGGTAGGTAGGTAGGTAGGTAGGTAGGTAGGTAGGTAGGTAGGTAGGTAGGTAGGTAGGTATGGTTGGTAGGTAGGTAGGGAAGTATGGTTGGTAGTCAGGTAGGTAGGTAGGTAGGTAGGTAAGTAGGTAGGTATGGTTGGTAGTCAGGTAGGAAGTATGGTTGGTAGTCAGGTAGGGAAGTATGGTTGGTAGTCAGGTAGGGAAGTATGGTTGGTAGTCAGGTAGGGAAGTATGGTAGGTAGGTAGGTAGGTAGGTAGGTAGGTAGGTAGGTAGGTAGGTAGGTAGGTAGGTAGGTAGGTAGGTAGGTAGGTAGGTAGGTATGGTTGGTAGTCAGGTAGGGAAGTATGGTTGGTAGGTAGGTAGGGAAGTATGGTTGGTAGTCAGGTAGGTAGGTAGGTAGGTAGGTAGGTAGGTAGGTAGGTAGGTAGGTAGGTAGGTAGGTAGGTAGGTATGGTTGGTAGTCAGGTAGGAAGTATGGTTGGTAGTCAGGTAGGGAAGTATGGTTGGTAGTCAGGTAGGGAAGTATGGTTGGTAGTCAGGTAGGGAAGTATGGTTGGTAGGTAGGTAGGTAGGTAGGTAGGTAGGTAGGTAGGTAGGTAGGTAGGTAGGTAGGTAGGTAGGTAGGTATGGTTGGTAGTCAGGTAGGTAGGTAGGTAGGTAGGTAGGTAGGTAGGTAGGTAGGTAGGTAGGTAGGTAGGTAGGTTTTATTGTCATTTTTGTTTAAAAAAATGTTCACAGAGTGTTCAGAAAACTGGAAAACCTTGACTTTACATTTGAGGCAAAGAAAGAAAAGAAGGATTATAGTTTGTTGAGGAATGGCATGAACATGGCTGCGGAATTATTTAAAGCATGTATTTTTAAAAAATATAATTAAAAAGACATGACTACAGATAACAAAGAAGGAACTTGTTTTCAAAATTAAGTTCATCATCTGTAAGTGATGATCAAAAGAAAAACGTAAGACACGTTATTTCTTTGCCACTGAATGCATCTTCAGATAATGTTGTTTTCAAATGAATAACAGAATTAATCTGCATCATAAGTAGCAATTAGCACAATTAATAAGCAGAACATAGAAGTTCGTTTGAATAAAATTTCAGCTCCAGCACAATCAATGAACTATTGTAGGGTATGAATATTAATAAACCATTATTTTTTCCCGATGGCATAGTTTATTTGCTTGGTAAGTGGCACGCTGACTTGTTTGAATATTAACATACTCTGGCATCCTCTGGAATTAGTTCAAGAGCAATTAGAATCTTATCACGACTGCAACCCTGAAAGCTTTATGTGCACACTTGCTTACACGCTGACATTTGTGTATCTTCCACTAAACATCTGTTTAATTACCCCTCTTAGCATTGTCTGCCATTTGCGATATCTTGTGCAACTATTATTTTTATGAATAACTGCAGTCCCATACTTGTGTGCACCTGCAGAGTCAAACACTTTCAGTGATTCTGAAACGCTGTCTCTTTTTCTGCAACTTTGCTTGCTGAGATGTCATGTTTTTGCTCTTTTATGGGTTAAAATGAGATGGTTAAGACAGTAACAAAAAGGTTCTAATTACCCATTTTTTCCTCAGATGTCGTAATGCAGTCATGACATCATGGGTGTGCAAAACTGAGAACAGCATCAGCAGACATTTTTAGCAGCTAATTAGCTATTTTGTGGAAGCAATTATCAAGCAATTTGCAGTGCAACTCGGGTCAGGGGTCAAAACATCCAAACTGTCAAATTTGCATGTAATTAATTGAAACTCTGAATGTTTCCAGATCTAGCAAACTATTTTATATGTAAATAACTTACAGATCAAAAATTTTGAGAATGACAGTAATTTTGTTTTTCATGAACTCTATTATATTAGTTTTGCTATGTTTTGATCTTTGAGACAATTCATGCTGGAAAAAAGTTATCACTTATTCCTTATTTCTTTGAAAAATTGCAGAGCTTGGTTTTGGAGAATGTTTTCATCCCATTTTGTCTCCATCAAAAAGTGGGATTCTTTTTGCAAAATTGTAGGCAAACCACTACCTTGGATGAGAGACAAGCCTACACATGAATGGTTTTAGGATGCCTTACTGACTTACTTCCTTACTGTCAGCCTGATACAGAATGTATGGTAACATTCACCTTTTCCTTTCTATTCACCTTTTCTTCTCCTAAGAGCCCCAAGGGGCCATCATCAGAAAAATAACTTTATTCCAGTACTCTGCTGACATATCCGGGTACTTCCTGCAGTGTCAGTCTGGCCTAGATGATTTTTTTGAAGATAAGTGGCTTTTTTGTTGTCCTTCTTGACACATGTCCAGAATCCAGAATTCTGTAACCACTGCTATTCCCGAGCAAGCTCTGCATTGATGGCAATCTGATCCCTTAGTTGAATCATAGTCAAACCTTCATCCTAAATTGTGATAATAATTCTGATAAGTTACTAATTTATAGTCAGTCTCACAGGAAGGAATATTCTTGCCTGTGAAGATTTTTTGCTGCAAGCCGACAATGATAGCAAGTGTCTCCCCTTAGATAACATGGGTAACAGAAGAAGACTGGTTTCAAACCCTATAAAAATGGATGATTGCCACCACAAAAACTGAAGCAGTAAGCTTTATTAAAAACTAAATGTGTCTGGGATTTAGAACTTTCTGGAACAACTTCATAATGCGTTTACATTGCTGTCAAAGTACAAAAAATAGATTTGGGATCTTTTGTCAGAGTTCAATGCTTCAAATCTCAAATCATGGATAACCTGAGTAAATACAAAGTCTGGTTTACATTTTTTTTTTATCAAAGGAAAATGTCCAAACCAAGTATCATCTATGTGAAAAACCTATTATCTTTCCCCCTGTAAATCATGAATAAAGTGTGATCACCAGTTTTAATTTAGTGCAATTTAACTCGCTTATCCATTATAAGGTCTAGCTGATTACTGCTAGACCTTAAATTGATATGTTCTGACAACATGAACTTGGCAATTTTTTAATAACAGAGGAGGAAACCTTCCCACTGACATTTTTCAGTGTGGAAAGGGTAACAAACTCATTTCAAAGGCTTTGGGTATCCACCAAATTTCCCATTAAATGTCAAACTTCCATCTACAGATAGAGAAAGCATACACTAGAACAGTGGAAAACCTTCCCAGGAGTGGCTAAAATTATACCAAGAGTGTATCAGCAACTCATCCAAGAGGTCTGAAAGTCCACCCCTGAATGGCTTCAAAAGATTGAAGGTTTTGCTGTGGCCTAATCAAAGTCTGAATTTGATTGAGATGCTGTGGCATGACCCTAGACAGGCCTTTCATGGTTGAACACCCATCAACGTGGTAAGAAGACTGATTGCCAGTTCACAAAAGATCGATAGCAGTTTTTGCTGCCAAGTGTGACAAAACCAGTTATTAGGTTTAGAAGTCAATTACTTTTCACCAAGGGCCAAAACAGTTTGGATAGATTTTATCCTTCAGTAAATTAAATCATCCTTTGAAAACGGCATTCTGTATGTACTTCAGTTATTTGTGTCTGAAAGTAAAACTTGTTTAATGATGTGAAACATTAATCAGTTTTAAAAAAAGAAAAAAAAACAGAAGACAACAGTAATGGGTTAGTGCTTCTTTACGTCACTGTACTGTATATTTTGTGTTGTTTTTTCAAACAACCTAAACCAGGCGAGCGGCTCCCTCGGCAGAGTTTTCTGTGGATCGGACCCGGCACCTTATGTCCTTCCTCACAATGCTTGGGCCCAGTCCAGACTGGAACGTGGGGCTGTCCGGAGAAGATCTCTGTACCAAGGATTGTGGCTGGGTCCAGAGACTTGTGGCAGACCTTATACCGTGGGATGCAGGCACAGACAGCGGAGTCACATATGAGGTAGTACATTCATTCATTAAATCTATCATCATGATGATCATTAAGGAATTATGACTACATAAATGAATAAAAGTGGCCATTAAGTCAAAAAATGAAGCATGTGGGCACATTAGAGACACATTACTGAAATTCTTGCTGTTCAGCACTGCCATCATAATGACACATGAGATATTGTTACCTAATTCCCTTCTGGGATCAATAAAGTATTTTTCAATTTGAATTGAATTAGAAACGTGATCTCACACAGTTAGGATTTATCTACTTAATGGTCATTTTTGGGTCAGAAAGAAATCAGAACTTTCACATGATATTAAAGGCAAGGCGATTTTATTTGTATAGTACACTTTCAACAACAAGGTAATTCGAAGTGCTTTGCATGATTAGGGGATAAAATAAAAATAGCAATAAAACACAGACAAGGCATATAAAGTAAAAACAGCAAGAAAGTATGAAGCACACACAAAACATATGATACATGAAAATATTACTCAAAGGCAGCTTTTAACAGATGGATTTTTAGCCGCATGGATGAGTTTTTCAAGGTCCTGTTTCGACATCAGTCCTTTAATTCTAGAAATGTTCTTCGGGTGATAGAAGCCTGACCTTGTTATTGTCTTTATGTGACCCTGGAGGTTCACGTCTGAGTCCATTACTACACCTAAATTTCGAGCCCAATCAGTATTTTCTAGCTATATTACCTGAAGCTATGTGCTGACTCTTGATCGTTCCTCTTTAGGTCCAAAAGTAATTACTTCTGTTTTGTTTCTGTTCAGCTGGAGAACGTTATGGCCCATCCATCCATTGATTTGCTCGATGCATTTGCTTAGGGTTTGGATGGGTTCAAAGTCACCTGGTGACATCGTAATGTAGAGCTGAGTATGATCTGCATAGTTATGGTAGTTAATCTTATTGGTTGTTATCTGGGCTGGGCTGGGCTAGTGGGAGCATGTAGATATTAAATAAGAGGGGCCCCAGGATGGAGCCCTGGGACACCCCATATGTGATTTATGTTAGTTCTGATGTAAAGTTTTCTATTGAAACAAAGAAGTCCCTGTTCTTTAGGTAAGACTCAAACCAGCCAAGTACTGTACCAGAGAGTCCAGCCCAGCTCTCCAGTCGTTCCAATAGTACATCATTTTATGTGTCACAGTTTATAGGCCCCTGAAAAGAGTGCACTTTTTATTCAAGAATTTTCAGACTTTTTATCAATTTTGCACAACTCTTATGAAACAATAATTTTAGCTGGTGATTTTAATCTACATATAGATCACATTTTAGACCCTTTTATTAACAGATTTTTTCAAATATTCTGACATATGGATTTTAGCCAACGTGTCATGCAGCCGACTCACAACAGAGGACACACCCTGGACTTGGTCATCACGTATGGCATGTCTACCAGTGTGTCTTCTGTTGTTGACTTGGCTGTCTCTGACCACTACTGTGTGTTTTTCAATATCACCAGTTTTATCCAGCAGGAATCCTCTGTGAGAACTATCAGGAAACTTCATCTAACCCCTGAAGTGGTTGCAGGTTTTCTGGAAGTTTTTCAAAAGATTCCTCCCATTGTTTTACTTGCCCCATGTGATTTTATTGTCAATGATTTTAACAGTAGGCTTCAATCCGCTCTTGACCTGCTCCACTTAAAGTTGTAAACACTGACTCAAAACTTACAACACCATGGAGAAACGAAGCCCTTAAAAAATTCAAGAGGAGCTGCAGGGTGGCAGAGAGGAAATGGAGGAAAAATCAAATCACAATAAATCATAAAATTTACATAGAACGTCTCAAAGCATACAGTAAGGCTGTAAGAAATTCCAGAAATGCATACTTTTCCAGAATAATCTCAGAACATAAAAATAATCCCAAAATTCTGTTTTCCACTGTAGACAACATTTTTAACCGTACTACTAATGCATATCAGAAAACCCCCTCAAACACTGCATGTGAGAAGTTTGTAGACCACTTCAGAGGAAAGGTGGACACATCAGATGTCATATTTTATCCTCTCAATCAAACATGGTTCTAGACAAATCTGTGTGTCTGTACCAGAGGAAACGCTGGACAGTTTTGTCCTGGTAGAAGCTGGGACTCTTGATAAAGTTTTCTCCTCAGTGAGGCCCACCATAAGGGTTTTGGACCCAATTCCCACCTTGTTTTTTAAGGAATTTTATGAATCTTTTAGAGATTAGATTTTAACCTTGATGAATTGGTCCCTTCAGATGGGGTTTTTTCCTGCCGGCTTTAAAGGGGCGGTAGCGAGGCCTTTGCTGAAGAAGAGCAATTTGGTAAGGTCCAAAAGATCATTTGTGGTGTGCCCCAGGGTTAAATCTTATGCCCACTTTTTAATCTGTATATGCTCCCTCTTGGCAGCATCATCAGAAGACATGTGTCATGTTTTGGTGTGGAAGAGGACCCAAATGCAGAGAAATTAAGAACTTAGATTTTAATTAAACAAGGAACAAAAACACTTACAAAAACCTCAGGGGAACCAGGGAAACAAGGAGACCAGGATACGCAGAATACAGACAGGGAAGATTGACGACGGACCAGTGAGTAGTGACTGAATGAAAGCTGTATTTATACTGAGGAGGGAATGAGGAAGTGACAGAGAAGACCAAGGACTAACTAGTGAGAAGCAGATGCAGGTGAGGGCAATAAGTTAAACTGAGTCCAAAAACAACCCAAACAGGGTGGGTGGAGGGGGCCTCAGAAGGAGGGCAAGAGTCCAAAAACAAAACAAAAAAACAACCCAACCAGGGTGGGCAGAGGGTTCCTCAGAAGGAGGGCAAGAGTTCAAAAACAACAAAAAAACTAAAGTCCTGAGGCCTGCAACGAAGGAGCAGGAACCTGGGAAGCCTGCGACGAAGGAGCAGGAACGTGGGAGGCCTGCGACGAAGGAGCAGAGGCCTGTGACAAAGGAGCAGGAACCTGGGAGGCAGACGACGAGGAACCAGGAGACGAGGAGGCAGACGACAAGGAACCAGGAGACGAGGAGGAACCAGAAGACGAGAAGGCAAACAATGAGGAACCAAGAGATGAGGAGACCGACGACGAGGAACCAGAAGACGAGGAGGCCGGCGACGAGGAACCAGAAGATGAGGAGGCCGGAGATAAGGAACCAGAAGATGAGGCGGCCTGCGGCGGAGAACCTTGTGACGTGGCGCCGGCTGCGGAGCAGAACCTTGTGACGTGGCAGCCTGCTGCGGAGTAGAACCTTGTGACGTTGCATCCAGCTTCGGAGTAGAACATTGTGTCTTGGAGGCTGGCTGCGGCGGAACAGAAGCTTGTGTCTTGAATGAGGATTTTGGTGGAGCGGATGAGATGGGTGATTATGTTGCTGGAAGCGGGGTAGCGGGACTTCCTACCCGGGAGAGGACTCTCAACAGGGTGGAGTCTGAAGGTGTGAAGACAGGCTGTGATGTAGAACCTTGTGGCTTGGAAAGCGGCAGAGCTGAACCAAGTGGCTTGGAAAGCGGCAGAGCTGAACCATGTGGCTTGGAAAACGGCAGAGCTGAACCTTGTGGCTTGGAAAGCGGCAGAGCTTAACCTTGTGGCTTGGAAACCGGCAGAGCTTAACCTTGTGGCTTGGAGGCCAGCAACGAGAAACGACGCCCCAATGAGGCGTAGAGGACCCTCGGGAGGAAGGCATAGAGGACCCACGGTGTGGCGTAGAGGACCCACGGCGCGGCACAGAAGACCCGCGGCGCAGAAGACCCACGACGTGGCAACGAAGACCCACGACGTGGCGACGAACCCGAGGGTGTGTCCTTCAAGACACCCTGGGTGGAGTCAGGAGCACGAGGCGTGTCTGGACACCCTCGGTGGAGGCGAGAGTCATGGGCATGTCCTCCAGGACTCCCCGTGTGGAAACAGGAATCAGGGGCATGTCCTTCTGGACACCCCCTGTGGAAACAGGAATCAGAGGCGTGTCCTCCAGGACAGGAAAGACCACTGCCAGTATGTTTAAATCAGTCTATGTTTATAAAACGCAGCATCCAAGGGCTTTTTACTTTCACTTTCTGGTACTGTGAAATACTTATTTAGTTTCTACTGCTGTGGAATAAAAGCGGCTCATCCATATTCACCAACTGTTTTGAGACTAGAGCAATTTATTTATAGTTTGTACACTCATGAATAAGCATGGAGCTTATCCTGCAGAGGATAGATGGTAAATACTTTTCAAAAACTTCACTCACGAAAAGCCAGGTGGTGTTACTTTTGAAAGACGAAGTGTTTCTGCAGTGCTCTGGCCTTGATTTTAGCCTTGTGAGCTATTTGATAGTGTCACTACTGCAAACATTAGCACTCACAACAGGGGAAACCTATTCTTCATGACAGTCAGTATTTAATAGTAAAGCAAATATAAAACAATGGGATTTTATTTTCACTTTAGTTTAGTTTAAGATTGTGTTTTGAGAAATGTTCCTGGGAACACTATTGTCTGTTAAATCATGTTCCTTTTTGTTGTTTTTGGTGGTTTTCTATAACTGTTATATGACTCATAAGCCTTACTTTTTACATGGTCAAAGTGGGACTAATTTTCCTGGGTAATAATATGCATTATTTGTTAGTTTTATTACTATATTATACATATTAGAATATACTATAACTTTTTCTTTTTTTTAAACAAATCAAAAGGTTATCTTAAAACAATCATGTTTTGTATCCTCTCCCAGGATTCATATTTTGAGTAATTTTTAAGCATTTAACGATTTTTTGGAAACACATACTTTTGAAAAGGTTTTTCACATGTATCTCAGGTGGACATTTTTACATTTTTAAATAAGCATTATAGAAGTATGTATATGGTATTAAACAAAAAATGTAAAACTATATAGGGTGGACACACGTTTAATTTTTCTTATTATTTTGATCAGTGTAATGAAAATTGTATTAATTATTCCTGCATTTTCTGTGTATGTGTCACGAGGTGTGTGTGGAGAATGGACCCAAACGCACCCGCTGAAGGAAGGTGCACGATGTTTATTAAAGTGAGGAGATCGTGATGATGGTGGTGAACGGAGACGAGGGCAGGAATGGAGAGACTGGACATCGGGCTGGAACGAAGAGGCAGGAAGACGACACACCATGGGGATGAAGACAATATAGGACTAGGAGGAAGGAGGACTAGGAGGAAGGATGAAAGATGGATGATCCGGCTGGGAGTGAAAGGAAGTGAGGAGTCTTAAAGGCAGGAGGTGAGTAGGATCAGGTGTGGATGATGAGACAGACAGGTGAAGACAATGAGGCAGGAATAGGGCAGCGTGACAGGACCCCCCCCTTTAAAGGTGGATTCCAGACACCGTGGAAAGAGTGAAAACGAAAGGGAAGAGAAAAAAAAAAAACAAGCACCCTTGCCAGGGTGGGTGGAGGGGGCCCACGGAAGGAGGGCCCCGAGTCTCTTTGGGTACGCCCCTGGAAGTCTGGCGGACGGCCCCGGTGGTGGCCCCTGAGGACCTGGAGGTCGGGCGGACGGCCTCGGCGGCGTCCTCTGGCTGGACGGAGGTCGGGCGGACGACCTCGGCGGCGTCCTCTGGCTGGACGGAGGTCGGGCGGACGACCTCGGCGGCGGCCCCTGAGGACCTGGAGGTCGGGCGGACGGCCCCGGCGGCGTCCTCTGGCTGGACGGAGGTCGGGCGGACGGCCTCGGCCCCTGAGGACCTGGAGGTCGGGCGGACGGTCCCGGCGGCGTCCTCTGGCTGGACGGAGGTCGGGCGGACGGCCCTTAGGTCCTCTTCTGAGGTTCAGGTAGTGCCAAAGAGAGTCTGGAGGCTCGGACGCCTCCCCAGACGGAGGTTCTGGAGGCTCGGACGCCTCCCCAGACGGAGGTTCTGGAGGCTCGGACGCCTCCCCAGACGGAGGTTCTGGAGGCTCGGACGCCTCCCCAGACGGAGGTTCTGGAGGCTCGGACGCCTCCCCAGACGGAGGTTCTGGAGGCTCGGACGCCTCCCCAGACGGAGGTTCTGGAGGCTCGGACGCCTCCCCAGACGGAGGTTCTGGAGGCTCGGACGCCTCCCCAGACGGAGAGTCTGGAGGCTCGGACGCCTCCCCAGACGGAGACTCTGGAGGCTCGGACGCCTCCTCAGACGGAGAGTCTGGAGGCTCGGACGCCTCCTCAGACGAAGGTTCTGGAGGCTCGGACGCCTCCTCAGACGAAGGTTCTGGAGGCTCCAGTGACGGGGACGGGTCCTCCCTGACCCTCCCTGGGAGCTTCATCGACGTGGACGGGTCCTCCCTGACCCTCCCCGGGAGCTCCAGCGACGCATGGGGAAATGTCCATCGCTGGAGAGCCGCCGCTGTGACCGCCAGAAACACGGCAGCCACAACAACGGCGGGCTCATGGACTGGAACGGGCTCATGGACTGGAACGGGCTCATGGACTGGAACGGGCTCATGGACTGGAGCTGGAACGGATTCTGGAGCTGGAACGGATTCTGGAGCTGGAACGGATTCTGGAGCTGGAACGGACTCACGGACTGGAGCTGGAACTGCTCCGGAAGCGGCCCCACCTCGGCGGCGTCGCTGCTTGCGGTGAGTCAGCAGAAGCGGCTCATGCCGTCGAGGACCAGTCCCTGGGGAACAGAACGCCAACCTTGTGCCGACGAATGCGGACGGTGAAGGTGCGGCGCTCCGCTCCCCGCTCCCGGAAACAGTCCCGGCGGCGCAGCGGGACCTCCGCCGGCGGACAGATGGTGGAGACAGAGAGGGCGGACCGATGATCCGATCCAACGCCTCCCTGCGAACCCTCTCCGCCTCGCTCCGCAGCGCGGCGAGATCCGGAGCAGAGAACACCCTCTGGAAGTGAGGGAGCACTCCCAGGATCTCCTCAGCTCCGGAAACCCGTACAGGAAAGTGAGGAGAGGCAGCGAGTCTGGCCAGGTTGGCCCAGACGTCCTGGCGGAGGGCGGCGATCTCCCGGGCGAGTGCTGGGTCCATGTTTAGGGCCGGATCATTCTGTCACGAGGTGTGTGTGGAGAATGGACCCAAACGCACCCGCTGAAGGAAGGTGCACGATGTTTATTAAAGTGAGGAGATCGTGATGATGGTGGTGAATGGAGACGAGGGCAGGAATGGAGAGACTGGACATCGGGCTGGAACGAAGAGGCAGGAAGACGACACACCATGGGGATGAAGACAATATAGGACTAGGAGGAAGGAGGACTAGGAGGAAGGATGAAAGATGGATGATCCGGCTGGGAGTGAAAGGAAGTGAGGAGTCTTAAAGGCAGGAGGTGAGTAGGATCAGGTGTGGATGATGAGACAGACAGGTGAAGACAATGAGGCAGGAATAGGGCAGCGTGACAGTATGCTCCTGTGTCATTCTTTCCTCCTTTTGCTCTTCATCTTGTTGGACTAGTTTTCCTGTTGAACATTGTATGCTAACATTAAACATGCCTATAAAATAGCTAATGATACTGTTTATGGCACTAAACAATTACAAAGTTGTCAATATAAGTAAAGAACCCAGGTCTCTGGCACTTTAAAAGGTTCTGGTTTAAATTCCAGATATCATAGGCACATGCTCATTTGACTTCAATATTAGTTCAGTGAAGTTAACCCTGGAGCAACCTTGTAGTCCTTTATAGCATGTACTATACTTCACACTTATAAAAATATTGTAGTGGTTACAACAACTTTAATTTAAATTTCAATACAAAGACCCCTAATTGGTAAAAGAGGTAGCCTACTGTTGTTAAAGTATTTTCAAGAACAATGCAATCACAGTATTGGTCAAAGTGGTGAAATATATCCAGTAATGCTTCATTCCTGTTTGTCATGTTTCTTTCTTATCATGTTAAACTGAGTGCCTGAACACACACACTTTGACGTACCTGGAAACAGAGCTGTATCTCTCTTATTAAAGCAGACTGTAAATAAAAATCATTGATGAGTGCAGAGTTCAAACAATAAAACACCTGCCATCCTGGCTGGCAAAAAACTCAAACAGTTACATTATAACTTTTTTCATTTACTCTGTTTGGAAAGACTGTGACTAAATTGTTCTTGTCATCAAGAGAAACACTGGCATTGACTTCTTGAAAAGCCTGTTTCACAGCTTTTCATTCCTTTCATGCTGTGATTGAATTAGAATTCTTCATTCCAGGAATAATTTCCTGGTCCTAAATTTTGGCTTCTTAATTTGCAATACCTTGATGGAAACCTGTCACTCTACTCCCTTGGGCATACCTGATACACAATCTACAAAAGCAGATGTTTTCCTCAGTGACACCAACCCATCCTCCTGTATAGTGTCCTCTGTAGAGGATTTTTGTATTATATAAGCTGAAAATTGGTATTTTTGGTTATTTTAAAAGTGCAAATTTTACTCAAATAGCTAAAATTTTTGAGGATAAATTGCTGTCCTATTTATTAAAGGTCTCGTTCACTGAGAAACCATGTAATACTTGTTCTTTGTGAAATACGATCGGTCACTCTGAGCTGCATATGCATGCTGCACGTGAAGATTTTTTCCAACCCCCATTGCCTGCATTAGCCACAGAGAAAAAACAGATGGCAAAACGAGTGAGTCAGAAAAAGCCAGCCCATTCTAGGTCACAGGGAAATTTAGTATTCATTGTCTTGCCTACCTTGGCTTGCTACTTCCCATTGGAAGACTGAGTTAGCTGCCTGGAGAGAGCAGAGCTCAGCTAATGGAAACTAGAAGCTGAAGCTAACTGTTTGCAATGAAGCTAACTTTTAGCAACTCCACAGCATGACAGAATACGGCTGTGCTTGGTTTATTTGTGGACATAGCACATCAGCGTTGCATTTTTTACCCAAGAAAAATGAGCTGAGCAAGAAACTATTGGAATTTGACTTGGAGCACACCCAGTAAACTAGGTTAAGTTAATTGTCTGTTTGAAGGCAGCATAAGAGTCGCATTGATGTTATCCAATCAGAGCCAAGACGTTTTCATATTGTGAATAATAATGTGTTAGACTCATGATCCTGACGTTTCCCCACCCCCACTCCTCCGACACCATGCAAATCTCCTGAAACAGGAACGCCAGAGCATTTTATTTCACGTAAAACAGCTCACAAGTCATTTATTCATACTGGAGACCACAGCAAATTTATTGAAAAAATTAGTGAATAAGACCTTTAAAGAAATGAAATAGGTAAATCTCATTTTAAATCTTATCTAAACTTTTGAGAGTTTTATATAAATTTTTGAGAGTAACTTTGGGAGTTTCAATTTATAGAGGCTGGTTATTATGTAAGGATTATATTTTTAATTCACAATTAAGCACTCATTGTCAAAATGCTGTATTGCTTTTCCAGTGACCCCCGTAGTCCTCCATACTGAACCGCCATCGTTTTGAAAATACCGCGCTGTATTCTGGGAAGGCTTCAAGGCGAGGTTCCTTGACATTGAGAAACACCCAGAGTGCAGGGTGCACTCACCACCCATCCCCCAACCAATTACGGCCGAGTTCCTCCCGCCAGGTCCTGTTTGGCCCAATCCACTGTCAGATCATGAATATAATAGTCAAGTCGGCAAGTTGTTGAGCAGGTAATATGGAGTACTTATGAGATTCTTTGCTGTCCTTTGCTGACGAAATTGAGGAGCGTAATCAGATTGTGTTTTGGCTGCGATTGAGAACTTCATCAAGACACTGGGGCGTTTTAAGTGGACTGCAAGATGTTGACATCGATGACAAAGTAACTGATAGTTTGAGAGAGATTGAGCTCTCAGCAGGTGTGCAAGATGTTCAACTACCAGGCACGGGAGCCAGACGCCCATCTTTGGACATCCCAGTTCCTTTGCTCACAATATTTGCAATAACAGGTGCTGCGCCAAAAAGTGATGGTCTGGCAGAAACTGATCAGCCACCGCGGCAGCGCGCACAGGTTAGGTGGCTGACGATTGTGGCTTAAAATTAGGCAAATCAAACATTATTGACATTGTAAAAGCACAAAAATCCTCGTCAAGTATTTTAGCAGAGGTTTGTCTCCATTTAAATTCTATAATTTTCTCCAGAGACTTACTGTGTTTTCTATTTCAGAACTTGTTAGAAATGTTCGCATTTATACTAAACTGCCATAATATGTAAGTGTGAATGTAATATTTGCAATTGAAAGATGGTTTGTGGTAAGAATTGGATATCTGTATGCTATGGGCATGATTGAAATAAAAAATTAATGTAAAATAACACTGCTGCATTGAATGTAAAGTGATAAGCTATGTAAATTAAAATAAATTATTGTCCAACAATTTTATCTTTATCATCTTGTTGGTTTTACCAATATTCTAATGTCATAGCCTACAACGTAAATACTGTTTGGATTATTTTTATTTTTATTTAGTTAGACATGTACTTCGAAGTACAAATACTTCATTACATTACTTAAGTAGAAATTTTGCTGTTAGTCCGTTTTTTTTACAACGGTGATGGAAAATCCGAAGGCCACTTGTCATTTTGACAGATTATAATTCACACCCCTGACCATTTGGTGCAGACGCGCGGACATTTTTAGGTTGGAGTTAAAGCGTGATGTACAAGTAACTGAATCAATAAAATAATAAGAAGAAGATTCCCATGAAGCCATCTGAGCATCATCTCACACCCGGAGGCTTTGGAATGTGACTGTTACCGGTGCGGCTGGTTAAAGGCGCGCTTCAAAAAGCCCGGTGTTGTGCCAAACACCCTTGCAAAAGAGCGCATGCTCCGACATTTTCTGCTCCTGAAGCGATATGAATGACGACACACGACGACGAACCGGCAACTAATGTGGGGAACAGACAGGTATATATACATACATGGGGAAACAATCAGGACACAATACAGGGCAGCTGGAAACAATCAACAGACACAAAGGGACTAGAACAAGGGGAAAAAGTCACATCGTGACAAAAACCCCCCCCCCTTAAGGTGCGCCACCTGGTGCACCAACAAAAAACAACCAGACCACGGTGGGAGGCAGGGGCCCAGGACGGCGGGACGAACGGAACACATAAATCCAAACACCAAACAATACAGTTCATGGACGGAATTTATCCGTAAGGCCGCAAGCTTCTCCTAATCAAGTCCGGAGGCCGACTGTGCGGCCTAAACATACGTGAAAAAAAGTCCGGAGGCCGACCGTGCAGCCGTAAAAGTTGCAGAAACAGCCACTATGCCGAGAGAACAGATGCTGACGTCTATAATGGCCACGTTGCATGAGTCCAGTCCTACGAAGGTAAGCATGGAAGGGCGCTGCAGTTCCACGGCGAAAAGACCCGCGAAGAAGACCAGCTGGGCGGGTACAGCGAAGAATCCCTCGAAGAAGATCAGGGCGATGAGGAAATCCACGAAAAACAACACGACAGGGAAACCCCTGAAGAAGAGTCATTGGAGGACCAACAGAAGGCAATGAAGCCAGGAGTTTAGGCGTCTCTGCCTTGGTCCCTCTGAAAAGGGCAGACCCCTTGGAACGAGGCCGATCAGCTTTTAGCATCTCGGCGGACGGAGTCTCCTGCAGCCGGGGCAGATTGGCATCGATCTCTCCGGTGGGCAGCGATGGCTTCATAGCTGCTGCTGTAACGGCCAGGAAGATCGCGACCACTGCAGCCACAGCAGATGTCTGGAGGCCAAGCGGGTCAACAGCGACTGCCTCGGAAGAAGCGGACGCTTGGGCTGGAAACTCGAGTTGTCCGGGTGCTGGAACAGGAACATAAGATGCCGACCCAGGAACTAGGGAGCAACGAGGAGCTGGGACAGGAACTTGGGAGTGTCGTGGAGCAGGGACTGGAACTTGGGAGGGACGCGGAGCAGGGACTGGAACTTGGAAGCGACGCGGAGCAGGGAATGGAATGTGGGACCGACGCGGAGCAGGGACTGGAACTTGGAGCGACGCGGAGCAGGGACTGGAACTTGGGAGCGACACGGAGCAGGGGCTGGAACTTGGGAGCGACGTGGAGCAGGGACTGGATTTTGAGCCAGGACAGGCTTTCCAGTAAACCTTGCTGGAGCTTGGTCGTGCCGGAGAAGGGCAGGAGGTGAACCCCGAACAGGCTGTTGATGGCGAGAAAATACTGCGGCCGGTAGGTCGCAGCGAGGTGCATCTTCTAGGGGGGAGGCGAGGACAGTGGCCGGGCCCCCCTGGATAAGAGTAGGGGCGGCCGGACCCCCCTGGGAAAAAGTCGGGGCGGCCCTACGGCTTTGTCCATGCCGACGCCGGGAGAAGAATCGCGGGGAGGAGCGCTGACCAGCTTTATGTCTGCGGGGACCAACTCCAGGGGGGCAGAACGCCAACCTCAATCCCCAGAAAGGTGAGTCCTTGGGTGAGGAAGCGTTTGTTTTAGCCTCCCTGGCCAACCATTGCATAAGAGTCAGTTTATCTCCTGTGCTGAATCCTTATGGCCAGTTTGTCATAATTGTGTTGGCGGATTCAGGCACAGACAAACTGAGATTCAGTGAGACTCTTAAATCGTTACTCCACAAGGAACAACTCAGGAAATATAATGTCACTTAGACTTACAGATTCAACCATCTGGGGACAGGACGCGTGTAGCTAGGCGCTGACGACAATGACCGGTACGACGAGGAATGACGACACACGACGACGAACCGGCAACTAATGTGGGGAACAGAAGGGTATATATACATACATGGGGAAGCAATCAGGAAACAACACAGGGCAGCTGGAAACAATCAACATACACAAAGGGACCAGAACAAGGGGAAAAAGTCACATCGTGACACTTTCTTTTTTGGGGGGAGGTGTGGCTTAAGTTTTATTCTTTAATGTCATTTTTTAAATTACATTACTTTTACTTTTATACTTTAAGTAGCTTTGAATCCATCACTTTTTTACTTTTACTTGAGTAAAAAACTTGACTTGATACTTCAAGTTCTACAGAAGTCTTTTTAAACCCTAGTATCTATACTTCTACTTGAGTATTGAATGTGAATACTTTTTACACCTCTGGGTGTGCAAAAATCCAGGCAAAGGATTAGCTAAGTGTAAAAAGGAAATATTGTCTAATATATAGAAATTATTGTAGATCAATTGCATTTGAACCTTAGTCCAACCTTAATGAATAACAATAAGATACATGGACCAACCACTCAGTTCTGGTGGTAAGATTGGACAGTAGTCTTGTTTTGAATGTTTGATTGATGAGTGTGACATAGTGAGATGTGCCATGCTACTAATGTGACTGAATAAAGCATGTGACCTTTACCAGAAACAAACATTTATAGTGAAGCAGCCACTGATTCTCAGATGTTTTAGCTTTCTTTGTTTCTCTGAATAGTAGATGACTCTACAGTTAGATCACAGATAATAACTTAAAAATACTCTACATAGAAATAATAAATAAATCTGATTTTCAATCAAGATTTTGTTGCTATGAGCACTAAAGGGAACTGTTAGAAAGTACAAAAGCAAACTAGCAAGCAAAACAGTTAGATTTGTATGTATTTTGTGAATACTGAATTTAAATATTTTAATTGACCAACTTGCTAATAGACTCTTAAATAGTTCAATATTTTGGTTATTTTCTTTGATAAATTATGAGTAATATGAATCTTCTATTTAGTAATGACTTGGAAACGTCGGTACTGTAGCAACATTAAACATACAGTATTCTATTGTGTTGAGAAATTTCAGTGATTCAAAATATTTTACTTTTATTGTTTCAACTAAGGTTGCAAGGTGGCAAAAAAATCTCTTGAATATGGAAACTTTTTTAATATGCAGATGCCCATCTTCACTTGTTAATTTACTATTATTTTACAACATTTTCGAAATCACTGACACTTTTTCCTTTGGGCTCTTTCAGTCACCAAACAAGCCCACCGTTCCTCAGGAGAAAATTCGGCCTCTGACGAGTCTGGACCACCCTCAAAGCCCCTTCTATGACCCAGAAGGGGGCGCAATTACTCCTGTAGCTCGGGTAGTGGTGGAACGTATAGCTAGAAAGGTAAAAGAGTGGCTGCATGTGTATATTGTGTTACTTTGTTGATGACATAGAAAGAAGGTATGTCAGGATAACAGTTGTTGTTTTCATATGCAAAAAATATAGATATGTTTTTGTTGACACATATCCGATCCAACTCTGAAGTGACCATTGTTGGTATAGAATTTAATTTGCTAACAACGTGACTTAAAAACAACATTTGGAATTGGCTACAGCTCCTGTGATCTTAAACAGGATAAAAAAAGATATTCAAAACTCATCATAAAGCCAGCCTGTAATGGTTTGTATCAGATAATATTGCACGTGTCATTTTTAATGCTAAGTTGGAGCTGAGAGTACAAGTAGCCCAGGTTCCAGTTTGACTGTTTTTATGCCATCACTTGCTGGAATTTGGTTGGTTTCAGTTCCTCTTCTATTCAGTCAATAGCAGATGCCCATTTGGGAATGTGCAATGTAAATTAGCTAAGACCATAAATGTTATAGTGTTTAGTCTTTGGTTATACTTAAAGCTTGTCCTTATGCATATTAACAATAGAGAAAGAAATATCTGAGAAAAGTTTATTCTGTTATAAATGTTTTACAAACATTGTAAAAGACTTGTCAACTGCAAATGTTTAGAAACAAAGGCTCATACTGCATCTATAGATGGCTTTGTCTCATGTTTCTAGCATTGTAACCGCAGCTTTCTTCCTGTACACAGGGAGAACAGTGTAATGTGGTGCCAGACACCATTGATGACATAGTAGCTGATATTGGACAGGAGGAGAAGGAGGAAGGTAAAGTAAAATGCGCAAAGACTCTTTGTATTGCAGCTGCCCAGAGAATTTACGCAAACACAACACAGTAACTTTATCATCATCATCATCATCATCCTTTATTTATAAAGCACATTTAAACGGCGACAACGCCAACCAAAGTGCTGTACAAGACAATAAATCACCAAACAGATACAGCAGCATAAAATAGATAAAACAAGTAAAAACTATAAAGACTAACAAACATGAAATCACAAGGGTTAAACCGGCTCAGCCGAGAAGGCCAGGGAATACATTTTTAATTGTAGGCTTCACCAACACAGACAATGAAGGGGGCAATGACGGCTCCACAGCAACAGGAGAGCAGGGGGCAAAGAAAATAGCCTCCAATTTGGAGCTGTTCAGATGGAGGAAACTAGCTGAGAGCCAGGACCTGATTTCACTCAAGCAGTCAGTCAGTGGTTGCAAAGGGTCAGGAGTTTTTAGGGCCACATAAAGCTGACAATCATCAGCGTAGAGGTGATAATTCACCCGGAATTTTCTAAAAATGGCTGCCAAGGGTAAAATATATGGATTAAAAAGAAGCGGACCTAAAATAGACCCCTGGGGAACACCACAAAAAAGAGGTGCCACTCTAGAGGCGCAGTTCCCGAGGGCAACATTAAAACATCTGCCATTAAAATAGGAGCAGAACCACTCTAAGGCTGTTCCACGAATGCCGATTAAGTGCTCCAGTCGCTGTAGAAGGATTGCGTGGTCTACAGTGTCAAAAGCGGCAGATAGATCTAAAAGCACTAACAACACATGAGAACCAGAATCAGAGGCAAGCAAAATATCGTTAAAAACTCTAATAAGAGCAGTCTCAGTGCTGTGGTGAGGCCAAAAACCAGACATAAAGATGTCTAAAACATTGTTGGATTTAAGAAAATTAAAAATCTGGATAATAACCTTTAAGATCATTATGAAGTGTTTAGTAAATAATTCAAACCTTATTATTTTGTGATTTTATATTTCTTTCATCTCTCTTCAGATGTCTGTATTTATACAACCTTTTAATTTTTTAACATTTTAACCTTTTATGCTTACACACCATGAGGCTCTGTTGGAATTGAGTCTTTTTAAGTTTGAGAAGGCACACCATGCCCATTACAGACACAGCTGGTTTCAGATGTAGCTCAAATTAGAGGTCAAATAGTGACTTTATAGAACTAGCAAGCCTTTGGCTTCAACCTGCTGGGTGAAGATGGAGTTCTTGTTGTTGCAGAGCACCACCTCTGGTTCAGGGTCCTATCCTTGTCGAATACGCCTAATAATGTGTTTTGATCCAACCAAAATTGTTTAACTCTGTACACTGATATTCCAGTAGCGCTGTGAAATTGTAATACCTCATTGAACCTAAATACATTATGTCAAATTACAACGAAAAAACTTGTATTTTACTAGTCTTATATAGGATAAACCAACACAAATGGAACTAATTGGTTTCAGAAGTAATAATAATTTGTCCACCTGTGTGGTATTTATTCTCAGTATAAATACAGATGTTCTTGAAAAGGAACATCATTATTAGATGTTTCCTAGACAACATAAGTTATTGGAAGACATTATTATTATCAAGTAACATAACAGACCGATTATAAAACAGCATCCCAAGGAGTCTAAGTAAGCATTGTTCAGTCAGACATCTGAACTATTTCACAACTGCAAACTTACAAAGAGATGGCTATCCACTTAAATTGTGTGGGCAAGAAAGTATTGATGAGAAAAGCAGCCAAGAGGCCCATGGTAACTCTGGAAGAGGTGCATAGATCCACAACTCAGATTGGAGAAACTGTCAACTATCAGTCATGTCACAGTCATGTCAAATTTGGTATTTATGGACAACAAGAAAAGTAAGTATTGCTTAAGTACTGTGCCGAGGTTAGCAACACACAGCACAGTGCACTGCAAAAGCTTTTGTATATGTATTTCTAAAAACTTTTAAAAAACATACATTGTTTTACTTTTGCTCCACAGTTATAAATTAATTTGTGTTGGTTTATCAAATAAAATCCCAATAAAAAGCATTAAAGTTTGTATTAGGTATCTGACAAGCGTAAAAAAGTTCAAGGGGTAGAAATGCTTCACAAAAGCATTGGGCACTGCATCAATCATGTTTCAATTCATTTATAAACTTCAAATCTATAACTCATGTTCAGGCACTTTCCAAGAACAAACAAGTCAGGTTTGTATCCAATTCTATAAAAGCTAAGTGGATTTAAATCAGTTTAAGTCATTTCAATCCTATGCTGTGGTCAGAATCAGACTCGGTTATATAGCTATCTAATTATGTCCTGGAGGAAAAACATTAAATATGTTGTTTCCCCTGCTTTTCTCCACATATCTTGTATTAACACAAATTTGATCATTCTGATGGGCAGCTAAACTGCGTTCAAGAGATTTTTATGATTTCTCTAATCTTTTGAATAATTTCATACTTACTCTAATATTGCAAAGTTTATTATGTCTACCTGTTTCTGGATTTATAGCATAAACAGAAGGAAGTAACAACTTAGTGCCTGCAACAGAGTAAAACATTAAAAAAATTAAATCAAAATTTGGTCTAGGTCCAAATAAGATCTCATTATGAGATATATACTGGCAGCCATTAGGAGACGTCTGCTCCAGTGCTTCCAGCAATGCGATTCTATATGAAGCAGACCAGTTGCAGTTATTGAGCAATATGTTACAGGTATAATGCATCCATTATTCAGACAGGGTGTGAATTTTTTGTAGTTTGCATGAAAACCGTCTGTGATTGATGTGGTCCAATTCCATTTATATGAATAAAAATACATACATATATGGATTAAGTTATTTTTAAAATGTTTTGTCTGCTCCAACATTTATATATTTAGATTTAAATATCTGCATTCTGAGTGCATGTAATATTGAAGTTACATTTCTGGCTTTGTGTGTACAAACGAGTCCATTAGAGCTCATTCTGGGCTGATTGGATAACATGTTGCAGTTCTTGTCAGATGTCAGTTATTTTAGTTAAAATTGTTTAGTTTGTTTTGTTTTTCCATCCAGTGAACAGCTAATTATGAAAGAATTGACCCCAGATTTTTTGGGGGGGTTCCCCTGCATCTCGAACCTTATACCTATTTTTGCACGAAATGTTTTTTTGGTTGGATTTAAGGTTTTGCACACAGGGCAGAAATCTTAACAAGGATCTCCAGCTGTCTAATAGATTTCTTCCCCAGTGAGTCACCACCCGTTTCCCTCTTTCCTGCCACCTTTTCCATTTCTTTGTTCCTCTAACTGTCCAGGATTTCTTTCTTGCTTCTGTTTTGGATGACACTAAAGATGAGAGGTTCCAGTCAGACTGCTCCCTCTGGTCAGCCCAGACCTTTAACGTTTTCACTTAGGTGTACCCATCTCTCTCTTTAGCTTTTCAGCTCCTTTCCTTCCTCATTCTCTTCTGTCATTATGTGTTATACCAGGGAACAGGGCACATTTGGGTTTGTCCCTGCAGTCCCACAATATATTGTCTCTCACCTCCTTTTCTCATTTTCACTGCCTTTCCAATGTCCCTGGAGAGAAATTTTAATTGACGCTCATACTCCTGCTACTTCTCATACCCCTGCTTCAGCTGATAATTGGATGAGAGATTCACAAATCATACTCTTCTTATGCTTAGCCTGAATCCCTTTGCTGCTTCCTTTCTTGCTTGCATGTCCTTTTGGGGACTCTTGTGGTCTCCTACGGCCTCTAATCACATTTACACTCAGTGTAAAGCAATTTTCTTCATCCTCACTACACCTGAAAGAGGAAGCTGGCTCATTCGGCGTGAGACAGATTAATAATCAGTTGAAATGCAAATTAAACTGCCCACACTGACTTTTTCCCACAAGGATTTTCCTAAATGATAGGAAATAAATGAAATTAGTCCTTACGCTTTCATTATCTGTCCATCTACCTTTTCTCAGATGATACACCAGAGACGTGTATCTACTCCGCCTGGTCTCCCTGGTCAGCCTGTAGCAGTGCCACATGTGACAAAGGTCGCAGAATGAGGCAAAGGATGCTGAAGGCTCAGCTGGATCTCAGCGTGCCTTGCCCACACACCCAGGACTTCCAGCCCTGCATGGCCCCGGGATGCAGTATGGAGGGTAAGAATACACATACATGAATGCACAAAAAGATTTGGAAAGGAATAAGCACTCACTGGCAGTTTGTTGTCCATAAATAAAATGTAGTTGTGTGGAATGGCCTGTGCTTGCACTGTTGGAATGCAAATCAGGATACTTATTTATTGTCTCTCATTAAACTCAAGGAAACTATTATTTAATTCCCTTTTAATAGGGTAATCTTTATCTTACTGAGGCGCTTCAACACTTTAGAAAGTTAAGACTTAAACACCTGTTTAGACTTAGCAATAATAGTGGTCTTCCCGTGATGACCTAAGGAATTCAAGAAAAGATGATAAAAAAATTCTGTTTTGAGAGCTACTGTATTATCCTCAAATGGAGAAAACATAGGACATTGGGAAGTAAGCCCTGCCAGGAGTGGCTGGCCTACCAAAATTACTCTAAGAATATATCAATTACCAATCTAGAAGGTCACAAGATAACCAAGAACAACATCTAAATCACTGCAGATTGTCACTGCCCCAGTTAGGTTCTGATTCAACAGCAAGAAAAAGACCAAAAAAAAGAACAAAGGCAAAAAATAAAATAAAACATTCGACAAAACTATCTTGATGATTTCTGTGATTTTTATGAAAAAAATGTATGTGAACTTAAAAAGAAACAAATAAAAATTTTAAGTGACCAGAGATCTCATTTATAAAAAATTCCATAGAATCCTTACTAAAACCGTATTAAAGCTCAGAAAAATTATTTTTACTTACACCTTGTAAATTTTAGATCTATCACACATGGAGTACGCACAGCTGCACTCAATTTCCGTTTTATAAATCGCTCTCCTTAGAAATGTGCTCAGGTGATTTTGGATCATGTCCAGCCTCATACACACCCACTTCCTGCCTTAACTGGTCAGTCCAAAGTGCCTAGTGAATATTCTGCATCGACTTAAGCCAGCTAATGTAGGGCGTTTCACAGCTAACCATGGCAACTGAGAGGTGGAGAAAGTGCAACGTGGAGGCACAGAAAACCATTTTATTTTAATCAATCAATCAATCAACATTTATCTATATAGAGCTTTTCTCAGCCAAAAGGCAACCAAAGTGTTTCATATTAAAGGAGCATGGGGCAGAATGAAGAAACGAAGCTCACGAGCGACGCAGCCGGCGCTGCAAGTAACTGCAGCCAGCCGGAGGGGAGCATGCACAAACGCTTCACAAAAAAATCATACATCTTCACAGTGACATACTTCTTTTTCTTAATGCCACTTTTTAGTGAGCTGTGAGTCGTCCTTGGTCATTTCCCAGTTGCAGAAAAATCAATTCTCACAATTGAATCAGTGGAGGTCTGCGACCATTTTTCTTCGTCTTTTGAAGCTGTCGAGAATGCGCAAGCAGTGTCAATTGACGTCACACCTGTAGGACAGTGCGGGAAATTCGGGCCCCGAACTGCAGCACATTTTGCAGCAAACAGCCAGTTTAAGAAAATGGAACGATACGTGGGTGGGCTCATTTTTTTTGGTTTATAACGCTTCATCACCCAACAGCATTAAAAAACTGGACATGGCTGTTTACTTTATTTACAAATCCTGCCCCATGCTCCTTTAAAAGACAAAAATATAGTTAGCAATAAGAACATGTCTACTAAGACAACAAGAGTAAAATAATTAAAATTAAAAAATTAAAAAATTAAAAGCTGCTGCACAAGCGATAAAACAAATAACAATAAGTAAAATGTTTGATGTCAGCGTGCCTGACATAAAAAAAGAAGGTGGAGGCAAAGAGAGAGACGGGATGCCACAGCCAGAATGTGCTGTGGGGGGTGCAGGATTCCAGCGGGCTGGTAGATCTAACACCAGGCCCAGTTCAGCACATAGATCTAAGAGGACTGCTACAGGGAATCTACATCAAATCCCCCCATCCAAATGCTGCCAGTGGCGTGATCGACATCAGCGCATCCATTGTGTAGCATTATGCAGGAGTGTCACTGCAGTATTTGTACTTAACACTATTAATGCACCAGTAAGTGCAACTGATAAATAATCTGAAGAATTACATATGAACATACAGTGATATAATTCTTCAATGCCACATATTTTTATTCAGATTCTCATTTTAATTATCAATTCTGAAAAAGGGGTGGGGGTTGACAGTTGGTTGTGTGTTTGTGTGTGCGAGAGTCTACAAGTCTTAAAATGTTGCTTAAATTCACAATTTTGAAATCTCACCATCTGCGCTGCCAGTGTTCTCCATGTCCAAAATGTGCGTAAGTGACTTACGGAACTTCAGACCCCATTTTGTGCATAAGCAAGTTTTATAAATGAGACCCCTGGAGTTCGGACTTTAATCCGATTGATTTGCTGTGTTGAAGAATTCTGCAGGGAATGGGCCAAACTTCCTATTGCAAATGCTTTATGGCAGTTGTTGCTTCTACGGCTGGCACAACCAGATATTAGCTTCAGAGGGCCATTACTTTTTTCTCTTACGGCAAGATTAGTTTGAAAACCTTTTTCACTTCTATATTCTATATTCTATATTCATACAAAATTAATTTAAATATTCTGTCCTCTCTGAAATCATTGCATAAAAACCTGTTGAAGTCTTTGGTGAAGTAAGAGCTTAATTTCATTCAAAATACAGAGCTTAAAAAATATATTTATTTTTACAACTCAGCTCATCGGGTTTTAGCTAAAGTTTTCTTTTTTTTAAACCACTAAACACCTCGCAATGTTATCTAGAACCTGATTATGCACAAGAAAGGGAGATCAGTGTAGTTTCCACAAACATCTAAACAAATTTACAGTCTGGATTACTTATTAAGAATTTTTACCGCAGGACTTTCAAGATGTATCCTTTACTCACAGCCTGCTTTTCTTGTGTTTTGATCATCTCAGTGTTTGGGCTGTTCAGGCAGATTAATATTCAATTATTTGTCTCATCAAAAATTATCATAGATTCCATTAATTCCTTTCATTTCTTAAAAAAAACTTACTTTATATCATTGTTTATATCCATTACATTAATTGGGTTAATACTGATGTTTGAACTACCTCAGCTTTGTCATCTTGAAGCAGAGGAGCAGCTACTCTTTCTTTCCTCCTACTCCTTTCTCCCCACCCAATCGCAAAAGCTAACCTTCATCGCCCTACCTTGGAATCTAACAGTTTCAGTCACTTGTATCTCGGATCTCATTCTTTCGGTTATTATGCAATTTGGTGAAAACATACAGGTCCTTCTCAAAAAATTAGCATATTGTGATAAAGTTCATTCTTTTCCATAATGTAATGATAAAAATTAAACTTTCATATATTTTAGATTCATTGCACACCAACTGAAATATTTTAGGTCTTTTATTGTTTTAAAACTGATTATTTTGGCATACAGCTCATGAAAACCCAAAATTCCTATCTCAAAAAATTAGCATATTTCATCCGACCAATAAAAGAAAAGTGTTTTTAATTTTAAAAAAGTCAACGTTCAAATAATTATGTTCAGTTATGCACTCAATACTTGGTCGGGAATCCTTTTGCAGTAAGACTGCTTCAATGCGGCGTGGCATGGAGGCAATCAGCCTGTGGCACTGCTGAGGTGTTATGGAGGCTCAGGATGCTTCGATAGCGGCCTTAAGCTCATCCAGAGTGTTGGGTCTTGCGTCTCTCAACTTCCTCTTCACAATATCCCACAGATTCTCTATGGGGTTCAGGTCAGGAGAGTTGGCAGGCCAATTGAGTACAGTAATACCATGGTCAGTAAACCATTTACCAGTGGTTTTGGCACTGTGAGCAGGTGCCAGGTTGTGTTGAAAAATGAAATCTTCATCTCCATAAAGCTTTTCAGCAGATGAAAGCATGAAGTGCTCCAAAATCTCCTGATAGCTAGCTGCATTGACCCTGCCCTTGATAAAACACAGTGGACCAACACCAGCAGCTGACATAGCACCCCAGACCATCACTGACTGTGGTTACTTGACACTGGACTTCAGGCATTTTGGCATTTCCTTCTCCCCAGTCTTCCTCCAGACTCTGGCACCTTGATTTCCGAATGACATGCACAATTTGGTTTCATCCGAAAAAAGTACTTTGGACCACTGAGCAACAGTCCAGTGCTGCTTCTCTGTAGCCCAGGTCAGGCGCTTCTGCCGCTGTTTCTGGTTCAAAAGTGGCTTGACCTGGGGAATGCGGCACCTGTAGCCCATTTCCTGCACACGCCTGTGCACGGTGGCTCTGGATGTCTCTACTCCAGACTCAGTCCACTGCTTCCATGGGTCCCCCAAGGTCTGGAATCGGTCCTTCTCCACAATCTTCCTCAGGGTCCGGTCACCTCTTCTCGTTGTGCAGCGTTTTCTGCCACACTTTTTCCTTCCCACAGACTTCCCACTGAGGTGCCTTGATACAGCATTCTGGGAACAGCCTATTCGTTCAGAAATTTCTGTGTCTTACCCTCTTGCTTGAGGGTGTCAATGATGGCCTTCTGGGCAGCAGTCAGGTTCGGCAGTCTTACCCATGATTGCGGTTTTGAGTAATGAACCAGGCTGGGAGTTTTTAAAAGCCTCAGGAATCTTTTGCAGGTGTTTAGAGTTAATTAGTTGATTCAGATGATTAGGTTAATAGCTCGTTTAGAGAACCTTTTCATGATATGCAAATTTTTTGAGATAGGAATTTTGGGTCTTCATGAGCTGTATGCCAAAATCATCAGTTTTAAAACAATAAAAGACCTGAAATATTTCAGTTGGTGTGCAATGAATCTAAAATATATGAAAGTTTAATTTTTATCATTACATTATGGAAAAGAATGAACTTTATCACAATATGCTAATTTTTTGAGAAGGACCTGTAGATGGACTGGTAAATTGAGAGCTTTGCTTTTTGGACTAGCTGTTTGTTTAGCACAACAGACTGGACCATAATATGCAATACTACATATGAGGCTCCAATTTGTGTACCCATCTCCTGCTCAATCCCCCCATTATTTGTGAACAAGACACCATTATGCTTTAACTCCAAATCCATATCCTCTAAACACACGTGGACTGTTGTGCAACAGGAAGTAAATAATGTATGGCTCAAATACCCATTAATAATTTTGATCAACAATTTAATATTGATTTAATTATTAATGAAGTTTGAGTTTATTTTTGTTGAACAATTCGGGGCACCACCTTCGTCTGAAAGAAAATTGAACTAAACAGTCTCTTATAAGGGAACTAATTCAATGCCGTTGGGCAACATAATTGGATGCACACACTAGAATAAACACAAGCCACTTCTCTCCAAAGTATGAGAATGTATTATTATTATAGATCAACCTTACAGTCAAAGTATTCAGTCAATAAATTCTATAGCACTACTAACATACAAACCAAGCTACTAAGCCGTTCAAAGAAAATAGATAATATGCAATCTAGTCAAATCAATTAACAAATGAGTAGCACTAATGAAACAACAATGGAACAATGATAAACATTAGAAGACAACGTAACAGTTGTGGTTTAGCATGTAATGGTGACGAGATGTATGTGAGTAGGTTTGCACACGTGGGGGGCATGTGTGCGTGTGCGTGCGTGTGTGTGTGTGTGTGTGTGTGTGTATGTTTAAATAAGGAGAAAGGGGGACTCACCACCCATGGTCTTAGCGGGGATGCTAATGCTTAGCTTTAAGGTGAAAAAAGGAAAAACATGTGATCCAACAAAAGGGGTGTGGTGAAGTTTAGCCTAGGAAGCTAACAGTGGAGCATGTAGTCTAAAATTTGTCCAGAGGTGTACAATTAATCCATATATTGTGTGTGGGTGTGGAATAAGGGGGAAAAAAACAAGGAAGAGAAGGAAATGGACAAAGAGAGAGAAGGACAACTGTTTATTTGTTTAGCTTTACAAACCAATAGTCAAACTCTGCTCTGAATATAACCAGTTTATACACAGCATAATTCACAGCATGCGATCAGCAGTTTCAGTAAAAACAGCAGGTTCAGCATTCAATACACATCACAACAACTCTATGACAAGATTTCTAAATTGTTCTAAATCATCTCTGCCCAGACACATAAAGAGAAGAATAGAATAAAGGTTTGGTCCTACTTTGAGGCAGTTTACTGCATGCTCAGTCCCAAAAAAGCAATCAAAGTCCGGTCCAAGGAAAAAGTTTCTGTCCTCTTTAACAACTGCACTAATCGCATTCCGGCTGTTAATAGAAACACTCCCAGATGCACGGATATAAGTTCAAAAGCTATTTGAGCTTCCACTTTAAAGGTTTTAAAAGTCTTCTTCCCTGTCCTAAGTTTTTGTGGTGTTGTTATCTATGGACACAAGTAATATAAATGTTGGGAAAGGTAGTCTGTTCAGTCTGTTTTGAAGAATAATCAATCCCAACAGCACAATCAAACCAAACTCACAATACCCTCTCAGCAACTTTTCAAGGGTAAAAAGCCAATCGGCTGTTCCATGCCAAGGATGAAATCCAAGATTTTCCTCTTGAATCTGAGCCTTCTTTCCAATTACCAAGATTAAAGTATTTCAGGTAATCTTAAAAGTTTGATCCAACAAGAACTGGAATGCAGTCTTCATTTCCCTTTCTTACATCACATTGAAGTTGTAGCTGTCAAACAGATGTGATTTTCTAATACAAATTGTCTGAACTAATATAAAGGTTTTCTATCCATCCTGACGACTACAAGCACTTTTTACCTGATCAGAAGGTAATTTGACAAGGGATGTGGGTGGGGTGTTGAAAGACAACCACTCTACCACCGACCAAGCTGTGCAAGAGAGAATCAACAGCAATTTGACTCGTATGGCACAAATGTGGCCCTAATAGGCCACAGGTCGTTGAAGCTGATAGGCAGAGATCAAATAAATGTACACAGAAATCCCACGTTACATAGGAACTAATCACCACATGGCAAAATTATTTGGATTAGCAGTTAATTCTGAGCAGTGTTCTGCTTCTAGGATCTCTAAATAAGGATTTGATTGTATTTGTATTTATCTTATGTTCAAAGAAATTCAAATTCAAAATTCAAAAATACTTTATTGATCCCAGAGGGAAATTAAGTGTTGTTGTAGCTCTTACAATTAATTCTTTTAGGAGTTGTTGTAGATCATGATGGCTGTGGGCAGGAAGGATTTCGTGTAGTGGTCTGTGTTGCAGCGAAACTGAAGAAGCCTCCAACTGAATACACTCCGTTGTTGCAGGATAGTTTCATGAAGAGGATGCTCAGGGTTGTCCATAATTCTTTTGATTTTATGAAGAATCATTCTTTGCATCATCAACTCCAGATGTTCCACAGTTGTCCCCAGAACAGAACCAGCATTCTTTATCAGGTTGTTGAGCCTTTTAAGTTCCTGGCTCTGATGCAGCTACCCCAACAGATGATGGCTGAAGAGATTAAACTCTCCACAATAGACTTGTAGAAGATGTGCAGCTTCTTGCTGCAAATCTTGAAGCACCTAAGCTTTCTCAAGAAGTACAGTCTGCTCTGTCCCTTCTTGTAGACAGCTTCACTGTTGTGCCTCCAGTCCAGCCTGTTGTCCACGTGAACTCTGAGGTATATATACTCCTCAACCACCTCCATTTCTTCACCCATGATGGAAACAGTGTTTGACTTATTCCTGTTTCTTTTGAAATCTACAATCATCTCTTTTGTTTTGTTCACATTCAAGGTAAGATGATTGTTTTCACACAATGTCACAAAGCGGTCCACCAGCTCTCTGTATTCAGCTTCTTGTCCATCTCTGATACACCCGACAATTGCAGAGTCATCTGAGTATTTCTGCAGATGACAGGTCTCTGATTTGTACTGGAAGTCTGAGGTGTACAGAGTGAAAGGAAATGGTGAGCGTACAGTCCCCTGGGAAGCTCCTATGCTGCTGACTACCTGGTTTGACACACAGTCCTTCATTCTCACAAACTGCGGTCTGTTTGTCAGGCAGTCGTTGATCCAAGCAATTGTTGAAGGCTCCATCTGTGTCTTCAGGAGTTTCTGAAGAAGCAAATCAGGCTCAATTGTGTAAAATGCAATGGAGAAATCAAAGAACATGATGCTCAATGTGCTGCCTGCTTTGTCCAGATGACAGTGGGTTGGTTGAAGCAGGTGATGATGGCATCTTCAACTCCAAGATACCATCTTGGGGGGGGGGGGGGCAACAGGAGTCTCTCCAGGACCTTCATGATGTGGGATATCAGGGCAACAGGTCTATAGTCATTGATGACTGATGGGTGAGTTCTCTTTGGTACTGAAACAAGGCAGGATGTCTTCCAAAACACTGGGACCTTTTCCTGGCTCAGGCTTAGGTTGAAAAGGTGCTGCAGAATCCCACAGAGCTGCTCTGCACAGGCCTTGAGGACTCTGGGGCTGACACCATTTGGACCTGCACCCTTGTTCCTTTTCACTTTCTTCAGCTGCCTCTTCACCTGACTTTTAGAGACAGACAAGTGGAAGGGGGAGGCAGAGGGGGTTGCAGCATTCGAATTTCCGCATTGTCGGCTGTCAATCAAATTGCATGCGGATCGCGCAAACATGTGACCGCTCCGTGTCTTCCCGTTTACAGTCGCCATATTGAGAGGGAGCATCAGTCATGCAGAAGTTGCTCACCTCTGAGATGTCCATAGCCCAACTGCCGATGGTAGGGCTGGAGGGTGGGAAGGGGAGGGGACGGGAGGGGGGAGTGTTTTGGGAGGGGTCTTGGTAGGTCCGATTCAAAAAATCTCTCTCCCTCAAATACTCCGGACTGCAGCTTTAAAGCCTGTGATCTTTTTTAATTCCTGACCAGAAATCTTTGATATTGTTGCTCTGTAGTTTGTTCTCCAGCTTCTTCCTGTATGCATCTTTGCTGTCTCTGATCTTGACCTTAAGTTGCTTCTGTATAATCCTCAACAATTCCCTGCCTCCCTCCCTGAAGGCTATTTTTCTTGTTTAACAGTTCATTCATGCCACTGGTGATCCAGGGTTTGTCATTAGGGAAGCATCTCACTGTTCTGGTGGGGATTATGTTGTCCACACAGAAGTTTTCTGTATATATCTGTATATAGTCAGTCACACACTCACTCATGGCATTGATGTCCTCTCCACGTGCTTGGCAAAAAGTCATCTAGTTTGTGGTCTGAAAGCAAACCTGCAGGGCTTCTTCAGCTTCATGTGACCGTTTTCTCACAGTTTTCTTTGTTACACGTTGCCTCTGAACAAGTAGCTTATATTCTGAGCAGACAAAAACAAGATTGTGATCTGATTGTCCCAGAGGAGGTCTTGGTTTGGACATGTATGCATCCTTTACATTTGTATAAAATAAATCCACAGTCTTCTTTTCTCTTGTGGAGCATCTGACAAACTGTTGAAATGTTGGAAGTGTAGACGAGAGCGAGGCATGATTAAAATCACCAGATTTTATCACAAATGCATTGGGGTGCTGGGTCTGTAGCTTAGCAACAATGGAACTGATGACATCACATGCATTGTCGGCAACGGCTGAAGGTGAAGTGTAAACAACGGCCAAAATAACACTGGTGAACTCTCTTGGTAAAAGATATGGACGAAAACCTACTGCCAAGAGTTCAATATCTGGGCTGCAGATACGACACTTCACAGTAACCTGTCCTGGATGACACCATCTGATGTTGACAAGCACTGCTACTCCATCTCCTTTATTTTTCCTGCTTGTCTTCAGATCTCTGTCTGCTCGTATAGTCAGGAAGCCTGGCAGAGAGACGTTGGAGTCGGGGATATGATCCTGCAGCCACGTCTCAGTGAAACATATAACACTGCATTCCCAATACTCTGGCTGAGTCCTTGTAAGGGCTTGGAGTTCATCCATCATGTTAGCCATTGATGTCACGTCTCCATTATGATCGATGGAAGAGATGGTTTGAACTTCCTCCTTCTCTGTCTCCTTTTTGCTCCTGCTCTGCATCCACGTCTCCTTTATTTCAACACCCTTATGTGTTGATTGTAATGTCAAACCTAACCAGAACAAATAAAGGATTGCATCTTTTTTCTGAAAGATATTTAGGATTTAGAAACACAGTCGGGAAGTTAACATACATATTTAATAGCTCAGATCTGTTAAATATGAAATGAGTTTACAAATAACATCAGCCTTATACTGTGTTTCTTTTTTATTTATTCTCTTCTGTGAAAGTAAAAAAAGTTTATCCCTAATTCTTATCTCAGTTGTCAAATTGGTTCTCTTTTCTTACAAGGAACATATGCTGATTCTGCACAAGCACACACATGACCACAAAATTCCTGAAGTTTGCTATTGTCCAATTTTAGTGAAGTTATCTGTTTGTAACAAATGCCAAGAGGCAGCGTCTGTCTTTGCTGTCTCTTCATTTCCCTGCTTTCACTCCCAGGAAGTTTTTTAGTAATCAGACAAGTGAAACGGTTTAAGGCTAAAGGAACTTCTCACAGACACCCACTCTTCCATCCTCCACTACTCCCCTCATTGATTATTAGACAGCAACACAGATAGCTTTTTATTCCCAAGCACCTCTCCTTTGTTTTCATTTAGCGCTCCATTAGTGTGCGGTGGGAGATTGATAATTGTGGGGTCCATGCTGGGGCAGGTTGGGAAGCAACACTCAGGGTGATTAATATTCCAGGGAAACACTCCAACTCTCTGGAGGCCCTACCGTGCTTGAGATACCTGTATCTTTTATTAATGATTCACTTAGTTCTGCTTTATTAGGCTGCAGCTGGTAAGCAACATTGGTTTGTTGGAAGTATATGAGAGTCAAGTGCTGTTAGTCAAAGAAAAATCCATTTAGGTTTGTCAGAGTTCATTGATCATTGCTGAAGACAATCTCCAATTTACAAGGTCTATTCCCACATAATCATCTGCTTTTGACAGCCTCCCTTTTTACACTTTTGATATGTTATCTGCTGCACTCTCAGAGGAGGTGTTTCAGTAAAAAACAGTTAGGTTTGTACAGTGTCTCCTCGCAAGTAAATAATAGGGGTATCTTGAAGCACCATGCTGGCTAATAGTGATTTAAAAAATGGCGAAGCTGAGCCTCATTAAGCATTAGACGGAGCAGTTCACTCTTCACCTGATCCAAGTCGAGGTCATACATATTTACTTTGGTTCCCTCAGGCCCCTGCTGTGAATAGGACAGTCCCTAAGGCAAGTGGTCCTATTAAAAAGAGAGTTGAAGCCATTTCTGAAGAAGAGCTCTTTGAAAATGGCTCTTTAAACTTTGAGCTGAGTGAAGAGGCTGATATTCAAGCAACTGTGTGAAATATTCAGTCTCTAGGGGCAAGTGTCCTGTAACCAGAGGACAAGGGACAGATATTCCTGTCATGCATCCTTTGAAATTGTTAACTTGGGAGAGTGTTTGACTGAAAATCTAAAGGTCCTCAGTGTGATCCTGGGTTCCAGCAGCACGGTCTTTGCGCTCTTGGAAGGTATTTTACCTCTGCACTGAAAGCATGGGATTGATTAACAATTGCTTATGACTGAATTTGACTGAATAACAAAAGGATAGGGTGAACCAAAAAATATTGAAACTGCATTTTGCACCGTGATCAGGCTGGAGAATATGTTGGATTCAGAGCTTTTAGCTTTGAGGTGTTTCTCTTGTCTCAAGACGTGTGGTTATTGCATGTTTCCCATTCAAGGGCAAAATACCTTCAGGTGTTTTTCAAACCTTTCTTTTAATCTGAGCTAGAAACAATCTGTTGATCTATACTTCCTTCTGGAAGATGCAGATTGCTCTAAGACAAGGGATAAAAAACGGGTAAATTTTTACACAGTAATATTTATTTAAATGTATAGATGATTATGAATCATTCATTGAGTATTTCAAAAGCTCACTTACTTTGGGTGCATTTGGCTCATTAGTGGAGCAGGCACACTGTAGATAGAGGATGTAGTCCTCGACACAACTGTTGTGGGTTTCATGCCTGACTTCGGCCCATTTACTGCATGTCTCCGCTTCACTCTCTAGCCTTCTATTGTCAACCTTCTAATGAAGAAAGGCCACTGGTGACAAACACTTTAAAGTCTGTAGTGCTAGGTATACATTCATATATATAACACATGTATTCACATGTATTAATGTTCAGTTTGGTGATAACATGTTCTGGTCGTAGACTTTCCATATTTTAAGATCTTATGAACATCATCTGTTAAAAAAAAATTTACAGTTACAATTTTAGCCCAGTCTAAAATCTTGGTCATAGTGGTGAAATGTGGCAGTTTTCTGGTCACGATAATAACATACTTTATTTCTTTATATTATCCTTCCAACTAGCCAGGCCTTAATAGCTAAGTGTGCTCTCGAGCAATAGTTTTCCAGGCCTTCTGAATGTATTTCAAGTTTTCTCTTTAAACTTTGGCTCCTCTTTTAAGTAGGAGCTATCAATCTAAATGATTTAGAAAAAGTTGTTACTGATTTCGTTAAACGTTTTGCTTGACATTTAGGGGAAATGTCAAAGTGCCCTTTCACACCTTGATTACAAATCCATACCAGAAACATGTATTACCAGAGTCTGGACTTCTATATATCAGATTATAGTTCAGTAAATATTGTTGATCCATGACAATAAAGGCTAAAGTTAATCACAGCTAACCAAGCAAAATAGTCCATATTGTGTATGAAGAAAGTTCACAGCAGTCCAAACATAGAAACCCACCTGCAGTTATCTAGATTTTCACAACCATTCATTAAAAGATCTCAAAAGAGCTTCTCTTATTCAAAGGTGCTCATTTGGAGGACTTTTCTATTTAGTTTATACTGCCAGTTGAGTAGAACTGCTATTTAACTGAGAGTGATATGTGGCAATCAATTTGCAGAAAGAAAATATACTGTATATATAAGTATTTCTGACTCTGTGGAAGTTTGTGTTTTCTTGCTTCAGAATAGGAATTTCTTTTAGAAAAGCACAAATAGTTGTTCTCATCTTTCCTTCATGTTGTGCCACGTTGTTTTCTTTCAGCTTCAATTTTCAACTTTTGCCAATTAAATTTTCAACCTGTTATGCATGTTATAAAAATGTATATTTATAGTAAAATAACCCCTGATATAGACCATGATTAACTTTGACCTAAAAAATGCTTAGTAGATTTATTATTTTTGTGTTCTAGTTTTATCACATGGAAACCCATTCATTGCTCTTCCTTTGCCTTTTTTAAAGGGGAGTTTTGAAATGTAGGTATAAATTTTGTGTTTTTGATGTAAGGATTATGAAAAATATGTTATTGTAGCACATTTCCAAAACTATCTTTTGGACTCGCTGAGCTCAGAAGAGTCTGTGTATGTTATCTCATTTCACAGTGCACCTGACAAATGCAAAGAGAAAAAAAGGACATTTTTAAACATGCACTTTTCATAGTATCCTTTTCTTTTCCTGGTCAACAGAACCTTCAACATGCATGATGTCTGAGTGGATAAGCTGGTCTGCTTGCAGTGTTTCCTGTGGGATGGGGATGAGGTCCAGAGAGCGATATGTCAAACAATATCCTGAGGACGGCTCGCTCTGTCGGCTGCAAACTGAGGAGACTGAAAAATGTGTTGTCAACGACGAATGCTGTGAGCCTGCCTTCACTGATGCAATGCTTTTATCACTGTGTTCAAAGAACTATTTAAAGCATATTTTATCTTCATTTTATAAATAAGTAAAATATAAAAGATTACATTAATGTGCCAATGATGTACAGTGGCTTGCAAAAGTATTCGGCCCCCTTGAACTTTTCCACATTTTGTCACATTACAGCCACAAACATGAATCAATTTTATTGGAATTCCACGTGAAAGACCAATACAAAGTGGTGTACACGTGAGAAGTGGAACGAAAATCATACATGATTCAAAAAATTCTTTGCAAATAAATAACTGAAAAGTGGGGTGTGCGTAATCATTCAGCCCCCTGAGTCAATACTTTGTAGAACCACCTTTTGCTGCAATTACAGCTGCCAGTCTTTTAGGGTATGTCTCTACCAGCTTTGCACATCTAGAGACTGAAATTCTTGCCCATTCTTCTTTGCAAAACAGCTCCAGCTCAGTCAGATTAGATGAACAGTGTTTGTAAACAGCAGTTTTCAGATCTTGCCACATATTCTCGATTGGATTTAGATCTGGACTTTGACTGGGCCATTCTAACACATGGATATGTTTTGTTTTAAACCATTCCATTGTTGCCCTGGCTTTATCTTCAGGGTCGTTGTCCTGCTGGAAGGTGAACCTCCGCCCCAGTCTCAAGTCTTTTGCAGACTCAAAGAGGTTTTCTTCCAAAATTGCCCTGTATTTGGCTCCATCCATCTTCCCATCAACTCTGACCAGCTTCCCTGTCCCTTCTCAATAACTTTATCCCTGACCTGTCTGGTGTGTTCTTTGGACTTCATGGTGTTGTTGCTCCCAACATTCTCTTAGACAACCTCTGAGGTCGTCACAGGGCAGCTGTATTTGTACTGACATTAGATTACACACAGGTGCACTCTATTTAGTCATTAGCACTCATCAGACAATGTCTATGGGCAACTGACTGCACTCAGACCAAAGGGGGCTGAATAATTATGCACACCCGACCTTTCAGTTATTTATTTGTAAAAAATGTTTGGAATCATGTATGATTTTCGTTCCACTTCTCACGTGTACACCACTTTGTATTGGTCTTTCACGTGGAATTCCAATAAAATTGATTCATGTTTGTGGCTGTAATGTGACAAAATTTGGAAAAGTTCAAGGGGGCCGAATACTTTTGCAAGCCACTGTATCTGTTAACAACCCCTTTCTTTCTTTTTCCTGGTGGCTCCTAGTTCATTTAGAATACATAAAAATTTAAATTCACAGGAGTGTTTACTCTTGAGATATTTCATGTAGATCACGGTCTTTGAGGCTGATAGGTAGAGATCCAATAAATGTATACGTAGATAGATAAGTGATCAAGGGCCACTTCTGACTATGTCTTTAAACATCAGATAGTTTTTAGGAGAATCTTTTATAAAGCTAAAAAGAGCAAGGTTTCACAGAGCTACAGAGTGGATAATGAAATTATTTCCACTTTTACAATAAAAATGTTCTCCTTTGTGTTTATAAAGACATTGTAAATGATATTTGTTTCATTTTAGTGTGTTATGCTGGAATGCTTTCTTTTATATGAATGTAGAAGTTAAGCTGACCAAACTTTAAACTGAAAACTAAATGATGAGACCAATTTACCATAACATTAAATCCACTTACTTCCTTGAGGGTTATGAGGGCACTGTTGCCTTAGTCAAATGGTCAGTGGGTTAGGTACACCCGGGACAGGTCACGAGAATATCACAGGCAACACAGAGACACACAGGACAGATGACCTTGTAGCTAAATTAAGAGTGGCCAATTAACTTAACAGGCATATTTTTGAACTCAAGAGAATTCACTCATGCATTAGAAGAACCCAGGTCCTATGTGTTGTAAAATACCCATTCTAAAGACTGCTCCACTATATTGCCCTAAAAGAAACCACTCTGTCTAATTATTAAATGAATTATTAAACACATTTCAGTAAAAAGTAAGTAACTGATTTATTTCCCCTATTTGAACCTGCAATGTGTGGCTGGAAACAGAAATGTATCAATTTATACAAAACAAATTCTTTATATACCAATAAAAGTCAGAGGAATGACATGGTTATACATGTGACACTCCAGCAGGATAACAAAAGAAGAGTAATTGCTGTGCAGCGTTGCAATCCATGTGCCACAACTTTAATTCTGGCTACTGCTGTGCTCAGTGACAAGGTCTTCCAGCATCCACAGTGAAATTCCTACAAACAGTCCTAAACAGTACATCTGGTGTTTGATCAACCAAAAACAGACACATGTCTGTTCAGGTCTCATTAATCCCCAGTGGCTGCTTGAAAACGATTCAAGTCAACTGCAGAGGAACTTCTGGCATTCTACACTCTCCACTCCTATTCATACCCTGTTATTAGGTCTCACACTCCTTCTCAATCATAATGGGTTTCTCTAAAGAACATGGTCTTGCATAAGTATTCAAATGCAATAAGAACAGGTTCAAAAATATCCTTTCAGTCTCATTTTCCCCAACAATGCAACTCTTGATGCTCTACTAAGATTTAACCCTTTCTTAACATAAGATTTACACTTTACGGTTTTGAACTTAAAGCATGTTATTTACTTTTATTTCATATGTACAATAAACAAATTAAAAACGAATCTATTAAAAATACTTCTTCCATCAGTGTGCACAATGTTGATAGTATTATTTGCTTTATCTTTACACTTTCTGCAGTTCTGACATGAAAAACGTTTGACCAGTAATAGGCACATACAATAAAAGGGGAAAAGAAAAATCATGTTAGACATTGAAAATGCCAGGTTTTTAATGGACTCTTGGCTGTGACTGAAATAGTTTAGATTTTATTCAACCAGCATCACTTTCTAAGTCTTTTTAATATCACAACTTCACATCTGACCAGAAGCCAAAAAAATTGTTTCACATTTTCATTCAGTTTCTAATATTACAGCCTTTGTGAATGTCACTGCTATGAGTTACTTAAATTACCAACTAGATCCATATACTTCTGTAAACCCTACTGTGATCTCATCAAATGTTTCATATCTGCCAAATGAAAAAAGTTAACTAAAAAAAGCAAACCATTTCATATTTTAACATTCAGCAACAGAGTTTGATTTGGATGTTCTTGTGTTGTTTTTTCCCTTGCCACAGCTCCGAGCAGCTGTGTGGTGACAGAGTGGGGGGAGTGGGACCCCTGCAGCGTCACCTGTGGTGTTGGAATGAGAAGACGTGAGCGCATGGTGAAGATGCCTCCTATAGATGGATCAATGTGTAAAACCGAGGTGGCCGAGGTGGAGAAGTGCATGATGCCAGAATGCCGTGAGTTTACATTTATTCTTTTTTTAATACTTTTATTGATAACTGTAAATGTATTCGTGCTGAGCTGATACTATAAAAGCATCTCTCATGAGTGCATCCAAATGAAAAATAAGCCATATTACATAGGACTACGAGAAAATGAATAGATTCAGCCAATATACCAAGCCAGCAACACAGGCCTGATGCAAGAACAACTGTGCATAATGACAGGACTTCTCTTTGTAGTTAGCAGTGTGCATAGAGAATTTAGGTTTTTGATGATACAACAGCAGCGGAGATGGCCTTACAATGAAATATTGCAAGACTGGTGGTCGTAAAAATAACAAGAACATGGCTAAATTTATTGTATAACTTTAAAATTAGGCCTCTTTTCCCGTTTCCAGTTAAATGTTTGACATACGTGCTAGATGAAGCCCTGTAGTGAATAATAAACATATATATCCCAGCAGGCTCTACGTTGAGGACACTAGGTTTGCTAACAATTGCAAGCGATTGCAATTGGTCAAACTGTACAACACCCAATGAGTGAAATTATTCATTTTGTATTTTCACACTGGTAGAAATTATGCAGTTCTTTGTTGCATATTATTTTTGCAAAAAATGGGGTCAGATTATTTAAAACTTTTAATATGATGGTATTTTTTTCTCTTTTCATAAGAAAAATACCACCTTATTGCCTTCATATCATTGCTTTGTTTTAATTGGGTGAAAATGTTTGAAGGGCTGATAAAGTAAATTTACAAGTACACTGCTAAGAAATATTTCTAAGCTTTAAACTCTGGTGTCAAAACCTGAGTCAGAGAGGATAATTCATGCTTTTATTTAATCACTTCTTGATTTTTGTAGTTGTCTTTGTGCCTTTGAATCAGAAAGATTTTGACCGTCCCCAGTCCGTTCAGAATCCTACTTTCCCGAACGGCTGGTCTGTTATAGGGCCGGTGGCCAGAAGGTTTTTTTCCTTTTTTTTTTTTTGAACTCCAAAAGCAGCCCGTGGTTAAGACACTCTGATTATCCTGTTGTATGTCTCGTGTTGTGTCTCGTTCGTCACACAACACGTGAGTGAGGCGTCTTCCTTTATAGAAGATCTTTGTGAGAGGCAGGCTACCGTCACAGCGCACATTCGCTGAGCTCTACCCTCAGTCTGCAGAGCTGCAATTCTGCTCATGTTATCAATTGCCTACATATTTCTGTACTATTTGGACTCGTCATTTGATTCAGAATATGGGTTAAAAGGTTTGAATGCAAAGCAATAACTTTTTAAAAGTGATTTATTTTCAGCTGAACTTTATACCATGCTGAATATAATGAATAATTTCCATTTTATTTACCTGGAGTGTTGCTACTCACCGCTGCCATTTATTTGATCCGGAGATTGTTGTAAAAACGAAATATGGTCCACAGTCCCTGGTTTAAGGTGTTTTCTCCATTCTTGAATCACAAATTCAGCTGCAGAAAAATCTCTCTCTCTGGTGCTTTTAAATATGCGATGTTTGGAAATATTCCGGCATGTTTTTATGTTTCGACCAGAGGTCGGTAGAGTACGAAAAAATTGTTCTCAAGTAAGAGTAGCATTACTTCAACATAATTTTGTTCGAGTAAAACTTAAAAGTAACCATCCAAGAAATTGCTCAAGTTAGAGTAAAATAGTAGTAAGCCTATGTAAAAGGCTGATCAAGTAGCCTACTGAGTAACTGATCAGAACATCAGATCAGCTCTTTAGGCACTGATTTTTTAAAAATGATTTAATCAGACAGACAGAAATGCAAAGTTGTGTGTAACTAATTTGAAGGAGAGGAATGTTTTCAAATGAAAATGTTAATCATTAAACGTATTAAACTAATACAACAAGAAATGTATCTACGTTGGAACAAGGTAAGGTGGTTCCAGTGACAATATAAAGTATTTACCATGCACTATATTCAGTTCATCTCCAAAGCTCATCAGCTAGAAAATAACATTAGAAAGGTAAAGCTTGTGTACAAACAAGAGGTCTCACTATGATATAAACTGTAGGTTTGTGTACTTGTCTGGTGAATCTTAGGTCAGAAAGTTTTTTTGATTCAGCTAAATTACTCACAGTAGGTAGGATATCCAGAATTTTAATCTCAAGTGTAGCAATACTTCATAATAATTAGCCTACTTTATTAAGTATTTTTACTTAAGTAAAAGTTTAATGTTTGATGCAGTAAAACTACTCAAGTAAATGTAGACTAATTGAGCAAATGTAACTAGATACTACCCACCTCTGGTCATGACAACATAAAAACCTGTTATTCTACCAATAAAGTATAATTGTTGGAGTTATTGTTCCACTTGCATCCTTTGTGCGATCAGATAAAAGGCCTCCATTAACCAACCTCCCAGGCTGAATTTCAATACCAGCCCAGGACAGGAGTAAACTAGATTGTAAAAATAAAAGGCAGTTCACCCCTACATGCTCCTCAGTCTAACATGGTTTTTATAAAGGCTCTGCACAAACAAAGGTATGGCTGGTTAGGATGAGCAGAGGGATGGATGACAGCAATCCACAGCAGCATCACTTAGTATGTCAGTTCCTCTTAGGTAACCAATCCGAATTTACCATCTTCAGAACCGCACCAATCATGGAAGTGCACCTACACTTTCAAATGTTCATATCAAAGTTGACATATGGCAGCACCTTACAGCTGTAGACACACCAGTTCTATTAAGAAGCAATTGAGGACTTATTTATGCAGACTGGTTTCAACTAATTTAATGGTCTATGATGTTACATGTATGCCATTTTATGATTTCTTTTGTTTATTTTCTGACTTACTGAAGTGCTTATGTTATAAAGCACTTTGTTGTTTTTGACCTTTTAAAAGGTCCTACATAAACAAAGTTTACTTACTTACAAATCTTGCATTGTAGGATGCATTGAATGCATTGAAACTATTCACAATGTGTTTTTGTTTTGTCACTGTTGCTATGAGGGTTGATTTTGGTTTAAAAGAAAAAAGAAAAGAAAAAAACGGAATACTTGGATCTCATGTTTTTTTATACTGTTATACGTCATTTGTATCTGAGTGTAAAACAATAGCCAAAGTACTAAGCCAGGACTTAGCTCTGTTATTACACTTTTTAATTGCAATATACTTAAGCTATTTAGGTTCTCCATAGGGAATAAGGTGACTTTCTTACATATTAGAAACTGTTACTGTCTGTGTAGAGTTTGCATGTTCTCCCCATGTCCCCTTGAGCAGCTAATGTGAGCTACTCCCACAAAAACATGCACTAGTCCTGGGGCTATATACTGCCTCCCCCCGGCCGGCCGGGGCGCCTGAAGGATTGGGGAGGATCTGGCTGGAATAACCCCGCCCCATCAGGTGAAAAGAAGGGCCTGCCCACTCCCCAAGCATGAAAGAGGCTTGGGTTTCAGTGCAGGGCCCTCCCGGGGCTGGCAGAGGGAGAGCGGAACCCCAGGACTAAGGTAGGAGCACTGGGGTGATAAATAAGAAACTGTAACTGTCTTTTTGTGAGTACAGACACCATCCCCTGCATGCTGTCCCCCTGGTCGGACTGGAGTGAGTGCAGCGTGACATGCGGCCGGGGAGTTCGAAACCGTCAGAGGATGCTGAAGTCTGATCCTGCTGAGTGCACTGAGGAGTTGGAACAAACAGAGAAGTGCATGCTGCCTGAGTGCCGTAAGTTCTTGAATTTTAAACTCTTCCTTTTAGTTCAGGACAGTAACGTGCAGTCAGTGGAGGCAAGTAAGACCGTGCAGTGGTAAGAGAAAATCTATTTGTCAAGTTGAATGTTCTATAAATTCTTTTTCTCTGTTATTTCAAGATTTTAAGGTTAAAATGTCTGGATTTATATATTGCCTGTTCAAATACATGGAAAGGGCGAGGTGAGGCAGTAATAAGCTGTGCCTCACCTCTGACAACACTCTCACACGCAATGACAGTTCCAGGCAGTTGGTGCATGCCCATTGCTGTCCCTCTTTATGTCAACAATGTACATGTTTGATAACAATAGTGCTACACATGTTGATGTTTTACAGTCTGTGTGTGAGATACAGTATTTAGTCTTTCTGATCATCCACAAATGCACAGTGAAAATGCACAGGGTGAGGCAGAAAGACTGTGCCGCACTGATGGGGTGTGGTGTTGAGTCCCATATGTGCAATGGATAAAAGGCGCACATGTCTGCATGACCTTCTGTGCATTGAAAAGACTGAAACCAAACAGATGAAATAGGACAGACCCAGGACAACTCTCCTCCATAGCGATCATCTCCATTGAAGCATCCAGATTTTTAGAGGAATGGAGTTCATTAAAGCATAATTAAAAGCTTTTAAAATAGCTTTTGTTTAGATTACGGTCAAAATTGAAATACAAGCCTCTATTTTGGATGTTATATATTTGTAAGATCCAGCTCCAGAGGTGTCAGAGCCTCACCAGTCATGAACCTCACTGTATGTTTATTTATAACTTTATTTATAAAGCCCTTTTCATACAAGAATTGCATCACATAGTGCTTTACAGATTAAAATGACCCCACATAAAACTACATTCCCATCCCTCCCCCACAGATTTAAAAGCATGGTCACAGTTAAACCCCCCTCCCCCAAACCCAACTCCCATGCTCGCACACAGTTAAAGGAGCATGGGGCAAAATGAAGAAACAAAACTCACAAGCGACACGCCGGCGCTGCAAGTAACTGCACCCACCCGCATGGGAGTGCACACAAACGCTTCACAAAAAAAACATACCTCTTTAAAATGACATATTTAGTGCCACTGTTTAGTGGGTTGTGGGTCGTCCTTGGTCGTTTCCCAGTTGCAGAAGAATCCATTCTCACAATTGAATCAATGGAGGTCTGCGACCATTTTTCTTCCTCTGTTAAAAGCTGTCGAGAACGCACACGCAGTGTCAATTGACGTCACACTAAAACAGCGCTGGAAATTCGGGCCCCGAACTGCAGCACATTTTGCAGCACACAGCCAGTTTAAGAAAATGGAACGATACGTGGGTAGGCTCATTCTTTTTGGTTTATAACGCTTCATCACTCAACAGCATTAAAAAACTGGACATGGATGTTTACTTTGTTTACAAATCCTGCCCCATGTTCCTTTAAAAGCAACAGTAAAAAAGGAAATTGGGCCGAGTGCAGATAAACCATGCAAGGAAACACCATCAGAGGAGCCATCTGTACCGGCAGCAGCACATCAACAGCAGCAGCCGAGGCACTGACACAGGGTGCCCAGTGGAGGCAAGGCCAAGCCCCCCACCTCCACCCGAGCTCCACCTGGAGAGCACCAGGCAGCTACAATAATAATAATAATAATGATCAGTTAAAAGCTAGGCTAAAAAGGTGAGTCTTGAGCCTGCTCTTAAAAACATGAATGTTCTCTGTGGTCCTGAGGTCCTCTGGCAGCCTGTTCCAGAAGTGAGGGCCATAAAACTGGAAAGTAACTTTTGGGGTGACAAGGAAACAGCTGCCAGAGGAGTGCAGAGACCGCGAAGGTTCATATCTTTTCCTCTGACTTCTTGTTTAACAAAAAGAATCACCTTTTCTAAGTGTAAGTTTCTGAGGTCTAATTATATTTATTGTGTTTTTATCATTTCAGGGGTTTTACTTTTTAAAATCTTTTTAACTGACTTCAGACTGTTATCCTTCACTGGTTTATGTGTGACTACATGTTTTTTTTCTGCCCAAATATCGACAGCATTCTCTCATGTGATATTGAGGTGGTGTGTGCATAGTTAGTCTAAGTTTTCAATTTAATTTATTTTTTATTTACACATTGTTTTCAAACTTACAATGTCTATTTTTCAAGTTTAGTTTGAGGTGATCCTGTTTTGACCCCATAGCATGGCTTCTCTCTGTGCGACCACTGCAAACAAAATTCTATATTGACAAAAGGCAACAGGAGCAGCCATGATTCAAATCCGTAATTTAGATGCATCTGTTTTTAAAAGTTTGTGCTGTTAAAATCGAACCTGTTCAGAGTAAAGTTAGGTAATGTAACTCCTGTTTGGGCTCATCATTGTCTGCTGCTCATCCTGCTATAAATTGGTCTGAGTCTGAAGTGACTCCTATTGTTCAGGAAGAGAACTGCAGCATGTGTGCTAAAATAAACACTGATCATTTTAGTTAATCACAATTTGCTTCACCCTGTTTATTTAGATCAATGATTATTCCTGAAAAAAACTTGTATGGTATGTGGGTTATACAATATCCCTGAGATTAAATGTTCCCTTTTATGAGCAGCTAAAAAAAACTTATTTACAAGTCAAACCTATTTTTATATTGTTTCCAGTGTAATAAATAGTTTTTGGTGTTCACTTCTGAATTACTGAAAAGCAGATGACCAGATCTGTTTTATGACTGATTTGACCTCAGTTTAACCCAGGCTTTTGAGCATGTCAAAAGATACTGTGCTATAAACTGTGCCATTTAGATTTGCCATATATTCTGTTCATATGCTCCAGTGCTATGAAATGAAAGTGCTTTTTGAAAGTGCTTAATGTCATGCTATGCTATGAAGACACTCTTACTGCAGTGATGACAATCTTTAGCAAGACGATCAACTTAGCAAGACTAATGGCTGAAGGGACTCACACCACAGTCCGAGCTACCATCTGTGTCCAATATTTGACCACTTGGAGACAATCATACCCTGTGTATGCAGAAACAAAACGTTAAAGAAGAACTTTAACAAACACAATTTTACTAACACATTTGGACGCAACAGAAAAGCTATTTATGGATGTATTTTATTCCTGTTACAAGCAGAGGATTTTAAAGTCCACAATATCAGGAATCGATATATGGCATGCACTCTATTTCTACACCATGCACTGCCCTGAAGATATCCTTTAACTGTTTGAAAAAGATTAGTCCATATTTGAGTTCAATTTGTGTCACTTTAGTTTCCTAAATTGAAACAAAACAGCTCAGTGGACAATGTTGCCCACTTTTGATCTTAAAGGACAAATGTGTTTTGACAGGTTATGTGTCCTCTGGAGTTTGATGGTAAAATACCAACATATATGTAAGACATGCTAGTTTTTTGTTTTTTGGGTATTTTTCAATAATGCCGGTATGCCTTTGAAACTGTTGAGATTGAAGAAGAAAGAACCCTGCATATTACAAAATAACAAACAGCAAACCTGCATATCCATCTCACAGTAATTTCCCCTTTCTTAAAAATGCACAGTGTAGCATTAAATACTTGCTTTTAGATTCCAATTGTTTCTGGACAGAATCAAAGGTGCAATGTCAGGGAGAGCAGTTATTCTGATGGCTGTGCACTGATCTGTGCAGTGTGATAATAAAACTTCACAAGCTCTGGCCATGCAGAAAGGCTTTTTTTTTAAGTCAGCAGTGACTGTGAAAGTTTCATAAAATAAAAGTATCTATTGAATTTGCTGTATGAAACTGAATCTCATAAATGGCAGAAAGTATTCTGTTTAAGATAATTTTAAATAATCATCACTGTTTTAAGGAGTCAGTCTCCCAGGAGTTTGTGCTCAACCAAAATGTGATACATGATCAGTGCCTTGGTAAAGTTCTCATATGGTTGAACTAGTTCTTTTTTTGGAACAGTCACACACTTCAATCATTTTTTTTAAAAATCTGAATTTTATGTGATGAACCAACAAATAATGCATGGTTTGCAGAAGGTTTTGTCACCCAATATGTAAATAAGGTTTACTTGTCTATAGATCCAGCTATGCTTGGAATTTTTTAGGAAGTTAATAGAGAACATTAGTGAACAAATAGCTTTGTGAAGATATTAGACATATATAGACTGAGCTTGTGAAGAAGTTTAAAACAGAATCAGAGAAGCACTCAAGAGACAAATGGTAACTCTGGAGGGGCTGCAGAGATCCACAGCCCAGTTGGGAGAATTTGTCAACAAGATAACCCTATTAGTTGGGCTTGTCCCATTTCTGTCCTTTAGGGAATGGTTGCAAAAAAAGCTTTTAGAGTTCTGTTTACTGCACAAGCTATGTGGCCAACACAGCAAACATGAAGAGGAAGGTGCCCTGGTCAGATTATATTATATTAATTTATTCAACATTTGCACTATGTGTGGCCAAAAGCTGTCAGAGAACATTATCCTAAACACATCATCCACACTGTGAAAATTGGTGGTGGCAGCATCGTGTTGTGGGGATCCTTTTCTTTAGCACTGACAGGTAAGCTAATTTGAGTTGATGGGAAGAAGGATCTAGCCAAGTCCCGCAGTCCTGGAGAAACCCTAACAGTTGTTGTAAAAGGCTTAATATTGGAGCAGAGGTTAAATTTCCAGTGCAACAACAACCCTTAAAAGTTTATGTTCACAAACTCTCTATCTAATCTGACTTAAGCCACTTTGGAAAGTAGAATTTCTAACCGTAGATGTGCAGACTTAGCCCAAAAGACTTGCAGCTGTAGTTGCACTGAAAGACAGTTCTATTAGGTAACAGGTGTGGATCTTGAATACAAATGCATGATACACTTTTATTTATTTTTTGTTTTTAAAATTTAAAACCATGTATCATTTTCCGTTCACTTCACAATTAAAAATGATTTTGTGCTGGTCTATCACATGAAATCCCCACAAACTGATAGAAATTGTTATTTGGGTTGTAACATGACAAAATCTATATATTTATTCATTTTCTTTTTGTCTTGATTTTCTCTCCCTTTATTCCTTTATCCTTCATTATTGCTATCATTCTTCTATCCAGCTGTGGACTGCATGGTCTCAGAGTGGTCGGAGTGGTCGGAGTGCAATAAGTCATGCGGTAAAGGACACACAATTCGCACTCGTATGATCAAACTGGAGCCGCAGTTCGGGGGCAGTTCTTGTCCCGAGACCATCCAGCGGAAGAAATGCAAGATCAGGAAGTGCCGCACAAAAGGGGGAGGTGGGAGTAAGGCCAAGGGATCGGGTAAATAGATGCAGTGGGAAGGAAACTGGATGGAACCTGATATGTAATGTTTATACATCACATGAAGTCAAAAAAACTATTTTCCCTACATATTAACACAACTATTTGCAGGATAGAATTAATAAACGCTAATTCTGAAAGGAGCTGCAAATGCGCAAAAATGTGGAGCTTTAAATTTAACAAGCAGCTTTACTTCTTGCAGATTTTTTCCTTAACTAAGCTAAAATGTCAACTTTGAGCAAAAACACTCAATTAGATATGTCCCACTACAAACTCCAAAAAGCTGATATATTGAAGTGTTGATTAAGAAAATAAATGCGTGTAAATTAATCTCATATGATCTATTTAAAATTTTGATAATTCATTGCTATATAGAAATAATTCTTGTTTTGGAACTAAGAATAAATTACATACATGCACAATGTGGTCATTTTTTAAGTTTCCCATCTGTGTCGCTGTTTGTTTCTGACTGAAGCCATCCCTGCTGCTTCTTATTTGTTCAGGAGCAGTGGGTTGTCGGCTGCCACCGTGGACCAGCTGGACTGACTGCACTAAACCCTGCGGAGGAGGCTTACAGGAGCGCTTCAGGACAGCAAAAAGAAGGGCAAAGGGAAGCTGCAAGGATCGGAAGGAGATCCGTGCCTGTAATAGTCATTCCTGCTAGGGGGCACTACTGAGCAACAGAGGGGAAAGGAGTGTTGCAAACATCAGAAATGTCAGTTTCCACTGAGACACATTTTTTGTGTTGGCAGAGATGAGGAAAGGGGGAAGATATTGGGTTAGTTTCAAAATTTTAAGAATGAGAAAAGGGGAAACAAGAAGCAAGTGAGAAACTGAGAAGATGGAAAAGATAAAGTAAAGAAGAAGATTTGATGTTTAGTGAAGCCGTTGTAGAAATTAGTAAACAGGAAAGATTTTCATTTTAGAACACAAAGAAAGTTTTAGACACTAATGTCTGTGTCCTGCAAAAATGCTTTTAAGAAACTATCAAAATAGCTCTGTTAACCTCAGTATTATCAGTTCATACAACTTTCCCACCATCTACAGTATTGGTTTTAAACTATGCAGACATGGTAAAAAAGAAAGGACACCCTTTTTCAAATGTTTAACAATATATAGCAAAGATGATCTGATTTTTCCGAGATTTTAAAGTGTAAAAAAACATACCATATTCTACACTGTTGTTTACTCAGATGATGCCAAAATGGAGAAAGATCTGTTTGAAAAACTAAGTACTCACCATTGTTCAACTGCTTGTAGAAGCACCTTTAGCTCCAATAGCTCTCAGTAGTCGTCTGACTTAATAGTCTCTCGCTTCACTATGGAGGATCTTTGCCCCACTCCTCTTTTCAATATATCAGTTAATTGAGGTTTGAAGACATTTCCTAAACATCTATTTTAAGGTCCCACCATCGCATTAGAACCTGGTTGAGGTCTGGACTTTGACTGGGCCATTGAGACAAATCAAATAATTTTCTTTTGTAGCCATTCTGTTGTAGATTTGCTGCTGTGTTTTGCTTCACTGTTCTGCTGATGACCCAGTTTGTTGCAACCGTCAGCTGTTGGACAGATGTTCCCACGTTTGAGTATCGAATACTTTGATCTAAAGAGTTTCCGTTTGAATCAATGATCGCCATGTGTTGACATCCGGTGGCTTCAAAAACTCTTGATCATCATTCTTCTAGAATCGTACTTAACAGTTGTCATGAAGTATTTGTGTTGATTTACTGTTTTTCTTTTATTTTACTGTACCCTATGGCCGAAAATCTTTGCCGTGTTGTCAACTGACCAAAGGAAATTGTTTTATAAGTTTTGGAGTGTATTCAGATTCGCAAATATATATCATGGTGCCATAGAGGATGCTTTCTCCTCCAACTCTTTTCAAAAATCTAGTCTTGTTTTGTATTTTTCTAGTTATTCTGTTATGAACTTTAACATGCTAACTGAGTCCTGCGGAGCTTGAGATGGATCAGTATACCAGGGGATTGAGTTTAATGTTGGGGCGAGTTCACTGGGATGTCCACTCCTCAGTAGATTAACTCCCTTAAATGTCTTCTTACTGTAAATAATCGTTCTAACTCTAGAATGATTGTTTGAAAATGTCCATGTAACCGTACCCAAAGTGGCAGGGGGCAACAATTGCTTCTTTAATATTATTGCTGTTGTGACACTCCAGATCAAACTGCCCAAACTCCTGCTTTTATAGTAATTGATCACGCTGATGAAGATCTATTTATCAAGTAAATTTGATATTTATTTTCCCACGTGTTTTACTTTTGGCTTCACTTTTGTGCAATAATTGACAGTGTAGTATCAAATGGGGTTTTGCACGATTGAAGTTAGACTTACAAAATTTTAGAGGCCTAATTAGTTTGTTTATGTCCGACAGCTGAAAGATGGGTTTCTTTTATTTTTACCATGTTTGTAGTTCAAGTTTAAAATGTGTGTCCAGAAATAGAGAATGTAATTAAGAATGTAATGAATGATTTTCACCTCATTTCTTGTCCAAGATACCAACAAGTTTCCAAAATGTATCACGTATAAAACTAAAACATAATTTACAACTTTAAGTGCAAGATAATTTAAAGTATTTGGCTTTTCTTAGTAATTTCCTTGTAGATTTAAACAAAAACTAGTGATTATAGTCTAAGTCAAGGAAATATGTTATTGACCTATAATAAAACCTTTCTAGAATTTTTAAGTCAATGATTAATACTGTATGTATGTATTATTATTGGTAACCATGCATTTTTGTATTTTATCAATAACTTTTACATTTTCATCCAAACACACAAAGCTACAGTGATTGAATGCTATTTTAAAGCTTTTAGACTTCAATAAAGATATTCAGGGCTTTTTGGCGGACACAGACCAGTAAACGGGAAATCTTTTAGGGCTTCAAAATGTACTGTAAATCTATCTAACCACACTTATAAAAGACACTGTTAGGTAATTACTAAAACTGCTTAGCCCTAATAAACAGATACATTAAGTGGAGATGTTTTATACTGTTCAGATTAGTTCTTTATATACTGTATTGCTGTTTATCTGTTGTTTCAGCTGATGTAGCATTTAAGCTGTGATAACATCAGAGGACTTTGTTTTAGCATGTGCAATTTTTCGTTTTTGATATTATGCTTCATCAGGTGTACTTATTGACACAGAACAGATAGCCTAACGGCTGCATCTGCTTTAGTTAGTTCTGAAAAACACAAACAGATGGAGCCTGAGAAGAGTCTCATCGAGCTGATCTGCTGCTTTGATCTGGAAGTTGTTACAGTTTTCAAACATATGGGACAGCTCACCATGCAGCTGATCATTATCTGAGCTTTTGCTAAAAGATTTGTCGTATATAGTTTTTATGTTGCTTACTTTCTTTGCAGTTTCTGTACTTTTTTGTAATCGTCAGCAGGTTAGTTTTCTGTTTAAATAAAAACACCATCACCAAGTTAGATTTCCACAGCTACTTTCTTTAAACTCTGCAAATTTGGTTGTTTAAGCTCTTTTTTCATTTCTGTATCACATCACTATTTTGTAAGAAACTGCCTTTACAATAAAAGTGTAAATGTGAAGATTTTTGAAATTATTGAAACATCTAAGATTGCTTTTAACATTATCTAAGTTTTAAAACAGGGTATACTAGCAGAATAAAATAAACAAAAACTGTAAAATGTTACTATTCACAAATATACCAATGTAGTCAAAAAAGGGGCTATGATTTATAAAATAATTCGCTTACTATTCAGTTACCAGAATGATAATTGAACTTTCATCTTATTTGCCAGCAAAGCCAAAGATGTATCACTATATCTGAGATCAGACAAGAAAGATCTTGATGTTAGTAAAATCAAATACAAATAAAAGTTAACATATCTGCTTAACCCTTACTCTCTGACATTAAACCAAATTAAACTATTCCTGTTTTAGTTCAAGTTTATTGAAATTATTTCTGTTTGGTAATTGCCAGGAAAATGTTTTAGAGCCTTTTTTGAAAATTAATTAGTGTCTTTTAGAAGGTGTTGAAAACACCCTTTGGAGATTTTCCTGAAGGTTATTTTAAAGTTTTCTCATGACTTTCATTATTTTTTACTCTCCTTATGTTCAGTTCCTAAACTGGAGAGAATATTGTGCTGTATATGTTTTTAAAGTAATTTAGATAAAACAGGACTCTATCCTGGTCCTTGGAGAAGAGCTGTAATTACACTTTTGCTCACTCTGTAACGTAGTGCTAGATTACACTCTGTAAAAATTGATGTTATTGAAATATTTTAGTTAAACGTTTAACAGTCGACAACAATGCTTCATTATTTAACTTAAAGACGTTTTGTGTCTGGCTGATTCATGGATCAAATTTAAGTGGCTTGGCAAGGAGAAAACATAGGTTAAAACGGGCTGGTGGTGGACCCACTATGGACACAACCCTGGCTTGAAACCCAAGAGATGCGTGTGGTGGACAGCTCAGTTTTATACACAGATTTCTACTTTTTATTTGTAAGTATTTGTATGTATGTAAGTATTTGTAGTATTTTCTAAAGATGCACTAATCCGTATTACAAATAGAAAACTGCTATGTAGTTGCACAAATTCTAAGACACTTTACAAAAATGGAAAAACAAATTTGTTTCTATTGTCCAGTTGCTAAAAACATATTTGAAAGATCTTAAGAAAACGTGCAGATTATTAATTGAAGATCTTGTTCTGCCTTGCTGCTTGGAAACAAATGAATGGCAACACAAAGCGTTAAACGTTTATAGTCATATAGTTATCAGAAAATGCAACACTTTTTACATGATACATGGAGCACATTAGACAGCAAATATAACAGTAAATGAACTTCAGATAATCCGTATTCAATTAGCAAACATTGTAATATACTTAACTCTAGTTAGTATACTTTGTTCTTGTGCAGAGATGTTCTGATTGCAATTTGTGTCTGTTTAATTTTAACTTGTAAAGCTTAGAAGCAGTACATAGGACAACAATAATCATGTTGCCTAGCAGACTCAAGCCGCATTACATTAAACTGGGAACATACATAGTACCATATCTTTAACTAAACAACTTATTTTCAAATGATAACCAGAATTTAATTATTTTAAGCCAGACAGATGAGTCTGGAAAACAGTGCCCTACTTTTATGTTTTTCAGATTTGAATTATTAAAATTAAGTAATGCTGAAACATTGACCTCTTTGTTTAACTTTAATCAATTTAGAGGTGTTGTGGTCTCTTAAAATAGGGGTTTAAAGGCAATCTGTTTCACGAGATCCTAAGGTTCAGAAATTATTTTGCAATTACAGTTTTCTCCCACTAGATGGAGACAAGCATATAGATTTCCACAAGTTAGGGAACAAGTTCAAAATTAATCTGAGCAAAAAATACTGATCTTGGCTTCAGTTATTATTATTATTAGTAGTAGTAGTAGTAGTAGTAGTAGTATTGCATTTCAAGATGTGTTTCTTCCTTAAGTATTCCCAAATCCATATCTGAACCACACTCTACAGCACCACCTTTGTATAGTAAATCTTTTGACATTAAATTGTACAGAAACCACAGGTGAACTAATAAAGGTTGCATTCTAATTTGTGGAAGTTATGCTTTTGTCCAGAAATGGAATGTTCCCTTTGTTAAGAAATAACCAAGCCTATCAGAATCAGCTTCACTGGCCAAGATTGTGTGCACAAACATGTAATTTTGCTTTCTAATCAGCTTATTCACAATAATGTACAGATAGAAACTCAGAAACAGTTGGGTATTCCACCTGGACTTTGATCTGTAATGCACATCAAAACTTGTTTTATAATGGATAAAGGAACACTTAGCTTTCTTAATGGCCTTCCCAAACCCCCACCCTTTACCCTATTGTTCCAGGGAACCAGCCCACACCAATTCTGAGAAGACTGATAAAATATCCAGCCAGTACTGTGACAGAAGCTTATTGATACCAAAAAATATTTGGTTGGGTTGCAATTTACTAAGCAGCATTACACAAAATATTAGTTGGGTTGTTATATTTATATATTTGAGACTGTATGTATAATTTAGACTCACGACTTAACATTCCCGCACCAAATTCTTGTTTTAGCATTGTTAAAGTTGTATGTTTGTTCTGTCCTGGAAAAGACCAGTTCCAACTCTTAAAAGCCCCAAACAATGACTTTCATGCTCTTGATAAGAAGATTTAAATTTCTGACAGACTTCCTTGCTTCCGATTCTGCATGGTGACAGTTCGGTTTGCAGCAAAAAGGGCATCTACTCAGTAATAACCAGGCCGTCATATTGTTCTGACAGATTAATGTATAACAATATAGCCTCTCCTGTCTTGCAAATCAAATAAACCTTTAGAAGTCTCTCATGTAGCCATTTTTTTTTTATAAAACTGCCAGATGAATTCAACTGTACAACACAATGAGACATTAAGATGCATGAATAATGAAAACTGTGCCAAGTTTAACAGTGTTTTATCCACCAATGATCAATAGTGAATGATGTTGTGCTTGTTTTTGTGTTGTGGGGATGCTGTTTTGGCTCAAACAATGTTTTAAGCTGAAACCATTAGACATGCTTTCAGTTTAAAACAGGACAGAGGCACTTTGTAGCGGCTCCCATGCAGGCGAGTCAAACCTCATGGAAATGTTTATCTATGGATGCAAGTTGTGAATCCGTGGAAGACCTCTTGATAACATTGCTAACAACTGTAATATTTAAGCCCTCCAGTCCTCCTAAAGGTTAATTTTACAAAATATTTTGAGATTCTTAAAGATATAAAGGGCCTATAAAAAGTAATCACCCCCTTGAATGTTTAACCCTTTTTAATGCTTTTACAAATCAATCATGGTCAACAAAATTTGGCTTTTTTGACTAAAAAACCCCCCTTAATGTCAAAGTGAAAACTGGTTTCTAAAAACAAAATACAGATAATTAAATAAATAAAATAAATCTACCATAAAATAAGTGATTGCATTAATATTCACTCCTTTCAAGTCAGTATTTACTAGATGCTCATTTGACTGCAATCACAGCCCGGACTCTGTGTGGATAGGTCTCAATTAGTCTTGCACATCTGGACATTGCCGTTTTACTCCATTCTTTCTTGCAAACTTGTTCAAGCTGCGTCAGGTTGGGTGGAGATCACATGTGAATGCCCCTTTTCAAGTCCTGCCACTGATTCTCTATGGAACTTTGGTCTGGGCTTTGACTCCAGAACATCCACCTTGTTGTCTTCCAACCATGTCTGTGTAAATCTAACTGGATGCTTCGGGTCATTGTGCTGCTGGAAAATAAATGTTCTCTGAAGCCAAAGTTCTCTTGCAGATGGAAACAAACTCCCATCCAAGATTTGCCTATATTTCGCTGTATTCATTTCTTATACTTTGACAAGTTATCCAAAGCCTGTTGCAAAGAAGCATTCCCACAGCATGATGAAGCTGCCACCACCATGCTTCACAGTGGGGGTGGTGTGTTTGTAGTGATGTGCAGTATTTGGTGTCCACCAAACATAACTTGACTGTTGCCCAAAAAAAAACCATTTTGGTCTCATCAGACCAAACAACTCTTTTCCAACTGACTATGGAGTCTCCCCCCTACCTTTGGCAAACTCGAGATGACCCTTGATACAAGTTTTCTTCAAAACAGTTGTATGCAGAGTCCCTTCCATCTTGGCTACTGAAACTTGAAACTCCAGTGCAGTCGTAAGTGTCCTGGAAGCCTCTCTCATTAGTCCCCTTCTTGCACTCAGTCACTCAGTTTTGTAACTCAATTTGTGAGAACAGTCTGATTTACGTAGATTTACACATGTGCCATAATCCTTCCATTTCTTGATGAGGGATTTCACTTAACTCCAGGGTATGTTCAGTGCATCAGAGATTATTTAGTATGCATCCCCTTACATACATTTCAATAACATGTACTTTGATTTGCTTGGAGTGTTCTTTTGTCTTCATGCTGTAATGGTTGCTAAGATTACTGATAAACCAGAAAATAGACCTTCCAGACACAGGTGTCTCTATACTACAATCACTTGAGACATTCACTTCAATCAGGTGATTTCCATTCCAATTATTGTGAAATTACTTGCACCAACTGGCTATACCTCTGTCGAATTAGGGCAGTCACTTTAAAGGGGGTGAATATTTATGCAATAATTTTTATGTTCATAATTTTTATTTAATTGTCATTGGTAAAAATCAGTTTTCACTTTAATATAAAAGTTTTTTGTGCATTGTCAAAAAAGCTAATTTTTTAAATCATGATTGATTGTAATAGCAATTAAAAAAGCACAACATTGAAGGCGGTGAATGCTTTTAATAAGTACTGTAGCAGATAAATATTGTTCTGCCATCAGGTAGCATAATGTGTAATGAAAGGTTACCAGAAAAGAAACACATCCACATGTTGTAGCATGTTCCTCCCACTTAGTGGCAGTCTTAAACAGCCTTGAACAACCTCAGCTGGATGTGTTGGTCTTTAGGATTTGTCCTGCTGGACTGAAACAAAGAATATTAGTATTCTATATATTTTATTCCTAAAAATTGTTTTTTTAAATCCTTAACTTTTTGTGGGGACATGTGAAAAACAGAATTTGGTTAAAGACAAAAACAATATTTTTTATTTAGACATGCCAGTTCACTAAAAGAGTATGTTCATCTATTTTACAATATATTGTCTCAATGCTTGTTCAAGGGTCTTTTCCCATGAATTACTGCATCAACTGTAGCCCAACCGCTGCTGCAAGAAGGTACTTGTAGTTTGCATCTTTGCATCTCAAATACTTCATCTTCCTAGTCCAAAAATATAAACGTCTGGTCAACTGGTCACTCTGAACGGCATTAAGTGTGTGTGCGTGCGTGTGTGTGCGCGTGCGTACCCAGCAAGCTCAGGACTAAAACAAAGGATGGGAGGAGATACGTGGCTAGGCCTCGTGGAAAATCGGTGCCAATTTAGAACATAGGAATAATAGAACACAGGCTACAAAATAGCATTGGAAGTTAGACCAGGGAATAAATTAGCTCCACAGTCCTTGAACATGCATTAATCCCAGAATAAGTGGGTGGTTGTGGATTTGTGAGTCGAAAAGAGAGACAATGACAGACCCAATGAGCGGGTTTATTATCAATTTGACCAGCTGTGCAAATTAAAATCAGTTCTCTACTTTAAAAACAACCATCTAAACTCACAGCAAGCAACTATGGTCACACCATGTAATCAGCAACTCTTTGAAAGTAACAGTAGGCTAAGCAGTTTAAAAACACATTAAAGCAACACAATGGAACGATATCTAAAACATTCTATCATAGCTAACTTATCTTTGCCCAGACAAAAACTTTCTTACTTTGTGATGACTCTCGGCAGCGTCATTTTGATATGATGTCCATGAAAAAGTTCTAAAAAAAAAAAAAAAGTCCAAATTGACTGTTAATGGGCAAACAGCTGGCCCACTCAGATCAACTGATCTGAGCTCCGGTTCTGTCTTTGCAGCACAAGGGGAAAAACTGCTTGTTGGACTTCTGAAGACCTGGACTACGAGCAGCAAGTCTCAGTTTTTGGCTGTAATAAGGGGAGAAACATTGGCTACACAACGAATCTTAAAGTTTTCCTTAAGCTTCTTCTTCGAAGGTTCAATGTCCTAACTTGACCAGCAAGTTAAAAGAACATTCACTTGTAAATTGGTGATTCCTACTGGTTCAACGCTTGATTAAGCATGGTGTTTTCCCACGCTTGAAATTAAGAGTGTATAAATCCCAAAAGACCACTGCTAAAGAACCTACCTGTTCACAAGTGTGGTAGAAAATGTGCACATGCAGGTCCAAAATTAGCATATTGTGATAAAGTTCATTCTTTTCCATAATGTAATGATAAAAATTTAACTTTCATATATTTTAGATTCATTGCACACCAAATGAAATATTTTAGGTCTTTTATTGTTTTAAAACTGATGATTTTGGCATACAGCTCATGAAAACCCAAAATTCCTATCTCAAAAAATTTGCATATTTCATCCGACCAATAAAAGAAAACTTTTTAATATAAAAAAAAGTCAACCTTCAAATAATTATGTTCAGTTATGCACTCAATACTTGGTCGTGAATCCTTTTGCAGAAATGACTGCTTCAATGCGGCGTGGCATGGAGGCAATCAGCCTGTGGCACTGCTGAGGTGTCATGGAGGCCCAGGATGCTTCGATAGCGGCCTGAAGCTCATCCAGAGTGTTGGGTCTTGCGTCTCTCAACTTCCTCTTCACAATATCCCACAGATTCTCTATGGGGTTCAGGTCAGGAGAGTTGGCAGGCCAATTGAGTACAGTAATACCATGGTCAGTAAACCATTTACCAGTGGTTTTGGCACTGTGAGCAGGTGCCAGGTCGTGCTGAAAAATGAAATCATCTCCATAAAGCTTTTCAGCAGATGGAAGCATGAAGTGCTCCAAAATCTTCTGATAGCTAGCTGCATTGACCCTGCCCTTGATAAAACACAGTGGACCAACACCAGCAGCTGACATGGCACCCCAGACCATCACTGACTGTGGGTACTTGACACTGGACTTCAGGCATTTTGGCATTTCCTTCTCCCCAGTCTTCCTCCAGACTCTGGCACCTTGATTTCCGAATGACATGCACAATTTGCTTTCATCCGAAAAAAGTACTTTGGACCACTGAGCAACAGTCCAGTGCTGCTTCTCTGTAGCCCAGGTCAGGCGCTTCTGCCGCTGTTTCTGGTTCAAAAGTGGCTTGACCTGGGGAATGCGGCACCTGTAGCCCATTTCCTGCACACGCCTGTGCACGGTGGCTCTGGATGTTTCTACTCCAGACTCAGTCCACTGCTTCCGCAGGTCCCCCAAGGTCTGGAATCGGTCCTTCTCCACAATCTTCCTCAGGGTCCGGTCACCTCTTCTCATTGTGCAGCATTTTCTGCCACACTTTTTCCTTCCCACAGACTTCCCACTGAGGTGCCTTGATACAGCATTCTGGGAACAGCCTATTTGTTCAGAAATCTCTGTGTCTTACCCTCTTGCTTGAGGGTGTCAATGATGGCCTTCTGGGCAGCAGTCAGGTCGGCAGTCTTACCCCTGATTGTGGTTTTGAGTAATGAACCAGGCTGGGAGTTTTTAAAAGCCTCAGGAATCTTTTGCAGGTGTTTAGAGTTAATTAGTTGATTCAGATGATTAGGTTAATAGCTCGTTTAGAGAACCTTTTCATGATATGCTAATTTTTTGAGATAGGAATTTTGGGTTTTCATGAGCTTTATGCCAAAATCATCAGTTTTAAAACAATAAAAGACCTGAAATATTTCAGTTGGTGTGCAATGAATCTAAAATATATGAAAGTTTAATTTTTATCATTACATTATGGAAAAGAATGAACTTTATCACAATATGCTAATTTTTTGAGAAGGAGCTGTAAATACCAACCGGAACCAGGGAGACGGTTTTACTGTTTTTGATTACTTAAAAGATCAGACACTCCAATTGAACACAAAGTTTTTCACCATTTTAATTTGTATCTGTTCTTACCTTACTACTAAGATAAGAATTAATTTCTCACTTTCTCACTTTTAATTAGGATATTTTTTTTTTTTATTAATTTTTTATGAAATAACGAAGAACACTTATCTTGCCCCCATTTAAATGTTCTTCTAAATTAATTGACAGATAAAAATGTTGGACTAAGCATTTATTGCTGGAGAGGACCAGGGCTGTTGAAAATGTTGGTTGGTAAGTAAGAAAATTTTTTTTAAAGATAAATGCTTTCTGATGTTTTCTTAGAATTATTTATATGGATGGATGCATGCAATGGTTCACTTTATGAAGTTCTTGTCATCATATGTTTATTGTATTAAAGTGCAATGAAGACATAGCAGTCCACCTTTTCAACATTGGGGTTTCAGCAATTAAGGTGGACTCATCTGAAATGCACATGTTTTTCTTTAAAGCATACAAGGACAATCATTTTAACACATTTCAGGTTTTTTTTGTATTCCTTTGAACATTTGTTTTCTTTCTCTCAAGCAAATAAACACTTTTTTCTATTTTTAAACTCATGTCTCAGATACCTGAAGCTAATGACTTCCTGCTTCTACATAACGATATACCCCATTATAGCTTTTGTTTGGAGTACTAAAGGCAAAGAAAAGAACTATACGACCCCTGGGAACAGCACTTTTTCAGAGAGCTAAGGATTTATATGCACATATGAAGGCATTAAGAGGACACTCATCTAGACGTCTGTTAAAGAGAAGGAATCAAAGTAAGAAGCATGACCAACATTACAGTCAGTTCTTGGCAAAACATTTGGCTCTTTATGCCAATTCTAAAAGAGATTTAAAAAGAACAATTCCTCTGTCTGGACATCATGTTCATCACTCCATCTCTTATGTAGTATAAAATGTAGCAATGAATTGATTTTAGTTTGCGAACAAGGTCACACCTATAGTTACTTTTCAAACCTAGTCACTGTCAATTTTAACCGTGGAGGCACAATGTTTAGGGTAGAGACAACAATAAAATTAGGTTGAGTTGGCTTTATTGAAACATTGGCAGTCATACCAACACCCTTACATAGAATACAACTTGCTGCATTTTACACCAAAGTGACTTGATAGAAGAAACCAAGAGAAGGGGTAAACAAAGAAACAACAACAAAATGTTTACAGACCAAACACAAAAAATAATAAATGGTACCAATGCATATTTACATAAATACAAATTATGTTACTTAAACAAATCTAAGTTCAATCAACTGAAAAATCTAATTTAACATAACTCTTCCAAGCATCACCCCTTCTCATTTACCTGGTATGATCCAACAACTTAAAAGTGGCTCCTGGTTCATCATGTCTCTCCCTTTGCTGCCCCGCCTTGCTAAGGAGCTAACACAGGGAAGAGGTGATCTTTCAATAAACATTTTTATTGGTAAACTTAGGCGTTAAACTAATTAGACAGAAATCAAAATTTTCCCTAACTGCACAGTGAGAATGGTTTTGGTTAACCTTGCAATGAAGACATAACATTGTGGGGACTGATGGCAGAAGCTGCTTAGAGAGAAGGCAGACATGATCGGGGGTGCGGTAGAGTTTGAGTGTTTGCCCAGACGGGCTTATGTATAAGACTGGCAGTAATAAAATATAAGGAAAATGCCGATCCATACTCTAGCCTCATCCTTATGAAAAGGAAGAAGATATTTTCATCTGACACCTTTCATCTCAATAAATTAGCAGGGGGAGGCAGTGCTGAAGTCAATGAAAACACATCCAAGTAATAATCATTTTTTGAAATGGACTGAAATTCTGATAGATCGAGCAAAAACTGAGAGGAACTGGATGAAACAAGGAAATAAAAACAAATTACTTATTTGTCTTATAAGATCAAAATGATCTCACAAGGCAGAAACCTTCCGTTTTCTTTAGGGTTAATGATGTAATTTTGGCTTTCTGAGAATAATTTGGGCTCAAAAGAAGAACTTTTGGAAGAGACTCATACCGTGGACAAATGGAGAAGCTCCTCCTTTTAAACACAGTTTGGCGTTTTTGTCAGTATGTTTTACATACATATCTAAATCGAGCTTCTGGCAAAAATCGGACTAATGGCTTAACCAGAGTGGGAGCCTTAATCCCAGTTACATGTCTCAGAAAATTTAATTGTTGAATGAAGTGCATTCGCCACCGCGACACTAGGTTAGGACATGTGCCCTTTCACGTTGTATTTTTCTGGCTGGCCTAGAGTCACCTATACAGTCTATGAGAGTCACACAGATAGTAAACAAATGCTGACAGCAGTGACGCAGACGAGTAAAAGCAGAATATGCACAAGAAGGACGATAACAACGCTGGGACTCAGAACATATAGTAAGTACTTTACTGTTTGATTGTGTCACACTCGTTGTTCTGCTGTGTTGTTGTGTACCAGTGTTGCTATTCCTGCTTCCTGTCTGTCACTTCCAGTGAAAAGCTGGTCTAAGCTATGGTTGGAGTTAACATGCTGAGAAATTCGATTTACCAGTCACATTATCTGGGTCCCTTAGCTCGATTACTCTAACTCTAGTTCGGTTCGACAATAATTCAGTTTTTTCTTACTGCATGTAAAGCACAGAGTGACAGGCGAAACAGCAAGCATATCAGTCACATGACTAGGCTACTTCTTAAAGCAATACGCGCACCAACTTGGGGTTTCGCTCTATGAGCTAGATGCATACGCTTACGCATCAGCTTTGCTCGACCCATCACTACTACACAGGCAGGATGGCCAGTCACTCTGCTTCCAAATAATGCATTTCACAAATGGCTAAACATACAAAAATCTGAATCGCAAAACATTTATTCTATAACTCAATCCTAAATAACATAATCTCAATAATCATAATGAATGGAACCCCTAGTCTCCATTACACTCACTCTGTCTTGACCTCTCCACCACAGCCTTGTTCATCTGTCATCCCCTCTCCCATCTCTGGATCACACTCATTCTCTTCTACCCTCTCTAAAAGCCTTTTCATCCCACTGATCCTCCTCTACTTGCTTCATAAACCATTGTCATTCTACGACATCCATCCTAATCCCTCTTAAACCTTGTGAACCTACATGTCCTCCTCATTCCTCTTCATTCCCCTTACATTCCATGCATCCAAATAAAGCTTTTCATTAAAACCACCAACTTGTCCCTCTCTATAAGCCTTTTCATTCAAAACCATCCTCAGAATACCTTTTTGCAACCCTTTTCATCTCATCCATTTCCTTCTTGCCTTTGTATGCTCCTTTCATCCCACCCATTTTCATATACCCTCTCTGTAAACCTTTTCATCTTCCTCTTCCCTTTTTTATAAACCTTACATTCCACTCAATCTCCTAATCTCTCTTTAAAGCCTTTTGATCTCACCCATCCTAATCATTCCTCTTTCTGGCTTTTTCATCCCACCTATCCTCGTACCTACATAACAGTCTTTCTCATTCCACCCATCCTCATCTTCCCTCTTTCATCCCCTTTTAATCAAATCTAATCTCTTTTTGCCTCTTTAAGTCTTTTAATCTCCACAAATCCACAAAATTTAGTCTAATCTCGATATTTCAAATTAGTCTTAACAGTATCAACATGTTACAGTATGCTCCCTAATTCTAATTAATCCAGTTAATTAATTGTATTTAATATTTTTTCCTTTTTTAACCTGATGTTAGTGACTTTGCAGCTGTAGAGATCATAAAAAGATATTCCTTAATGCAGCTTTTGGTTTTCAGCTACATAACAGTTTTTTAAAGTTTGAAAATGTTTAGCTCTTGAAACGCTGCACGTAAAAACAATAAGCCTGCAGTTTCCATAATGCATTTACACCTTAGTTTGTCTGTAGTCTTTATAGATTCCATTTGTGAATGCTTAACTGCAACTACCAGTTCAACACGATGACTAAAAGAGGATTGATTCAGCTTTAACAAGCCTAGGGAAGTCAAAGACAGCAGAGCTATTTAAAGCATTGGAAGGCTACAGATGTATCACACCTTTGTTATATGTCTGTAGCAGTTAAGCAATAACATGTTTTATTCCAGTTTATTCCACCAAGCATCAGTGTTAAGGTAATGTTTGTTCGCAGCTATATTTGTACAGATCTGCTGACTAAAATGTTTGCTCATTTGAATGAAAATGTATGAATAAAAATACATATTTCTCAGAACCAGAACCTCAGGTAAATGGAAGCATAAACTCTGGTGCTCCAGGCATTAAAGCTCACTCTGTGAAGGTGGAAAGCTTTTCCACATGGGTATAAAAAAAGAAGGAGAAAAAGGTTTTCCAGATTTCATGAAATTTTAGAGGAAACCCTTTAAGTAAAGTCAAAAATGTTCAAGTACTAGCATAATGTGGAGAACCTTTAATCCAAAGGGAATCCTTTTGAGAGAAGATGATTTCAATTTCACAAATTTATCAAAAACTGGGCTTATGATTGGTATTGTTAATTTGTTTGATTTTTAGGTTTGTCAAAACCACTTATCATTTTAGTAATTTTATATTTAACTTCACACAAGATACATGTATTTATAAGAATATTACTTTGACAGTGAAGCTGCTATGGGCATGGTTTGTTCTTCATAAAACTACTCCAAGAATTCATTGATCTGGATAAATAGAACTGGTTCATAAATTTGAGACATGATACTTTTTGTTCTTGGGAGGTCTCAGAAATGTGATAAATAATTTGGCAACACTGGGAATTCAGAGTTCACTTGACGGCCAAAGTGGTGGTTTAGGAGGTATATTAATCCTTTTTGTTTTCTTCAAAAATGACAAAAAGCTAGAACAGTGCTTTAAAGTGATAGATAGGGCTCCCAATCTCTTTAATAACATGCTGGAACACAATACATGGTAAATTTACTTTTAACAATTTATGGTGGAATAAATGAATAATATATAATGGGACTAATAAGGAGATTCAAAGCAGTACATTTATCCTACAGTAAATTGCTTCACAGATTATACAATAAAATAATTGTATCTTGCAAGGAAAAGGAGAGCACAGAGATAATGTAAAAAGCAGCTTGGTGAGAAGAGATCAACTGTTGGAGCAATTATTAGAAAATAGAATAAATACAAGATCACAGACGATCTCCCTCGACCTGGGACTCCATGCAAGATCTCACATTGTGGGGTACACATAATCTTGAGAACGATGAGGAAACAGCTTAGACCCACATGGGGGGAACCTGAACAGAGCTGGGAACATTAACAAAGTTTACTGTTAGTAACACACTACGCTGTCATAGATTAAAATCCTGCAGCCCTTGAAAGTTCTCCCTGCTTAAGCCAGCACATGTCCAGGCCCATCTAAAGTTTGCCAGAGACCATCTGGATGATCCAGAAGAGGACTCCTGTTAATGGGGAGTTTTTCCTCTCCACTGTCACTACATGCTTGCTCAGTGTGGTGGATTGCTGTGAAGTCAACGACTCAAAGCAGGCAACTGTCTACTGTGGTTACAAGTTCGTTCAGGAGGACTAAATGCTGCAAGTCAATGACTTAATGCAACCTGCTGGATATCCTTGGATCAAAAACTTTTAAACTGTTTGGAATAATGAATAAAAGGAATAATTGGAATGTATTTATGATTGAATTGAAATTAATTTCTTGTAAAGTGCCTTGAGATGACAAGTTGTGAATTGGTGCTATATAAATAAACTTAATTGAAAGTATCATTTTATTGATTATCTTTATAAGCCTATCTTTGTAAGCCTGACATTTTTAGGCAATAAGAATTAGAAGGAAAAATTAGTTGTTGAACAAGACTACAATGTAAACCAAGAACTGCAAAATAAAATCAGGTAAATTAGTGTGAATGCTTTTTTTTACATTGATGACATCAGAGTTGTATATATTAAAATTATAAAAAAATATACATTTCAGTCTTTCCCACAGATTTGATAGCAATGTGTGGTGGTTGGTTGCCCAGGGGGTGGAGGTAGAGGTTTGTGGGGGGGGGGGGGGGGGATTCCAAAAGGGATATCCTAATTCTTAAAGTTTAATAATTTTAAAAAAAGTTCATAATTGGTTACATAGACTTTATTACATTAATTTTAACACCCTATACAACAATATACACACATACACCCTATACACACACCGTACCAATAAAACAGCCTACTTGCAAAGTCTGTAACTTTTGTTAGGGCACCTTATTTTGCGGGGCTTGCTAAAAAAGTTTCTAAATGGTTAAAGCCTGAAAATATTGTAAACAAATTAATAACATAACTAATTACACTGGTTCTGTTTCAGACTGATACCTCATCCTCAACACGTGCCCTTTTCAGTTGCGGAAAATACTTCTCAATACTCCTCTGAATTGAAGCAGCAAACATTCAGTATAAGAGTAAAGAAACGACATAAAATTATTTATGTTACGTTGATTTGATTCACAGCTGCTACTACATATAGTGTTTTGACCTCGACAACCCAACTATGCTAGCCTACATTTTACCGCAAACCTGTGACTATAGTTAACTTTCTAAAGAAGGCTCAACCGCTTGTTTGCTAAGGGTTGAGACCTACAGTAACATCAACACACTGAAACTATTGTATTCAGAATATAAAATATTTTACAGCACTTTTTAATCTGTAATTGTGTGTTAAAAGTATTCATGAGATACCAACCTTTGTGTGTGTATGTGTGTGTGAAAGAGAGAGAGAGAGAAAGAGAGAGAAAGAGAGAGTTATTCTAAAATAACATCTTTATTTTTTGCTATATATAGGAGGCCGAACAGTGTATTATCTTTTTTGACTGAACGTTTGAAGCTTTCATGTTTCTCTTTAGTCGCAATGCATTTTGAACATAACGCAATGCTTAGCATTTTTTCCACAGAGATCACAAACAAGTCAGTAACTCACTGCTTACTGACAGGAAGAAGAAAATAGTTCTCGATAGTGGTACCATTAGCATGCCTGAGCAATTACAGTATGGGAAAAAGTGTGTGTGTACGCATGTTTGTGTGCATCGCAGCTGATGCTCAGAGTCCCACTGGGGGATGAAGCAGTTGCACACTAAGTGACCTCGTTTGCAGCTCTTTCAACTTACCCTGGCTTCACATCTACTTACTGGTGGGATGATCCCAGTACCACCTCTAAGCCCCTTTTATCCTGGATTTTTAAACATCAAAAACAAAAATGAAATGCGTTGACAGTTTTCATGTAGATGAGAATCTAAATATGGGGCATAATTTACACAACCCCCTATAATTAGCTCCTTGTCAAAGCAGGCTATGTTTGTTCATTCATATTTAGTTACTTCTACCCTCTTTTTAAAGGGATAATTTTGTTACTCATCTAGTACTTTAAGTATCTTACCCATACTATGTAGCAGTCAGACAAATCTCAGTTTGGAAAATGGGTGGAAAATTCTAAAAGGGAGTCACGCTAACTACTGCTCACATTAGAAATTATTCTCTAAACAATTCCTCACCAGTAAAATATCTTAGAAAATAAGGATTTCAGAGCAGCTCAGGAAATTTTTGTTATAGGATTTAGGATTTGTGTGTTTTTTTTTTTTTATATAACCATTTTTCAAACACAGGGTTTTAGACAGCGGTTTACAGCTTGTACAACATGAATTCTGAGGGATTAGTTCTTGTCCGGACAGGAATACAGGCGTAAATCAAATCTAGACACACTGAGGAGGAGTTTCTTCAGACGCTTTTATCTGCATTAGTTACAGTTGAAACCAGAAATTTACATACACTAACTAAAAAGACACACCTTTTTTTCTCACTGTCTGAAGTTAAATCAGATCAAACATTCCTTGTTTTAGGTCAGGTATATAAATAATTGCCAGTGTATATAAATAATGATCTACTAAATGCCTTCTAAATGCCACAATAATGAGAGAATATGTCAGATTGTTTTTTTTATTACTTCGAAATTAGAAGTTTACATAAGTTTCCTTAGTATTTGTTAGCATTGCCTTTGAACTGTATGAATTGGATCAAATGTTTTGGGTATCTTTCCACATGCTTCTCACAATAGTCTTCTGGATGCACTATGACGTGACTCCTTTCAGGGGAATCATTTCTGGGTTGTTGTTTTTTTATGGCTTTGGGTGCTAACTGGATGCACTGTATTCTCTGCATTATAAAATTACTCCTGCCATATTAGGTTTAACATGTTGCAAAATTTATAATCTTTTAAATTGGATGCAAGCGTCTGTCAAGTACAGCAAAACATCTGAACTTATTTGAATAAAAAACATAAATTGTCTTCGTGTCTGAACTGCTGCTAACTATATTCACAACTGTAGCGAAATATGTAATCTACATCAACCTTAGCCCAACTGCATATTTTAACAATAATAATACATTACTGGCCAGAGTGGGGCTCATTTTCAGCCCTGGAGTTTCAAATCTCAGACCGTCCCACTTTATATCACAACCTATTAATATATTTCATGTAATTATAACCTTCAAATTAAAGCTACAACAGCACACTGTTCTGTAAAACCTTGTAATTCAGAGTGTTTTGCTAAAAAAAAAATTCCAGTTCGGTGCAAATAAGGGTTAATTGCTTCACAAGGTAGATTTATTTCAGCATGCGTTCACATCTCCATTATTCTTTACAACACATACACTAACAATATCGGAATCTATATATTGAGCTGCTGCCTCTGTAATCGGTCCCTGAATAGACTCGGGTCTCCCTTTCACACTTCCTTCAGTTTCCCTAAGCTCACCTACTGCACCTGTGTCACGGTAAAAATATTCTGTAAAGCTTTAGTGCATTTGATAACGAACACACATTTGACTTAACCAATTAAGATATCTCCAATGGGAAAACATGCAGGCTTATTTTATATTACTTTTAATCTATTCTCTCAAATGTGGGCTTTGTGTATTGTCTTACTTTTAAAGAAAAATATAGAAAATGGTCAAAATTCTCAGCATAAATCACCCAATTTTTCAAAACGTCTGATTAATTCACGTCAGTTTTATTATTGTAGTGCTGAATCTGCTAGCATTTGTTTATTGCTTATTGAATTTTTTAGGAAGAAGCTGGAGAACAAACTACAGAGGAACAATATCAGAGATGTCTGATCTGGAATGGAAAAGATCACAGGTTTTAAGGACAAGAAGGATTGGATAGATGGAAGTCTGGACAGAGCCAATGAATTGAACACATTCTTCAACAGGTTCAGTTCAGGAACTAGCTCAGCATCCCCCTTCCTGTTCCCAGCCAAACAGACATCCCACTTTCCTCTGACCCACAGCTTTCCTGTTACACCTCGGATGTTTTTATCCTTCACCTCAGCCATGGGCTCTTCTGGTTCCACAAGTTTGACTTCAGCCAAGTCACGAAATGCTGCTACCCCCTTTGCCTCCCACTCCTACGTCTCTGTCTCCAAAAGTCAGGTGAAGAGGCAGCTGGAAAAACTGAACCAGAACAAGGCTGCAGGTCCAGATGGTGTCAGCCCCAGAGTCCTGAAGGTCTGTGCAGAGCAGCTCTGTGGGATTCTGCAGCACCTCTTCAACCTTAGCCTAACTCAGGAGAAGTTTCCAGTGTTGTGGAAGACATCCTGCCTTTTTCCAGTACCAAAAAGAACTCACCCATCAGTCATCCATGATTATAGACCTGTTGCCCTGACATCCCACATCATGAAGGTCCTGGTGAAACTCCCGTTGGCCCACCTGAATAAGCAAACAAGAACATATCAAGACCCCCTGCAGTTCGCTTATCGCCATGGAGTTGGAGTTGAAGATTCCATCATACACCTGCTTCAACCAACCCACTGTCATCTGGACAAAGCAGGCAGCACTGTGAGGATCATGTTCTTTGATTTCTCCAGTGCATTTGACACAATTCAGCCTGATTTGCTTTTTCAGAAACTCCTGAAGACACAGGTGGAGCCCTCAACAATCGCCTGGATCAATGACTACCTGACCAACAGACCACAATTTGTGAGACTGAAGAATTGTGTGTCAAACCAGGTGGTCAGCAGCACAGGAGCACCACAGGGGACCGTACTCTCACCATTCCTTTTCACTCTGTACACCTCAGACTTCCAGTACAAATCAGAGACCTGTCATCTGCAGAAATACTCAGATGACACTGCAATTGTCGTGTGTATCAGAGATGGACAAGAAGCTGAATACAGAGAGCTGGTGGACCACTTTGTGACATGGTGTGGAAACAATCATCTTACTTTGATTGTGAACAAAACAAAGGAGATGATTGTAGACTTCAGAAGAAACGGGGATAAATCCAACACCTTGACAACAGACTGGACTGGGAACTGAACAGTGAAACCATCTACAAGAAGGGACAGAGCAGACTGTACTTCTTGAGGAAGCTTAGGTCCTTCAAGGTTTGCAGCAAGATGCTGAAAATCTTCTACAAGTCTGTTGTGGAGAGTGTAATATCTTCACCAGCATCAGAGCCAGGAATTTAAAAAGGGTAAACAACCTGATAAAGAAGGCTGGTTCTGTTTTGGGGACAACTGTGGAACATCTGGAGATGATGATGCAAAGAAGGATTCTTCATAAAATCAAAACAATTATGGACAACCCTAAGCATCCTCTTCATGAGACTGTCATAAAACAACAGAGTGTCTTCAGTCTGAGGCTTCTTCAGTTTCGCTGCAACACCGCTACAGGAAATCCTTCCTGCCCACAGCCATCATTATCTACAACTCCTTAAAGAGATATATGAGCTATACCAACACTTAATTTCCCTCTGGGATCAATAAACTAGTTTTTGAATTTTTTTTCTTTTGATTACAGGACACCATGCACTTCATTATTTTAAAACTAAAAATAGTCAATAAGTAATCCTGCCCACTCTGGACTTGTAGGTTTATATTGCTTAGTGCTGGATTTTCCTTCTAATGCTGAGAAAACTACAAGACAAAGTTTCCCAGTTATGAGGAGTTGCATTGTATTATTAAAATATGTTATGCTAGTTGCCACAAAGTCACACAATTCATTGACTTGATAATTAATTAACTCGAATGGTGGTTTGAAGGCAAAGTTCAACGTATAGTCTTACCCGTTTCATCGTCCTCATTTGTCACCACCCACAAGCTTGTTTTTGAGAAAAAGTTACTGTACAGACTCTTGCACATTTACCAGCGTCTGTTTGAGCTTTTCTTTGTTTCTTTCCGCACCACCTTGCTCTTTGAACTTTCAAACACTGCTGGCTGAGTGCTTTGACGTGTTACGTCAAGATGTGCTGCAAAAAAACAAACAAAGAAAAAACGAGCTGCCAGTGGAGGCAGAGGCTATCGTTTTGGTACAAACTTCATTTCCTTGATATCAACTGTTGTGTATACCAACTAGTATGTGATTACATGGAACTAGTTAAACATTTTCCCCTACTAATTTGAACATTTGCCAAACTAGTTCAGAAATACTCTAACCAGTTACTCTTTTTTGCCTAGTTGCACCTTTGGTACACTCGTGCCACTCGACTTGCCAGTGGGGACCAGCCCTTGGGTTCTAAACTTCAGACCGGCCCATTGTCCTCGTTCTCCCAAATAGCCACACCGGGCCTGCTGGCAATGAGCAGCATGGAGTTCTGCTGGTGTGAGTTACTTGTTTATCAAAGGCAGAAGAAATTAGCTAAAACAAAGTGTTTTGTCAAAACGAACTTACCTCAGCGTTGTGTTCCACATAGAACTGCACATAAAAAAGATGAATGAAAAACCAGGACAAACTAGATCTCTCACTGATTAGTTGAATATGCTGCTCAGACAACACTCCCACACTACCCCATCCCATTTAACAGCTGGGTTGTTATACAAAACACTTGGAAGAAGTGGATCAGAAGTTACACATGTCGAGCAACAGATTTGTGAACTTGTGGTCACTGACTTGTGCTGGTCATTGCAAAATTGGCATAAGGCTATCAAAAATAAAAATAAATGAACTATTTATCTGTAGCCTTTTGCTTTTCTTTTGTAAATGTAGTTTTACGCTTCTACAATTTATTTTCATTAATTTTAAATTCAGTGAAAGTTTGTGGGAAAATTTTACACCTATCCATCCCTTTGTTGTCTATACCTGCTCATCACTGTGAGGTTGGGGGGGGGGGGGGGGGGGCTGCTGCCTATCTTCAGCAGTCATTAGCCCCTTTCAAACAGGCCATGAAAAACAGTAATTTACCAGACTTCGTTTGTTTTGCTTTTGAGTCTGAAAGCTATCTTCCGGACTTTGTCCGGATACCCTTTACTGGTAATTTTACGGATGAAGACCTAGTAACAAAAGCAGAAATTAACTCGGCAGGATAACAACAGGAAAGACAGTCAGCAATAGGCTATTCCACAAACCCTTACCCTAACCCTAACCATTACCAGTTTATTCCTAACCTTAACCAAAACATAATTCACACAATACCTCTAAACCTAACCCCTAACCTTAAAATAGGGGGTCCACCATATTAGGACCAGGCTTTGGTCCCCATAAGGTCCATCGATCTTCAGAAGTTTAGCGAATATGCCAGAAAAGGTCCTAAATAGGGTAGCTCTTAGGTTTGTATTTACCCCTTTGCGTTTTTCTGTCCAGTTGGCAGTGTGTTATATACTTCTGGGTCAACTCTGCCTTTTTTGACACCCTTTCTATGTACACATTCATATTATACATCATTTAAAAGCTGAGATTCTGGCCAGAGGGAGGTTCGTGAGTTTTCCCGAATGGCCGGTCTGTTCTAGATTTATGGTCAGAATGTTTGTTTTTGTACTCCAAAAGGAGCAGCGGTTGAGCCACTGTTGTGATCCTGCTGTCTGCTTGTGTACGTGACTGAGGCATCTTCCTTTTATAGAAGATCTTTGTAAGCGCAACTGGTGCAGCTGCAGCTGTGGGTGAAATTAGTACTTCTCGATGCTGCGCTGGATTCTGCTGTCAACTATTTTGATATAGTTTCTTAGCAGCTACCAGACGTCAGTAGCTCTCTTCTGCTTTGAATAGAAGGCCGCCTAACCTCATGACTTATATTGCTTCAAAATATAAGTCACCTCAGAGTCAGAAAGTTTTGAAGCTGTGACTTCACCCTTCGCATTATTTATTACTTGTTATTGTAATTTCAAAGTAATTTGTTACATTACAATATTACTGTATTTAAAATGTAAGGCATTACACTACTATTGCATTACTTTTAAGTTACTCTCACCAAAATAAAATGCAAATATGGATTTGGAAATCTAAATGTAGCTCATGATGCTCAATTAGCTTATTACACATCCAGTAGAAGGTGATTTGGAATCCGACTGAGCTTGGATTGTGGTTAAAAACAGTAAGATACAATAGTCACAGTGTTGGTTCATGGTGCAATACAAGGAACAATCGCATCTGGAGAATGTACTATCCGATGTTAGATCAGCTGCAGGCTCATCTCTGCTCTGTCTGACTACAGGAAGTGAAACATTTTGCGGGGACGTTTCTCCTCTGCTGATCTCGCGGTGATTTTGGCGAATTTGTATGAAGAAAAAGAAATACCTACCACTTTATTCTGGGTTAACAATGCATTGTAACGCGCGTTGCTGACATTTTTACCAAGTAAAATATTAAATTTTTTCCCCCAGTAATGCCTTACATTACCGCGTTACAGCAAAAATCAATGCATTACAGTAATTAATTACTTTTGTAACGCGTTACTCCCAACACTGGTTGTTAATAATCTGGGCTACCCCACATGTGATTTCTGTTAGTTCTGATTAAAAGTTTCTCATTGAAACAAAGAAGTTCAAGTCCCTGTTATTTAGGTAAGACTCAAACCAGTCAAGTACCGTACTAGAGAGTCTGACCCTCAAGCTTTTGGCCAGACTACTACCTGAATGGGCAGGCCCCCTGGTGGTGGACCTGAATATTTTTCTGTACCAGTTTTCTCTCTTGTATCTTATGTAATCTCTAAAAAATTCACACTGTAATCATTTGCAATATAATAAGGCACTCTTTACAAGAGGACAACATATTTTACATCTTGTGACATTGAAATCAGTTCATTTCAGTTCAGGTCATTGACATCACACTGACTCAGGACAGATATTTCTATCAATTTTCAAGGAAAACAAGTCAGTTATATAGAATCTAATTCAGGATATGATTTCCCTTTAAAAGAAAGAAACAACTAACAGAATATTAACTTTTTCTAAAGACAGGACATACACTCAATAGCTGCAGCAGTGACTACACAGCTAAACAGAGTATTTCTAGCTCAAGTGTATCTACCTCCAAAAGAAAAAACGAACTACTTTCTCCAGCAGGTAACATAGGGACTACTCATTTCTTCTCCACACAAACTCACATAGAATGTTGTCCTTTAGCTTTTTTTAAATCCACAATACAAATTAACCCTTGGTTAGATGGTTATTAGGTCAATCAGAGTGTTTACGTGGAGTGAGAGAAAACCAAATTATTGCCTCAGTATGACTGAATTCAGACTTTTGAAATGCATGTATACTCCTTAGTCTGGCTGAAGTTGAATTGAACTGGCCTACTACTAATCGACTTAACATACTCAGATAATGCGGTTAGAAAGCCGAATTAAATTGAGCTACCCTCGGCACTGCCCCTGCGTTGACGTGACAAGACCGTGGAAGCAGGAATAACAACATTGGTACAACAACAACACAGCACCAACAACGAGTGTAACACAAACGGTACTGTACATACAAAATGTAGTGTGCTGCAGTGTTGTTGTCGTTCATTTCTTCACTCATTGTGAATATCCTGGTTTTACTCTGTCTGCTTTACTGCTGGCAGCATTTGTTTACCATCTGTGTGACACGCTAGGGCCAGGCCAACCAGAAGAATGCCAACGTGAAAGGGTGAATCTCGCCACCTACTGTCATGGAGTCGCTTGCACTTCATAAAATGATTTTCTCAGTGACATGTAAACTGGGATAAAGGCTCCCATTCTGGTCAAGGAATCACATGAAATTTTTCCAAAGCTCGATTCAGATTGTGATGGACCAAGTTGGATAAGTGGAGGAAACACTGTGATCTTTTGAAAAAGGTTTTTTATTTTTTTATTTTTACTCAAAGTATATTAACAAAAATAACTTGAGCTCATAAAAGAGGTCAAATAAACAAAATGGAACCCAAACATATGGCTAACTTAACATCTCAACTGACTGAACAACATAACTGACCTAACAAACTAAGGCACAAGGCTATAAGTACTGGCTGATCAGACCATATGAAACAAGCAGGGATCTCGAGACAAACTACAGACAAACTAATCAGTGCAGTTGGGTTGTTAATGAAACTAAACATCCTAATATCAAAACCTAAATGTGTGAATCCAAACTTAATCTATGAACAAATCACAAAGAAATAAACTAAAGGGAATCCTTTAATCCCCCGTTACTGGAGCAGTTTGCTTGGCCCTGTTAGCTCCTCCTCTATTTTGCTGATTGGAGCCCTTGAACACTGCTTGCCGGTGTAGGTACCAGATCTGCTCGGGTAGCCAGATCTGCTCGGGGGCCTGCGCCTAATTATGACGTCGTATTACATGATTGGCTGAACGCTAACATTACACTACATGATTGGCTGAACATTAGCATGTTGAGGCACTGTGCATTTTTTAAAAGAACTTTATTGAACATTAGCAAGTATACAACACACGAACACACAGCAAGGGGTGTTATATAAATACTGTACATGCAAAAATGTGTGTAAATGACTTGTTTTGAGAGCCTTTTTCTTGATAGTCTGATATTGATTTTATGTAGGCTTATAGTTAAACATTTGTCATTTTTTGGGGTTTCTAAAAAAAAAAAAAAAAGATCGTAATGGAAAATCTGTCAAAATATGGTTAATAACAACCAGCTAAACTCTTTCCAAAGCCCATAATGGAAGAGCAGTACCAGTAAAGATGATCCCCACAGGAGCTGTTATTAACATTTATGTCTCTTTTACATTTCACTATATAGTGCTTGGCAGGGTTAAAAATGGGGCGCAATGTAGTTTGTCAGAGTGGCGTTGCCGTAATGTGACGTTATCGGCAAGCGCAGGAACCCCGAGCAGATCTGGCTACCCGAGCAGATCTGGTACCTACACCGGCCCTAGCTCTCCCAGGAAGCAGGAATAGAAGGAACTTTCAGCACCGGTAAGAGAAAACAAATAAGTTAACATAAACAGAAATAATTAATTGGTGGAAAATACAGTAGTAAACTAAATGTGTGCATTTACAGTTAAAACTAGTATATTTCAACCACTAAACAACAAACCTGAAGAAATTCAATAAAATATAAATGTACCGACTGAAATATAAAAGGTGCAAGAGAGTTAGTGACAGTGTTGTGTGGACATGGATGTGGCCATCACACAGATGTGCATGTAAACTATTGAATGACTGGTCTTAAACTTTATTCAAGCAAACAAACTAATGTGAAATGGCTGAACATAAACCCCAAAGTTTGAATGAAAAGCTCTTTATAGTTAAGCATAGAATCGTCTTCCTCATGTCAGTAAATGGTTGACTAGAACTAAATAAACAGGTCTTTTAGGAAATGAAATTGTTATTTGTTAAAATAGGAACAGGAACATAAAGAGCTCAAAGCATCCGTGTGTGGGAGAGGATTCAAATTGGGCCCTAGTGGAACACCCACATGTCTGCATAAGGAGATTGTGTCATGGTCTTTGGATTTTGTGTGGCAAGTTTGAGTTTTTCCTTCCACTTGGTTTTCTTCCCCTTTTTACCCCAAGGTGCCCTCTTGTCTTGTTCCTCCTGTTTGTGTCTCAAGTTAGTAGTTTTTCTTATTCAGTTTAATTACATATTTGTATTCTGGCACTTCCTGGGTTCTGTAGATGTTTTTCACCTTTGTCTATGTCCACCTTCCCATTTGTGTTTCCTTTATCTCTTTATTTAATTCCTCCTTCTGTTCTCCAGTGTTTCCCTTAGAGTTCTCCTTAGTCTTCTCTTTAGATAGTTTCTTAAGAATCCTTTCTAGTTTCTTTAGAGTTTTCTGTCTCCTAGCCATTCTGCCTTCCATCCCAGCTGCTAATCAGTTCCACCCGCTCACTCCCTCTCAGCTGCAACCGCTTTCACTAATTGGTCTCCTGCTCCTTCCATGTTCACTTGTCACTCTCCTCCTCAGTATATATTCGGTTCTCATTCAGTCACTACTCGCTGGTTCGTCTGTCACTCTTCCCTCTCTGGTTCCTGCCTTCTTTGTTGCCCGTCTGGTTCCTGTTTCCCCGTTTGCTGCCTTTTGATCCTCCTGAGTTATGTAAGTTCAAATTCAATTCAAAATTACTTTATTAATCCCAAAGGAAAATTAAATGTTGTTGTAACTCATTATGCAAGTTCCTTCAAAGATTTGTTGTAGATGCTGATGGCTGTGGGTAGGGATGATCTCCTGTAGCAGTCTGCAGATCTGAAGACGCTCTATAGTTGTCTGATGTAGAGGATACTCTGGATCTATGGCATCTTCTTTTCAACTCCTCAGGGTTTTGTGGCTGTAGTTGAGGTATTATTTGAGCTTTTGTGATGTTAATCAGCTGCTGCCAGTTGTAAACCACCTCGTTGCCATGGTTATGCATCATAACAAATATCCAAAAATATAAAGTATCAGCAAAAATCCTTCCAGCTGCACAGCATTCAAAACCAGAGAGAACAGTTGTCCACAAAAACAATGTTTCTACCAGAAATGGAAGAATTAAAGTTTTAAAAAAGATTAAAAATATGAACCAAAGTAACTGAGCTACTCCAACATGCTGCCACCTTGAGCGGCGCAATTCTGGAATGTTCCTTGTTCTCATTAAATCATTTTGTTTATACTTGCTGCATTTTGGGTCCTCCTTAACCTCAAATCATGAAAGATTGAACAACAAACCAATTAAGTTTATTTATATAGCCCCAATTCACAACAGATGTCATATCAAGACACTTAACAAGAAGTCATTTAAATACATTTATACAAACTTTCCAATCAGTTAAAAAGTTTCCTATTTAAGGAATCCCAGCAGATTGCGTCAGTCATTGGCGTGAGGTTGGGCAGACTTTCCAACCACAGCAATCCTTCAGCAATCCCTCATACTGAGCAAGCATGTAACGACAGTGGAGAGGAAAAGCTCCCCTTTAACATGAAGAAACCTCCAACAGAACCAGGCTCAGTAGGAGCGGCCATCTGCCACGACCGTCTGGGGGTTTGAGAAGACAGAACAGAGACACAGAAGGAACAGAAGATCCGATATGAGTACTTTCTATGTTACAGAAAGTAAAAAGTTAACAGGACACAGTGGTTGTTCAGTTACTGGGAGCATCATCCCAGTCGATGCCCCCCGTCCAACAGGGCATTGCAGCCAAGCAGGATACCAGACCAGGTATATCTTCTATGGAGAGAAAAACACTGAGAGAAAACAAAGTTAACAGTCGAAATAGCAGAATGTACTGTAATACAACTAGAGAGTAGTAGTAGAAAAGGAAATAGCAGAGTGAAGAAAATTGGTAAGTCTGTCCTCCAGCAGTCTAAGCCTATAGCAGCATAACTACAGAGATAGCTCAGGATGCCCTAAGCCACTCTAACTATAAGCTTTAGCAAAAAGGAAAGTTTTAAGCCTGGCCTTAAAAGTAAACAGAGTGTCTGCCTCACGGACTAAAGCTGGGAGCTGGTTCCACAGGAGAGGAGCCTGATAACTAAAAGATCTGCCTCCCATTCTACTTTTAGAAATCCTAGGAACTACAAGTAAACCTGCAGTCTGAGAGCGAAGTGCTCTGTTAGGAACATATGAAACAATTAGATCTCTGATGTATGATGGAGCTTGATTATCAAGGGCTTTGTATGTAAGAAGAAGGATCTTAAATTCTATTCTGGATTTAACAGGGAGCCAATGAAGGGAAGCTAAAACAGGAGAAATGTGATCTCTCTTTTTAATATTCATCAGAACCCTTGCTGCCGCATTTTGGATCAACTGAAGGCTTTTAATGGCATTTTGTGGACTACCTGATAGTAAAGAATTACAGTAGTCCAGCCTTGAGGTAACAAATGCATGGACTAGTTTCTCAGCATCACTCCTGGACAGGATGTTTCTAATTTTAGCAATATTCCGCAGGTGAAAGAAGGAAATCCTAGAAACCTGTTTAAAATGGGATTTAAATGTTAAGTCTTGGTCAAAAATAACGCTGAGGTTCTTTACGTTATTACTGGGGGCCAATTTAATGCCATCCAGATGAAGTGATTGACTAATCAGTTTCTTTTTTAGAACTTCTGGTCCAAAGACAACAACTTCTCTTGTCAGAATTTAAAGCATAAAGTTTAGATTCATCCATGTTTTTATGTCTTCCAGACATGCCTGTAATCTACCTAACTGACTGGGTTCATCAGGATTTATGCATAAATATAGTTGTGTATCATCGGCATAGCTGTGGAAATTTGTCCCATGCTGTCTAATGATTCTACCAATTGGAAGCATATATATATATATGGTGAAAAGAATTGGTCCAAGCACAGAACCCTGTGGAACTCCACAAGTAACCCTTGAGAGTGAAGATTTATCATTTGGATGAACAAACTGGAATCTGTCAGACAAATATGATTTAAACCAGCCTAGTGCTGTTCCTTTGATCCCTGCAACATGTTCAAGCCTTTCTAAGAGAATATTATGATCGACTGTGTCAAAAGCAGCACTGAGATCTAACAAAACCAGAACAGACACCAGTCCATTATCTGAGGCCCTGAGAATATCATTAGTACCCTTCACCAGTGCTGTTTCAGTGCTATGATGAGCTCTAAAAACCTGACTGAAACTCTTCAAACAGCTCGTTACTGTTCAGATGCTCACAGACTTGATCAGCAACAATTTTCTCAAGGATTTTGGATAAGAAAGGAAGGTTAGATATAGGTCTGTAATTCACTAAACCACAACTGGAACAGTTGAGTGTCTCAAAAATCCCTTATGCAGCCCCTTATCTCAAATAGCATGATACTATATTACAATGTTTTATATCTTAAAAACGTTGGTGGAAAGATTTTATGGGAAAACACAATTTAACAAAAGACTAGTAAAATAGCATATATTTTCACATTAGATTAATACTTTTTGTTCATTAGAGGTGTTTTTTTTTTTGGTTTTTTTTTTTTTTTTTGCTGGGTGTTTAAGTTTTGACCTTTTTAAAACATAAAATTATATTTCGTGAGAACACAACACACAAGCCATTTTTCTTTCTTTACATTTTACTCAATTTGTCAAGGTAAAAACAAATAATCTGAGTATAAACTTACCAGAAAAAGACCCATTTTGGGGTACAGTACATTGTAATGTCACCCTGCACCTCCAGGGTGGAGCTTTGTGGAGGGCAGGGGTGCGGCTATGGGGGGGCTAGGCCCACCCATTTTGGACAAGTTTCAAATAATAGATTTCTGTTTCAAGCTGTCTCTGCCAGACACGGTCAACCTTATTTTAGGGTTTTAAACTATTAATAGGGAATGTTTTACAATGTTTGTGTTCCAAGACACAAATAAAAACACTACTTCCAGGAATTCAGATCTTCAGCAGATTTTAAGTTTGAAAGAAACTGCTGATGTGTGTGTGCACGATGTTACATTTGGGTTAGTTTATTAAATATTTGTTATTGTTGTATGCTTTCTTAGAGTTTTGAGGAATTAAACATCAAAAGTGGTGACAACACCGGGTCCTCATCCCAATGACCTTGTAAAGCTTGTTTTGTTTCTAAAGTTTTTTTTCTTCAAAACAAGACTTTTCATTTCTCACATACATTCAGCAATACTCAGGATCAGAGAACATGATTTATATAACCCATACAGTCACAGCCCAGGGGAGATTTAAGGTTTAGAGTAATAAAAAAAAATTTGGGATAGAGCTTCAGAAAAGCATGCAGAAAACATGCTTTTGGTTTCCCTTTCCTTAATGCAATCTATGAAAAATATAAAAGATGACAATGTATGACATAATGAAAATAGTATTTTAGCTCTAAAATGTGATTCCCATTGAGCCAGCAGTTGAAAACCTGATGTACATGATTAGGTGAAGGATGATGCACCTCCCTGGTCCTGTCCACCTATCCATCCATTATCTATACTGTCTATCCTATGCAGGGTTGCGGGTGGTCTGGTGCCGATCATCAGCAATCATCGGGCGAGATGCAGGGTACACCCTTTACAGGTCGCCAGTCCATCACAGCTCTCTGGTCCTGTGTCAGGTGTTTTTTTTTTCCTATTTCTTTTCAGGCATGTCTCCACTTATTTACTTTCCATAAGAATCCGGTAGAAGGCCTAGACAGAAAATGAGAGGAAAATCAGCTAAATAATAATAAAAAAACTTTAAAAGAGCTTGAGAAAGCCTGAACAACTATTGCGAAAGACCACTTTAAAAAAACTGAGAGAAAATCTAACAAACCTTCAAGAAAGTCAGGGTAGCTTAAAAATGTTGCGCAGAACTTTAGCTCTGTAAGCTAATTATCAGCATATTTTGTCTGTGTTAAAAGTTTACTAAACAGTCAACATGTGCTCCACAAAATGAACAATATAGCCCAGATGCGCTATGTCTTTAAAATGAACTAATTTACCACCTGAAAGAGAGAAGACAAAGACAGCCAGAGCAAAGACAAAGAGCTACCCCTTACAGAAAAAAAAGGCAAGGCAATTTTATTTGTATAGCACACTTTCAACAGCAGGGCAATTCAAGGTGCTTTACATGATTTGGTGATTTAAAAGAAACACATAAAAGAAACACACATTATACATGATACACAATAAAGCAAGAGAAAAATTAAAAAAAAGCAAGAGAGCATGAACACATTTCATACATATAACATCAAGCATTTACTCAAAGGCAATTCTAAACAGATGGGTTTTTAGTCTCGATTTAAAGCAGTTCAGAGTTTCAGCAGCTCTACACTCGTCAGGAAGTCTGTTCCAGATAAGGGGAGCATAGTAACTCAAAGCTGCTTCTCCATGTTTAGTTCCGAGTCTAGGGATGTTTAGTAGGCTAGAGTTGGAGGACCTGAGTGGTCTTGGTGGTTGGTACCATGACAACAGGTCTTCAACATATTTTGGTGCTAAGCCATGTAATGATTTATAAACTAGTAAAAGTATTTTAAAGTCTATTCTCTGAGCTACAGGGAGCCAGTGTAAGGACTTTAGAACTGGGGTGATGTGCTCTACTTTCCTGGTTCTAGTGAGGACGCGAGCGGCAGCGTTCTGGATCAGCTGCAGCTGTCTGATTGACTTTTTAGGCAGACCTGTCAAGATGCTGTTGCAGTAATCAATCCGACTAAAGATAAACGCATGGATGAGTTTTTCTAGGTCGTGTTGCAAAATCAGTCCTTTAATCCTAGAAATGTTCTTCAGGTGATAGAACGCTGACCTTGTTATTGCCTTTATGTGACCCTGGAGGTTTAGGTCTGAGTCCATTACTACACCTAGGTTACGAACCTGATCAGTAGTTTCTAGCTGTATTAATTGAAGTTGTGTGCTGACTCTTGATCGTTCCTCCTTGGGTCCAAAAATAATCACTTCAGTTTTGTTTCTATTCAGCTGGAGAAAGTTATGGCACATCCATCCATTTATTTGGTCAATGCATTGATTTAGGGTTTGAATGGGTTCAGAGTCACCTGGTGACATTGTAATGTAGAGCTGAGTGTCATCCGCATAGTTATGGTAGCTAATGTTATTGGTCGCTATAATCTTGCCTAGTGGGAGCATGTAGATATTAAATAAGAGGGGCCCCAGGATGGAGCCCTGGGGCACCCCACATGTGGTTTCTGTTCGTTCTGATGAAAAGTTTCCTATTGAAACATAGAAGTCCCTGTTCTTTAGGTAAGACTCGAACCAGCCAAGTACTGTACCAGAGAGTCCGACCCAGCTCTCCAGTCGTTCCAATAAAATATCATGATCAACAGTGTCAAATGCTGCACTGAGGTCCAACAGAACCAGCACTGTGGTTCTTCCACAGTCTGTATTTATGCGGCTGTCATTAAATACTTTGACGAGGACAGTCTCGGTGCTGTGGTGAGCGCGGAAACCAGACTGAAAAGCATCAAAACGGTTTGTCGTTGTTATGAAGCCATTTAACTGCTGAAACACAGCTTTTTCAATAATCTTACTGATGAATGGAAGATTAGAGATTGGCCTGTAGTTCTGCATTAACGTGTTGTCCAGATTTTTTTTCTTTAGCAGTGGTTTAATAACTGCTGTTTTTAAAGCCTGAGGGAAGACACCTGACAGGAGGGATGAGTTCACTATTTGAACAAGATCAGAACCAATAACAGGAAGAACTTTCTTTAGAAAAGCTGTGGGTAGGATATCAAGACAGCAGGAGGAGGAGCTTAATTGGATGATGATTTTTTTCAAGGCTGTTCTGGTTTAATTCGTGGAATTCAGACATTTTCTCTACATTGTTGTTGATTGGGGATGGCACTGGTTGTGGGTTCGATATTGAGGTACAGATTAACCGTCTAATTGTTAGAATCTTTTCAGTGAAAAAGCTGGCAAATTCATTGCAGGCCCTGGTAGAGTTTAGTTCTGGGGCTACTGTCACTAAAGGATTAGTTAGTCTTTCCACTGTTGCAAATAGAGTCCGTGCGTTATTAATGTTTCTGTTGATGATTTCAGAAAAGAACGATTCCCTAGCATCTTTTATAGTAAGCTGATATCTATTCAGTCTCTCTTTGTAGATCTCATAGTGAACCTGGAGTCGAGTTTTCCGCCATTTTCTCTCGGCTCGTCGACACTCTTTTTTTCACTACGTACCAGTGGATTACTTGTCCACGGAGACTTCTTTCTACCTGAGACTACTTTCACTTTAGTTGGAGCAATGGAATCCATGATGTCTGAGATTTTCGCAAGGAAATTATCTACCAACTTATTTACTGAGTTTGAGTTGGGAGATGAGGGGGATGTGGTGGAAGGATAAATACGTTTAAAGGTTTCTACTGAACTGTCCCCTAGAAAACGCTTTTTTATAGTGGTCTTACTGTGGCTGGATAATTTAGCAGAGATGGTACTTTGAAAGAAAACACAGAAATGGTCAGATAATGCAATATTAATTACAGAGATGTCAGAAATATTTAAACCTTTGCTGATAATTAAGTCCAGAGTGTGTCCTTTATTGTGTGTTGGTTGTTTGACATGCTGGATCAGTCCGAAGTTGTGGAGAGTATCATCTAATGTTTTTGCTTGTCTATCTTGGGGGTTGTCGGTATGGATGTTAAAGTCCCCCACGATGATTAGTTGGTCATAGTCGATACATATTACAGAAAGAAGGTCATTGAAGTCATTAAAGAAGTTAGAGTTAAGTTTCGGTGGTTTATATAAACTTAGAAATAACGCTTTGTTAGGCTCATTTATCTGGGTGGCTAGGTATTCAAAAGATTCAAACGCGCCCAGAGTTACCTTTTTAAAGTTCATTGAGTTGTGAAAGATGGTGGCTACACCTCCGCCTCGTTTGTGTTTTCTGTTCTCGCTTAAGAAATTATAATTTGGAGGACTGGATTCTATTAATGAAGTTGTTTCGTTATTTTCATCTAGCCAAGTTTCTGATAAAAAAAGGGCGTGTAAATTATGCTCAGTGATGAAGTTCATGATAAGAAAAGACTTTCCGGATAGAGATCTAATGTTTAATAAAGCTAACTTAAGTATTGTGATGATGGGCAGCTGACCCTTCCGACAGGTTATCAATTTGAGATTTTGTTTAATATGAGAGCGTGTGGTTAACGGTTTATGTTTCCTGCTGCTGATAATCACTGATATAGCCTCAGGGGTGCCGGGTGAATTCTGGGAGACGGTAGGGGTGGATTTATTGCCCGGTTCCCTCAAATATCAGATATCTGTAATAATCAGTGGGGGGAAGCACTTTTATAATCGTCTTGTTGGTGCAAATGTACAGTACCGTCAAAGTAGGTGGGTTTTTTTTTTTTATTGCAAAGAAATTCTGTGGGTAAAAACATTAAAAAGAACTTTGTTTCACTTTTATAATAAAAAGTAAAATTTGTTTTCATATTTTTCCTCATGAGAACTTTAGAAATACTTATTATTCAAAAAGAGTCATAGAAAGTCACAGGTTGCTAGTGTAATCTAAAAATTATCTCTGTCAGGTTAAAACCTGTATCAAAGCCTTCCCTTAAACACTAAAGGGCTTGATGGAATTTAATAAAATTCATTCTACGCTGAGCACTCCCACCAGCCATCATAAACATGATCAAGGCCGGAAAAGCGCCAAATACCTATTGAGCAATGCAAGGCTCCCTGACGGTGCTTTGCAGCAAAGGTCTCATAATCCCTTTCATTATACTTCAGAGAGATACATTAGGTGGACACATGTACATAATATTCAAACTGATGGTGCTTCAGAGTTGAATCTTTTCTGGTGCCTACTAAGGAGTGGAAATCTTTAAAAGGTGCAGTTTGTCGTAATTTTTAAATGATATAAACAAATTGTCTCCACCTTGAAACTGTGAATCTAAAGAAGTTAGAATCTTGAGAAGATGAGGATAAATGCCATCAGTATTCTGTAATGTTAACAGCAGAATCATTGTGGAAGAAAATTATAATTGGTGCTTTGATACTGAAAAGCAATCAACACAGGAAGGCTTAATTAAGATTCCACGTGGTTGTTGCTTTATAATGTGATTGTTGCTATTATGTCTTGTCTAAAGGTAGTATTCCTCCAAAGAACATGAGAAAGTTTCTCCAAAGGGTTATTCACCATTTTCACTTCAACTGAAATTTTATTCAAGGGCATTTCCAAAGAACCAAATAACAGACAGTGAACGAGCTATTACAGGTCAAACTGTAGTGTCACCTCAGTACATCTCTTACAAACTGTGAAGAGAGAACCCATTTCTATGGATTGAAAATAGGTTTCACAAGAATAAAAATTAGACAAGCAACTCATGTCTGTTTTTTTTTTTTTTTTTTTTTTGTGCCAAGTCTTCTTTCTACTTTACATTTTCCTGTAAAAGGTTTCTTTTTATTTGTTCCAACTTTCATAGTGAGACCTCATTTTAGTCAGTGGATTGCTCTCATCATGCAATCTGTGTTTTCAACAGCCTGTCTGCCTATCTCCAGCAGTCTATCTCTTGTGATTCATGATAAATCTAATTTCTAAAAAGTAATTGAGTTTTGTGGATTAAGTTTTGCTTGCATTTTATGATGAGGTCATGCATTTAAGAAAGGCCTCTACCTTCCGCCTGGGGCCTGTAATGTAGAGCATGATTAGTGATTTATTGAGCTTAGTTTGGGATTTTCAGTTTCACAAAGCTGGTTCACTTCTTACCAGGGTCTGTCACCATGGTAACATATGCTGGAAACCCAACCTGCTTTGGATTCAGGCTCCAGATCAAAGATCAAGACTATAAAAGCTCGAACTCTCATCCAATCAAGGTCTCCCATTTTCTCCTCAAGTTGCAACTTCATGTCTTTTCTCCTGAAAATCTGTGAGAGATTTCAGAGCAATATGTAGGAGAGACTGGTTACTCTAAACTTTAGTCTTGAAGGTGAAGATTTAGAAACTAACATTGATTGAGTTTCTCACTTAAAACTCGTACATCTGAAAAGATTTCCTGACCATTTATCTCGTTTATTTTCAGTTAGCTTCAACTTTAGTGTTCCAGTTGATCTGTTTTTGTTGTTTCTTCACTCAATTTGTCCCTTGGTTTTTGAGTTTTTCACAAGTTCTGCTCGTTGCGGTCCTGAAGGAGCAATTATTGAATAACAGAAAACCCTTATACAGATTGGAATGTATGTATGATTGAACTGAAATGACTTGTAAACTGCCTTGAGATGACGTGTTGTGAATTGGCACTATATTATAATAATAATTAATGTCACAGTCTTCCCCAGGGCAGCTGTGGCTACAATCATTTTGATACTTTTGGTCATTTTGGATTTTGGTACAATAAGTGGGGGATCATAGTTCCACCTCGCTTTTTAACTTCACTCTGAACTTTTTTTATTCATCAGATGCTTTTATCGGGGGTGTTTTAATCCATAAGCAGTGCATGGACTACTTCTCTTCTCCCATCATGCCTTCACTTACCTGCAACCCTGGGTGTGATAGCTGTGTCAAGCTCAGTCAGAAAGTTCGCGAGCTGGAGCACCTGATTTCAACGCTACGCCAAACCAGACCGCAGCGACCCTTTTTGAAGATTTTAAATGATTTCAGATTAAACTATAATGCACAGAGGGTGACAGTGTTGGTTCTACTGTATCTAAGCACTGCCTTTGGTACAGTCTTAATGGTCTTGGGCCTTATCTTTCAGAACTACTTTTACCATATGAACCTTCGCCCTCTCTGCACTCCTCTGGCAGCTGTCTCCATGTCTTCCCTAAAGTCAGGATACACTCATGGCGAGATGTCTTTCCAGTACTATGGCCCTCATCTCTGCAACAGGCTGCCGGAGGACATCAGGGCCGCAGAGAATGTTCATGTGTTTAAGAGCAGGCTCAAGACTCTCCTTTGTAGCCTAGCTTTTAACTGATTATTTATTATAGACTGTTTAATTGTTTTACTTATATTTTTTCAGTGTTTTACTGCTTACTCTACTAAGTACTTCTGCTACTATTACTACTCCTACTTAGTCTTATATATATTCTTATTGTTCCACTTATTTGTATCTTCCTTATATATATTCTTATTGTTCCACTTATTTGTATCTTCCTTCCCTTACAGTGTTTCCTCTATGGGACACCTCTGCTTCGGGAGCAGCACTCTTCTATGGGAGCTGTAGATCAGACTATTTTGTTTTTTCTATATGGACTACAGTACTGCAATTTGACCACAAGATGTAATTCTTACACATTGCACCTTTAAGAATAATAATGGATATAAACACCAAAGTGGATGTATGCTGTCTGCTATCAAAATGCTAGGATTTAGATAAAAATCTGGTGGCCATTACTCAAAAACTGAAATTGGGTTGCTGTGATGGACTGGCAACCTTTCCAGGGTGTAACCTGCCTCTCACCCAATGACCTCTGTGGGTAGACACTAGCCCCCGATTTCACTGCAAGAAAAAGCAGGTACAGATAATGGGTGTTTGATAATAATCCAAAACTATCTCCAAATAAACTCAGAAATGGTTGACCAAAGAAATATCAATCTTCTGTGGCCATCTGAGTCCCCAGTCCTAAATAATAAAAAAACCTAAAGGGTAAGCTAGAGAGAAAAAAGCACAAGAGAAAACCATTTTAGGGAGAGCTAGATCTGTGTAAAGATCTACCTCTTTCTGTATGCTCAAGCTTTGGGAAATATTACAGGACAAGGCTCATCTCAAGCCCTCGTTAGTGGGTTTGGTCATCAGATATTTTATTCCTCTTCATTTTTTGTTCCTCTAAGCTGAAACAAGCAGAAATCATAGAAGCTTCAGATGACAAGATATGGACAAGTGAGGTAAATATATTAAAAGATTATAGTACAACTAAATAAAAGTAATAGAGATCGAACAAACCAGAATATTCTACATGTTGCTGGATACTTATTTTAAAACTGTTTGAATTGTTGAAAGGTGGGATTCTCTGCCACTGAAATGAAAACGATATGAAACTAAATGCTTCCTAACTGCAGGTGTCTTTTCAAACTTCTTTCTTTGCACCAAACGACCCACAATAGACTGTATTTCAAAGAACTGTGTTTGTATGAACAATTAAGCTCTTTTTTTGGGGCATATTTACAAAACCAAACAGATCAGTTTCTCCTCAAAGCTCAGGAAGAAGAGCCCTTGGCAACAATTGCCTCTTTAGGTGGAGAATACAAAATTGTGCTAACAAAAAAAACACTAAGTCTGCTATATGTAAAAGAAGTCTGTTATTTTCTAAGAAATGCTCACGACAAAAATTTAGGTCATAAAAGTATACATACGATCTCCTTTTTGGGTACTTGCAAAAAAATTGTAAGCTCCCAAATTAGTACAAAAAATTTAAAAACCCTTTTATCAGAAACATTAATTTGGGTTGTTTTTTTGGTTGAGGATATCACAGAGAAACCTTTAAAGTCTTACATGTAACAAAAATATGTTCAATCATCTCCCTAGTGTGTCAGCTGGAGCACACCAATGTTAAAGACTAGTGGGTCTGGCTGCCATATTCAGAAAGTCAATGCTATACTAGCCTCAGGTCAAGCTTTGATGTGGGGTTCACCATCTGGATCTTCTCTAATGCTTCGGCAGACCAAAGGTGGTTGTAGATGCAAAAAAAATCTGTATGCATTACTCTGAAAGCCACATGCTGATCGGTATGATTGGAGCCTTGAAAATAAAATCTAACATAATCCTAATGAGACATCTGCAAAGCCACATGAATTTAGGAAGGGAAGCAGCATAAGAAGTCTTTATTTCTTTAATGTGTTTTATTCATTGCAAAACTCAAGAGATATTTTAACAATCAGAATTAAAGCTCCTAATTCTTTCTACATGAAGAATGGATATAATGCTTTTGTGCAACATGAGGGGTTTATTAAAGCATCAAATTCAGAGATAATTATCAGTCCACTCTGCTGCTCACCTCAGCTCTGCTGACTGCCTTCAAATTAATTGGAGGACTTTCACAATCCACAGCTTCACTGCTTAAACAATAGTCCGAAAATGATTTGTTAAATACTTCCTGAACACTAGAATGAATATTTATGTTTCTGTATGCTAAATCTACATTTAGGCCACATTGTTTTCATTGATACCCATTCCATCCATCAGTCTATTTTTAAATGGACCGAAAGATGAGACTGTGGGACGATATTTATCTAGTGTTAAGGGACCCTTATTATGACCCAAAAAGATCACAGAGCACATTTATTTATCTAAGAAAACTTGTGGACTTTTTTCCAGTGGAACAACTGAGGACAACATTCAAAATTTTATTTGCTTTATTTTGACATCATGTTAACAAAGAATGACAATTTAACATGCACAAAATAAAATGCCAATATTTGTCTCTGCTGTTTACACATTCTTTTAGCAAAACATCTTCATAAAAATTGCTCTGCAGGCACGTCTTCCACAGAGGTAAAACCAAAGTTTGCAGTAAAATCTCCTTTGTTAATTTTGGGAATTGCAGAGTACAAACAGCATATACAGTGCATTTTAAACTTTGACAGCTCCTCACAACAGATAATGAAATATAAAGCTTCAGTTAGCTAAACGAGAATTATTTTATTAAATTCTAACTTAGCTTTTGTTATAAAGCAAACACTTTGTAATAACTGGCCATTCACACAAATCAACAGTTTAAGTCCAAACACATTTGCCTAAAAGTATTTTTTTAGTCCACAAACATCAATAACCTTAAGAAAAATAAAAACAAAAACAAAACACTAGATTCATTAGTTAATTCAATCATGTTAATACTATCAGTAACCGATTGGTATGACAAATAAGAGCATTGTGGTGGTTTAGTTGGAATGTTAAGTGGTTTCTGGTTTGTGAGAACACGATAGGATGTACAGGAGTGGGATAAGCCTTTTCGGTGGTCTTCACACATTAAAACCTACTTCAATCTAATGTCAAATCAGCTTTAGTACTGGCCTACGGCTGATGATGCTACTGTTAGTCACATTGAATGTCTTAGCATCTAATTAGGATTTATCAGTTAATCACTATTCCAACGACTCTCATCCTGACACATTGGATCTTTAGTACTTGTGCATGTGATCATGGTGACGGTGGTGGTGGCGTCTTCAGGGAATTGGTAGATCCTCCTTGGCTTCCACTCACTGTCGCTCCCTGTCCGACCCACTGGAGCGAAAGAAAGAAAAAAACTTTTTTTACAGATGTGAAACAGAAACAGCAGAAAAGTTTGAAGTGACACAACTAATATGCAATCACAACATTTGCTTGTGTATGGTAGAAGGAAAAAATTATTTGATTATTTAGTTTAAGTTTAATTAACTTAGCTGGATACCAGCTACATTTCTTAAATATATTAAATGGAGAGTAATAAATATGAAGGAACCTTTTGGCAGTTAGAGGTTGTGTAGACTACTTGTAAAATCCAAAAAATGTAAGTTCTATCATATATTGTCAATCAAAAGAAAAGACTTAACAAGGACTCTCTGGGGTGAAAAACATCCAACGAGACCCCTGAACATTAATAGAAGTGCTACCAATTGTGATATGTAGTTATGGCTGACTGAATGAGGTACTCACTGGAGGTCAAAAAAAGCACTGTCCCCCTTATTCTACTCTGGCTCACAAAACTAGTTTTTGAAGACTCTAACACTCAGATGTGGTCCTAGACTTTCAGATCAAAAAGGCTACAATAGATTTTTGGCACTACCTTGTTTTACGTGTGACGATAAAATATTTTCATTATCTTGTACAAATGGGACAAGTTGAGTTGAAGTCCTATTTCCAAGGAAAACAAAGCCTAATGATGCCTGCACATCATCATCATTATGATTTGTGCAACTACTTGAATAATTTCTACAATTTACATATGAAATAAAAGAATTTCATCTATAAATGCTAATATAATTTTTTTTTTCATGTTAAAGGAATTATCAAACTAATGTTTTTTAGTTTTTCCTTTTTGGATTTATAAATATCTTTTTCAGCCACAAGCAGGTGCTCAGAGAAAGCCCAAGTTTTGAAAAACATACATTAGTCCCGTTCTCATCAGCAGTAGCTCTAGTTTTCTTTCAGTGTATCTTCAATCTAATGTCTATATTAAGAAGTTACATTTATTCTGTATTACTTGACTTCCTTAACGTGGTGACCTCTTTTAAAAATCATTTGACGCTCCACAATGATCTAATCCATTTCAGAAGACAAAAAAACCTCTTAGGGAATAAGGAAAGGTCTAAGCCATCAAAGCTCCTCTTCAGAATTGTTTTCTATTTTTATTTTGATCTGGTCACATTTGATCTGTATTTAACCTGCCCAGGCAGTGTACCACGGTAATGGATTCAAACCTCAGTCAGGCCCCTGAGACTGCAAAGCCAGAGACTGAAGCTCAAAGTTGGCTTGTAAACACACCAGCCTCTCTTTGAACACCCAGTCTCTACAATGAGCCTCTTTGTGATCCAGTCACTTATTCATGTGACAAAGTCAAAGAAACTGAGCTTCTCAGCTTTCTGTTCATTCTTTACTTTTTACCCAGTAGCAGCAGAACTGGTTGGAATTACTTAGGGGAACTCTGCTGTTTTTGGTTAATGTTTTTTGGTGGACGAGTGTATTTGTTTACATCAGAGATAAAGCTGATTAATTAAAAATGTTCCCTGTGAGAAGTTCAACACTGATGTTAATGTCTAACAGACCCACATAAGTAAATTTGTAGCTGTGTGTGATTTTATGCAATGTGTTGTCTAACATAGGTAATTGTATCTACACTAGAGTGCCTTGCAAAAGTATTTGCACCTTGGTTTTATTTCTCTAATAGTTTGCCACATTACAACAACAAACTTCAAAACATTTTGGGGAATTTTATGTGATCAACCAATACAAATTAAAAATGATTGTGAAGATGGAAGGAAAATTGTATATATTTCTGAACTTTTTACAAACAAAAATCTAAAAAGGGTTGCATGCCTCTGTATTTAGCCTCCTTCAGTCAGCTACCATAAAATAAAATCCAGCGCAACCAGTTATTTTCAGAACTCATCTAATTAGCAGAAAGTCTACACCTGTATGGCTAAAATGAATACTGCGCATCACCCTGAACATACCATCCCCAACTGGGAAATGTATTTTGCTGCAGGAACAGGGGAGCTGGTGAAAGTTAATGGGAGCGTTGATGTAGTCAGATACAGAACAATAATGGAAGAGAACCTCGGAGAAGCTGACAATGACTTAAACATGGGGAAAAGCCTTCATCCAACTGAGAATTTCTGATAAGACTGATGATGACTGATGTTCTCCAGCCAGTCTCACTGAGATTGTGTTATTTTCCATAAAAAAATGAGCAAAGTGTTTACTGTCTAGATGTGCAAAGCTAGGAAAAACATACCCTAAAATAACTGCAGTTGTAATTACTGTGAAATGTGGTAGTGCTAAATATTGACTTAGGGAGGATGATTACATATACATGCCATACTTTTCAGATAAAAAAGAAAGAAATCTGAATCACCTTTACTTCCTACTTTCTCACATTATTGTGCACAAGAAATGCATTGAAGTTTGTGGCAGTAATGTGACAAAATGTGAACATGTTCAATACATGGCATGGTACTTGTGTGTCAGAGAGAAAGAGGGCTTTTCTGCTCTAAAAACTTGTAAAAAAACATCAAAATGACCATCCCTTTACCACCACTGAAAATATGTGGGAAAACAGGGTGACAGCTAGTGCCTCATTTTATATAATCCAACACTCGCAGAAACACTGATGTGGATTAATTACGGTAAGTGGGTGGAAATTTGATGTAAAAAATTACAATAATGTTTAACAATGGGGTGTAAAAAGCAATAAAACAGCCTGCCTGCTGTTATGTTAACTCAGACAGATCACTCCTTTTTGTAAAAAAGAAATTTTGACTGGAGGCTGATCAATCTGGATTTTTAAAGAAAGATGATTTCATCACTGTTTCTGCTATGTGAAGCCTTTTAAATTCAATTCAAATTCAAAAATACCTTATTAATCCCAGGGGGAAATTAAGTGTTGTTGTAGCTCATATAAATAATTCTTTAAGGAGTTGTTGTAGATAATGATAGCTGTGGGCAGGAAGGATTTCTTGTAGCGGTCTGTATTGCAGCGAAGCTGAAGAAGCCTCCAACTGAAGACACTCTGTTGTTGTATGACTGTCTCATGAAGAGGATGCTCAGGGTTGTCCATAATTTTTTTTGATTTTATGAAGAATCCTTCTTTGCATTATAATCTCCAGAGGTTCCACAGTTTTCCCAAGAACAGAACCAGCCTTCTTTATCAGGTTGTTTAGCCTTTTTAAATCCCTGGCTCTGATGCTGTTACCCCAACAGATGACGGCTGAAGAGATTACACTCTCCACAACAGACTTGTAGAAGATCTGCAGCATCTTGCTGCAAACCTTGAACGACCTAAGCTTCCTCAAGAGGTACAGTCTGCTCTGTCCCTTCTTGTAGACTGCTTCACTGTTGCGCCTCCAGTCCAGTGTGTTGTCAAGGTGAACTCCAAAGTATTTATACTCCTCAACCACCTCCACTTCTTCTCCCATGATGGAAACAGTGTTTGGCTAATCCCTGTTTCTTCTAAAATCTACAATCATCTCCTTTTGTTTTGTTCACATTCAAGGTGAGACGATTGTTTCCACACCATGTCACAAAGTGGTCCATCAGCTCTCTGTATTCAGCTTCTTGTCCATCTCTGATACACCCGACAATTACAGAGTCATCTGAGTATTTCTGCAGATGACAGGTCTCTGATTTGTACTGGAAATCTGAGGTGTACAGAGTGAAAAGGAATGGTGAGAGTACGGTCTCCTGTGGTGCTCCTGTGCTGCTGACCACCTGGTTTGACACACAATTCTTCAGTCTCACAAACTGTGTTCTGTTTGTCAGGTAGTCATTGATCCAGGCGATTGTTGAAGGCTCCACCTGTGTCTTCAGGAGTTTTTCAGACGAAGCAAATCAGGCTGAATTGTGTTAAATGCACTGGAGAAATCAAAGAACATGATCCTCACAGTGCTGCCTGCTTTGTCCAGATGACAGTGGGTTGGTTGAAGCAGGTGGATGATGGCATCTTCAACCCCAACTCCACAGCGATAAGAAAGCTGCAGTGGATCCTGATACGTTCTTGTTTGCTTATTCAGGTGGGCCAACGGGAGTTTCACCAGGACCTTCATGATGTGGGATGTCAGGGCAACAGGTCTGTAGTCATTAATGACTGATGGGTGAGTTCTTTTTGGTACTGGAACAAGGCAGGATGCCTTCCACAACACTGGAACCTTCTCCTGAGTTAGGCTAAGGTTGAAGAGGTGCTGCAGATTCCCAGAAACCTGCTCTGCACAGACCTTCAGGACACTGGGGCTGACACCATCAGGACCTGCAGACTTGTTCCGGTTCAGTTTTTCCAGCTGCTTCTTCACCTGACTTTTGGAGACAGACAAGTGGGACTGGGAGGCAAAGGGGGTAGCAGCATTTTTTGACTTGGTTGAAGTCAAACTTGTGGAATCAGAAGAGTCCATGGCTGAGGTGAAAGATAAAACATCTGAGGTGTAACAGGAAAGCTGTTGATCAGAGGAGAGTGGGATGACAGAATGTATTCAGTTCATTGGCTCTGTCCAGACTTCCATCTATTCAATCATTCCTGTCCTTAAAGCCTGTGATCTTTCACATTCCTGACCAGACATCTCTGATATTGTTCCACTGTAGTTTGTTCTCCAGCTTCTTCCTGTATGCCTCCCTGCTGTCTCTGATCTTGACCTTAAGTTGCTTCTGTATACTCCTCAGTAATTCCCTGTCTCCCTCCCTGAAGGCTTTTTTTCTTCTTCGCTGAAGCAAGGCATTTCAATAAAAGATGAGTACATTTTTAATATTGTTAAAATAAAACAAAAAATGTTTGATACAGCACAGCAAAAACTCCTTTTTATAAACCATGTTCATTATTTTTAGTTCAATTTAATTGTAAATAGAACTACAGATATTTAATGATTCACTCAAAGGCCATCTTGGGCAAAAGCATTCATTAAACATGGCAAAATAAAGCCTGCTATTAAAAATATTTTAGACAGAGCAACCCATGCCCTGTTCTTGCAAAGACTAAAATAAAAACATTTCTAAACAAACTTTTTCTTTACAAAAATCAGACTATACTTTCTTTGTTTTATTATAATACATCATGTTTAGTTTACTGTTGAGCAGGTAAAAATAATATTTTTTTTCATGTAATAATTTTTAAATTTCTTTAAATTTGAAAATGTTGATCCATTGAGCAAAATGTTTGGACACCATTGTTGTAAAGGTTTAGGCTCTAAAAGAAATCCTCAACGCAAATGCAGAAATTGCCAAAGAAGCTAAAATGCTTATTACTGTGGATGCTCGTATGTGCCAATACATTTGACATTATTGACATGCATAAATACAAAAGCATAATACTCATCAGCCAATGCTTTTTCATGACAATTGTTACTAATTTTTGATTAGACATTGTTTACAAATTGTGTGCAACTTGCTTAATTATTTGCTCATTTAGCATATTCTGCTTTATTTCTGTACCATTAGTTGCATTCAAAACACAGAATACACTAATTACAGTGGGGCAAAAAAGTATTTTGTCAGACACCAATTGTGCAAGTTTTCCCACTTAAAAAGATCAGAGAAGCCTGTAATTTTCATCACAGGCATACCTCAACTATGAAAAACAAAATGAGAAAAGAACATCTAGAAAATCACATGGTCTAAATTTTTAAAGAATGTATTTGCAAATGATGGTGGAAAATAAGTATTTGGTCAACAACAAAAGTTCATCACAATACTTCGTTATATACCCTTTGTTGGCAATGACAGAGGTCAAACATTTTCTGTCAGTCTTCGCAGGGTTTTATACACTGTAGCTGGTATTTGGCCCATTCCTCCATGCAGATCTCCTCTAGAAGAGTGATGTTTTGGGGCTGTCGCTGGGCAACACAGACTTTCAACGCCCTCCAAAGATTTTCTATGGTGTTGAGTTCTTGAGACTGGCTAGGACACTCCAGGACCTTGAAATGCTTCTTACGAAGCCACTCCTTCGTTACCCGGGCAGTGTGTCTGGGATCATTGTCATGCTGATGGAAGGAGGTTTTCACTCAAAATCTCACAATACTGACCCCATTCATTCTTTTCTTTATACAGATCAGTCGTCCTGGTCCCTTTGCAGAAAAACAGCCCCAAAGCATGATGTTTCCACCCCCATGCTTCACAGTAGGTATGGTGTTCTTTGGATGCAACTCAGCATTCTTTCTCCTCCAAACATGACAAGTAGAGTTTTTACCAAAAGGTTCTATTTTGGTTTCATCTGACCATATGACATTCTCTCACTCCTCATCCAAATGCTCTCTAGAAAACTTCAGACGGGCCTGGACATGTTCTGGCTTAAGCAGGGGGACACGTCTGGTACTCCAGGAATTGAGACCCTGGCGGCGTAGTGTGTTACTGATGTTAGCCTTTGTTACTTTGGTCCCAGCTCCGCAGGCCATTCAATAGGTCCCCTGTGTGGTTCTGGGATTTTTGCTCACCGTTCTGGTGATCATTCTGACCCCACCGGGTGAGATCTTGCGTGGAGGCCTCTCATCTTTTTAAGTGAGAGAACTTGCACAGTTGGTGGCTGACTAAATACTTTTTACCCCACTGTATATGCAGATTCAGACCTGCCCATCAAGTGCACCAGATATAAGAATTGTCTACCAATTTTTGCATCAGTTTACAGTTCTCCATGCTTCAGTCACAATCAGAGAGAGATAACATTTTCCCCACAAATATTCAGATTCAGACTCCAGCATTTAAATACGGTAGAGGCGTGAAATGAGTCTCAAAACCCCTCCTGCACTTGTAACTTTGATCTGTGCGTAAACATGGTTTTGTCTGTGTGTAGCAGGTGATTAATGCATACGTATTTAAAAGTTTGTATACGTAGAAGCTGTTTTGAATTCGTAGTTGGCTTTAAGTTATTGTCATTTGAAATTGTGTGTGTGTGTAAATGTATTTTGTACTTGTAATTTTTATTGATATTTGTGTGTACATTTGAACACACAACTGCCAAGTACTCAAAGGTACGCACAAAATGTTTTGTACGGGTTACAAATCATGTTTTACAGACACAAGTAGGCTACCCAAAGTTACACACAAACAGGGTGACACAAGTTACAAATCAAGTATTACACAGACACAGATGTTTTAAGACTATTTTCTCTCCATAAATAAACAGCAGGTGCAAACGCGCTAAGTCCACAGTGAGTTGTGATGCATTTTTGGAAAAAAAGGGGGGGGGGGGGGGGAAACGACATAACTGTCAGGTTTATGGACATTAGAGTGTTAATTACTTTTAAGTTAGAATATTTGTGAATTATATTTTTTGTTTGTCAGTAATAAACTTATGTTGAATCATGGTGACGCAAAGTTTTCAGAGGCAATAAAAATAGGCGCTAAAACAGCCGGCGCAAACAGTTCATGTTTGATAAATCACTGCATGTGGAACGCTTACTTGTTTGCATGTTCTCCTCACAATATGTTGCACCTTCGGATAGATTGCATATTCATCAAGGGCAAAAGCACTAAATGGATTGCGCGCATTTTGCTGCGGGTTTAACAGGCGCAGTCTTAAATCACCTGCTGCATATTACTGCACCCGCTGTGAGGTTTGCGCACGTTTTAACAAGCGCAAACCTATGATAAATCTGGCCTTTCTGTTCAGCTGATGTTTTTATTGCACCATGTGTTCTTGCAAAATGGGCTGCTGGTTAATAAGAAGTGTGTCCCACCACCCTGCTGCATTTTTCACCAAAAACAAGATCTATATTCCAAAGAAAAATTTAAATTGTAGGTCTTTGCTGTTACAGCATCAGATATTTTTGCCCCATGGATCAAAAAAAATAATGTAACTTTAAAAGTTTTGCTCTTGCAAAAACAGGATTTCAAATAGTAACATAAAATGTATTCTCAAATAAATGTTTTAAAAATGTAAAGTGCACACAGTAATTATAAATGTTCCAACTCGATGAAGCTGTCAGGGCCGGCATTTTTCAAAAGACACATTTGGGGCTTAGCATCATTTTGCAACAGACATATCAGTCATTTAGATGGTAGAATGATGCAAACAGATGATGCTCATTAAATTTGGCCTTGTTTCAGAGGGAAATGCCATGATTGTTGCAAATAAAATCTGAATGTTCATTAGGGACAGAATAACATTCCAGGAGTCACTCACCTTTCTCATAATGAGGATCACAAGATTTGCTGTGGACAAATAAAAAAACTAATGATGTCTGGAGAGGGTTTGCATCAACAGATTTTTAGAAGACAAGGGCAAATAGCCCATAAGTTGTTGTAATAACCAGATAGATTGCAATTCAAGTGGAACAAATCAGGGAACCTTGTGAATCTGAGCTAAGGCTTTACATTCTTTAGCAAGAAGAAATTTCAAAGATAATGCTGGCTGATGGAGAGCATCCCATTTACTGGGACAGAGATTCATTTTGGGAAGTTCTGACCCCTTCAGTTGAATACCAACATATTAAGCTTTGACAGCTCAACAGGAATTTACATGAATCAGTGCAGCATCTGTTTAAACATGTCCTGTTATTTTAATGAGTGTGGGCTGGGAAGTCAGGAATAGAAACAGCTCTGTGACTGCAGCCACCTTGCGCTCTGTTTCTGAAAACAGAACCTCAGTTGTGGAAATCACAACAATACAAGTCAAGTATACATGAGGGTTATGCAGTACTTCTGTTACGTAATTGTTTTTGTTCTATTGGAAAACACATACAGTAAACATTGGATAATAGATAGATTAGTTTGGAAATGATTAATCAAATTGACTTCTGTAATGAGGTACCCCATGGCATTTAAGCTATAGATAACTTCAATGTTAATTAATGCATTACAATTTTTTACTATGTTAATCAGTCTGACTTTCTTTAAGTCTTAATTTTAAAACATTTGAGATCATATGCAGAATTATCACTCAGCAGAGGCAATATTTTACAATTTATACTGTGATAGGTAAATTTTTTAGCCATGGAAATTGGAATTGCCACTTTATGGCAACCAACAGGATAAATGTTTGTAATAAATACAAGAAAAACTGAAGAAATGTTTTTTTTATTACTCTCTGATTGTCATGAAATTCCAATTACCAACCATAAAGAAGAAATCAATCAGGTACTGTTCAATAAATACTTAGGAGTTATGATTGAACATCTGTTGTTTTGAAAAAATCACATTGAACTGGTCAATAAAACACCAATTAAAATAAATATTTCCTTCAATGCCTGGGGTCTTTTGGAGAAAGTAAATAAATTATTCTCATGTTTCATACCTCAGTGAGTGATGAGTGTTTTTCAGTACTTTAACACCATGTGGTATAAATGTCTGTTCATTGCTGAAAATCCTAAACTGCTTTATTAAATGAAAATTTGCTCTAAGTTTGTAGGCCACCTAATTAAAAAAATAATGAATGTATGAATTGTTTAACTGTAATAATATGGTGAGATTAACCAATAATAAATATCTGTAAACAATAGTGCTGTGATTCTCAGGTCGCCGGTGGACAGCGGGGTGTGGCTGGGAGCTGCAGATGGGTCATGGAGTTGGCTGGTGGATAGGTGTTAGGAGGGAAGACTGTTTTGACTGGATGACTGGTCTGGAACTGTGGTCTGGCTGGATGAAACACTGAGGTTTTGACTGATACGCCAGGACGTATCAGAGGCTCTGGACCGTGGATGAACTATGACTGAGTGAATTGAAGGTGAGTGGAAGGGTTTTTTAAACTGAGGGGAAAAAGTCAGTAATTGACAGGAAGCTCCTCAGGCACTGCTGGTCTGGGTTGGGGCTGATGACTATCTTTTTTTTTTTTGTTCCCCGTTTTCTTTCTTTTCTCTTTATTTTGTCTTCTACTTTGCACTGTGTTTTTCCCCCCTTCTCCTATAGTGTTGACTATTTTACTACATGTCTTTGTTACCATGGCTTTTCTATAACTGATTAACATTGCCTTATTGTTTTTTATTTGCATTTGTATTGTTCTTTATTGTTTGTAAGTTGTTTTGTCTCTCCCAGGACAGCAATGTATATCTGGCCAACAGGACTACAGATGAGAAGCCTATAGCCTATAGCCTTTGGATAATTCTGCCATGTTACAGTTATACTGTTGATAATATGCACATTCTTTTTTTATTTTTTTAATTTTTTTGTCCTGTTTGGCAGTGTAGAGCTCAGAATTTGTGTCCGAGTACCGAGTAGAAGCCCAGCAGGTTTACTTCCACAAGCGGAGCAGTACAGCTTTTGCTATAGTACTCCCCTTGATATATGTGTGAAAAATCTTTATTATGAATTGCTGTGGGTTTTATTTCCTGATGTTATGGACCCGGAGACGGAAAATTAAGGGGAAGAAAGAAAGAAGATGAAGAAGAGAGGTAGGAAACAAAAAGTCATGAGAGAGGGTGAGTTGAAAATACAAGAGAGGAATGGGAACAAAGAAAACACAGGAAGTCATTGAAGTCTGCCTCCATACCCAAACAATGGCAGAGAGAGAGGAAAAAACAAAACAAAACAAAAAAGGAACATCGACAAAACAAACCAAACATCGTGAACTAAGAACTAAACAACCGCATCACACAAAAATGGATATACAAATACAACAACAATGTCACAGAAAAACTCATGGTACCGATTAATCAAGCTCTAGTAATGATAATCTCAGCCCAAGAATATATCTGTAAACACCAGAGACCCCACATCTATGTGTGTGTGTGAGCATGCTGGTGCATATAAGGTTTCTCCATAAGAGTGTTCGATAACGGGTGTGAGCAGCCATCAATCCGTCTCCCAGGAATCGATGCAGACATAAAGGAGATCGGAGCAAAGACGTCCAAAGGACCCCCAGAGCCCCAGGTGGACCCGGGCGGGGCCGACCGCATCCCCCAAGAGAGGAGCAAAGGAGAACCCCAGGGGAACGTCCAGCGGCTACTATGCAGGGGCCCGGGGGGCAGCAGTGACGAGCTCACGGGCCCCACCGGCAACCAGCCGCGCCCGGGCGGGCCGGTCCATGGACTGGGAGAGCCGGGGCCCAGGGGCACCCCACCCCCCACTAGGGACCCGACAAGGGACCGGCCGACAAGGGGCCCCCGGCACTGCAGGGGCCGCAGCCGGCTGCCATGCGCCACCACCACCCCAGGCCCATCCCCAGCGCCCCACCCCTGCCCCACGTCAGGGCGCCCCACCGATAGCCGCAGCGGACGGACGGCATCCCCAGGCCGAGCTCAGCCAGCACCTGGACACCAAGTTGTACCAGCTCCCGAATCCTGATCCCACGCAACGCACAGCACCGAGACCAGGCATCCAACAAAGGCCAGGGCCGGTACAACCCACCAATGAAACGACCACACACGGTGCGCACAGAACAGGTGATTGAACGAGCAGAGACGCTGGATCCGTATCCCGCCGAGCCACCGAGCAGGCACCACCCAACAATCCCAAACCTGGCACCCCTAAAAGAGGTGCCCCAACCAACCAAAGGAAGATATCGGCCCAGCGCATCGGCCGACCAACACACAGGCCCCCCCAGGCCCGGCCAGGCACGCACCAGGTCCGAACCGGATTGACCACCGACGCACCAGTAGGCAGGGGCATCCGTCACTGGCGGGGAGTGACGGAGGGGAAATAGCCCCCCTATTAAATGTAAGGCCTGAGGGCAGCCCAAGACCCAACCTGACAGGCAGACAAAGACATACAGACACAGTCATACGTCCCCTCCCTCTTAAACACATACATTCAAACTAACTCACCAAGACACCCAAGAAATGACGCTGTACCCTCACTCACACACCCCATACATACTTTATGCTCTCAGGTCCAGGTACCGATGCCCCAGTAGAGCCACCAGCCCCCGAACCCGGGAGATGGACCCCCTACCTTCTAGGACGGAGACAAGCAGACAGCCAAGGGCCCCACAGTGGCAAAGCAGCCCGACAGCCCAGGACCCCGACCAGACCACCTGTTCCTCCTCCGGACCCCAACCCCTGATGGCCCGTAGCGAACAGGGGTGTGAGAAGACCCCGAGCCTCTGTCCTCCCGCTTGAGTATGGTGTTGATGCGTGTTGTTATAATGTGCATTTAAAACAGAGGGGTGGGATGTGGGGAAGGCAGCCACACATCCCCCAACCCCCACCCCGAGCCCTCAGTGTCTATATGTGGTTTAACAGTAGGCACCGGCACCAGAGGTAAAGTTGATTGAACCGCTCCCCCTCTGGATGCCGAAAAGTGTGCCCACCCCAAAGTCCCTACATGTGTGTCGCATGAAAATGTTATAAGTGGGAGTGTCTAAGTTGTATATTAAAATTGAGACCCAGGACGCCACGGGATAGCGAGGAGGGAAACCCCTCAGAGAGCAACAGAGAGCCCATGCCGGCCGACCCCCGGCCAGGACCACAGCCAGGGAGTGCGGCGCCCCAGAGCCCCGTCTCAAGACCAATATGGTCCAACAAGAGATTTCTATACTGATTAATATTAAGAGCCTTTTTATTTTTCCAGTTCAGGAGGATAGTTTTCTTAGCGATGCATAAGGCAATGTGAACCATTAGAACTGACTTTGTGTCCATGGTGACATCATTTAAATTTCCTAACAGACAAACTGAGGGAGATGGTGGAATGTTACATTTCAGACACTTTGATAAGTCCTCACATATCTGCCACCAAAATTTCTTAACAGGTGGACAGAACCAAAGCGCATGAATATAAGTATCTGGTACATTGCTTGTGCATTGTAAGCAGGTATTAGACGACGTAAAACCCATCCTAAACATCCGTTGACCTGTATAGTGTACTCTATGAAGGATTTTGTATTGTATTAATTGCAAATTAGGATTTTTTGTTATTTTAAAGGTTCTTAAACATAGGAAAACTTTGCGTTCCAGGCGCGGATTCGAGTTACCCGAGCACAGGGCGGCTGAGCAGCTGAGCCAGCGGGGTGTGGCTGGGAGCTGCAGATGGGTCATGGAGTTAGCTGGTGGATAGGTGTTACGAGGGAAGACTGTTTTGACTGGATGACTGGTCTGGAACTGTGGTCTGGCTGGATGAAACACTGAGGTTTTGACTGATACGCCAGGACGTATCAGAGGCTCTAGACCGTGGATGAACGATGACTGAGCGAATTGAAGGTGAGTGGAAGGGTTTTTTAAACTGAGGGGAAAAAGTCAGTAATTGACAGGAAGCTCCTCATGCCCTGCTGGTCTGGGTTGGGGCTGATGACTTCCTGACAGTGATGCAGGACGAATTTTGGACTTTGTCTGACTATAACGAAACATTGCATCATATCTTACCATAATCAATCCCTGCAATGACTTCCTAAAGTATAATTCTGAGTAAAATATCTGAATTTTGATAAGAGTAGAATTCATCAACAAAAAAGTACTCTTTGACACTGAACTTGGATTGCCAACTGTTAGTAAATATGACCAAAGATTAATACCTAAAATAAGTGTTCCTTATTAAACTAATGGGTACAAATCTGCTTATGGATGACTGTCAAAGAAAATCCAAAGGGATTTGATGAGCACTGACCATGCTAAAAACAATGACATTATAAAATGTATTCTTTCAAGCTAAAGTCACAACTGAAACAAAAGCAAAAGCTTCAAAATAAGTGTGAATTATGAAAAGTGTTCTATAGTGGGAATGTGTGAGAGAGAATATCTACCTGGTGCACAGCTAGGTCTGACACCATAAAGTTTTAATTACTCACTGAGGATTTTGTGATGAGCAACGTGTAGAGCATAAAAAAAGCCTTGGAAAAGCAAGAGGCAGACGCCAGGGATCAGGAACAAAAATATGTTCTCTGCAAGCCATCTCAGATATGTAGTGTGTCATTTCAGCTTTCTTTGAGAGAAAGCAGCTGAACATTAGTAACATTGTTTAAGTAACTAAAACTACTTAGACAAAAGGAATTTGATTTAAAAAAACCTCAGTCTTGCTAAGTCTGCTAAAACCTTGTCAAACTATATACAGTGGGGCAAAAAAGTATTTGGCAGCCACCGATGTTGCAAGTTGTCCCACTTAAAAAGATTAGAGAGGTCTGTAGTTGTCATTGTAGGTATACCTCAACTGTGATAGACAGAATGTAAAAAATTAAATAAAATCCAGGAAATCATATTGTCTTTTTTTTTATTTCTATTTTATTATTTGCATAATGGTGCAAAAAATAAGTATTTAGCACCTACAAACAAGCAGAAGTTATAGCGCCCACAGACCTGGTACTTATTTAAGAAACTCTTCTATCCTCCACTTGTTACCTGTATTAATGGCCCCCCTGTTTGAACTCATTATCTGTACAAAAGACACCTGCCCACACCTTCAAACAGTCAGATTCCAACCTCCACTTTGACCAAGACCAGAGAGCTGTCCAAGGACGTAAGGGGACAGGATTGTACACCCGCACAGGCCTGGGATGAGCCAATCTACAATAGACAAGCAGCTTGGTGAGGAGACATCGACTGTTGGAGCAATTATTAGAAAATGGAATAAATACCAGATCAATGACAATCTCCCTCGACCTGGGGCTCCATGCAAGATTTCACCTTGTGGGGTACACATGATCTGGAGAATGGTGAGGAAACGGCCCAGAACTACACAGGGAAACTGGTTAATGACCTGAAGAGAGCTGGGACCACAGTAACCAATAAAAGGGTTACTATTAGTAACGTACTATGTCGTCATGGATTATAATCCTGCAGCGCTCAAGGTTAAACCAGCACATTTTAAGGCCTGTTAACAGTTTGCCAGAGACCAGTTGAATGATCTAGAAGAGGTTTGGGAGAATGTCATGTGGTCAGATGACACCAAAATAGAACTCTTGGGTATAAACGCCACTCGCCGTGTTTGGAGGGGGAAGAATGCTGAGTTTCATCCCAAGAACACCATACCCACTGTGAAGCATGGGGATGGAAACATTATGCTTTGGGGCTGCTTTTTCTGCAAAGGGGGCAGGATGACTGATCCGTATTAATAAAAAGGATGAATGGGACCACATATTGTGAGATTTGGGGCAAAAACCTCCTTCCATCAATGAAAGCATTAAAGATGAAACGTGGCTGGATCTTTTAGCATGACAATGATCCAAAACACACCGCCCGGGCAACAAAGGAGTAGCTACGTAAAAACATTTCAAGGTTCTGGAGTGACCTAGCCAGTCTCCAGACCTCAATCTAATAGGGAATCTGTGGAGGGAGTTGAAAGTCTGTGTTGCCCAGCTACAGCCCCAAAACATCACAGCTCTAGAGATGATCTGAATGGAAGAATGGGCCAAAATACCAGCTACAGTGTGTGCAAACCTGGTGAAGACCTACAGGAAACGTTTGGTCTCTTTTATTCACAACTTCACTCTTATATCTTACAACTGAGGAATACAAGGAAGTCATATTTTTCTGACATCATCACCAGAAATAGTCATAGTGCTCGCACATTATTTGCTGTTGTCGACAGGCTAACAAACTCTCCTGTGTCAGTAGCACCTGAACTCTAGTCCACCAAGGCCTGCAATGACTTTGCCAAATTCTTCACAGACAAAATCCAAAAAATTAGACAAGCGGTTGGTTCATTAACGGCAGGTTCAGGTTATGTACAGTGTCCACGGAAAATCCGTTTAAACACCACGAAACAGTTTTATCTCATAAACAGCAAAGATCTGGAGGACATCTTACGTCAACTGAACTCCTCCTCTTGCTGCTTAGACATCGTGCCCACAGGCTTTTTCAAAAAGGTCTCAAAGATCTTGGAGTCAGATCTGTTACAGATTGTAAACTCATCTTTTATGTCGGGTGTTTTCCCAGAGTCCCTGAAAAAAGCTGTAATTAAACCTCTGCTGAAAAGAGACAATCTGGACAAGACACAAATGAACTACTACAGGCCCATCTCCAATCTTCCATTTTTAAGTAAGATCATTGAAAAGGCTGTTTTTCATCAGCTAAATGACTTCTTAAGACAAAGCAACTGCTATGACGTCTTTCAGTCAGGTTTTAGACAGCACCACAGCACTGAGACTGCTCTGACCAGAGTCATCAATGACATCCGTTTGAATACTGACAGTGGAAAAATGTCAGTGTTAGTTTTACTGGATCTCAGTGCTGCATTTGATACAGTTGACCACATTATTTTACTCAAACGACTGGAGAACTGGGTGGGTCTCTCTGGCACTGTACTAAACTGGTTCAAAACGTACTTAGAGAACAGGAAGTACTTTGTGTCAATAGGTAACTTTACATCTGAGCAGATGGGAATTACATGTGGGGTTTCCCAGGGTTCCATCCTGGGACCTCTTCTGTTTAACATCTATATGCTCCCACTAGCACAGGTAATAAATAACAACAAAATAAGTTACCATAGCTACGCAGATGACACACAGATATATATTAGAATGTCACCAGAAGACCAAGGGCCTGTACAGGCTCTTGGCAAATGCATTGAGAAAATTAATGACTGGATGTGCCACAATTTTCTGCAGTTGAACAAAAATAAAACGGAGGTAATTGTCTTTGGAGCTAAAGAGAAAAGATAGAAGGTCACCACAATGCTTCAGTCCATACACCTAAAAACCACCAACCACGTCAGAAATCTGGGTATAGTGATGGACTCAGACCTAAACTTTGAAAAACACATTAAGGCAATCACAAAATCAGCCTACTATCACCTTAAGAATATCTCAAGGATAAAAGATCTGATGTCTCAGCAGGACCTGGAAAAACTAGTCCATGCATTAATCTTTAGTCGGCTTGATTATTGTAACAGCGTCTTTACAGGTCTACCTAAAAAATCAATTAGGAAACTTGAGCTCATCCAGAACTCTGCTGCTTGAGTTCTCACTAAAACCAAAAAAGTGGACCACATCAGTCCAGCTCTGAGGTCTTTACACTGGCTGCCTGTCTGTCAGAGGACTTTCAAAGTCTGCTGCTGGTCTATAAAGCTCAGAATGGTTTAGGACCAAAATACATCAGTGATCTCCTGACCCAGTCTGAACCTACCCGTCCCCTCAGTTCATCTGGATCCGCTCTTTTATCAATTCCCAGAGTCATAACCAGACATGGAGAAGCTGCGTTCAGCTTCTATGCTCCACATGTCTGGAACAAACTCCTAGAAAGCCTCAGATCAGCTGAAACACTTTATTTGAATCCAGGTTAAAGACCCACCCGTTCTCTGCTGCTTTTGATTAGGTTTTTATTCTAAGTTTTAAATCTGCACGGCTTCTTTTAAGATTCTTTTAAGATTTTTTTTTTTTCTCATTTTAATTCATGGTTTTTATTCCTGTACTTTTGCTTTTCTGCACCCTGCTATAATGCTTTTGATGTTTTATGTAAAGCACTTTGAATTGTCTTGTAACATGAATTGTGCTATACAAATAAACTTGCCTTGCCTACCAATGTTACATTACAAAGTATTGAGGTGAACTTTTCTTTTTGACCAAATACTTATTTTCTGCACCATTATATAAATAAATTCTTTAAAATCATACAATGTGCTTTCCTGGATTTCTTTTTACATTCTGTCCGTAACAGCTGAAGTGTACCTTTGATGAAAATTACAGACCTCTCATCTTTTTAAGAGGGACAACTTGCTCAGTCGGTATCTTCCAAATACTTTTTTGCCCCACTGTATATGAAGAAAAGTTGAAAATGCAAACATAATTCGGTGACTTGGGGTTGAAAATAAATCTGCATCATTCAAAAAACTGCATAAAAATATCTCAATATAATACAGTCACTGGCCTATATATTAGGAACACCTTGCTAAAACCAGGTTAGACTTTTTTCCTTTTTTAACTTCTTTAATTATTTGTTGCACATATTCAAAAAGGGGCAGAAATATTCCTCAAATATTACTGTCTTTATTGAGAGAGTAGCCTCACATGTGTGATGCAGATTTGTTGGCTGCCTATCCATAATTCAGATCTCTGGTTCCATCACATCACAAAGATGCTGTTGGATAGAGTTATGGTGACTGTGGAGGGGCCGGAGAGCCCAGCACAATCTTTTTAAAGTTCAAGAAACCAGAATGAAATATTTTGAGCTTTTTGACATGGTGCATTACCCTGCTGGAAGTTGTCATCAGAAGATGGGTACATTGTGGTCATAAACAATACTCAGGTAGGCTGTTGCCTTTAAACTATGCCCAAGCTGCTTTTATTCTGTTTAAACCAAATTCTGACCCTATCATTTGATTATAGCAACTGGAATTAAGACTCAGACATGGCCTGTGTGAATTTTTGCTAAGATTTCCTGATCTTAACTGACTGGAGAGGGACCCAGAAGGGTCTTTTGCTGCTGTAAGCCCATCTACTTCAAGTTAGACATGTGTTTAGCACACAGGCATGGTTGGAACGCCTGACTATTTGAGCTACTGTGGTCTTTAAGACACTTAAAGGAAAACCAGTCTGCCCGTTCTCTTTTGACTTGACATTTTTGTCCACTCAACTGCCACTCAATGGATGGTTTCTCTATATGTTCTTGAAAAACTGGAGATTGTTGTGCATTAAAATTGCAGTAGATCAACAGCTTCTGAAATAGTCAAACTAACCCATCTGGCACCAACAACAATGCCATATTCAAGGTCTCTTAAATCAATTTTTTTATTTTTTTATTTTGGTGCTCAGTTTTTACTTGAGCAAATCGTCTTCATGTCTAGATGGGAATTGCATTGAGCTGCTGCTATATAAAATGCTGATTTGCTATTTGTGTCAACTAGCAATTACACAGTGTAACTAATAAAGTGTCAATTGAGAGATATGCAGTGAAATGCAAATTAGTAGTGCATGCTGTTTTTATCCATATGTGTAAGAGGCAATGGTAATTTGACTTTGACTCCTGCTTCAACCATCAATTAAACCTGGAGTACATATTTTACATTTAAACATAAAGGCTTAAACGTCCTCTTTGTACGTAGTGCTGTACTGTAATCATAAAATTGTACATGCAGCAGATCTGAACTTTGCAACTATGATCAGAAGCTTTTGATCACTGTAACAGCAAAGCACATTTTCTTCCAGAGCACATAGTACATTGCAGACTATAATTGGAGGGATTTCACGGGTCCTAGTCCACAAGTTTTTATACAGTGATATATGGCATGCACACCAGTACATTTGCTTTTGGAGGGTTAGTTAACATAGAATAAGATTAGAAATCTTAACTTCATGATAATCTTAGTACAGTAAAATAATTTAAGAGCTTATAAAGATATGCGTTGCAACAAAGTCTCAGAAGGCTCTACCTCAATGAGAGGGTGCCAGTGTGCGATGGGTTTTCTGGGATACGTTAGCATCTCACTCCAGTGGTCTCGCCCCAGGGTTTCAGCTTCGTTACCAACCCTGCAGACTCCAATCACTTCATTGTGCCCAACACTGTGGGGTAGAAAAGAAAAGCACTGTGAGATTTCAGTTTTCTGTTTAGTGAATATTCCTGAAAGGGAGCTCTAAAAGTACAAACCGATCATAATCCATGACTGCAATGAGCAGGCTGATTTGGTCGATATTCTCAGGAGGAACATCAAACACAATGGCTTCATTGTACACCGGATTCAGTGTGTTACGCTTGGTTGAAGTCTTTCTTTTCTTTAGCCTCCTTCCTTCACACATCAAGGACACTTTCACATATGGATCTGGAAAGAAATAATATAAAACATGAAATTACAGAACATTTATTTGAAGGGATTTCACAGTGCGAGAATTGAGCAACTTAAAGTCAAATTCCTTGTTTGTGTGCACAAACTTGGTGAATAAATTATTCTAAATCTTATTAAAATGTGTCAAAATATTCTGAACTCCAGCTATAAAAATGAACATGAATTTGTGTAACCTTCCTTTTTTGTCTACAGTAATAATATTACTTTTTACACCACCTCAAAGGATAAATGGAACTGTTGATCAGCACTGACCTGAGGCTCCAGTGATGTCCATGGCTTTAAGATTTCTGGCTTTGATTATAGTGATGGTGAGTCTGCCAGCCGTGGGGAGATAACACAGCGAAAACATCAGCTCTCCAAGGTCCACATTATCCTATAAAGAAACATATTAAGATCTTATACTGGCAAGACTTTCTCTCCTTTCATAGAGTGGCTACATTCCTATATCCATCCATCCCATCCATCCATTTTCTATACCCGTCCATCCTAATGTAGGGTTGCGGGTGGGCTGGTGCCTATCTCCAGCGGTCAAGGGGCGAGAGGCGGGGTACAACCTGGACAGTTCGCCAGTCCATCGCAGTCCATGAAAGTTTAATTCACTTTTGAAAGTTACTTCAGACACAGATGATGCATACTTCAATGTTGTATCTGTAGATTGAAATCTCGAGTCCTAACGCTATCATATCCAAACATTGACAGATAGCAATAAGATGTATAGATTATATAACATAAAAAATGTTATGATGAGCTAGATTGGATAAAATAGATTGGGGATCAATGCTTGGTAAATGAATTAAATTGAGGTTGAAGTTGATTAAAATTAAACAAATTCTAACATGATTAACTGATGACACGTGTCTACACCTCAGGCAAAGATGACACCCAACACACCTCGGATTGAAATTATAGGAGACCTTTCATAATCACACCTGCCTTATGTGACATGGCTCCTCTTTTATTTTTATATTAAAGTTAAATCATCCTCTCTTCATTTTAGGCCTTTTAGACTCCACTGCAGCTGTTGCAACTCTAAATGAGTAACTTGTTGACTCCTACATCACATTTTACCTACTCCTGTTTTCCTACATTCACAACTAATTTACATTCGCACACATGCCAGGCCCCCTTTTCCCAATTAGCACTTCTGAAAATAACGTGTGATGGTGTGAAGGTGAGGTGACATTTTCTGAAAGAAAAAGTTAAGATTTTGTTTCTACCTTCAATGTTTACATTGAAGAGATGCTTTCATTCTCTTCATGTAATTTCATATCAGCTCCTGTTGAATAAACCTATTAATAGTAAGAAGAATAGTACACACATCTGAATGGTTTATTGTAACAATTTGAACTACCTTTTTCACAGCAACAACTCTCATATTTGATTAGAAACAGGCTAAAACAACTATTCAGTAATCTTACCATTGTGAAGTAGATACTTCACAATTGTGAAGTAGATACTTCACAATGGTCGAGATGAATTTGGGTGATTGTGAGTTTATGTTATCTTAGAACCTGAATAGACACCTTAAAATCTCCTTCACACTGAAATAAGGCATTGACATTGTCTTTGTTGGATCTTGGAGAATTATCTGCAGCACATTGAGATCAGACTGTAAATCTTGTGTGATGAAGTATGTTCTCTCCCTGTTTTATCATGCACAACATTTCTGTTGTAAAATTACTGTTGTCATTATTGATCCTCATTATTGTGATAATTATTATTGTTTTGGCAGCTTATCTTGGTCCTAGGAAGGGGGCCTGGTAGAACTGGACATGATCATGACAGCTCTACATCCTCTTGATGTCAATGGTCCAAATAAGTTATCGTAGTCTTGGCTGTGCTGGGTACTGGGAGAATAATGAAAACCATGCGTTTTCTTTAGTTACTACTGAAATGCAAAATACATTTGGTAGACCATTAAAAAGAATTCCTCATAGCATATTTAGAATAGTGAATGAGAAAGAAGGATGAGAAGATGAAGAAGGTGGAAGAAGTTCATAAAATAGCCTTAATGGACTAAAAAATGGGCTTCAGAGCTGCAGTTTTATTGGCCAAAGGAAACACTGTTTTGAAATCATGTGCTCAGGTCCTTCCGAATGCAGGACAAAGGTCTGGGTTAAAGTTAATGCAGAGGATGACAAGCAACTCCTTTGTATTCTCACAGGAGGCTTCAATTTATGATGGCTTTTACTCCTTAAGGAGTTGCTACAAGCTTTATACAGGCAATCCACACATTTTGAGGAAACGTATGGATATAATATAAAGTGTAGATATAATAACCATGGTAATAGCTCTTTATTAGTGTGGTGAGGAAATTAGCAGGGAAAAGGCAAGGCAATTTTATTTGTGTATCAATCTTTCAACAAGGTAATTCAGAAGACCGTATAAAGCTCCATCTAAATAGTCATGGAGGTACTTATGACTGGCACTAATTTTTAAAATTTGTTTTTAAGTTGGAAGTTCTTGAAATAAAAAAAAATGCTGATATAGGAGCCCATTCTACACACGCCCAGTTGGCTTTCTGAGCAAGACACCAAAACAGATGATTATGGCAATTTCTGACCCAATTCTCCCCATTTGACAATCTTAAGGATGCCCCGATAATATTTGAAAGGGAAATCTGTTCATGTGTGAAGTATTGTCACTGCCGTGTGGCCACCCACCAAACACTGTAGGACCAAAACTGTTATATCCATGATTATTTTTTACTGCCATGTGTGTGGTCTCACAGGTTTTGAAAATTGTAATTTTAAAATCTTGCCATCTGAACCAGGCCTAAGGTTTCTGGAATATATCTATCTTGGCACTGCTTTAGCCAAGCTTAGGATCTGTTGAATTATATTGTGGGAAATATCAACATTGTTCCCCCATGATAGGGCAGTTTGGGTCTCACATTGCTTTTCACTGGAATCCCACAGACGGTGCAGATTGGTTTAAACATAAAAGAATCTGTTTACAAAATTATCATGAGGAGTCTAGCCTGACCCATAAACCCGTTTGAAGTGGAATGACACGTAGTTAATATGTTTAGAAATATAGTACTCCTTCATGGGTAATGGCATTATTTGAGAGACAAACTCTCACACATGGACATTAGAAACCTGCTGCTCTGAGTCTTCTTCTCTATACTGCTGAAAATCAAATTGATTAAAATGTGTTAATTCATCATGGATGACAGCATCCGCATGCCTGGGAACACATAGAATATGCTCACACTTCCATGCTTTCACACAAACAATCATTGACCAGGATCTCTGACACTGACTGATGAGTTGATTCATTACAAGTGTTGCTGAGGAAGAATTTGCATCTGACGCTCTGTCATTACTGTTGCTTTGAGCGTCGGCTGGTAATCATGAACGGATGGCTTATGATGCCTCAGAGGTGTAGTGTGCATAAATCCTGGCAGAGGCAAAAGACTCTGCAACCTGATACATGCAGGCAGGCAAGCAAGCAAAGAGATGCAGGATAAATAAGCCCTTAAGCGCTCCAGCGATAATGTGATCTCCTTCTTCCATCATTCCCTAACACACAGAGACTGTAGAGTTAGGTTCACAGGATATAGAGTGTCGGTCACCACTATTATGAGCACTCAAATCAAGCCTGCGGTTAGGATTATGGTCACTTGTGCTCTTTCAATGAAATTAGCCTGTATCTCTAAAGCACCCCAATAAAGAAGCGAGAGTGTGGGCAGTCCATCTTCTCCAATTGTAAGACAAACACCTCGCTTCCCTTAGGAACAGCCAGGTTTTATATACAATCATCTTCCAGACTTAGACTAATTCTATTGTTGATCTGAGTGTGGTCTCATTAATACTATCCAATCCTTGTGTTGAAATGTATCTCTGTATATCTAAGCAGGTCTTATTAAAATGGTCAAGCTTATCTGTGTCTTCGAAAATAACCGGTGTTATAGGATTTCTTATACAAGAGTATGATTCCAGTCATGCTATCCAACTTCTGCTGAGAGAAAAGTCCAGATAGGATTCTTCCCATTGCCAGTCATGTAAGATAAAACAATTTCCGCTTTTGCTGTACAGAGCTAGATACCTGGAGATAAAAGGGACAAAATAAACCTACTGCCACACAGCAAGGGAATTGTTTGTTTACTGAAAAAACCAGCAAAGTGTTATCAAAAAGATTCTCAAGCAACTTAATGGGACAGGAGGGAGACCACAGAAAGTTAAATATGCAGAAGCTGTGAGCTCTCCTGATTTTTAGTTAGATTTGCCAAAGAAATACAATCTAACATGTTTTTCAACAGCAGTGATTTAGTCTCTAATCTGTAATATTTTATTGTTCCTTAATATTAAGTTTGACAATTTGACTATTTATTACAAATGGGGAAGCAAGGTAGAATAAACTGCAGTATTAAAGTTGTGAGAGAATATTTAATTTTAGTTACATTAATGATTGATTGGGGACCAGGATCTTCACATACAAAGACCTGAGTGAATTTCCTACTGAAACATGCTGTACGATTAAACAAAGAAAACAGTTTATGCCCAAACAAACAGATGTATGAAAATGTGTATATGCATAGTTTCAAGGATATTTATTTTCTACATCCCAATCAACATTGAATAGAAACCACATGAGGGAGTCACGCTCCTCCTTTGACGTCCTCACAGGTCTGTCTCATGGTCTTTGGATTTTGTGTTGCAAGTTTGTAGTTTTTCTTTCCCCCTTGTTTTCTTCCTCTTTTTACCCCAAGGTGCCCTCTTGTTTTGTTCCTCCTTTGTGTCTCAAGTTAGTAGTTTTTCTTTATTCAGTTTAATTATTATATTTATGTATTTATTTATGGCACTCCATGGTTTCCTCTTTCCTCCTAGATGTGTTCATCTTTGTTTATGTCCACCTTCTCATTTGTGTTTCCTTAGTTTATTTCTCTTTAGATAATTTCCTTATTTCTTTCTCTCCAGAGTTTCCTTATGTCTTCCTTCTGTTTTCTAGTGTTTCCTTTAGCCTCCCTTTAGATTCCTCTGAGACTTATCATTGGTTTGTTAAGAGTTTTCTGTTTCCCTTGTCCTTCCTGCTTCTCTGCCACTCTACTCCTAGTCCAGCTTCCTCTAATCACCACCAGCTGCAACTGTTTCCCTTAATTGGTCTCCTGCTCCTTCTCTGCTTCACATCCTTACTCTCCCCTCAGTATATATTTGGTTCTCACTCAGTCACAACTTGCTGGTTCCTGCCTTCCTTGTTGCCCGTCTACCTTCCCTTCTTGGTTCCTGTTTTTGCCATTGCTGCAGTTTTTTGATCCTCCTGAGTTTTGTAAGTCCTTGTTTTATTATTATTATTATTATTATTAAAACATTCTTATTTACTTTCTGCATTTGGGTCCTCAATACGAAAACATGACAGTCTGCCTAAAAAGTCAGACAGCTGCAGCTGATCGGGAACGCTGCTGCTCGTGTCCTCACCAGAACCAGGAAAGTAAAGCACATCACCCCAGTTCTAAAGTCCTTACACTGGCTCCCTGTAGCTCAGAGAATAGATTTCAAAATACCCCTACTAGTTTATAAATCATTGACTGGCTTAGCACCAAAGTATGTTGAAGATCTGTTGTCACTGTACCGACCACTCCTCCAACTCTAGCCTACTAAACATCCGTAGACTCAGAACCAAACATGAAGAAGCAGCTTTCAGTTTCTATGCTCCCCTTATCTGGAACAAACTTCCTGACGAGTGGAGAGCTGCTGAAACTCTGAACTGCTTTAAATCGAGACTAAAAACCCATCTGTTTAAAATTGCCTTCGAGTAAATGATTAGTCATATGTATTAATTGTGTTCATGCTCTCTTGCTTTATTGACTTTTTTTTTCTTGCTTTATTGTGTATTATGTGTAATGTTTGTTTCATGCTAATTTGCTACTTTGACTTTTAAAATTCCAATATTCTATGTTTTTGTTTATTATTCACCAAATCATGTAAAGCACATTGAATTACTCTGTTGTTGAAAGTGTGCTATACAAATAAAATTGCCTTGCCTTGGCTTGATTTTAAATATGCAAAAAGACATAGATATGCCCTGCATATGTGATTCTCCCTTCTGTATGATCAAAAATCAAGTCTATGCAGTAAAAGGAGAATGCTGGATACACTAATAAATGAAGCAAATTCAAGTAAAAATACAGAGACCCATACAGTTAATCCCAAAATTATGAGTGAGACATCTCTCAGAGATAAAAAGACAATGAAAAAGCAGAATCAGTTTAGATAAAATGTTTTAAAAACTTTTTTTTATTTTTGGCCCACAACTCCATACAGATCTTCTCCAACTCTTTCCGGTCTCTGACCTGTCAATTGGCAGCTTTCTCCACCCCCAAATCATGATCTTTTTCATCCGCATGCTTCATGGTTGGGATTATGTTTTTGGACTTCAACTCATCCTTCTTCCAAACATGGCAAGTGGAGCTTATGCTAAAAAAAATATTATGGTCTCATCTGACCGTATGAACATCTTTCCCTGCCTCTTCTGGATCATCAAGATGGTCAGCCAACTTAAGCACTGGGACATTGCGCCCCCTTTCAAGATTTTAATCTTGTAGCGTGCAGGTCTACAATTTTGTCTTTTGTGTCCTTTTTACAGCTTTTTGGTCTTGCCATTGGTGAAGAGGTTAGAGTCTGTCTGGTGTTTGTTTTTTTTTTTTATATATATATATATATATATATAGGGAATGAGTTTAAACAGGTGCAATTAACACTGATAATCAAGGGGAGGATTGGATGAATTTTTAAAGAGCAACTCACCGCCCTACCAGAGTCTAACTCTGCTCATATTTCTTGTATGAAAAATGCGCCAAAATTAGGCGGACCGAGGGACGGCGGGAGAAGAGGGCTGGGCGGTGTCAACACTTTCTTTGCTAGTCCAACTTGCTAAAGAGGTGTGCCTGAGACTCTGCTTGTTTTACACCTCACAGCGGCAGGATGGCTGTTAGCCAGTAGCAATACCCGATTCAAATTCAAGTGTAGAGTTTTAACCTGAAGAGGGCGCCACACTGACTGTTTTTGGTAGAACATTTTTATTTCTATTATAATGAACTAAAAATACCAAAAATAATGACCGGACATGTAGACAGTACTATTAGACACTCATTTATACAGTTTATCTCCAAAAAAATTATTTGGGGTGAGTGGCTCTTTAAAGACAAACTAAGATATGTAAACCAGAATTCTTGCTGGTTAGTTGGTATTCAGTCACTTATTTTGTGGGATAAAAGGCAAATTCATTTTTTAAAGACCATATAATGTGATTTTTATTTTATCTCCCACAGTTGGGGTGCACCTACAATGAAAATTATAGACCTCTCTTTTTTTCTGTAAGCGGGGAAACTTAAAGATTTATAGAATTCTTATTTCCCCACTATATGCTCTCTTACTAGGTTATAGAGAATAACTCGGATTTAATTTGGTGTTAACAGCCAAAAGTTAATACACTGCTAAAATACCAGATTTATAAACTGTTGCTTTCTAGTTTGTGATACAAGATTATTTATTTCTTTGTAATAAATTACATATTTATTCATCTATTCAGTTGAAATTATTTCCTCCCAAGAAGACCATTCAGCCAGAGTTAATCAATAATGTTTGAATATTCCCGAAAAGGATACTCTTTTTGTATCATTGTATTTGTATCATTTGCTCTTTAGGGTACATGCTACAGTTCAAAGTAAATGTTGAAAGACACGGAGTACAGCAGTCACTAAGGTCAGTTATTAAAACTTTAAATGTGTTTAAACTAAAAGTCCTGTTCTCTCTGAGCTCGTCAACAGTACAGTAGATCTATCTGCGTGAGTGAACATGCTGGAAGTAAATAAATCACTGCCTTGACTGCACTTTAGCAGTAATAAATGCATCATGGCAGAATCAGGCTAAGTCAAAAGATCCTATATAAATGTCTGAAGAATAGTGACATTGTTATTTTGTTCAAACTGCCTCTCTTTTTTTTTTTTTTTTTTTTTAACAGTGTGAAAAGACAGAATAGTTGTTTTTCTTAATTTACTGGCCACAGTTTTATATATTATGTAGAAAGTGTCTCTCTCATGCAAACTTCTAAATTATTTAGGAGTGTACACAAGCTTCAAAGTAGGTAATAGTAAGGTGATCTCCAAAGGGTTACAATTTGAAAGACTTTCTGTAGTTTAGTTTGCACATCTGCTTTAAATCTCTGTCGACTCAAAATACTTTGAAAAAATATATAGTAGCCACATAAAAATGTGTAACTCCATAGAATACGACTTATTCTCAAAAAGAAAGAAAACTGACAAAACCTACACAGTTAACCATCATCATTACACTGTCTGAAAACATAAAGATGAATAATATTTGGTGTGCCTCTTGTCTTGTCAGGAGAGAGGGGAACTTCAAGCTTAATGTGAGTGTATAAATGATGCATCTTAAAAAGGTTCAGGTATGTGAATGAATAGAACAGCTGTCACTATGTATAAGATCTGATTACATGTTGTTTTTCAGTAAGAATTTAGGTCATTCTAAGGCAGAACAATATTTCGTAGTCTTACCAATATACCAACACCTAAACCAATGCTTCCCACCAGTATCAGGCACCTAATTCAATAATAGGCTAAAATATTTCACAGTAAGATTCAAACAGTAAACCCTATGTGCAGGTGAGACTAAATGTTTACATACAGGTTACAACGGAAAACCTTTTTCCTTACTTTCTGACTCAGATGAACATTTTCCTGTATTAGGTCAGTTTGTCATGGCTTGACTGGTTGAAGCAGGACCACAAGAGGCACAGGATTTAATAACAGCACTGAGTACACTTACAGCAAGGAAACAAGGAGAGCAGAACTCGAGAGCAGGACAGCTTAACGGAAGGAACCAGGGTTAACAATTGAGAGCAGGGAGCATAACTTAATAGGAGATGTGATCAATGACAAGGGAACCAGGTGAGTCCAATCAGGGGAGTTTTGAACAGCTGGTAGAGGAGAGCAAAAAGGGAGACTGAGGGAAGGAGACTCATTAACACAGATGACACACAGGGACCTGAACTAGAGATAAAAGGATTCACAAATCAAAAATGGAAAAAGATTTAGACAAACATAAGAGAATTAACCAAAACGGAAACACAGAACACAAAAAAGTACAAACGCAAAGGACAACAGGGAATGTTACTGGCTAAATGCCAGAATAAACTGACAGATTTTTTTAATACTTTCTTTAAATCCATAAGTTTACACACGCTAAGATTACTTTTAAACAATTTAGGAAAGCCAAAGTCAAGGCTTTGAAAGCGTCTGATTTATCACAGATTTTGAGTAAAACTTTTTTGTAAATATTTTTAAATAAAATTGTCCTTAGTCTGTTCTCTTATGTCTGTCATATCTTGGTTGCACTGCTTCCAGTGTTATATATTATGGTACAGTTTTCATCTAATCGTATTTCAGCTAGCTTGTGTTGTCAGGTTTGACATCTGTCCGAGGCCTTCAGAATCAACAGAGCACGCTACTGTGCGCTGTAAGTGAACGGACACAGTCAGTTGCGATAGCCAATCAGCTCTTCAGTCTGTGACAAGGCTAGCTACTGTAGAAGCCCTTAGGCTGAAGTTGACATGTATGCGTCCTGTGATTGGATAAGCACTTGTGAGTACCTGGAAAGGTGGCATTTTGCAACATATCTGAACTAAACCCAGGCATTCATTAGCTACAGACAGCTACCAGTGCATTTTTTTTTTTTTAACTCACGATGATGGAGTAGAGATATTTTTGCCATTTTCAACAGACCTTTCAAGAAACACAACCGGACAGACATGGCTTTCAGCATTATCCTCCATGTCCACAGAAAAGGACTTACTCGCACACCTTAAGCGCACAGATAAACTGTACAACAGAACCATTGAGTACTTCTTGAGAAAAGAAAGAAAGAGATTTTATTTTCAAATACGCAGGCGATGTGGAGAAAATCCATGTTGGTGAGTGCAAGCATTTTATTTGAATTTTTAATATGTTTTTGTCATTTTATTTAATAATCAATCAATGGTGACAAGATAAAATGGCAAAAATGCTACAAATTAAAAAATTAAAAAATCGGATCCGCTGCAAATTATAATGTAAATAATGTAGTGCTCGCAGCTGCGCCAATGTTAAATTGTCTTGCTGTTGCATTTCCTCCAAAACAAATGCAAATACTGTTTGCTTTACTTACTTTATTTTCATTTATATTTTTGTTTCATTACCTCTTCATTGGTGTCTTATATGAAATGGCAAAAATGCGCATTTCACTGGACAAACTTATTTAAGATCACATACTTTGGAGGAGTTATTAAGACTTTGACAAATATTTTAAAATCAGCTCTTATTTTTGAGATTTGACACTATCTGTGATCTTAGTTTCCAACTCTAAATTGTATATGCGAGTTTATTGGAAATTAATGTAGCTTGACCAGCCTGTGATGTAATGTGTACGTGTGATTCTGTAGGGATTCACAAGCCGTTGTCATATTAATGGTATCATGAGGCGTATTAATTTAGGATACACAAATCTGACCACTTGGTGCAAATGCGCAGATATGTTCAATTTTATGCATGGAGTACAGGTAACTATATCAATTAAAGAAAATATTTTCATGAGAGGATCTAAGCGTCATCTCAGATCTAGACACTCTATTCAATGGATCTCGCTAACCAGGAGCTGACTGTTAGTTGAAAAGTTACTGAGGCTTTGGAGTGCAACTGTGGCTGGTGTGGCTAGTTAGACGTGCTCTAAAAAGCCCGATGTGTGCCAAACACCGGGCAATGCTGCTGGCTTTCCTCCCGCTGAAACAATAGTTTACGGGTCAGGAAACTGTTCATTCAGAATCTTTTCAACTTCTGATCGCTTCAATTGGAGAAATTTTTTCTCATTTAAAAACTTTTGCTGAAGTGGTGGTTAATTCCAGTCTTCAATGTAGCACCGGAGCATGGATTCAGCCTTCAGAACAACATCTAAACCCCCATAAGAAGTCATCTGTCCAAGGAAACAATCCAAAACCCAATGACAATAACCTCTGCAGCACTCCCACTATTTGATTATGCACAAATGGGTACACGTTTCAGTTCCATCCAGGCCAGGAGAAACTTGTGAGACTGTGCGTTCAGGGCCTAGCCGGTATTTGTATTTTAAGTGCAATCGTTTAATTTCATTTATTATATGTAGTGCTCTGTTCTGCTTGTTTAGATTTAATATTTTTTAAAGTGAATAAAAAATAAGTACTATTGAATATGTACTGACCCTATTCACTCAGACAATTGTACTATTCACCTGTAAATGAGTGCAATGAGAGCCAAAGTGCTTGTTATATTGTAGCACTTAAGGCTGTTGTAAAAAAACGATTTTAATTTGCAGAAATTGCAATGCTCACATAACTGTAAATGCACATCTTGACACCATTTATTAAGATCCTTATTAAAAGGCCAACAATGGAAAGTAGAATTACTAGAATTGACCTGTCCTGCAGGATTAATGGGTCTGTGGCACTGCCTTTGACTCAAAAAAAAAAAAAATCATTGGCTTTAAAGAATGGCAGGAGAGGAAACAAACGCAGGTAAAAATAAGGCTGATCTCATGAACTAAATTGAAAGTCTTAACATTCACCCAGAGGACATAATGCATATTATCTTATTACATATTGTGAAATACACAAACATATCTCATGTAAATCTGGGAATGGGGCCGTTGTTAACTAGAGGGAATTTAAGAAACTACACATTTATCCAGAACCAATAAACATTACGCAATGATTTGGGGGTGAGTTGCACTTCAACTTTCATTTTTTAAATTAGTTTTTTGAAAAAATTTGAATTTACTCCTACTCATCTTTATTTTGGATTTCCTTAGCAAAGGACTGAAATTGTTAAAAATATGCTTCAAAGGTAGCCTATTCTGTTTTAAACGGCAATAATGGTTCAGTAGTATTTCTGGGTAATTTAATGCAATCTTAAGCCTGCCCTACAGTTTCATGGATCTCCAAGTCTGTGTGAACATTCGTAAAATATTTTATTAATGTGGGGCAAGCATGAACCTACTGCACAGATATTGCTTTTCTGCTTTCTTGGCCATCCAGTGGTTATCAATTCTACAACCATGGGTATCACATTAACACTAAAATGTTTCTTCAAAATTTGGGAAATTTCTCTATAACTATGAGGTTTCTGCACCTTTATAGAACACAGCATGGAGAATGTGATCTTACATATTTTAATGAGCTAATAACACAGAGACTGAAGGCCGACGTTGTTTGTAGTTGGGCTGTAATTATTGTAAAATAATACTGTAAATCATATGAGCTGCTGCACATTGTTTTTCTTCTTCCTCCTCAGTGAAAACAATGTAATTGCTTCTCTTTGAAAGTATGGCTTTCACTTTTTGCAACTAAACTCCAGCCCTAGGCCTTACAAATTCCTTCAGTCTTCAAGCAATGTGCATACTATATGTGCAGTGTGGATGCTTCTCGTTGGCACAGCCTCCACTTAAACCAAACTTAACAGTTTGTCCATTAACATTGATAACTCCCCCATTCATGCTTCCCCCCCAGGTAAAGTGTCTGTGTATCATACTTTATAGTAGTCGGTCATTTCAGTCTCATATTAATTATATCACCCAGTCTGCATACTTCCACTTATGTAACAGTAACGGATTTTGTCCTTTCCTTGCTCCCCATACTGCTGCCATCCCTGTCCATAGCCTTATCACCTCCCAGATTGACAATTGCAACTCTCTTCTTTTTGGTCTCCTCAATAAGTCCCTTCATAAACTCCAACTCCTACAGAACTCAGCAGCTCGGATCATAACTAGGACTCCCTCAAGAAAACACATTACTCCAGTTGTTTAGCAGCATTACTGGTTGCCCATAGAATCCCGGATCAACTTCAAAATTCTAATCCTCACATTTAAGTGCATCCATAAACTTGCCCCTCCTCATCTGTGTGACTTGCTTCACATCACCAGTCCTTCCCGTTCTCTCAGATCTTAGTCAGCCACTCATGTTGTTCCTTTTGCCCCGGCTTGTCACCATGGGGATCAGAGCTTTCAGTTGCTCTGCTCCTCGTCTCTGGAACTCATTTCCTCCCATCATAAATATTGACTCTCTTCCTTTATTTAAATCACAGCTCAAAACACATCTGTTCAAACGGGCTTATTCACTTTAGACACTGATTTTGGTTGTTATACTGTCTACTTATTTGCTATTTGAAAATTGTTTTGTTTATTGTTCGCCTAGGTATTATTTTTCTGTTTTTTTTCTTCTCTGTAAGGTGACCTTGGGTTTTAGAAAGGCGCGCTCAAATAAAATGTATTTATTATTATTCTCTTCAGCAGGGAGCTTTATTCAACACAAACAGCAGTGTATACTAATATGTAATTGCTAGGGCCCTGAGCCTGTCCATTTTTAAAATTGTATTGTACATCTCAGCTGCTTGGTAGGCTCTTTTTGTAGCAGCCAGAGAAGTATGAACAAATGTTAATTACAACCACTGTGAGGTAAGCATTACAATTAATTAGGCTACTTGAAGAGTAATTCAATGTGAGTGTGACAAAATTGTAGTCTTCACATTAGGCCTAACCCTTCTTTCTTCTGTTTTTGATGATCAAGACACGTAGCTGCATACAGATCACATTGCCTTGATTAAGCTGCTACTACAGGACTCTCCCACGAAACACCTGGGACCCTGAAATGTTACAAAAATACCAAAAAACCCTGAAATCATCAAAAAGGTTTGCGCATGCTCACAATCTCTGAATTACCTCTCAAGCCCCCGCACACATAATGGGAAGTGCACTTCTTGATGCACCCCAGAAGACCTCTCCAGAAACCATCCATGTTGAGGCTTTTGTTTATGTTGTAGTGCATTCCTAATCCTCAATGTGTTTGATTCTCTAGGTTAAATGAGAAAACTCTCTGAATCTTAAGAGACTTGTTAAGGTACAGATGTCTCATCATGGGTCATGTTCCTTTTAGAATAAAATATGACAAACAAGAGATATTTACTTATCACTGGAGAGATCAAGTTATAGAGCTGTGAAGGGATAAACTGAGGGAAGAGGATTGCTTTCGAAGTGGCAGACGTGTGTTGCTGCCTGAAGAAAATTTAATTAATGTTTCACTAATTAACAGGATGTGGATTAACAGTGAGGTGTTACATCCTTAACATGAATCCACAATGACTTGCCATTAAAAGACTGAGATTGCAGTTTATTAAAACTCACATAAGATGTTCACTAATTTTCGCACAGAGCACTGTTCAGCGGGTACAGGCACAGTGGGCAGGCCCGAACTGGGTAATCGAGAGAAATGGGACGACTCCCTGTGGGCTGGTCTAATGTATGGGCCATAAGGGCCGTTGTACTATGGCAAGCCGAATCGTACTAGTGTGCCAAATATGTAACTAGGGAAAAATTAGTTACTGGTAAAAGTATTTCTGAACTAGTTGGGCAAAGGTTAGAACTAGTAAGGGAAAATGTTTAGCTAGTTCCATGTAGTCATGTACTAGTTGGTATACACAACAGTTGATATCAACTATATGTAGTTTTTACCGAAACGGCTTACCATACTGGTTCTGTCGCCTCTGCCTCCACTGGCAGCTTTTATTTATTTATTTATTTTTTCTTCTTTGCAGCGCACCTTGACGTAACACGGCAGGGCACTCAGTCAGTGATGTAGGTGGTTGGCGTGGAGAGGGCTAGTATTAAAAAGAGGAAAGCTCTAGAAACAGACGTTGCTAAATGTGCAACTTTTTCACTAAAACAAGCTTTTGGTGTGACAATAAATGAGAACGATGAAATGGGTAAGACAAGATGCTGAACTTTGCCTGCAAACCAACATTTGAGTTTATTAATTATCAAATGAATGAATTGTCACATTGTGGCAACTACAATAAAAGATTTTAAGAATAATATGATGCGAAGCCACATAACTGTGAAACTTTGTTTTGTAGCTGCTCAAAGTTAGAAAGAAAATCCAGCATTAAGCAATATGAGCCCACAAGTCCAGAGTGGGCAGGATTACTTGTTGAGTGAATATTATTATTTTTTAAATAATTAAGTGGATGGTGTAGACCTGCTCCATATGAAAAGTGCCCTGCAATGCTAGCTGATTCAGAACTACAATAATAAAACTGATGCGAATTAATCACCTTTGGGAGATTTGTCCTGAAAGTTTTTTGACTATTTTTAAATGTGATTTAGTTTCAGAAGCAGTCAGGAGTCCGTAATGATGAGAGAGGAACAGGTGCGGAAGGAACAGGTGCGTGAACAAGCAGGCATTAGTTCCAATATAACCACTTTCTATGACAATGTAACCGGAGATATATATATATATATATATATATATATATATTTTCTTTTTTTTTTCTTTAAAAGTAAGACCATAAACACACAAAGTCCACATTTGAAAGAGAATAGAATGACGGTAATATATAATAAGTCTGCATGTTTTGCCATTGAAAATATCTTAATTGGTTAAGTCAAATGTGTTCTCCATATCAAATATACTAAAACTTTACAGAATATATTTTATTGTGACACCAGTGCAACAGATGGGAAAACTGGAGGAAGTGTGAAAAGGAGACCAGAGTCTATTCAGGGACTGATTACAGAGGCACCAGCTCAAAATATAGATTCTGATATTGCTAACAGATGTGTTTTTAAAGAATAATGTAGATGTGAATGCCAGCTGAAATAAATCTACCTTGTGAAGCAATTAAATCTTATTTGCACTAAATTGGACATTCTTTTAAGAAAAATACTAATTACAAGGCTTTACAGAAAAATTTGCCGTTGTAGCTTTAACATGTAAGGTTATAATTAAATTATCTTAATAATAATAGGTTGTGACAAAAAGTGGGCAAGTCTGAGGCATGAAACTCCAGGGCTGAAAATGACTCCCACTCCAGCCCTGATAGTGGGGTATGTTGTACTGTGACCGTGCTCTGTGACAGAACTCCTGAGCGTACAATCTACTCTTGAAGGATCAAACTTGTTAATTTTCCTACATGGATCTAATCTTAAAATAAGTCTACATGACAGTCTAGTGAAAATGGGCCAGAATGGTTAGAAGCCGTTTCTGTCCGAAGTCACAATTAGCATGCATGCATACATATTGGAGAGTGGACTAACCAGGGTCCCAGCCTTATATCCCAAGGGAGGTAACCCAGTTCTGCTTAGGGAATGGGAAAGAGTGATAGAAGAAACATAATATTTTTGCATGTCTTCAGACCTCCCTTAGAGATGAAAACTGTTGAAACTCTTGGCTATATTTCCAACTCTGCTCAAAAATGCAGCAAAAATGGTAATGAGCAACCCTCATCTGTTTTTAAATTTTGTCTGGACCAATAACAATAATGTGTAATCTTTCAAGTTGGCTATACATGAATTAACTGTAATAAGCTAAAGTGTAATGAACAAAATTGTTAGGAGCTAATTGTATTACTAATTTACATAGATACAAGGAGGGATTTTATGTACAGCGCCTATAAAAAAAAGTCAGACTCCTGGATGTTTTACTCCTGTTATTGATTTGACAAATCAGTCATATTCAACAAAATTTGTACCACGAAATGAGTAATTGTATAAATATTCACTCCCTATAAAGTCACAGACAAAATTAAACAGAGGTATAGCCAATTGGTGCTTGTAGTCTCATGACTAGTGGAATGGGGCTCCTAAATGTGTGTTTCAACTGTCTATTTACTGGTTAATCAGTATTCCTGGCTATCAACACAGCATGAAGACAAAATGACAAAGAGCTCAGTTAATTCCATCAAGACATGGAAGGATTATGGCACATGTGGAAGTATGCCTAGATCAGGCCATCCTTACAAATTGAGTGACCGTGCAAGAAGGGGACAAGTAAGAAAGGCCAGAGGACACTTATGACTGCGATGAAGAAGTTACAAGCTTCAGCAGCTGATATTAGAGAGAGACTCTGCATGCAACAATTGTTCCCTGGGTTCTTCGCTTTGAAGGAGAGTGACAATGAGAAACTTACTGTTGAAGAAAACTTATATCAAGGCTCGACTAGATTTTGCCTCAAGGCATGTGGAAGACTCCATGGTCAAGTGGAAGATTGTGCCTTAGTCTGATGAGACCAAAATTGAGCTTTTGGCCATCAGACAAGATACTATTTGCGCTGCACATCATCACAAACACACCACCCTCACTGTGAATCATGGTAGTGGCAGCACCATGCTGTGGGGATGCTTCTCAGCAGCTGGCCCTGGAAGGTTTGTAAAAGTAGAAAGTAAAATGAATGCAGCAAGATATAGGGAAACTACGGCTTTGGGGAACATTTATTTTCCATCAAGACAATGACCCCAAGCATACAGCTAAAGCTACACAGACATGGTTTGAAGACAAGGTGGATGTGGTGGCCGAGTCAGTCCCATAAAGAATTTGTGGCAGGATTTGAAAACAGCTGCTCACAGCTGATCCCCCACACAACCTGATAGAGGTTGAGCAGTTTTGCAAGTAAGAAAGGCGTCAAATTGCAGAGTCCAGATCTGCAATCCTAATAGAGACCTACCCGCACTGACTCCATGCCTTGATTGCAGCCAAAGGTGTATCTACTAAATACTAACATGAAGGGGGGTATTATTTATGCAATCATTTATTTTATGTTAAATATTTTAATTTTTTGTCTTTATTTTGTAGAAATCACTTTTCACTATTTATTTTCCAAAACAAGCCAAATTCATTTGATGATTAATTTATAAAGAAAAACGAGGGAGGGGTTGTAACATCCAAGATTTTTTTTTTTCTCTAGGCAGTGTAAATGGGATAGGATTTTGCAACATCACAATATAATATATATTGGTAAAGCTATCTGAAAAATAAAAAAATATTAAAAGAAAATTGTGCCTTTGCTTTCCCCCAATCACGATCCCAAGATGCTGATCTGTATGAAATCAAGTCACTTGAGATTATAAACTGAAGCCATATATTTACATACGCTTCTGAAAAAAACTTTTTTTTCTTTACTGTTAAACATCAAATCAGAGTGAACTTTTTTGTTTTGGATCCATAAACATATTTTTATTTATGATTAATATAGAAAATATGTTAATATTGATAAAAAATAACAGGTTTTACTGCAATTTGATGTTTAATAGTAAAGAGAAATATTTTGAGTAGCAAAATTCACTTAATTTGAGAAGACTGAAATATTATCTTGTGATCCTTATTTATCTGAATAATTGCAATAGTAGTTCTTAGATTGCAGAGAGAAGAAAACATGTCTTTTACATTTGACTGATTTTAAAATAAACTCAGCAAAAAAAGAAATGTCCTCTGACTTTCAACTGTTTTTACTTTCAGTAAACTTAATGTGTGTAAATATTTGTATGAACACTAAAAGAGTCAACACCATAAGACATAAACTAAAAATGTTTCACAGACATGTGACTAACAGAAATTGAATAATGTGTCCTTGAATGAAGGGAGGCTCAAAATCAAAAGTACCAGTTAGTATCTGGTGTGGCCACCAGCTGCTTGAAGTACTGCAGTGCATCTCCTCCTCATGGACTGGACCAGATTTGTCAGTTCTTGCTGTGAGATGTTACCCCACTCTTCCACCAAGGCACTTGCAACTTCCTGGACATTTCTGGGGGGAATGGCCCTAGCCCTCACCCTGCGATCCAACAGGTCCCAGACGTGCTCAATGGGATTGAGATCCGGGCTCTTTGCTGGCCATGGCAGAACACTGACATTGCTGTCATGCAGAAACTCACGCACAGAACGAGCAGTATGGGTGGTGGCATTGTCCTGCTGGAGGATCATGTCCGGATGACAATGCATAAAGGGTACCACATGAGTGAAGAGGATGTCTTCCCTGTACAGCAAGGCATTGAGAATGCCTGCAATGACAACAAGCTCAGTCCGATGGTGATGTGATATTCCACCCCAGACCATGACGGACCCCCACCTCCAAATCGATCCCGCTCCAGGGTACAGGCCTTGGTGTAACGCTCATTCCTTCTACGATAAACACGAATCCGTCCATCAACCCTGGTGAGACAAAACCGTGACTCATCAGTGAAGAGCACTTTTTGCCACTCCTGTCTGGACCAGCGAAGGTGGGTTTGTGCCCATAGGGGGCGTTGTTGCTGGTGATGTCTGGTAAGGACCTGCCTTACAAGGCCTCAGTCCAGCCTCTCTCAGCCTATTGCGGACAGTCTGAGCACTGATGGAGGGATTGTGTGTTCCTGGTGTGACTCGGGCAGTTGTTGTGGCCATCCTGTACCTGTCACGCAGGTGTGATATTCGACTGCACCGATCCTGTGCAGGTGTTACACGTGGTCTTCCACTGCGAGGATGATCAGCTGTCCTTCCTGTCTCCCTGTAGCGCTGTCTTAGGCGTCTCACAGTGCGGACATGGCAATTTATTGCCCTAGCCACATATGCAGTCCTCATGCCTCCCTGCAGCATGCCTAATGCACGTTCACGCAGATGAGCAGGGACCCTGGGCATCTTTCTTTGGGTGTTTTTCACAGTCAGTAGACAAGCCTCTTTAGTGTCCTGCGTTTTTAGAACTGTGACCTTAAATGCCTACTTTCTGTTAGCTGTTAAGGTCTTAACAACCATTCCACAGGTGTATGTTAATTAATTGATTATGGTTAATTGAACATGCATGGAAAACATTGTTTAAACCCTTTACAATGAAGATCTGTAAAGTTATTTGGATTTTTACAACATTATTGTTGAAATACACAGTCCTGAAAATGGGACGTTTCTTTTTTTGCTGAGTTTATGTTATATAGATGCATGATTAATACGAGATTATATTTAGGATTTCTGAATCCTCTGACTTTGACACAGGAGACAGAACCACCATATTTCACATGTTAGATGCCTCAAAAGAGGACCTAACCTAATTTATACTGGCCTCATTTAGCTAGGGATGCTGTTTGAGTCTGAAGGAGAAAAAAACAAAAATTGTGAACAAACAAGATGCGTCTGTATGCTGGAAGGTGGGAGTGTTTTTCCCACAGGGTCTTTCCATTAGTACCAAGCCACAAACAGGTTGAAGCTCGTTTAATGCTGACCCGGCTAATGATCATTGTGTTGCTTTGAACTTAATTAGTTGATGAGGAAGCAGCTGTCTGTGGAAATCCTCATCAACAAATTTCTGGCTAACAAGTGGCCTCTGCACAAGGAGTCGGATGCATTTCTTTTGTAAATTAAATAGAAAATATGCATCCATATGGATTCCTCTTGTTCGGTTTATAAAGGACTGAATAGTCGTTTTGCAGAAGCCATGAAAAGATATCAGTTGTGGAAATGGAAACACCAGAAAATAAGATGCTATTTTATTTAACAAGAAAGAAAAATACCTATGAAAGAAGTGGAGAAAATGAAACGTTTTGTTTGATTGTCAGTTCTGCTATTACAATGAGAACAAATGGAAAGCCCAACAATCAAGCCAGAATAATGGCAATTTGCTGAGAGCTTGTCCCTCCCACTCACTGTAATGATAGTTAATTTCTGTCCCAGTTTTTTATGGGCTAATCAGTTTTCCTTGCATCTATAATTATTAGTGAATCAATGTAACACATATCAAGCAAGCTCAGTGAAAGAAATCAAACACAGCCACATGTGTGCTGTTTCTGCTAAATGTAATAAAGTGCTGAGACTGAGGTTTTTCCCTGAGTTCTGAGTAAAACTTTTGCTTTTAATTGGTTTGCGATGACTTTAGTGTTTTTGACCATGTGTGGATTATGGCTCTGCTAAAATCTGACTAACCCTAAAGTGTCACTTGTTAGTAAGACTATAGCTCTGTACACATTTCTTGCAGCCATATTAATGCTATTTATATCTTGTGGAAAACAAGACAAAAAAAGTCCAACTTAGAGTTAAAAATTGGAAATAAGAAGCGAGACAAAAACAATTACTAAAAATGAAAAACAAAACGACTACAGGGGAAATCACCCCACCACCTAATAGAAAATGTAATTATGGCCTCTACATGGAGCCTGAACTGAAGCAAATCCTTTATCAGCTACTGTTTCTGACCATACATCATGAATCAGTTTAAAGAATGAGTGCAGAGAAAAATATTGGGAAACAAAGAGAACAACCTCCAATGTGGGAAGTAACTCTCCCTTGCAATGGATAAAATATCCCGCCACAATAAGAACAATCAAATAGTGAAGATAAGTAACGTTCAGGGTAGTCCTAAAATCTGCTAGTGAAGAAGGCTGAAATACCTCTACTCGTGTCAGATAATTTATTTTAATGTTCTTTAAAGCACTTTGGATTGCTTTGTGTATGAAAGGTCCTACATAAATAAACGTATTTGAGCAGTTTAACAAAAAAGTAACAGCAGAACATAGTTGTTTTTCTATAAGAAAACAAAAATGGCAGATGTAAAAAAACAACCCGGAAATAACAGATCAAAACAAATGTCAACTTGTTCATGTTTGCATACATTTCAGTATTAGTACTGCAGCACAGCTAGCTGAACCGGGAAGTTAGAAAAGTTGCTATTCAAGTTATAAAAATATGTATTATAAAGTAATGACACAATAACTAAAGTAAACTGCTAAGGGTGATACATTTTAACACCCTAACACGCAAAATAGTATTTAAAGCAAAATACTAATATGTAAAACAAAAAAGCTAAAATTGTAAAATTTTCTACTGCCTCCCCCCTGCCAAAAAGAACAAAAAACAAACAAACTGTTTTTCTGTGTCTGTGTAGTTTCTTTGAATACAATGACCTACTCTGCTCTAATGCTTGCATGGCTACAGACAAAAAATAAACTTAACCCATCTTCACAAGATCTGTTCTGTATGTTCAAATATTTAAAGGTCATATATAATGCAAAATCAACTTTTTGGAGCTTTTAACCATGTTGTAATGCAATTTTCTTATAAAAAAAGCCCCGCCAGAGTGGTTTTTGGCTTAATTCGCGCATTTCTCAGTAATCCTCCTGAATCCTGCACTCTGAGCAGCTGCACTGCCCTCTTCTGAAAAACGACTGACTGATGACATAGTGATGTGTTTTACGTAACTGTGTCAAACCAGGAAGTGCCTGTTATGTCTGCGCCACCCCTGCAGATTAAACACACACGCCCCCTTTTTCACAGATGCAAGCTGCGAGAGTCCGAAGAAAGAAACTAAGCGCCACCTTTTTTATAGTATTGTACTTTCTAAAATTGCTCGGCGAAACTGCGCATTTGGCTGCAAGAATTACAGGACTTTATTCAACATTTTAGTGAAACAAAGCGTGTTACTTCCGGGTCGAAAAATAACTCCAGCATAAGCTATATTTTGGGAAAAATTAATACTATATAATGCCAACAGTAACATTGTATTTTTTATATATATATATATATATATATATATATATATGTGTGTGTGTGACCCACACTGTGCGACTGCTGAGGGAGGAGCAGCTGCTCTGTCTCTCTCCAGATCCATTCACTTTATTTTATTTTCTGTTTGCTTTTCTTATTTTCTTTTCTTAACTTTTTCTTAGTTACTTTATCTACCCAGCCCCTGGAGTTTCTGTATTAGACCAGATCTCTTCTTGGATTACTTTTTTATGGACTTATCAACATGGTTTTTTGCTCAGCTGAGGATTTTGAAAAACTGCTCCACAGAATTGAGGGCATTGAAACGAAGCTACGTCGTCTGGAAATTAATTTTGATCTTCACGCTGATTATGGACAAAATGACACAACTTTACCTTTAAATACAAACAGGGAACAGCCTATCAGCCTGGTGTTACATCGGTCTAACCGTGTCACAGAGACTCCCTACATGCGTCTGAGCGGCAGAACTCCGCACTATAATGAAAACTGGCCAGCTTTAAAACGCATGAAATCAACCCCAGCCTGTTCTCCGAGGAAGAAAAAACAAAAGAAACTCCGGCACAGTGAAAGCTCTGAACCCAGAACTGCCGCTTCTGCTAAAAGTAAACAAAAGAGGTTTCAGCCAAAAACAAGAGATATTTCTCCACCTGGAATCCCGCTGAAAAACAGATTCGCAGCCTTGAGTTCCCCGAAAGATGACGCAGCCCCCAGGACCAGTCAAAGCCACCAGGAGAAACCCAGCCGCATCAAACGGACACATAAAGTAAGAGCCCCCCCAGCAAAGATTATCATACAAGACGGATCAATTAATGGAACTGAGGCTTTTTGTAGCAAGAATACCAAAGTTTATAGCTGCTACAAAAATACAGTGAGAGAAATATCAGAAAAAATCCCTAAAATCTTGGACCAACATCCTGCTTTGGAAAAGCTTGTCATTCACGCTGGATCAGCAGATATTGCGATGAGACAATCAGAGATTCTGAAGAGAGACTTTTCTGATCTCCTACAGAGACTTGATGGACTTAACATAAACATCCTCATCAGCAGACCAGTCCCTGAAGGGAATGATGAAAGATTTAGCAGACTCCGCATGCTCCATAAATGGTTGAAGAAACAATCAGCTGAGAAGTTGTTCACATTTATTAATAATTTCAAAGTATTTGGAAGTGCTAATCATCTGTTCAAAGAAGGGGTGCGCTATTTGAACAAGGCCGGAGTAAGGCTCTTAGCAGCAAACATTTTTTCTTATCAAAATCAGAAAGCAAAACACTTGCTCCCAAAAGCTGACCTTGAGGCGCCCATGGATATCAGAGAACAAAAACACCAAGTCATGATGACACCACAGGACCGAACAGATAAACAACCATCAGAGATCAAGTCTTCATCTTCCTGTGACTCAGCCACATCAAATGAGTCTCCATTTAGAAACTTTACAGACAGACTGAACGAGCAAATCAAATTTGGGACACAATTAACACCTAAACTTAGACTACACCAAACGCCTGGGACTAGTGTCAATAAGCCTGGGAGCTTCCCCCCACTGATTATTACAGATATTTGATATTTGAGGGAACCGGGCAATAAATCCACCCCTACCGTCTGCCAGAATTCACCCGCAACCCTGAGGCTATATCAGTGATTATCAGCAGCAAGAAACATTACCCGTTAACCACATGCTCTCATATTAAACAAAATCTCAAATTGATAACCTGTCAGAAGGTTCAGCTGCCCATCATCACAATACTTAAGTTAGCTTTATTAAACATTAGATCTCTATCCAGGAAGTCTTTTCTTATCAAGAACTTCATCACTGAGCATAATTTACACGCCCTTTTTTTATCAGAAACTTGGCTAGATGAAAATAACGAAACAACTTCATTAATAGAATCTAGTCCTCCAAATTATAATTTCTTAAGCGAGAACAGAAAACACAAACGAGGTGGAGGTGTAGCCACCATCTTTCACAACTCGATGAACTTTAAAAAGGTAACTCTGGGCACGTTTGATTCTTTTGAATACCTAGCCACCCAGATAAATGAGCCTAACAAAGCGTTATTTCTAAGTTTATATAAACCACCAAAACTTAACTCTAACTTCTTTAATGATTTCAATGACCTTCTTTCTGTCATTTGTATCGACTATGACCAACAAATCATCGTGGGGGACTTTAACATCCATACCGACAACCCCCAAGATAGACAAGCAAAAACGTTAGATGATACTCTCCACAACTTCGGACTGATCCAGCATGTCAAACAACCAACACACAATAAAGGACACACTCTGGAATTAATTATCAGCAGAGGTTTAAATATTTCTGACATCTCTGTAATTAATATTGCATTATCTGACCATTTCTGTATTTTCTTTGAAAGTACCATCTCTGCTAAATTATCCAGCCACAGTAAGACCACTATAAAAAAGCATTTTCTAGGGGACAGTTCAGTAGAAACCTTTAAACGTATTTATCCATCCACCACATCCCCCTCATCTCCCAACTCAAACTCAGTAAATAAGTTGGTAGATAATTTCCTTGCGAAAATCTCAGACATCATGGATTCCATTGCTCCAACTAAAGTGAAAGTAGTCTCAGGTAGAAAAAAGTCTCAGTGGACAAGTAATCCACTGGTACGTAGTGAAAAAAAGAGAGTCGACGAGCCGAGAGAAAATGGCGGAAAACTCGACTCCAGGTTCACTGTGAGATCTACAAAGAGACTGAATAGATATCAGCTAACTATAAAAGATGCTAGGGAATTGTTCTTTTCTGAAATCCTCAACAGAAACATTAATAATGCACGGACTCTATTTGCAACAGTGGAAAGACTAACCAATCCTTTAGTGACAGTAGCCCCTGAACTAAACTCTACCAGGGCCTGCAATGAATTTGCCAGCTTTTTCACTGAAAAGATTATAACAACTGGAGAGCTGGGTCGGACTCTCTGGTACAGTACTTGGCTGGTTCGAGTCTTACCTAAAGAACAGGGGCTTCTATGTTTCAATAGGAAACTTTTCATCAGAACGAACAGAAATCACATGTGGGGTGCCCCAGGGCTCCATCCTGGGGCCCCTCTTATTTAATATCTACATGCTCCCACTAGGCAAGATTATAGCAACCAATAACATTAGCTACCATAACTACGCGGATGACACTCAGCTCTACATTACAATGTCACCAGGTGACTCTGAACCCATTCAAACCCTAAATCAATGCATTGACCAAATAAATGGATGGATGTGCCATAACTTTCTCCAGCTGAATAGAAACAAAACTGAAGTGATTATTTTTGGACCCAAGGAGGAACGATCAAGAGTCAGCACACAGCTTCAATTAATACAGCTAGAAACTACTGATCAGGTTTGTAACCTAGGTGTAGTAATGGACTCAGACCTGAACCTCCAGGGTCACATAAAGGCAGTAACAAGGTCAGCGTTCTATCACCTGAAGAACATCTCTAGGATTAAAGGACTGATTTTGCAACACGACCTAGAAAAACTCATCCATGCGTTTATCTTTAGTCAGATTGATTACTGCAACAGCATCTTCACAGGTCTGCCTAAAAAGTCAATCAGACAGCTGCAGCTGATCCAGAACGCTGCCGCTCGCGTCCTCACTAGAACCAGGAAACTAGAGCACATCACCCCAGTTCTAAAGTCCTTACACTGGCTCCCTGTAGCTCAGAGAATAGACTTTAAAATACTTTTACTAGTTTATAAATCATTACATGGCTTAGCACCAAAATATGTTGAAGACCTGTTGTCATGGTACCAACCACCAAGACCACTCGGTCCTCCAACTCTAGCCTACTAAACATCCCTAGACTCAGAACTAAACATGGAGAAGCAGCTTTCACTTTTTATGCTCCCCTTATCTGGAACAGACTTCCTGACGAGTGTAGAGCTGCTGAAACTCTGAACTGCTTTAAATCGAGACTAAAAACCCATCTGTTTAGAATTGCCTTCGAGTAAATGCTTGATGTCATATGTATGAAATGTGTTCATGCTCTCTTGCTTTTTTTTAAATTTTTCTCTTGCTTTATTGTGTATCATGTGTAATGTGTGTTTCTTTTGTGTTTCTTTTAAATCACCAAATCATGTAAAGCACCTTGAATTACCCTGCTGTTGAAAGTGTGCTATACAAATAAAATTGCTATATATATATATATATATATATATATATATATATATATATATATATATATATATATATATATATATATATATATATATATATATATATATATATATATATATATATATATATATATATATATATATATATATATATATATATATATTAGTAGCAAGACGTGTGGGGGTGGTTGTGGGCGTGTGTGTCCTTCTCATATTAGCATATTGTGATAAAGTTCATTCTTTTCCATAATGTAATGATAAAAATTAAGCTTTCATATATTTTACATTCATTGCACACAAACTGAAATATTTCAGGTATTTTATTGTTTTAAAACTGATGATTTTGGCATACAGCTCATGAAAACCCAAAATTCCTATCTCAAAAAATTAGCATATTTCATCCGACCAGTAAAAGAAAAGTGTTTTTAATACAAAAAAAGTCAACCTTCAAATAATTATGTTAAGTTATGCACTCAATACTTGCCCGGGAATCCTTTGCAGAAATGACTGCTTCAATGCGGCGTGGCATGGAGGCAATCAGCCTGTGGCACTGCTGAGGTGTTATGGAGGCCCAGGATGCTTCGATAGCGGCCTGAAGCTCATCCAGAGTGTTGGGTCTTGCGTCTCTCAACTTCCTCTTCACAATATCCCACAGATTCTCTATGGGGTTCAGGTCAGGAGAGTTGGCAGGCCAATTGAGCACAGTAATACTATGGTCAGTAAACCATTTACCAGTGGATTTGGCACTGTGAGCAGGTGCCAGGTCGTGCTGAAAAATGAAATCTTCATCTCCATAAAGCTTTTCAGCAGATTGAAGCATGAAGTGCTCCAAAATCTCCTGATAGCTAGCTGCATTGACCCTGCCCTTCATAAAACACAGTGGACCAACACCAGCAGCTGACATGGCACCCCAGACCATCACTGACTGTGGGTACTTGACACTGGACTTCAGGCATTTTGGCATTTCCTTCTCCCCAGTCTTCCTCCAGACTCTGGCACCTTGATTTCCGAATGACATGCAAAATTAGCTTTCATCCGAAAAAAGTACTTTGGACCACTGAGCAACAGTCCAGTGCTGGTTCTCTGTAGCCCAGGTCAGGCGCTTCTGCCACTGTTTCTGGTTCAAAAGTGGCTTGACCTGGGGAATGGGGCACCTGTAGCCCATTTCCTGCACACGCCTGTGCACGGTGGCTCTGGATGTTTCTACTCCAGACTCAGTCCACTGCTTCCGCAGGTCCCCCAAGGTCTGGAATCGGTCCTTCTCCACAATCTTCCTCAGGGTCCGGTCACCTCTTCTCGTTGTGCAGCGTTTTCTGCCACACTTTTTCCTTCCCACAGACTTCCCACTGAGGTGTCTTGATACAGCATTCTGGGAACAGCCTATTCGTTCAGAAATTTCTTTCTGTGTCTTACCCTCTTGCTTGAGTGTGTCAATGATGGCCTTCTGGGCAGCAGTCAGGTCGGCAGTCTTACCCATGATTGCGGTTTTGAGTAATGAACCAGGCTGGGAGTTTTTAAAAGCCTCAGGAATCTTTTGCAGGTGTTTAGAGTTAATTAGTTGATTCAGATGATTAGGTTAATAGCTCGTTTATTTATATTTATATATATATATATAGATAGATATATATGCGCCTATCCCAGACGGTGAAAGCTGTAAAATAGCATGATATAGGACCTTTAAAACATATATCTTTACGGCACAAATCAGAGTGCTGGTGGAAAAAATGTTAAATGTGTTGTTGCTGACTAAAAGCATACTTCTATTTTGTCCAGGTGTGGTTTGATTAATGAGCTTTTGCCATTTTGTAATTTACCTCTCAACATTTGCCTTTAATTACTCTGGATGGTATGTTCTTTTGTCTTTCAAAGGCTTAACTTTGGAAAGCAGGAGCTCTTATCAACAATGTGTTTCCTAGCAACATCATTTTTGTGCATTATGTGCAGTGCAGACTGTCTGCGTTGAAATAAACTGTGTTTAATAATTTGTTACAACTTTTTTTAAATGTCATGCTATATAATTTGGGGATCAGTAATGTTGGGTATGCCTGTACCTCTTTACAGTATATCCTCATTTAGATCCTTTTCCCCTAATATACTTTAATAAAGTAAATTGCTTTGTAAAATAGATTTGATCTTTTTAAATGATGTATAACCTGTTGTTTACTACAGCTCTGAGTGTATAATTAAAATGAATTGATTTAAACATAAGGAATATGTGGAAGTATGTTAATTTACTACATCTGATTTCTTTTTGCTAGATTTTTTTTTCTTCCTCTCCTCGCTGTTTTTGAGAGGTGTATACAAAAGTTAAAATAAATTAAAAAAATTATTGTTTGCCAGTTTTATGGGGCACTTTCTGAATTTTCTCTTTGTTATTTTTTCCAGTTTCCTTCTAACTTTTTTCCACTTCTAATGCTCCTCTGCCTCTTCTCTAGCCTTTCAACTTTCTCATCTAGGTTGTGTTCAACCATGCGTGCCAGTTTATCCCGAGGCCAATCTTTTTTTATTCTTTTTTCTTTTTTTACGTAAAACTGGATGGAAATAGAGAAAAAATCACATTCTCCCTGTTTGAACATTCAGATAAGGAAAGTTCTAAACTGATATTTAAGGCTTAAATGCTCACAGCTTTTTGTGGTTGTAGTAAAACTGTTAGGCTCTAATGCAAATGAAAATATGTACAACACAGTGGACTTGTACCACGTGAGACATTTTTTGAATCTCTGAAACCTGATGAGCTGCCATGAGGTACATTTCAGGTTCCTTGTCACCACAGCTCTCCATGCACTACAATCCTGATAATGGACATTAGGACCACCTTTAACCACCTATGTAAAATTATAATGGTGGGGACTGCCACAACCATTTGAGTAGTACAACAGTTGGTTACTATCTAAACTAAACTCAGCCTACTGCACAGACATTGCTTACCAAGGACTGATTTCTATAGGTGAGTGGAAGATTTCTATAGGTGAGTGGAAGTGCCCCTGTTGTTGGTATGTGAACATATGTGACATGTACCCCTCCTATTTAAAGTAGAAACAACCAAAAGAGGATAATACTTTGTCAAATGTGTTTGTTCATTAATAGTTTCCAATAGTTGTGCAATGATTAGTTAGCTGTTTTTCACACTTGTTGCTATCCTTAAAGAAATATATTATAAATACTATAACAATTTGCTGACAAATGTTTTTCAAAAAAGATATTAAAAAATGGATAAAATAAAATAGTAAATTATAATAAGCATATCTGTGCTAACATTTTGTCATTCAACCTTTTACTTTATTCACAATTGTTTCTCAGTCAAAAATAGTTTTGATTTTGTCACTGTTATCTTGTAAGTCAGAAGATGAAATAAAGTGAATTAGTTTACAGACTGACTGGCAGGAAAGGGAAGATGTAGCTTGTGATTTAACAAAGAAAAAACAAAACCTTTAACTAATTAGAGAATGAAAAATCTAACTATTCAGCCATTTAAACAGTATTACACAATTTACTCTAAAGTCTAAAACTCCTTTTTCTCCATTTCTTATATTTCTATCTATGTTGACAAGTATAAAACATGTGTTTTACTATACATGAAGAAATGAAGCAAAGTTTATAAAAACATCAAGCCTTTCCTATATAGGAAGTATGTGTATCATTCATAAAGGAGTAAAGGGAGTAATTACATTGTTCTACTCAGTAAGTTCTACAAATTTTACTTTTTGCCATTGTATCACTGTTTCCCATGTTTTTTACCCATACTTAATTTCTTGAGCTGAAAGTTCAAGGCTCAATACAGAGTCTATCAGCATTAACGGACAAGACTGTATCAACCATATCTTTGGTATGTATGGGTCGTTCTAGTTGCAATTTTCACAAAAAAACAGAACATTGCAGTTGGACTATGCTGAAGATCAAATTGTGCATGCTGCAATATCAGATAAGCAGAAAGGAGATGCTTTAAGATTATCTACTGAAAAGTGTGTTTCTTCATAGAAACGCAAGACCAATACACAATAGTGTGTGATAGGGTTATAAGAATTGACTAAAGAGGACACATGGAAAGAAGCCTGAAAACTCTATTTGGAGCTGGATCATAATGCCAACCAAACAGAAGCTCGTGCTTTGCAGTTTACTGTTTAACAGGATTACCGTGGGGGATTTAGAGTTGTAGAAAGTACCTTTAAAAGAATTGTGATTATCATTTTTGAAAAAATCAGGTCATAACCAAAATAGTGACTAACTAAGTAAAAGTGAAGGGAATTGAAACGATTTTGCCTGAAACCCAAACGTTTAAAATGTATGTAGAGTAGACACACAAACGAAATTAACAGCAAATTTAATTACATTTTAAATTGAAATATTCAAGAGATGAGCCACTATTAATATGAATAGGTTGCAGCTATCGCGGGGTATAATTACTCAATTTGACATACATAAGTTTAAAATTATCCTCATATCAGCAAATAGAGCTGTATTGATTAGTGTGCACAAGCAGCAAAAAAACAGAGAAACATTTAGTGTAAATCGCTGGCTTCCCTTCCTTGTGTATATTGTTTACAGACACAAAACCTCTGTTATAGCTGTATCCTCTGCCTTGGCTGGGATCTAAGCATCTGTTCTAAGTGACCCATTATTCTGCTCACTCATACATATTTGTGTGTAAAGATACCTACATATGCAGGAAAATCTGCTTTAATCTTTTCCAAAATTTCCAACAAATTAATGTTGTGTCGAAGATTCACACTCGACCAGTTATATCAGTCACTGTTTAGAAAAAATACAATAATCCCACACTGATCCATGCTGAAAGTCTTTCTAAAAGAAGGTAAACCGTGAGGGATTTCCTGGCATGACAATCTTATTTTCACTCATAGATTTATCTAAGTGAATAATGTAATAAAGACAGCGTTGCTGTTTCTCTGTCAAGCCAACCCCAGTCTTATGTCAGCAAAGATCTGGGTCACTACCCCCAAGTGTTTCCCACTGCTTTCATTAAACATTAACTCTGTCTAAGTATATTTCTATGTCCTCGCCTCTGAAAACCACAGATGAGCTCCACTTGGAGAGAAAATACGATGTTAGGCACCTGATATATTTCTCCATCTGCTCCTATGTAAGGGAAAATATGGAGGTTTTTGGTCTTTTTAATTGTTTGAGCAGCTTTTTTCAGTCTAAAAAACGAATCGAGATTTTGGTTTTTACAATAGTTTAGAGGCTATATGCAACTTTTTCCCCAAAATAAACGTATTTTTATTTGACCATTTATGACTCAAACATCTCCGGATGAGCATACTGACACCTTGTCAGCTCACAGTGGGTGCACCTATAAGGCTGTATCCAATTTTTTCTATTTTCTGTCTGGTCGGATTTTCCCGCGCTGTCTACGGATGTGACGTCAAGCGCGTTCATGTTAAATGTTTCAGATCACTCTGCCACTACCGGTAGTCAACACTCGAAAGCAGTTAAATGGATTGTGCGAATACACAGAAGAGACCCAGGACAACTATGACACCAACAGTAACTCCACATAAGACTAAGAAAGTTAAACCCCTGACAAGTGGCTGAAAAAGATAAAAGATTGAGAGCGACCGGCGCACGTTGCGAGAGCGAGCAGAAAGGAAGAGCAGTTCCGTTTTTAGCCGCATGGGGTCAGTCGCGAGTTTAAATTTCAGAAAATTGCATATAGCCCCTTTTAAGTTAAGTTTAAGATATGTGTAATATAATAACCTGAAATGTGCTCGTATTTGACTATAGTCCAAACAACAAATTACTGAGATGTTTAAACTGGAAGACAAAAGCTGTGATGGGAACAGAGTTTAGACAAAAAGACGGGAGTTCTCACCGAGGTCACGTATTGTATATCCCGGCACAGTTTTGTTTCCCGGGGAAAGTCAGCCAGTTCCAGGAAGTTGTCCACCACCACTTGGCCAATCAAATCATGTCGTGAGAACCTGTCAAAGTCATAGACGCTGAAGTGCAGCTTGCGGTTCGACAACTCAGCATATGTCACAGGAAACAGAAACACCTCATCAAACACTGGGTTGAGAGTCTTGCGGTGCACCTTGGTTTGGTGCTTGTTTTTGCGGTCAGGCAGCAGGTAGATCTTGACATAAGGGTCTGAGGTCCCTGAGAAATCCTTGGCGGGCAAGTCCTGGGCCTTTTGGATCTTCACAATAAGCTGCTCCAGGTCAAAGTCAAACTTCAGGATGAAGTGAAGACGCCCACAGCTGTCAGGCCGACGACCATCTTCAGCATCTACTGACCGCTGCTTGTACAGCTCTGGTTTTATTCTGCCCAAACCGGACAGGGACTCCTGGCGTTGGAACTGAGCTGGGTTGAAGTCAGGATTAGACAGGTTCATCTGTCGACGAATGGAGTTATGCCTGTAAAGAGAATGTTAGTCATATGACATCAGATCTTAGCAAATTAACTTTGTGGAATCACAAAGCAACCAGTGGACATAAAAACTTAAAATGCCCTTCCCACAAATGCCAGGCTTTTGTGACATATAAAAAACACGTCAATGTAAATACATATTAAATGTCGCATACCTGCCCCAATTCCAAACGTCCCTCCAAGCTGGAATGTTTGGAATATTGCCTATCAGCACACGATCCAGAACGCTGAGCACCTTAGGCCTAATTCACACCGGGTGCGGAACGGATGCGGTGCGGACTCTGTATGGCTTCCCCAAAACAAAAGAACACTGAGTCTTATCAGAGCATCCACACCGGCTGCAGTGCGGATCTCAGTTAACTTTTCGCATAGTCAATTTTTTCCAGACGCAGCATGCGGATTCCCATGAAGTTAAGAAGAAATGAATAAAAATAAAGAAATTACATAAGCCAGAAAGGAAGTAAGATGTGAGCCAGCGAGGTGCATCAGGCAAATTTCAAAGTTAAACCGGTGTTGCATTTTTTTCCTGTCTTTTTTTATCAATGACCGGGACTAGTTGTCACACAGTGTATGATAGTTCACTTTATTTTAACAAGTATATCTTTTAAACAAATGTCAAATTTAGCAAACTATTGTTAAACATTCATTATCTTCACTCTGTGCCTTCCAGATATATATATATATATATATATATATATATATATATATATATATATATATATATATATATATATATATATATATATATATATATATATATATATATATATATATATATATATATATATTTTTTTTATTTTTTTTTTTTTTTTTTTTTTTGAGAGACTGGAGACATGGGATTCATCTTTCTCTCAAGCAAAAATGTTTCTTTTGCATTGAATCAATTACCATGCTTTACATCATTTTATTTATATTATGTTGTTACTATTATTACTATAATTATGAGCCTGAATCTTTTGTGCCCCCCTGGGCACTTGGTGGCCTACAAACAGTGCATGACGTGTGTGACTGAAGTAGCGGAACTGTGTCATTACAGATGGAAAAATAGTTTTTAAATGTTATATTGTTTTACAAAAACCTGGCATTTTAAGACAGGTGTGTTCATTTCCAATGTAAACTGTTTTTATTTGAATGGCAACCATTACGGCAAGATCATTTTCTGATAACCATGGGGACTAATTTGTACTAACCGTACAGACGATGTAGGCTCGGTAATCTGCCTCTGAACCCTGTCCCTGGCCAGAGTGTGGACCTGGTTTTTCTCCACTTTAGTCTGAGTCTCCAGCGGGATGTCAGGTGATGTGTGGCTTATCTTTAGGGCTGACTCAGGCACAGCCACAGCCAATGGGGGGCCCGATGGTTCCTTCACACATTCCTCGCTGTATTCCCTTTCCTCCCCGTCCACCTACACAGCACCCAGCAATATTTATGTTACAACAAGTAGTTTGGCAGAAATTTTACCTAGGAATAGAATTTTAGAATCAGAAATATGTTGTGTAGTTTTTCATCTTTATGTTGTTACAATGACAAAGAGCTATAAGATTGTTCATCTAGCTAAGAAGGCCAAGTCATTTTGCTGAAATGTACACTTTATACAAACGGTATTCTAATTTACACAAACATTTAACACAAATTATCACGTGAATGTGGATTCTAAAATATGTCTAAATCTTTGCTTGAACAAAGTATTATGGAAACATAATACTTGGAATCATAATATTATGTAAACATCTAAATATCACAGAAGCTTGAATATTGTGACTGTCATCTAAAACACATGAATAAACATGCCTGTTGGATGTAAATAATAATTACAATTATAAAAAATATAATAATGTATAAAGATGAATCCTCCAGCAAATCAACTACTTCACCTGCCTAAGTAATTTTTTTAAATAGTCGTGTAAAATTATTCATATACCTCGATGTTTTTCACTAAAATCGATGAAGTTAATGGATTTTGCATGGTTTCCATTGTTTAATAAATCTGAAATGTGTGCCATGCAGCTGTAATAAGGTCCCTCCTTTACCCAATATTTTGCTGCAATTACCCTTGCAAATGCAAATGTTTTGGTATATTTCCCTACCTGCTTGGCATATCTGGAGATTAAAATGTTTACTTATTCGTTAATTATTAAAAATGCTCAAACTCAGAGATTGGATAGAGAACATCTGTGGAAAAACTGCCATCTCTTGCCACAGAGTCTCAATTGGGTGTAGGTTGGACTAAGTAAACCATTCTAACACACAATATACAGACCCTTTCCAAAAAATGTGAATATCATTGAAAAGTTTTATTACCAAAATTCCATTCAAAACGTTAAACCCCCATAGATTATAGACTCAGCGCCCACAACTTAAACGATTTCAAGTATTTAGTTGTTTATTTGTACATAATTTGGGCTTCCAGCTCATAAAACCCATGAAAGTAGGAATTCAAAAAATTAAAATACTGTGAAGAAATCACCATTTACTTCTCAGTTTCTGTATGGAAAAAAAAGTAATTAGGATCACATCAAATCAATCAAAATATGGTACTTTCAAAACGATATGTCAATCTTCAGTACTTGGTAGGGAGTCCCTTTGCCTTAATCACTGCCTCGATGCTCCATGGCATTGAGGCAATCAGCCTGTGGTATTGGTTGGGAGTTACGGAAGCCCAGATTTCCTTGATGCTTGTTGTCAGCTCTTATTTGTTTTTGGATCTGGTGCTCATTTTCCTCTTAATAATACCCCATAGATTCTCATCTGGGATTTAGGTTCGTCGAGTTGGCTGGCCAGTCAAGCACTGTGATGGCATGGGTATCAAAAGCAGAGTTTACTAACACCTACACTGGACATTGCACCCCAAATCATGGCTGACTGTGGATATTTCACACTGGACCTCAAGCAGCTTGGGTTATACTCCTCACCAGTCTTCCTCCAAACCCTTGGACGTTGATTCTGAATGAAAGGCACAATTTACTTTCATCGGGATAGAGGACCTTGGACCACTGGCCAGCAGTCCAGTCCTTCTTCTCCTTGGCCCAGTTGAGACGCTTCCTACGTTGGCTCAGGCTCAGAAGTGGTTTGACCCGAGGAACCCGATAGGTCGAGCCCATCCACTCTTTCTGGATTTTTGTCAGATTCATGAATCTTCTCCGTTTGATAATCCGCTGAAGTCCATAGTCAGCTCTTCTGCTGGTGCATCTTCTCCTGCCACATTTTGCCCTTCCACTAGACTTTCCATTGATACACTTGGACACAGCACTCTGAACAGCCAGCCTCCTTAGCTATGAACCTTGTGGCTTACCCATCATATGGAGGGTATCAATGATTGTCTTGTGGCCAGTTCTCAAGTTTGCAGTCTTCCCCATATTGGACCTAACTGAGACAATTGAACCAAAGTGAAGCAATTTAAGGACACCTGGGAAAACCTGTGCAGGTGCTTTGAGTTTTGTAGATTAGTAGTGTGTGATACTCAGTTTAAAACATTCATGCCCTGTAAAATTTGGGGTGATTTCTTCACAGTATTAAGTTTCACAGTAGTAATTTTCTGAATTCCTGTTTTTAGTGGGTTTTATGAGATGCAAGCCCAAATTATGTAAAAAAAAACTACTAAATTCTTGAAATGGTTTAAGTTGTAGGCCCTGAATCTATAATCTGTGGAAGTTTAATAATAAATAAATAAACTTCTCCATGATATTCTAATTTTTGGGAAATAGTCTGCACTTTGGATGTAGCCCTGGTTGTATTGTTTACGGTTTTAGCCCTGCTAGATGGTGAATCTCTGCCCTGTTTAGGTTTTTGCAGGCTCTAACAGTTTTTTAAGCATTGTCCTGTATTTAGATCCACCCATTTTCATTTTAACTCTCAACAACTTCCCTGCCCCTGCAGTAGAAAAGCATCACTACAGCATAATGCTGCCAACACCATGTGATATGATGGGGATGATATGTTCAAGTTGATGGGTTAGTTTTCTGCCATGCAAACAATTCCATAACTTAATCCTTTGTGCTTGTCTACCACATAAAACCCCGGTAACAGTCTTTGAGGTTTGTGGTTGCAATATGTCAAAATGTGTGAAAAACGTTTGGGGGCTATACCATTGAAAGGCACTTTATGGTAAAAGCAATATTAATTTATTACTTTAGGATGGCTATTATTCATTAATGCTGATAGGTTACCAACACAGCTTTGTTTTTTTTTCTAGTCATATCTTTAAAGTGACATAATATTTCGTAATATAAAAAAGCTTTCAATTACCACTTTTTTTTGGTTTAAGTATTCAAATTTGAAATCTTTATCTGTTGTAAGTTGCATTTCTAAAATGAAACGTTATCTCACCAGACAAACAATTTAATCTTTCCTACCTCGGTGAGGACAGGTTGTTGATCTCCTCCCAAGAAGTGTGCCCCCTTGAGGACATCTGGGAGGAAACGGCCACTCAGTGGCAACCAGCACAGTTTCCATGAGACAAAAAGGGAGACACTAAAGAGCGCCAGTCCACAGGTGGTCACCAGCAGGGACAGCAGACTCACCGATACATCTGCAGAGAAAGGGCAGGTGTTTAGTGAACAGGCAGCAACAGCTCTGGCAGTAAAAAACGCTGGCACAGAAAAACCAACAGCAGAGTTCCAGGGATGGCAGGCTGCATTTATTCAGACTGCTAAATGAGAATAGAAAAAGTTATGGGTTTTTTTTCTCTCTGTAGGCAAAACAATTACAACAGATGAGCCAACCATGGCTGCAAATACAGACCACAGATCCTTTAGATTCATGGTGGGGTGCTATAAAGCAATGTTCCCCGCTCTGGTCCTCAACTGCACACTATTTTAGGTGTTCCCATGCTTCAACACACCTGATTTCAATTGATAAGTGATTATCAGGCTTTTACTGAACCACAATCACCTGAATTAGATGTGCTAAAGCAGGGAAAAATCTAAAACATGCAGGGCAGTGTGACTTAAGGAATAGGGTTTAGAAACTGGATCAGAACACTGACAATAACCTTTTTCAGCAAATAATGATTAGAAGCCTGGCTGATTTCAATTCAGTTTTTAGAGTAGGGTTCTTAGATTATTTCTCTAAATTGCTTTTCATGTCAGCAAATTTGTCACTTCCTTTCTCCTTACAACCTTTGCCAAACATGTCAAAGAGCAAAATTACTTTTTAGTGTTTTATCTTTTTCTGCTTATTTGGTACATTATTCTTATTATTCTTCTTAAACATTTAGTTCAGATTGTAAAAGTTTGTGCAGTTACAGCAAGATACTCAGAAAATCTTGGGTTCTATTGTGTAATCATGTAACAAGGCTCCATCTCCAGCAACTGTGCTAATATGCACAGTTCCAAGCCAAATGGTACTCACCTGTTAAGAGTATATATGTTGGTATAATCAGTTTAAGACATTGGAAATTGTGACTATTCAACAACATTTGCAAATCTTTATTTTGGGATCTTTGTGAAATCGTCAGGTTCTGTGGATTTTTGTTTGTTTTCCTTCCACTGCATTTCCTTCCCCTCTGTACCCCAAGCTGCTCTCTTGTTTTGTCCCTCCTGTTTGTGTTAAACTTAGTTCTTTTCCTTATCTAGTTTATTCATGTTAGGTTATCCCTTGTCTTTATTTTATTCTGGCACTTCCTTGTTTCTGTATCTTCTTGCTCTTGGATGTTTTCACCTTTGTGTCCTCATTTGTTTCCTTAGTTTATTTCCTCTAGATGGTTTACTTATTTCTTCCTTCTGCTCCCTAGTATTTCCTTAGGTTTCCTTCCTAGACTTATTATCTTTAGTTTCTAGTTTCTTAAGAGTTTTCTGTCTCCTTACCATTCTACCTCTCTTCCCAGCTGATTGTTTCCACCTGCTCTCTCCCTCTCACTTGCATCTGATTCCCCTAATTGGTCATTGGTCTCCTCTCACTTCCTCATTTCCTCCCCAGTATAAATTCTTCTCTCACTCAGTCACTACTCGCTGGTCCGTCGTCATTCTTTCCCTGTCTGTTTCCTGCCCAGTTCCTGTTTCCTCCTCATCTCTGCATTTTTGGTTCTCCTAGATCTGTAAGTTTGCTCCTTGTTTTTGTTATAAATAAATCATTTAAGTTTTATTCTTTTCTGCCTTTGGGTCCTTAAAACACGCAAACATGACAGAAATACTTCTGTGTTGATTTTGTGGCATATTTTGAATCATAATCCTGCTGAACAACGTGAAAATCCATTTTTAATTTTGTCATATTTTACCAGCGTTCATTTTTAAAGGGGATCGATCGTGAAAATTCCACTTTTTTAGCCTTTAAATGAGTGTCTAGGAGTGCAAAAAGCATACATTTGTCACTCCATGTGTTGTGGAGATATTTTTGTAAAATGTTTTGGGTCATATTTTTAAGCTATTCAGTTTTCTCCATCTATTCCTTTATTTGAACTATTATGTCACAGTACTTGCATGTTACTGCCAAACTTGGTCATGGATTTCCACCTAGATGCTGAGCGAATCCGCCATCTTTATTTCACGCTGTGAGTTTGTAGTCCAAGTTTAGGTATGCCAAAAGTACAAGTGTCAGAATGTTCTGTTGTTGGGTGTATTAACGCGCACAACTCTTTACACCGTCTCCCAGCATCAGAACAGCTTCGAAGTGCGTGGTTAAGTTTTATTTTTAATGGTAATGTCCCCGAATCGGTTGCTAAAGTGGTTTTTGTTTGCGCCAAACACTTCAAAGACGAGTGCTTCAGTAACCTTCACCAGTATCAACAAGGGTTTTCTGAAAGACTTCGTCTTATCGTGGGCTCAGTCCCTTCTGAATATGAAAATTGTGGACACAGCACAGTGGTAAGCTCCAATTAATGCTAAAATGACAGCAAACTGTATTTTTGGACATTCATTTAATGCCTCTTGGACACTGTTTTGATAGCATTAGCATCAAACTTTCTGCTTATGTTAACGCTATGTGCTAGATGTTTTACAGTAGCTCCCCGATTACGTATGTCTTTTTAATACTACCATCACAGGTAAAGGCAGAGTATAATTTATTACGTATGCCTATCTGGTTACGTACCCGTGTATATATTTTGAAAGAGTTTGTTGACTGTAAAAGTGGACAGGTTCATATGATACTTTGAAATTGCTAACGTTTTTTCCCTTTCTTCATGTAGTATACCTGTGTCTAAAACAAAGTTGTCATGATTTAGTATAATCTTTTCTCTTTATATCGTAAGAAAACCCACTTTTTATAGCTTGGAAGTTCGTTTGATTTAGCTGTGGTATTTCAGATCGATGTAAAGCATGGCACATTACTATTTTTTTAAAAGGAGGTTTTGGGTCATTTAACAGTTGTCTTATTTTTTGTTACGGTCTTATCTGACATTTAAAAAAAATTGTAGAATAAAAAGTTTCTGCAGTGCTAGGTTGCCGTTCTCTATCAAACTACAAAAATGGCTGAATGGGGTGGAGTGGAAGGTTCAGCGACCTGGAGGGGGGCGAGGTATGCAGCATGTCCTACACATTTAATAGGGGACCCCACCAAAACGAGTCATTCTGCAAACCCTGTTCAGACCCCTCTGAACAGGGGTAGAAGAGGAGCCTATAGAACTACTGCATTAAAAAGTTTCGACCTAATAACTGCAGTTCCACTATATATATATATATATATATATATATATATATATATATATATATATATATATATATATATATATATATATATATATATATATATATATATATATATATATATATATATATATATATATATATATATAAAAAAAATCACAACAAAATTATTTAGATGTTAAAAGGAAGAATTTAAAAGCGTGATATTTAATGTCCAGTTATTTTATAGTGTTAATTATACCCTTCACTTTAACAAGCTTCTCAAGGCCTTTGGATTTAAAACAGGCTTGAGCATCACTATTTCTCCACCATACTTAACAGTTGATAAGATGCTTTCTACATATTCAATATTACTTTCATACCGAACCTACCTGGAGGGTTTTCAGTTAAAAAGCTGAATCTTAGTATCATATCACATGGCTACAGCTAAGAACCCAGTAGAGTTTGAAACTCCACTTGTCTGATTGTAGGAAACAACAGATTGGTATCTAGATTATGTTTGTCTAACAGTGAACTCTATCATTTATACCTCCTTTAATAGATTTTTAGCTCACTGGGTATAGTGACATGGTGGCAGGAAAAATGTTGATCCTTGTTCAGATTTGTTTGTGAAACTTTTTGTAGTTTTGAACGGAAAATTATGGATTTTTAAATAATAGCACCTTAAAGAGCAACTCACCCCTCTACCAGGGTCCAACTCTGCCCACATTTCCTGTTTGAAAAATGTACCAAAAGGAGGTGTTGCCTGGCGGACCAAGGGACAGCGGAGGGGAGAGGGCTGGGTGGCATCAACACTTACTTGCTATTCCAACTCGCAAGACACTCGGCTGCTTTTATACCCCACAGTGGAGGGTGCAACTGACATCAAAGTTCAGAGCTCACCGCAGAGCCAATGGGGATGGCTGATTCAAATTTAAGTGTAGTGAAGACTTTTAACCTGAAGAGGGCACCACACTAAGGGGTTTAGGCAGAAAATGTATATCTTAAAGCAGCATTTCGCAACTTAATATAATGTTTTTTTCAAAAGTTATGATGGAATTTTATCATCTATTATGTTCATTTTTAGAGTTATCACCACCTTACAGGGGTCCTTGGCTTTTTTCTGCACTATAGAACTTTTGAGCGGCGTGCCGCCACCAGAAGTACTGACTGAGTTCTGCTATACGGCAGAGTCAAACGGCCTCGCTGTTTAGAGACTGTACAGATGGCTGATCCACCAAAGAGACAGAGAAATCCCATATCAGAAGAAGCTAGAAAAAGAAAAAGAACGTGAAAGAGAGAAGGCAAAGACCAGAGTAAATATTGTGCCGGCTTTTCCTCGTTGGAGTTCTTTTTGAACGAATGTCATGTACTACGGACGCCGAGAGAGCCGTGCTGCTAATGGATAGGCAAGTAATCAATGATTTCGATCTTGGTTAGCCATCTAGAGGCTAATGTGATGCTAACGTGTAAGACTCAGTTCTGTAGATAAAGCTGCAAACTCCGGCGTAGTTGCTTTATTTCAGTATATACATGAACCTCATGTTGGGAACCACTGTTCTAGAGGCTGAATCCACGCTGATGCACTGGAGACTGGAACTGAAAGCTCCACTTCAGCCAAAGTTTTGAAATCAGGGAACATTTCTCTGATTCAAGTGATCAGAGGTCGGAAAGACTCTCTGAACCCAGCTTCATATCGCTTCAGCAACAGAAAATTTTGGAGCATGTGCTGTTTCGCACGGGTGTTTGGCACAACACCGCGCTCTTTGAAGTGCGTCTTTAACCAGCCACACCGATAACAGTCACATTCCAAAGCTTCATGGGAATCTTTTTCTTATTAATTTATTGATTCAGTTACTTGTAGTCCGCGCTTTAACTCCAACCTAAAAATGTCCGCGCGTCTGCACCAAATAGTCAGGGGTGTGAATTATAATCTGTCAAAATGACCAGAGGCCTTCGGATTTTCTGTAACCGTTGTAAAAAAAAACAACAGATTAATATGGAAAATATTAGGTTAATGGGACCCCTGTCTGCATAGTATGCAATGAATCACATACAAGCGGGGTGTCAGAATGGTAGATGTTTAAAATTATGATCAAACCACTGTCAAATTCTGTCCAGATGGCGCATTTTTTAGATCGTTCTTTTTTGTGACTTCTTAATAAAAGACTCAAAGACCTCATGACACGAAGTTTACATTTTTAAACATAATATAAAATAAAGAAATCTGAACCCAATGGACTATGTGAAAGTCATAAACATGCCTTGCATAATCCTACTGAGAGCAAAAAGCCGCTGCGGTGACTAGCATTTTACTACTTTATCGCTGCACACTGAACGAGCCGAAAGTCGGAAGTGCCGTTAGCGAGAGGACTCATTCTGTTTGACACATTTGACAGCGGCTGTGACTGGGACCGCTATTTTCTATTTTTGACAAAGAAAAGTGATCGCAATGCCTTCGTGTTGTGTTGGGGGATTTTGCCCAAATACACACAAGGACGGTGTCAGTTTATTTCAGTTTCCCAAAGACCCAGAGTTACTGTCTAAGTTGGAGAAGTGGGCTCCCTCCTCCTCCTCTCTTCTCTGTTCGGAACATTTTAAGCTGAATTTTTTTGATTACTATGATAAAGGAATCCATGGGTTGTTTAGTTAAACACAAGCGTGTGTTGCTGTGCCTATAGTATTCCACAGGAGTGTGACAGCGTGTGGCAGCGGTACCCATGGTGGTGCTCGTGGACTGCGATGCGACACTGACTGCGTCAGCATCACTACTCCTACAAGGTCCACTTCCACTGACTGACCAGTTAGATCTCATGTTTCCCGAAGCATAGGCTCATTTTAGCCGGGGACATTTCACCACCACTTTTCAAAACCTGATGTGGAATTTCTTACCAGCGCAGATCTAACATCCACTTGTGCTCCCAGCACAATTTCTACAAAATCAGTATCTGAACGGACTATTATTTAAATTACTCCATTGCACTCTTATACAGTCATGGTTTCTTTATGCGCAGATGCTGCAGCATTCTTTGCAGTGAACACATCAAGATTTTAAAAGACTAGTCCGTATGCGAACACGTTCAGAGCAGAGTGCTGCAGTACTGCTGGTACCCGTTTCAAGATGGAAAAATACATCAATTAAATTTCATGGCTCTAACTGAAGTTTCTTTACTGCAGGTTGAAAAATATTAATTTAATACATTTGTTTGTTTACGACTCCCAAAGAGAATGGTGTTGATATATTGTGTTTGTGGAGAGAACATGCCAGAATATTCCCCCAACTTCGCGCTGACAGCAGAATGTTCCCGCAATCTAGGCATCCTGCGCTGCCAGAGAGATTTTTCTGCCATTGAATTTGCGATTCAGGAACGGAGAGCGCAGATAAAGCCAGGGACTGTGGACAATATTTTGTTTCTGCACAGAGATCTCTGAAACATTGTACATCTGAAATTGATTTATTGCAAAGAAATAAAAGGGACACGATTCATTGTAATATAATTTACAATCACTTGGGGATTGTGTTATATTCCGTCTTTGATCGTTTTTTTAAAACTGTAGCCCAATGGAAAAATGTAAAGGCCGTTGTTAAAGTGCGGCAGGAAAATCGAGTGAGAAAATGAAGCAGGACATCACACAAAAGTTCACTTTCTGACGGACAACCACTCCATTACGCTATCAGGTAGTGAGTGCATTCACAAAAAGGGACAGCATCTGAAGAGTGTTTGTGGGATGAGCTTTTGCCGTCAGTTTATTATGACGCAACCTCTATTCATCAGTACAATAATCAGAAACACCTGTGGACTCGAATTAACAGCCGTCCTTCATTGTGAAAGTTTACAATTTACGCCACTGACCACTTGATGCAGACGCACAGTCATTTTCAACTTTAAGCACAAAGTTTAGGAAACTGAATCAATCAAAAACGATTCTTATGAGAGCATCTGAGTATCATCATCAGACCTGGACACCGTACTCAATGCAACGCCATTTCCTCCTGCTGAGGCAATAAGAAAGTTGAGAAAGAAGTGGCGCTTGTTATCCTAGTGTGTGACCGGAGCGGATTCAGCCTCTCTTATGCACAAGCAGGTGCGTCATTCACGTCTATAGACCATGAGATAGTTGTGAGACTGCAGGTAAAATATTTATATTTAGTACATGTTTTCATCTGCTCCATGTGTGATGGCACGATGGAGATTCTTTGTTCAGATTGTTCGGGCTGAATATTAACTAAAATCAATGAAGAATTAAATAATATTGAATATGTTTCAGATTTTTTCAAAATGTAAAATCTGTCAAAGACAAAAAATAACGGGATCTCTGATTAAATGTAAATTGGAATGAACAATTTCTCTTTTATTTTTGTGGAATATTCCCCCCGCGGGTACCGGCCCCATTGCAGGACTCTGAACTGTTAAAGTTTCCCTGCACAGAACGGCAAGGGTTGTAAAGGAAACGCGTTTTATTACTGCGCATATAGCCTATATCCAACGGCTGAATAATTATAGGCTATATGAATAATCATTAACTGTCCCCAGCAGTTTTAAAAACAAACAAAGACGCCCTTGTCCAGAAGTGACGGCTACATATTCAAAGCAGTTTTGCTATAATTATGAATAATTCAAACTCTATTTAGTGAGTCTGACAAAGAAATTAAATAACAATCGTGTTTCACCTGAAACTAATAATTTGGTACGATAATCATAAAGAAGAATTGTAATGAAGTAGCCTAAGTCTTAGGCTACTTGCTTTGTTGTTTGCCTTGAATGTTTGCCTACAATATGATTTTATTTTTCCGATATCAGTCTCAGATCTTATAAATAAGTAGGTCTGGATTAGTTTATTATTTTTAGTTTTAAAACTGATTTAGCTACCATATTTACATTATGTTGGCTAATGTTTATTTTTCAGGTCACTACTAAAATCACTACACGTTAATATTATTATGCTCATTTATATCATTTTGTTAATTATTTGAAAAGAAAAGAAGCCACGATTGAAAATTTCTAATCCTTACCAACCTGTGTTTCCCTGACGTCACTTCTCCCGCTAGCTTCTCTGACCCGCTTTCTTCTATCCATCTCAGTCCTTGTGTACAGCTCATACCTGTACGGTTCTATGCCTCTAGAAGCACCAGAACCAGCTGCATTTTCCACCTCTAAAACCATCTCAAGGCTAAAACTGGAGGAAGAATCTTCCGGGCCTTCAAATATGAGCGCCTCAATCAGGCCTGACAGCGGTAGTTTTCAGACTGTCCAACCTGAGCGGTTCTGTCGCTGACGTCACATGGAGAGGTAGTTTTAAAGCCGCGGTTAAGATAATATTTTTGAAACTCTAATTATCGCGTAAAATCAAGTCTGTTCGGCTCATAAATTTACACAACCACAGACTTTGACAAGATGAATTATGTCATAATACATTTACATGAAGTCAGCTTCGTGTCATGAGATCCTTAATGAAACACGAGTAACGAGTCTATTTTTACAATGTAAGGAGTAGAAAGTACAGATAATTGCGTGAAAATGTAAGGAGTAGAAGTAAAAAGTAGGCCCATAGATAATTACTTCAGTAAAGTATAAATACCCCAAATTTCGACTTAAGTAAGGTAACAAAGTATTTGTACTTCGTTACTTGACACCTTTGTTGACGTCACATCCGCAGACAGCGAGGGAAAATCCGACCTGACAGAAAATAGAAAAAATTGGATATAGGCTTATAGGTGCACCCTCTGTGAGCTGACAAGGTGTCAGTATGCTCATCAGGAGATGTTTGAGTCATAAATGGTCAAGTAAAAATGCTATTGTTACGTTTATTTTGGGGAAAAAGTTGCATATAGCCCCTTTAAATTGTCATATTACCCACAGAACCCCAGATAAATTTACACTTATAAAAAAAATTTTTAAAAGAACTTCTGCAGCTCTTTTGCCATCTAGACTTTCGATAGCGTTTTTCTTTAACTGGCCTTGTGAATCTTAAACTTAGTTTGTTTTAAATGTCAAACAAAACATTGTTCCTATTTATTAGGGGTATTTACAAGGAGTTAAAAGTATCACAGATCACAAACTTTCAGCTTTAAGTAAGTTATATTTGGTGTAAAATATTCATGTCCAGTCTTTGAAATAAGGGTGATATTTTCAGAGGACAGTTCAGACGTCAAACAAGCAGTACAACAGCCTTTTACCACAATGCCCAATCCAGAGCCAACTATTGCTCCTTGTCTTTTCCATGATCTGAATATGTTCTGATGATATCTGACTTAGCATTTTATTTTTGTTCTCAAATGTTCAGATTGTCAACTACACAAACAAAATTACAGACATTCTTTTAGTGTAACAACCCTTCATTTATGAAGCTTGTTTTCTCTTCTGTTTACTATGATAAATACAACAACACAAACTGAGGAGAGTATCAGTTCCAAAGAAGTTCCAATTCACTGTCTGAAAGCACTGAGGTTCAAATAAACCTTGGTTAAAATCCAGCTGTTATCTGAACTTCAGATAGTTACAGGTAAACTGTATTTGTCACAGTTTGGGGTCTTTCCCTGTCTCTGTCAGTCGTTGATTATCTCCAGCTGCCCCGAGTTTCCCTGACTGTTTTCCCTGAGCATTTTAACCCATTCGTTTTCCCTGCCCTTGGTCAGATCGTCGTCATTGTCCTCGTAGTCATCTACTTGTCAGTTTGTCGTTTATACATCCTGTCTACCTTGTCTTGACTGCAAGTCGTAATCTTTTGATATTAAAGAGTCATTTCCTACTGGATTTCTCTCTGCGCCTGGGTCCATCAATATGTACACCATGACAGTATTGTCTGAAACAAAATATTTTTTTTATCTTTTATGACCATGGTTGCCTCCAAGCATATGACAAAATAACATATCACTTTACCTTTCTGTATGTTTATCACATTAAGCAGAGATGAAGCAGGGATTGCTTCCTACCTGACAGTGTCTTAATTAGTATTACATCTGATTCTTGAGGTAAACATTTAAATAGGACACCATAATACTCTGTGTTGTGTGCATTAGTCTCCTTAAACAGGATGTTTTAAACTTTTGAGCTTCCACCTAAAAGCTAACAGTGGTTAAGACTTGCATCCTCATCTACTACTGGTTAAAGTATACAAAAAATGTAATCAGCTAATTAAACTGGGTTACAACAATACTAGTTACTATTTCATCCAACTGTGACTGCTATTTGCATCCTATGTAGCAGTGATGGCAAAAATGTAGTATCAATAGAATCCTGCGATGGACTGGCTACCTGTCCAGGGTGTACCCTGCCTTTCACACCATGACTGCCGGAGATAGGCGAGTGACTGCTAAGGATGGACAGGTATGGATGGATGGAATCAATTGACATTATTAAATGCAATTTGATTTCTAGCAATCATTTTAAAATCTTAATGACCCACAATAGGGTCTTGATTCAAATACTGTAAACTGCTCCTGTACAAATCACTGCTGAGGAATCTTAGTGGGGGAATCATTTTAAAAACCACAACAAAAATATTCTAAACTGCTTGTTTGAATTACTGTTTAAATTACTGTTTAAATTAATTTAGTATTACATATCCTAATTCATAAGGTTTATTATACTGGTGGCTGAGCCTTTGCTTCAGCTGTTCCATGAAGGCTTTCTACAATATTCAGGACAGTGTTTATTAGCGATGTCAATTGGTAAAAATCTGGTGATACAATATATATCGCGATACTATGAGTAAGATGATATTGGGATTTTTGAAACTGAATTTAACTGTAGAAAAACTGTCACAGTATTTTAAACATTCCAACCTGTTTCATCCAGATTTATTACTAGATCTAGTTGATCCACTGGAACAAAGGCGGCGAAAACAGCCACTAACTTCCAGTCATACGTTTATATTTACTACCATAATGACTGTCATCAATAATTGTTCCATTCCAATCTTTAAAAAAAAAAAAGTTTATTTTTTTATTTTTTTTTTATATCTATTAAATATCGGGAAATAAAATGACACGATATATCGGTGTGTCAAAATTTTGTTACATCCCTAGTGTTTATGGATGCATTCTTTCATAAGTGTATTTGGGAAGGCCTGCCTCACAATCTTCATTCTAATTCAACCAAAAGGTGTTCCATTAGGTTGAAGTCAGGACTCTGTGGAGACCACTCATACCTAACTTGCTAATCCATCTATTCATGAACCTTGATTTGTGCACTGGGGCCATCACCAATGCTTTCTTACAAAGTTAGTGGCATGAAATTCAATCAATCAAACTTAATTTAGAAAGTGCTTTTCATACAAAGATTGCAACTCAAGGTGCTTTACATATTAAAAATGACCCCACATAGGGACTTCGCGTAGCGTAGTCTTTAAGAAGCCCCATATTCAGAGGTTTCAGACCTCGACACGGTAGTCCCGGGGTTCGATTCCACCCCGCGGACATTTGTCGAATGTCTCTTCCCCCACTTCTCTCACATTTCTACCCACTATCCATGGCTAATGAAGGCTGCTGTGACCACAAAACTTTAAAAAAATGTTTTACCCCACATAAACCACATTCCCATCCCTCCCCCACAGATTTAAAAACGAGATCACATGTCCCCCCAACCCCCATTCGCGCACACACTCAAGAGCAACATTAGAAAGGACATCGGGCCAAAGAAATGCCATATGCACAGGCAGCAGCACATCGACAGCAGCAGATAAAAGCACAGACACAGTGGACCCAGAGGAGGCAGGGCCAAGATCCCCACCTCCACCCAAGCGCCTAGGGAGCACCCAGGCAGCCACAGCCAAATTGTCAAAAACATTTTGGGATCCTGAAGCATAGAGTCCTTTTCACTGGAACTAAGAGGCACTGCCCAACTTCTAAAAAAAACACCCCCACACCAAACTGCTTTGCATTGCACTTACCGAGTTAAGATTTGGAAGCAGTTGACTGGCCATGAAAACCTAGTCAATGTAGCTCTATACAAAACTGTGTTTAAGATAATCTGAAAGCCAAATGAAGTTTGGAGGGGTTGTGTATTAATGTGATCATGCTTTTAAATTTGTGGGGGAGAGATGGAAATGTGGTTTATGTGGGGTCATTTTTAATGACTTTGAGTTGCAATCTTTGTATGAAATGTGCTTTATAAATAAGGTTTGATTGACTGATTGATTGATTGATTCTCCAGAAAGTTGACAACCTTTGCACACTGAGTCTCAGCATCCACTAATCCTGCTCTAGGATTTTACGTGGTGTATCACATCATGGCTGTCTTCCTGTAATTCCCAATAGATTTTATTACAACATAATAGCACTGAGAGTTCACTATGGAATACTTAACGGTGAGAAAATTAGATGAATGGAATTTTTGTATTACTGGCTTCCAATCATAGTACTACCCTGAGATTTAAGAGCTTCTTAGGGTGACCCATTTCTTTACAAATGTTTGTAGAAGCGACTGCATGCCAAGATTATGTGTTTTATACACCTGTGGCCATGGAAGAGATTGGAACACGGGTGCATGAAAATACATTCATATTCAAATGACAGCATAGTCAGCACTGTGAGTTCTCTTGTATCCAACGTTGCTCCTATTGTTAAAGAAACAGTTAAGAAAATACTATCTGCTTTTATTTTCAGCAGACATGTTTTCTTCTTACATTCCTACCTGTATCCCACTAAACATCACTGTTGCTGCCTCTTTGATATTGTTGGCCATTACTTTAGGTAAAACTGCTCAGAAAACATTAGTCTGAGTCAATTAACTTTTTAAAGCCTTTTTGAAACCCGTTGGGTGTCTCTTTCTTTGAAGTCCTTTTGCAGGGTGCAATCAAGACAGCCAGGTCTCCACTCTATTGAGTTAATTGGATTCTGTTAATCAGTGAGCTCACTCGTCACTGATGGAAGTCAACAATTATAATTAAAAAAAGGTCAGAGGTTTGATGAGCAACTGTCTGCAGTGGTCCTCCTTCTTTTTATGAGACAATAAATACAGAAATGATGGTAACAGGCACAAGGTTTCTAAGAACCAATAATAGTTAAAGAAGATCAATAAAACACTACAGTTAATAATGAAAACATTCCATTACTTGGTTGGTTGTCATTTAAAGACTCCCGAAGAGCATAATTTTACTTTTGGGTAGTCTAGTAAAACCATGATGCATTAGGGTGACACAGTATTTCGCACCAACAAAAGGACCACAAGTGAAAAAGACCAGAGGCAGAATTTTATTATCCCGTGTATCAAATTGACTACTGCACTAAAGGTGTTTTTCTGCCCCTGAAGCTAATAAAACTTTAAAACCCCAAAGTAAACTGACAAAGCAATGGCTGCTTTTATTGATTTAAACTACATCTCCCTTTGATGAGGTGTTGTGTACACAAAAATCAGGCTTTAGTGTGGCTGTCTAAGGTTTATTTGAACTGAGAATTGTGATGCAGAGCCAAAGTAAAAATAACCTACTACTAGCTGGGAGAGTTCAATATTGTTGCCAGCTCTATGCTTAATTCTTAAAATAAAAGCACAAAAAACAACTACCAATATACTATTATTATTTAGCAAGATTTTAAGTTTCTGCTTCTTAATACACAATTCAATATAAAACAATTCAGCTTTCAGTTATTTCCCATAATTACTCAGTGTGTCTCATTAACCCGTTGCCTGACAAAAAAGTGAACCTTATGGTTCTCCAAACCTCAGACAAATTATACAGTTATACTCATTTCAAACAAAAAAATCTTAGCTAATATCTTTACATCTCTGTGGTACAGACATTACTGATCATGTCTGAATACCATGATCCCACTGCCTCTCAAGAAGATTCATTGTCCATCCACCACATTGATTTTCAATGAGAAAGGACATACAATCATTTGATGATTCGATAGATTGTATAGCCACCTTTAGCAGAAATAACACTGTGGATTTGCTGCTTTGCTTGAGGTAATGACACAGTTTGAACCAAGCTTCAACTGTCATACAAATGGCATCACAGTTGCCTCCAATATACCTTGATATACAGAGGAGTATGCTATGTTTTTTCACTGATCGCAGCATGTCTAGGCCCTACATCCAGGTCTTATGGTTTCAAAACAAGTCCAAATCATCAACCCTCTACACCCATTCTCTACAGTTGGTACAAAGTTTTGTACACACTGTGCTTTCTTAAATGCCCCAAAATCACTGGGAATAAAATAACATGTCTTCTAGACTGTAATTCCATATACGGGGTATTTAAAAGGGGCGCTGGTAAAGCCGGCTGCTACCGCGGTCTTCCAAATCCTGTTTGGATTGGTTGTACCGAAACTTAATTTCCCCACGGGGATTATTAAAGTATCTCTTATCTTATCTTATCTTAATTTGAATACTGGGTTACAGTATGCAGAACAGAACCTTCTAGTTATAACCAAGTCCAGTAGAATTGCGAAATGTCATTTAAAATATATATATATTTCTAAAGTAGATCTATCCATCATTGAGTACACACTGGGTAGATGGTCAGACACACAGTACATATTATTGCACATGCATTTACTCACGCTTAAGGGCAACTAAGAGTGTCCAATTAACCTGTATTAGAAGAAATTGGAGTACCAGGAGAAAACCGAAGCATACACAGAGATAACATTCTCCACACAGGAATTACTGGCCTGGACTTGAACCCTTGACATTCTTTCTTCGAGGCAACAATGCTGACAGCTACTCTGACATGCATCCCATAAACCTTCTAATATCTACAAAATGAATAAATCTTCAGGTTATACAGTTATTGCAAGCAGAGAAAGCCAATGATTATGACAAATTGTTATTTTCTGCAGAGTCTAGTACTCACAACACTCAGAGGTTGAGGTGCAGCCTGTGGCTATGTCATTAACACTGCTATGTACAGTTGACTATGCTCTATGCTTGGTTCAGTTCAATAAACAACTACATCCCAGTCAGCTGTGTGTCAATAACAGGCACACAGAGACTGGGGTAAAAGGACACAGCAATGTGAGGGTCTGATTGACAATCAAGCACAATTACAGCAGCTGAAAAATAAGTTGTGGATATGTTCACAGACATTCTTGAGAAGAGAAGAGAAGAGAAGAGAAAAGAAGAAACATTAACTTTATTGGGTTCACTCAAGAACATCACCAGAGGCTTAAAGATTTCTAAACCAAATATCCAATAATGTCATGTTGCCAAGCAACGATACCTCCAAAAGGCAATCAAGGGTGTAATGAAACCAAACCTGTTTCTCTCTGCATTTAATCACTCTTCTAACTTCGAGACCAAGAAATTAACATGCCTTTACCTTTCAACATAGCTCTCATGAGTGTGATTTGGTTCAATATCATGTCGTCATCTTTTCTTGATGCAGCCATCCACAATTTTGAGCAGTGTTGTGGAAAGAAAATATCATCTTCCTTATATATGGATGAGGCTGGAGTCTGGATTGGTATTTCTCATATTTTATTACGGCCAGTCTTGTACATGAGCCCATCTGGGCAAAAGCTCAAACTCTCTCACACACCAGATCATGTCTGCCCCCCATCCAAGCAGCCTCTGCCATCTTTGCCGTCAGTCTCCTAATGTTATGTCTTCATTGCAAGGTTAACCAAAGCACTCTCCACAGCTGAGGAGTCACACAGTTAGATCAGATTAGGTGAAAGGCCTCTTCCCTGACTCCAATAATTATGCCCTATTTCCCAGATGCCTTTACTAATAATTATTTAATCAATTAATGGGGAGAGAGATTTTTTAAATCAGACATATAAACAGCAACCCCCCCTTTCCTCCCTCCAGCCCTACCGCAGCAGTTGTGCACATGCATCACCTGTGGAGACACAGCGAGTCAAAGAACAGAACTAAGCAGCAAGCGCTATTGAGCACCTCCCGATTGTATTTTTGCAATGGACATTTTGGAGGTGAGCAACTTCTGCATGACTGATGCTCTCTAACAATATGGCAACTGTAAACGGGAAGACACGGAACGGTCTGTGTGCGCGGCCCCATCCGCATGCAAGTTGACTGACAACCGACAATGGGGAAACTCAAATTCTATTGGCTAAATAAATTCGGCGCTCAGTGTGAAATGCATAGGGGTCTACGGGAGGAAGGTGGGATTTAAAAAAAAACAAATGTTTAGTGAGCACTAGCCTTTTATCATAGTATGGAACCCCACTATCATTTTATAGATTTATAAAACTTTGATACATAAATATATTCTCCAGACTGCAGCTTTAACGGGAGGAATAATCCATTTTAAAACTTATTAGAAAGAGGGGAAAAAAACAAGGAATCTGCCTGTTTTCCAGTAGAGGTCAAAAGGTCAAGGAAGTCAAAAGGAATCTAAGAATAACTAAAGATGGGTTTCCTAATCTCAATTGAAGGAGCAGCTATGGTTGCTTTTATCAGAAAACCAACCTTAAAATGAAAACTTCAACTAGGCAAAAGTGTCCCTCTTCCATTTTCTTCACAAAACAGGGAGAGGTGTAAGGGACCGAGAAACCTAACTCAAACCATAAAAGTGCAACAAAACCTCAGACAATAAACAGACTGGCCTAACAAACAAGGAACAAAAGTGGGCTTAAATACTGACTAATCAGACCAGATCAGACTGAAAACAAGTGGAACAATTATCCACACAATTCATTCACAAAGAAGAACCTGAACACACATTTTAAGAGTTAACCTGAATACAAATGTAACAAAATGAACACACTATGAATCTAACTTAATTCAACCGCAACTTAGAACAAACAACAAACATGAAATGTTGATTGAAGCAACAATAATGACAATGAGAAATGGGGAACCTTATCGATAGGCTTTAGCTGAACTTCACCTGCGAGGAGGCCTAACACTTCTTCACAGCAGATCTTAAACAGGTACAGTAGAAGCAGATGAAGCAAATTTAACCATTGAGATTTCCTTCATTGTGTATTAACTTTTATCTTCACTGCTCTACTCAAAAAGCGATCACTTTAGGAAAGCTAATAGGAATCCTGAGACAGTGGATCAATATTTTCAAGAAACATAGGGGATTGGATTGCCCATAATCTTTTGGGAGATAATATAATTTTTGGGTTCAGTTGAGGTTTTGGTCAAATTTGATTGATTTCCTCTTGCATAAAGAGTTAATGAAGAGTGGCTCATTAACCTAGGTTGTGGAGTAGGGATGGGCATAATTAATCGACGATCGATTAATTGATCATTAAGATATTCATCGATGACATTTTTTTTTACCGATCAAATAATGCATGTTCTGTTGCGTAGTGTGAGTTTTGAAGGAATGCAATAAATGTTGCTATGTGGCAGTAATTAAACACTTTACCACACGAGGGCGATGACTGAAAATAAAACCCGCAGGCCGACTCAGTTTCTTGCCAGTTTCTGTTTATTTCAAAAGTAGAATTGTCATGAAGAGGTCGCAGCAAAGTGTGGCGTGGGACCACTTTGACAAAAAAAAAACAAAAAAAAAAGTCTCGGTTCACTGCCAACACTGCGAAGCTGTGTACTTGAACGCACTTCCAAGCCTGGTTAGAAGTGGGGCATTCTGCTCTTGGTCTCAACCTAGCATCAAGTCGGTGTTAGCACGGAGGAGCCGAGATGCACAACGAGCAGAGAAACTTACTCACCGATTACTTTCTGAGCGAGGCTCCGCCACCCCTGGATTGCACCCCTACAGACTGGTGGAAAATGAATTAAACAAGATTCCAGTGGTTTGCCAAGTTAGAACGGAGGTATGTGTATCACAGCAACGTCTGTCCCCTCACAGCGACGTCTGTCCCCTCACAGCAGGTGATCTCGGCGCTGCAGATCACGCGAAAGCAGCCTGGACCGTCAGTCTGGTCACCAGGCTGCTTTCGCTTCTGACCCCAGCTCATGTTAACATGCTCATCTTTCTCAACAAAAATCAGTAGAATGGTGGTAAAGTTGTATATAAGTTAGTTTCTTTTGTTTTTTGTCTTTTTTACTCTGTTAATGAGTCTAATTCACTGTTGCTGATCTCTCTCATCCTCTTTCTCGACTCTTTATGCCAAATGTAACACAAAACTATCAGACCTATAAATATTATATTTATTTTTATTAAGTTATTGTTTAACAGGACCTGTTTTTTGTTTATTTTACTTTTTTGGAGAAGAAAAAAAATATGAGCATCAGTTGTGTTAATGAGAAGGCGACCATCTTTTAGCTGTCGGCTCCGCTGCTTATAGTGCATATTTTCTTTGTGCAATTACCGTGAATTAATTCCGTTTAACTGCCACAAGAGGTGTCCCACTTGTAATGACGATCTCAATGAGGAAACGCGCTATTTTTCTATTCTCACTGCATTTTAGTATAGCCTATGAACACTGAATGTTAATATAAAAATATCAATTATTAATCGAAAATCGATCGTAAATTATCTCGATGATCGGTGAAGACAGTTTAATCGAATGCCCATCCCTAGTGTGGAGTTAGTTTAGGAATGCTTGATGCAGCAGCCACATCAAGGTAATCTAAACCATACTCCCTCCTCTGCTAGTTCTATCTAACCTAATATCTGACCTAATCATGTACTTAAAATCAACTAACTAATCCTTTTGAATTAGCTCACATATGTTTGGACCAGCATGCTCTAACACTTAATACCTCAGCTGGAGATCACATCGGGGGCCCTCCTGATTGGTGTTCCTTTTCTTACTGAGGGGACGCTGCGGCTGAGGAGGACCAGAGGTGGACCTTGGGAGTCACAACATGGAGAAGCTACAAGGGAAGCGTGCAGATTTAATATCTCATTGAGATGTGCTAAAAGAGGCTACATAATATCTCTTTCTGTTGGATCTTTTCTAGAGTCCTGACAGATGACGAGACGAAGTGTGGCCATCCCAAAGGGGCAGCGAGGTCGTCAGAATGTCTTTTCCCACCAAAATGAATGAAGTGATAAACAAAAGAAACACCACAAATGGCGTAATAAAGACCCCTTGGTGTGGGTTTTTCAGTTCAGACAAACAAGTAATGTCTCAACAAGGTCATCTGAATGGACAATCCTTGGTTACTTTGAGCTAATTCCATGGCCAGCATGATTCATGTCTGATTATACGTGGATTGTTTGATAGTTGACTTTCTTTTGTCAGCTCTCTTCACACCCATTAGAAATTGTATCAACATCTTGAAATACTTCTATATGTTTTGGATATTATTATAGTGAAAAAGAGAGGAATGTTACAGAAACATTTCAATGTTATGTCAATTAACTGATTAAGTAATTATTATTAAAGGCATCTGGGGAATAGGGCATAATTATTAGAGTCTGGGAAGAGGCCTTTCACCTAATATGATCTAACTGTGTGACTCCTCAGCTGTGAGGAGTCTTTTGGTTAACCTTGCAATGAAGACATAACATCAGGAGATTGAAGGAAGAAGCTGCTTGCCAAGGGGGCAGACATGATCTGGTATGCAAGAGAGTTTGAGCTGTTGCCCAGATGGGCTCATGTACAAGACTAGCCGTAATAAAGTATGAGAAACCCCAATCCAGACTTCAGCCTCATTTATATGGAAGGAAGAAGATATTTTCTTCCCACAACAGCAGACAAACTATTATGTAATTTCAACTTTTTGGTAGTGTCTATACCACCTTTTTAAGCTTACACTTTAGGTTGCTACAGTGTGTGATACTTAAACTTTAAAATGGGCTGGAGAAAAACTCCAGTGTCTTCTGAATTACCCCAATGGCCTCAATGTTACATGTTGTAGGAAATCATTTTTGAAGATTGCAGATAATAAATAATATAGCTATGAGTACCTTTCCACTGTCCCCACATTCTTGCTATGGAGGAAGGATTGTTGTAAAGCCAATGACTAAATGCTATCGGCTTAGATAGAAACCTATGTACCAATTGGAAGTATAAACTTAATTTGACTACTTGGTATTAGCACTGGGACTGATGGTGAGCTTTGGGTGATTAATTAATATCCACTTTGGGTATTAATTCATATTAAGGTATATTTGGTCTTTGAACTTTTAAAATAGGCAATTATAGGCATTTTTAGAGGGGATCTCAAATATAGCAGTCTCAGTCATTGAATGGGAATTTTTATTATTTATTTTATATCTAGTTTTTGTCTTGGAAAAAAAAAGAGGTCACTGACAAAACGTCTAGGGAAAAAAAAGCACTGCTATTTGCGGTATATCTCATTTTTTAAATGTTTTTTTGGGCCTGAGTGGCCTTTACCGACAGTGGACAGACTTTTTGAAGGGGGAGAGAGGTGGGGGAAGACATGCGGCAAAGTTCGTCCGGGACGGAACTCGAACCGGGGACAGCCACGTCGAGGACTGACGTCTCTGCACATGGGGCGCCCGCTCTAACCACTGCGCCATGCGACGCCCCTATTTGCAGTATATCTAAGGTAGTTGTAATGATCATACTGCTAATTCATTCAGCCATGTGGCAGCCTGGCTTAGCTTGAGATCAAATTAGATAAGCTACAATATCGGGTGCATAGACGATAGGGATGTAAAAAAGTATCGATACACTGATATATCACAATATTTTGTTTCCCAATATTTTATTGATATTTAAAAGAAAAATATAAAAAAAATGTCTGATTTTACTTGGTTTTTTAGGATTTGAATGGAACTATTAATGACAGTCATTTTTGTATTAAAATTAAAAGTATGGCTGGTAGTTTCTGGCTGTTTTCACCTTCTTTGTTCCAGTGGATCAACTAGATCTAGTAATACAACTGAATGTGTTATGTATGAAACAGGTTTGAGTGTTTAGAATGTTGTGACAGTTTTTCTACAGTTAAATTCAGTTTTAAATATCACAATATATTGTCTTACTCGTAGTATCGCAATATATCGTATCGCCTCCCCTGTATCACAATACATAATATATCACCAGATTTTTACCAATACACTTTCCTAATAGACAGGTGATGCTGGAGCATTTTTTTAAAGCCACATGAGATGGGGATTTTGGCAGATGTCCCAACTTAAAGCATTTTGACATGCCACTTTTATAACTGTATCAGTTATTGAGGTTAGGAGGACATTTACCATTCTCACAGCTGGATCTGAGTTGAATAGTGATCCAGCATTTCAAATAGTGGTCAGACACCATCTTAGTTGCCATGTCACTCTGTATGCTACCGTAAGAGTAATGCCGACCTAGTTAAGTGTTTCAAAGGGTTCCAACTGAGTTAAAAAAAGAACAATCCTAGACTTTGAAAAAGTTGCTGATTGGTCTCAGAAAATAATGTATTTTGAGAGGTAATAGCCTTTATGCACAGAGCATTTAGTAAAACTTCCAGTTTTCAATAAGCCAGTAGAAGCATTTTCGGCTACGTCTGTGGGAAGCGTTGTGGCAGTAGAGAGCAGCGCTGAGGTAAACAGAGGAAAGAGATATTGCTTATAATCGAGACGACCGATAGTTTAGTATAGTATACCAATATAATAGTATAATCCAGCAGTATGAGATGAAGCATTCTTACAAGTTTGAGCGTTGTGAAGTGTCAACACTGCTGTGTTCCTTTGTGTACGTAGTAATCATCTCTCACCACAGCCGTGTCTGCAGTCAACACTTTGCAGCACAATACGTCAAAGAGCGGAGTGAGGAAGGAAGGAGAAGGAGGCCAAAGCCCGGCGCCGTTCCGGCCTTATTTCATTGGAACAACTATTCTCTCTGTGTAAGTATGTGGCTTCTCGCTCTTCTACATGGATCTGAAGCAGCTCGCCCTCACGGTCACTTCTCCTCTCTCACTCTTCTTGGACAGAGTGAGAAAGAGAAGTAGTCTTGGCTTATCAGAAAATACAGCTAATGCTAACCTAAGAAAACAACATAAGTAGCAATCCATTTGACTCAAAGAACAGTACAAATACATTTCTGAGTTAAATGTGAGCTTATAATTATTTGTTGAATGTTAAGGTGTCCTTATCAGCATCTTAATCAGACTACCATATTAATATATCTGTCTCACTGTCTTTTGACGATGGTAACTCCGAACTATCGCTGTAAACTAAACACTTACCTTCATAATCGTGAATAAAGTTGGTTATATACAGCTTAAAGTTCTTCAGCTGCTTGCTCGCAGACGTCGTTTTTTTTTTTTTATCCGGTGGACATCGTCTACTGTGATGCTCAGCAGGTCTTTAAGACAGCGGCTATAAAATGCCATTTTGTCCAGACTGTGTTGGGACAGTTTTGAGGCGGAGGTGATGGGACTGGCTTTTCATAACCAGGAAGTGACTCTGCATAAACCCCAATATAGATTTAAAAATGTTTAACTCTACGGGCATTTCTTCTGTTCAAAAAGGCACGGAACAGATAAAATAACTTAAGCAAAACAAGTTGAGCTCCTAAAAAAATTTTATGTGTTATCTTCCCTCTGCAGAGAAGAACTGTGGAAATGTTCGGGAAATCCACCATATAATTTGCTTTGCATAGTATCATCCCGAATGAAGGTGATTTAGGGAAATAATTATCTGAATAACAAATTACTGCCTAAATGTTTATTTGAGTTTCAAGTTGCTCTTACATTGATTGTGCTATTCAAAGAAAATACCACAAATATGATACATGGAAGCACAGGGAGGAAAAGACTTGGTGAATGTTGTTCTATTATAAATTAACCATAGATTTATAGTAATATCTCAATCACAAGCAAAGAAAGGGGTAGCAACTGAGTTTGATTGTTTTTACAGCCACTGTCCTTCATTAATCAAGTTTCTAGGATTTTGTCACCACATTTATAGACTACACTAAACAATCTATTTTTAATCTGAAAATGTCCCAAAAGTCTCCATAAAGACATACTAAAAATATGCAGTTATTGTGAAACTACAAATAAAAGCAAGAAAGTGGGCTTTGTGATTGTGTCACCAATCTTAGCACCCACAGCAGGTGCCATTGTGAAGTTCCATCAAGTAGCAAGCACACACATAAAAATTGTGGCACAGTAGTAATACAGTTCTACAAATTCCACAGCAGCAAAGATATCTTCACTCTTCAGAGCACACAGGGGATTTGATTTAAACTTACTACTGATTTCAAGCGTTTTATAAAAAGAGTTGGGCTGAATGCAACTGTGCTGCTATGTTCACCACAAATCGGGTGGAGCGATTGGATTGTAAGAACCTGTGGATTTGAGTGTGGCTTATATATAAGAAATTCAGGTCAGTATTGATTGATTGATTGATCTAGGTAGCTTATTTTACACATATTTTGCTTTGTATACAATGCATTTTTTCAGGATTGTTGCTCAATATCTTTTCTTTATACAGTAAAATAAACTACCATCATAATTACAGACAGTTCTTTCATTACCAGAAAGCAAATTTCTGTACCAGTTTACACTGAGGCTCCCCTTATAAATGGCTAATAAATAGTTTTTAGATACATAATAATTTCATCTGTAAACACATTAAAGAATTACGACATTAAACATGTCAGACTATGTTACTACTTGTAAGTACAATGAGCATTTGTAAACACAATTCTTTGGCATCTAGTATTGTATTTTATCACTGCATTTATAAAAATCCACAACTAAGAAAAGGAGCCTTATTGAAAAGTGTAAAGCATGGCACAATTTATTTTGTCTAATAAACATTTATAAATGCCAAAAGTGAGCTTTAAATGCAAAAAATGTCAATTTGTTAAACTTAATTTAAAATAAAAGCTTGAAATATTTTTACAAAGATGTCACTAGTGTTAAAAATGGTAATGTATTGTAAGAGTAACACGTGTAACATTAAACGTTTTATTAAAACACCAAATAACCAGAAAAAGATAACTTGCCTTGGCGCCAAAGGCAGGGAAGTGAAAATAATGCATACACAGAGGAACTTAAGGAAACATCCAATTAAAGTTGAAATCAAAGAAAGCCCCTCCCATATACGCATGACCACCAGTGGAGCGCTCAGGAGGGTCAAGCAAACACTGACATTCCTCGATCAAGTTGCTATACCTTAAATTTATGAGTTGCGATGTGGAATGTGCAAAATCAATAGTGATTCAAAAGTGTTCAAAGATCAATCCTTTTTCATAATTAAATGAGAAAAACAAAATCTGACGTGCTGCACAAAACATTTCAGGGGACGGACCGGCAAAACCACATGGCTGCAGCTAGTGTTTCAGCCATACAGAGTGAAATTTACAAAATACAGCAAATATTTTGCACTTTAGTTGTGAAAGAAGCTTCTTTGTTGTTGTGTATCATGTTAGCAGCAACATCTTATTTTCCTCGGAGATGTCCAGGGTACCCTCCCCAAGTGCAGCACAGCACAGGGCACCGCGGGGCCGCTCATGTTTGCCAGACGTCAGCCCAAGTGCAGCTTTAAGTATAAAACACAAAGGAAATTTCCTTCATTCCATCTCAGTCGTGACTGTGTGGCGGAGAGCACCGTACTCA